>LS997563.1:23841896-24441896 GCA_000469685.2 Haemonchus contortus | reverse complement strand
TAAATATTTTTCGACGTGGTAGATTGAAGTCGGCGCAGAGATACTATAGATAACACCTTACTTTTTGCCGCCCCAGCGCTAGTCGTTCGATTTGGAACATGCAGGGAGTGGGGCTAACCAATTTATATCAAGTCCGTTTGTTAAAAATATCAAGGGTTGCATCTGTAATAACAAGTGCAGAGCGAGAAGTATAACTAATACCGATAACTATACTGTATCACATGTTGCGGGCTTATATACCAACCAGTCGGATCGCCCGGCTAACGCCAGGCTCTCCTCCTTCTTGCGGGTTCGCCCGGCTATGCCGGGCGCTCCTCCTACCTGTAAGAAATTTGCTATGCGTAAATAATAATTCGGATTCTACTATTTCTTAGAAAGCTCTACATCCTAAGTATCAGCTCCGAATTGGGAGCGATTTTTCCTGTGAGCCATCTTCGCTGTGTCCGAATAGAACATCGTATAATATCACAAAGGCGAGTATTCAGGGAAAAACAGTATTCAGAGACTTCACCGCGGCTAAGTTTACTATGTTAGCTACCATCAGTTTTCCTCAATGCCATCATCAAGGGCTCTCCTCCTTCTTGGGGCAAAGGGACTCCGCCCAAAAAACATCAAACTAATGAAATTCTTCCCCCTTTTTTTCTAGGTTATTTCGCTGTTTCGCTGAGCGAGAGTATAGACTATCGAACGCCTTAGAAGTTGTACCTCCTTTTCTCTACGGATACATCATTAACTGTGAATCCAACATTATTAGCGGTCGGATAAATTTTGCTAAGAATGATATTAAAGCAAAGAGAAACCGTGATCTTTCACTTAATCGCAAACTCTGTTGGGTAGCAGTCGTAATTTGATAGCAAGAAGTGGACCGAATTCATTCCCCTATAATCACACCACTTACCCTTCTTGTCGAATGAAAAATATCAAAAAGTCAAAGCTAGATCGTATATAACAAAGGCGCTAGGTAGGAGGTGATTGGTGAGTGGATCTTCTTCTCTGAGGCCTCGTCTATTGTCAGTGTTTCCATCCTGCCTCCTCTACTAATTTTGCTCTCCAAGTACAGGGAATCGGGAGTTATGGATTTCCACTCATTTATTTCGCGGAAACCCGTCCCTAAAGGCGGAGTCCGGCCCTACTACTCATCATAAGTGCTCCCATACTGCCGCCTGCCTCCTATCAAGTTTGAACGACCTAGAGCCAAACTGAAAATTTTTGCGTGACATCGCTTTCTATGAGCGGGGTCTGGTCCACCCACTTACGATAAATGTTTCCCTCCTGCCGCCCGTACCCCTGCCAAGTTTGAACGCCCTAGGGCCTAATTGACTATTTCGGGCAAAACCCCGCCCCCTGTGCACGAATTCTGGTCCTGCCACCCACCATAAGTGTTCCCGTCCTGTCGCCTGTGCTCCTACCAAGTCGAACGCTCCAGGTCCACGGGGACAGGAGTTATGAATTTGTGTCCTAAAATTTTTATTGTGCACGCCTCGCTCCCTGTGAACGGAGTCCGGTCCTGCCACTTACCATAGGTGTTCCCATCCTGCCCCCTTTACTCCTACCAAATTTGAACGCTCTAGGTTCACGGGGACAGGAGTTATGAATTGGCGACCTAAAATTTCTATCGCGCACGCTCCGCCCCCTGTGGGCGGAGTCTAGTCGTGCCACCTGCCATAAGTGTTCCTATCATGCCTCCTGTACTCCCACCAATTTCCAACGCTCTGGGTCCAGTGGAACAGGACTTATGAGTTGGCGGCCCAAAATTTCTATCGCGCACGCCCCGCCCCCTGTGGGCGGAGTCCGGTCCTGCCACCTGCCATAAGTGTTCCCTTTCTGCCCCCCGTGCTCCTACCAAATTTGAGCTTTCTAGGTCCACGGCGACAGGAGTTATGAATTTCCGGTCAAACACACACACCGACACACACACACACACACACACACACACACACACACACACACACACACACACACACACACACACACACACACACACACACACACACACACACACACACACACACACACACACACACACCACACACACACACACACACACACACACACACACACACACACACACACACACACACACACACACACACACACACACACACACACACACACACACACACACACACACACACACACACACACACACACACACACACACACACACACACACACCGACACACCAACAGACACATTTAGCGAATTATATAATGTGGGATACTTAAGAACCACTACTATAAAAGGGCTAACACCAACTGCAACAAATCTGAAATTGTCTACTGCCTGACCATAGTGGTCGTGAAATGCAATATGTGGGAATGGCCTCAGGAAACTTGAAGTAAGAATTGGAGAACTTATCAGCATATATTAACTCACACATTGCATACCGCTATACACTATTTCTCATATGTGACAAAGGCATAACAGTCACAGTATTGGATTCTATCAAGTTTAATGATAAGGACTGTGTTCGATAAGGAGTTGTTTCGAGTCAAACTCCTAATGACAGCGTCCCGTTTGGTTTGAATGGCAACATCAAAGGCTATGGTAACATGACTAAAACTTATAACCCTCTATTGATCAAGAACAGTCCTTCTTTTCTCACTGAAATCGCGAAAGAAAGGAGCAGTCAGGGAAGGAAGCAAGATAAAAAGGGGAAAAGAACTAACTGCGGTAAAATTCTGAATGACTCTAGCAAGGATAAATTACTCAAACTGATTCAATATTATAAATAGCTCAAAAGCTTGCGAAAGGGAGAGATATACAAAATTTACAAACTTTCTTAATCGCCAGACGTCCTAAAAACAATCGAGAGAAGGTCAAGCTTATTGTTATTTTGTTTACCAGCACAGTTTCAGTGGATTGATAATAATGATCTCATCCTTGTGTTGCCAGGGAGCAACGAGAATCGCTGATTAGTTTTGTAATAGAACAGTCGAAATATTGATTACCTGGGACCATTCCTTCTCGATAATATGGAACGGAGGCCTCACTGAGCTTCGTAATGACAGGATTTTGAATTCTGAACGTGAATTCAGTTGAAAAAACAGAAAATTGCTTTCACATCAAATATACTCCATTTTTCTTAAATCCGGTGTCCCGAGGGTAATTCAGTGAAATGGCATTCCCGAGAAAGCACGATTCTATCATCGACGAAGCTAGGTCACGTCGCACACGTCACGCGGGGTGCAGTCATGATTTCAAGGTAGACACGTTTCGGCCGTGTAAGGTTTTGCAGTTTGGATCATTTTCTCAGCCGCGGACATTCCAATAAAACATCGGTACTGATCCAGTAAGAAGCCTTTCTGCACTTTTTAGTAGGCAATTTACTCAAAGTTACTGCCTTGCTGCTTCATTTTCCCATTCCTCCGAACTCTGCATAGAAATAACTCGACACGCCTTATCCAACTCTCTTTTGCTTTTTCTACAAGTAGACCTAATTCATTTTCCAAAGTGAAGCAACGAATTGCATAGCCTCAAGAGGTCGATATAGCGTGCCGCGAACTTGCGCGGGGAACTGCGCGGTAAATGACGGTGAAATCGAGGTACTCGGCTTTCGCTGGCCTTCGCATTCCTTTCGCAATTTCTTTACTAATTTGGCCACTATGTTGTTCATTTACTGGTGTTTACTGAAACAGGAACCGACGTTTTGATCCAATCCTGGATTAAAAAAGCGTCCATTGCATGTGGATAGTGCTTGTAGGCCTTTCCTGTTGAGTACGCGATGAGAGCTGGAGTCGTTTCCACAGCCTGATGCTCGCATATTTCCTTCTGGAAGAATTCCGCTCTTTCGCACTAACCTTCAATCAAAAGAAACGAAAGTCAAACAGTCTAGAATAGCCAGAAGTGTTGTCGTTCTGATGTGCTATTATTTTTGGAACCAAAAGTTGGCAATGGAATTTTATGAGTGTTGATCAAACAACGGAACTCGTCTAATTGACTAACAGCCAAGAACGCACTACATTAATGTGAATCAGAGTCTCTTCTTTATGCAGCATGTCCGAAAGCAACGAGGCTTGTGACAGAGCATACGCGAAGAAAACAATGTCAGGCAAAAGCGATATACGTTTAGAATGAAATGTATATGGTCGTATTTGCTGCACTGACTGAATAGTCTCTGCACTTCGGGAACTCAACAAAAAAGTTTCAAGGGCTGTTGTTAATGGCGTAACATGACATGAGAGTGACGCTCTCTATGCTAGTCGCTGCACAGTCGCTCAGAGTGTCGCGCGAGCAACGAAGTATGGACACTGCCTTTGAATTCGATTTTGTTGTACGTGTAGAGAAACTTATGCGGCACAACGCAAGTACCCTCTACAGGAAGTACAGAAAGCCATCCGAAGTTCTGCGAACTCTTTTCGAGTAGAGATTTTGCCATAACACTTCATCGAAGTCAGAAGGAAGGATCGAATGGAAAGGAAGAAGTCAATTCATTATCCAAGCGTTTAGCATGCATATGATATTATGAAGAACGAAAACGAATATATGAGCAGAACACAGAAACCTCAATGCGACATTCGGCAAAGGAAAAACACTTTTACGACCTCATTCCCAGAAACGCTTCATAACTTCCTAGGCAAGTTTGAGGTCAACATTCGGGAATACACGCGGCGGTGTGCATCTGATCTTGAACTGTGTGCAACCTAGTATTTTTCCCCTGTCGGAAGAGTGATTCAGGCGCTTAGAAAAGGCTCCCAGTTTCATACCTGATTACTGACACCACTTATCGGAGAGTGAACCGAACCGCTATTGTCAAGGAACGTGATCACTTCAGTCTTGTATGATCCCTCGGGAAGAATAGTGAGAGTGGAAAAAACGATACCTCTTCAGAACAATCAACCACAAGTCCGCGAGCATCACCGGAATGAAGCAACTCACTGCACGCGTAATATGCAGCGAAGTTCTCGTAGCCATCTGAAAATGTCGTATTAGTGATAGATTTGAAGAAGTGACAGCAGGCAAGCCATTACCGGGTTTGTAATATAGCACAAATGTGTAGTGTTCAGAGCGATCGTTTATGAGATGAACGAGCTGCTCGAGATGTTTCGCATGAGGCGCAGCTGGCCGGCGAACCCACCAATCCGCATCTATCGAGTAATACTGAGGTTAGGGGTATCATTGGATAAAATAAGCAAAGAAGCATACCATCTTCCCGCAAAGCCTGACTGGAGAAGAATCTGCCAGTAAACTCCACAAAAACCCTGAAAATTTGGGTAAACTATGAAATTACGATGATAATTGTCCATAATCAACGAGCTAGACCAGGATTTCGGCCTCCTTGCATCCGTTCAACAATAAAATCAGCTAAAATTAGTTGATATCTAATCTCCTCTGAAGCCATTCCATGTTTGATGGGGAGATTTTTAGGTGTTGAATAAAATCCCCAAGCCTCTGCTCCTAACCTCAGTATCAAAATGACTTAGACGAATAGATCTCTAACAATTGTGGCTTTACTGTAGTTTTGGAGATACGATCACTCTTGGTCATAATTTAGTTGTTAGTATATTTACTTACTTACTTACACGGCTCGTCTTCATTCGTGTGCTAGCACTAGCAACAGACCATTCGCTTCTGTCTTCCGTGATCGCCATCCACGGTAGACACAGAAACTAACTAAGATGACGACATGAGGAATCGATCAGCTGCATTCGCAGATTCTTGACGTGGGTCGACAAGCACATCCCCCCTCTCGCACAGGCCTACCTTCAAGTCGCGAAGATCTGCGGCAGCCCACTCGACTGCTTTTCTTGTCCATCTGTCATCATCTCTTCTCGTGATATGACCGACCCATCGATATTAGGCATTTTTCATGTATTTTATCGAATCGAAAAGGCGAAACATGTACCCATCGGAGCAGTGGAGTCCGACTCGATATTGGGTGAGCCAGTTGAATTTCAAAAGACATCGTTCGAGTGTTTTTTGACTCATCCTCGAAGCCCTTGACGTGTATGCCCTGGTCACCCATGTCTCCTACGCTGACGAAGCGCAGGAAGAGCTGTGGAGGCAACAGCTTAGCGCGATGTTCTGGATCAGTCGGACGGTCCATGAATTCTCTAAAAATCCGCAGGCTGCCCACGCTGCTTCCTGCCGTCTCACCAGCTCTTCCTTTGTGTCGTTGTCCATATTCATGGAACGTCCACGATGAACGTAGGACAACGTCTCCTTGATATAATAGATATACCATCGATATCGATTTGGCCTTCCTCAGCCCGAGCATTCTTCAGAGCATGAGCTGTTTCTTTGTTTGGCTGATCCGCAGCCCCTATTTCTTTCCTGCTTCATCGAGTTCAGCAAGCATAGTCTCAGCTTCCTCAACGTTGCTTGAGAAGAGAAGGATGTCGCCCGCAAGCCGGAGACTTGAGAGGAACCGTTTATCCACCGGAGGCCTCCTTCGCCTTGTCTCACACCCTTCCCTGGGAATGGCAAGACGTCGTTGGAAAAACTTTACCGCCACGCTGCAGCGAATACTGCAGTCAGCTAGTGCTCTTATATAGGGAGGGTCCAACCCGTGATAGACAAATGCTAGTGTTCTTATATAGGGAGGGCCCATCCCTTGATAAACCAGTGCTGACAGAACCGCATTCGTTTTGGCGCTGTCAAAAGCTTCACAGTAAACTAAAATAAGTACAATTGGCATTCCGAATTCTCGGCACACTCCGATGAGTGTGATGCGATTCACGCACCAGTATAATGAGGTCATCTCGCGTAACAGGGTCTACGGCGGTGGGGTGTGGGACGTTAGTCTCGACTGACATTACTTCGCGCCGAGGTGCGAAGTGACCTCAATCGTAACTAACCTTATCTCAATTATGCGCCTCCCTTGGATGGAGTTAACCTCATCTTACTTATGAGGATGATGGCGAATGATGAAAGAGACGAGAAAATGAAACTTCAAGAAAACTTGTTTTCCAACGTTAAATTTTCATGGTCTTTGGTTTAAATAGTTTTGTTAATTATAGAATAGAAAAATTCTATAGTCATACAAATGAAATTCGTGTAAGATGCGAAAAATCCTTTTGGTCTTTTTTTTTTGAATTTTGCCAGTCTGTGATATCAAACAACATTTACAAAAGCGACGTAGTTATTAATATTGGGGCATTTCGTCTTTGAAAGGTCATTGAACGCCAGCTGGCTAATCAGTTAGGCAATTTTACACTTCTACCGGATTATTACAATAAAGCTACGTTGAAGAGAGCTCATCAGCTACTATTTACCGTGGTGGGTAGGTGATTCATATGCAACTTTTGACTATGGAGAAGAAGCCTTGCTTAGGACCTTACGAGATTTCACGAGGTACCCTTCAGCTTCAACGCAGCTCCAATCCGAACCCCACCCGACCCTCACTATGCTGTTTCCGTACTTCTCAGGTTCGACGGAGCTCATTACAGGGGAGCAAATCGCATCCAAATTGAGGAGTTTTGCATAAAGATGTCCAAATTCGCAACGGAAAAGACCATCTCAGTTGTTTCCCTATTACTTTTAAGATACTTCCTATTAAAAAAATCAGGCTTCCTCACATTTTATTTGAATTTTTTTGTTAAAATTTCTATTATCTTGCATTGTAATAAAACTCAATAAACTTTAAACCAAAGACCATAAAAGTTTCACGTTGAAAAACTACTTTCTTGAAGTTTCATTTTCTCATCATTCTCATCATTCGCCATCACTCTCATAAGTAAGATGAAGTCAAATCTATCGAGGGGAGGCGCGTAATTAAGCTGAGAACCTACATCAGGATGCAAACTGGGGGATTGTAATGAAGTTTTGAATGTAGTTATGAATGAACTTACTGTAAAATCTGTTCACGAGCTTTCGGAGTTTCCTCGATAGGTCGACCAGCAAATACGCCATGGCTAAAGTTCCTATTTATGTCATCTCATTAAAGACATCATAGCGACCAATAAGAAACAACGGCACAATATCTTAAACAAAAAAAGTAGCAAATCAGTTCAGATCAATAATGTTAGCGTTATGATAGTTTTGTAGTGAAACAGGAGTTCGGCATGTCACAGTTTACGAGCCCTTTTTGCGGATATTCAGCGCAAGTGTTGTCCAATCATCCAAGTAGTCATCTGATCTCGGCATCCGAAATCCTCAACTTCTTTTACTGTCTTCGTCAGATGTTTTTCGCTCTCAAGAGTACTCTCTCTTTTTTTGCGCTCGTCACTAACAAAGTTAATACTCACTTAAAGTTAATACAAATCACTCAGCTGAATTATGCTCACTTTATAGGGTGAAAAAGCTAATTGGCAGCTATAGCTGGGAAGAAGAACACTTCATATTATCGGCCAGCTGCACCAAGTGGATGTGGATGCGTGCCCTCTCTGACCTTTATCATCAGAATGATTTAGAGCTCGAATCAAACGCATACGTACCATTGGAAAAGTACAGTACTCACTGGAAAGGATTCTAACTTAACATAAAAAATGTCTCTTCCTTACAAGCGTGCTCGACTCAAGTTGTTTGAAATTTGGAAACACTGAACTCTGCTCATCCAGTTCTAAAGAATGGAACTGTTCGAAAACCGGCACAGCTTTTATATCGAATACCCACTTCTAAGGCTCATGTAAGAATAATGAAATGGTTCCACATTTTGCCCTAGACGTGAAGCATTTGCTTGTATCTAGCTTGGGCATCGGCTAATTCAGTGTATATCCCTACCACATGATTGCCCCAGGCTTTAGACGATGCCTTGAATTGAAAAATCGGATGGCAATCGGGAAGGGGAGAAGCTATCGCGGCTACGCGATCAAAGAAGGGGAGGGAGAGCTTCACTCAGAAATAAGACACAGAGAAAACATGGACATAGGCTCACAGTGATGCCAAAAAACAGAGGACGTGGGTGGAGATACCACACGTAAAAACCGATCTTAGGCGCGGGAAGACAGAAAAACGGCCTAAACTTAGAGCGGCTGCTTTGGAATCTATTTGGACATCGGCGCGAAAATGGCTCCTTGTTGTTTCGAAGTCCTTCATGTTCTTAATTGTGACTGTTGAGTTATTTGTTCGCCGGGATATGCATTTGTTGTTTCTGTTTATTGTTGTTCGAAGATTAAAGGGTTTGAGTTTGAGGTTTCGATTCATTGCCTGCGGTTATCCCTCTGACGAACCGCGTGACAAGCATGAGAGAGTATCAATGAGTGCGAGCGTCGCGAACCCTAGTCATTTCAGAAGGGATGATTGAGCAAAAGGCGAGGGCACCATTGAAGACGGTCCAACGAACGAAGTAAGCACCATACTCTGAGAGTTCTAATTTCTGTAATCTTCCTTTATATTGGACCATTTTTCTTCAGCTATGTGGGCTTCGATAGGCATCAGCATCAAGACGAAAGTCAGGCCAAGTAGGTCACACCCTTTCAATTTAGGGGTGGCTTACTGCGACAGCTTATCGAGTTTATCAAAGAATGTTAATTGACTGACCGATTCGGGTGCCTCCAGCCTCTACTCATTTGGAACTGAGCAAAGAAATTTCGTGAGGTAAATACCAAACATGTTTGGTATACGGGCTCTAATAAAGGCAACATGATTGAAACGTCCGTCGACTGAAGTTGTATCATGTCGGCCAAAACTTACAGGAACCTTCAAAAAAAAACAGCACGCTATGTCAGCCTTTCTGGGCTTGCCCTCATTTCGTGTCTATTTCTGTCTGTGGGTTGCGGCTGTGTTGCCCATAATGTATCTATAAATTATTCTTCGGTGTGAATGAAAGCGATGAACGATCCTAGGCCACAGATAGCACTCTTGAATGCTAAGAAAATCCTTTGAAGAAGTATTTTCCGCTGAGGAATGGTCGATTTCTATAGTTGTTCCCTTTAGCTGTACCCTCCGTAAAGTACCTCGAATATGCACCAATAACACAGGTTTAGATTTTTCTTCTTAGTTACAATTAGGTTCAAAGTTCTTGTCTAGGTGCTGGAGACACTATGCAAAACAGATAATCTATTTTAGTCTGCAAGATGGCTTCCCGGAAGTATGGAGGGTGGCTTGATTTAGAGCACTTTCAAAGCTCACCTTCTACTTTGCAGTGGTTCTTCGTCCAAGCCTCAGAATATAGCAATGGAAGTTAGAAGCGATCCCCGACTTTTACTGTTCTGCTCTCCAGGAGTTTTATGGCCGGCTTGATTATAAGTTGGCTCACATTTTCTCAGCCAAATCATCAACCAATGCATACTGTTTGTTCACCCATAAAATGCTGTTCAATAATACTTAGTTGGAAAATAAGCCCTGCAATACTTTGAGCGTGTCAATTCTAAAGGAGAATTCGGAACCTACTGGGAATGTTTTCGCGTCTGACCGTAGCATGTTCTCGGAGTATTTCGAAAGTGGACCCGAAAAGGCTTTGTACAGAGTGTCCCGAAATTATGGGCGCCAAATTTCAGAAACTTCTAACGTCGAAGTAATCAATCAAATTCATTGATTAGTTGCAAAAAAGATTCTCCTGTGCATGGTTACTATAGTGATGCAAATGCATGCATGGTTACTACAGTGAAACTTCCAATGGAGCAATGCCACTTCCAATCACTGGCATGATAGAGTGAGAAGTGCATTATGGAATTCCTTGTGATTTTTATAATAACCTTATAGGAGGCTACTAAACGATATAGAGAAGAAGATTAAACGGTGACAAGCCGGGGTGGAGAGACCACTGGTTCCGAAGATGGCACTATTAAATTCGTCTGTTTGCGAGTCCTGGGTGACCCAAAAGAGAGTCAACGACACGGCTTATCAGAGTTGTCGCTTCATTGCTGCCCTATCGTATGCAAAAATCCCACTTCATTTCCGGTCTTAACAGTACAGCGTAGGGTGAGAAAATGCCGAGAGTTTCGACTCGCTCAAGTTGAGACACGGACCCCTGCATCGTTTTCTCTAGCTCAAATTTTTTTCACGGAAAATTATTTCCTCAACAAACAAAAAGATCACGTCCTGGCTATATACTTCGAACGTGCGACCTCTCACAAAAATTGCTATGGTAACGGCAAAATGGGGTTTTCTGAGGGAGTCACTCTCAATGGTAAGACCTCGTAGTTTTGTCGGTGCCGGCGTAAAAATTGGCAAAGACCAGTACTCAATGCGCATGCGGATAGACGTAATGAAGGACTGATCCAACTCCGCTTCCTGAAACAGCTCGTAGGCCTCCCAGCAGAATGGTGCTCCAGCCCACAGAGTCGAACTTGCCCGGAAGCGGTACCGTGCCGATGCTAGCTGCGCGACTCCATTAGCAAGGAAGATTGGCCATCCTGCTTTCTGAGTCTTAACTCGCTTGACTCCTCCATATGGCCTCTGATTGAAAGAGGGCCTGCCGTATTTCCAGTCCCAGTTTGGAGTTCTAGAAAGCAGGACTCAAAAAGGCTGGGAAAAATGGAGGAGGGTACCTGCGTGTAGCATGCGAGGAGGCCGAGGGCAAGCTTTGGACCTCTATCCACGCTGATGGATGATATTTTGAAGTGTGACTGTAGCATGTCGTAACACATAATGTCAACAAACGTGCATATAGATTCCATTGCCATTCTTAGCTGAGAAGCTTAGAATACATTGCCATGAATTAGCGCCCATAATTTTGGGACACCCTGTAAAGACGTCACCGGGTCAATAACCTCCATAAGATGGAACTTTTGTTGAGCCTATTGTTTACTAGGGGGACACTCTGCCAGAGCCACTGCGACGAACCATACCTTCATGAAAAAGGGGTTTTCTTGTTGTTGGTGGAAACAACCTATTCGAAGGAGCTCCCTGACACTTCGATGACGGCCACAGTCTACCCTTAAAAAAAAGGGGAAGGGGGAGGGGAACTACGGTGCGAGAACTACGTTCGAGGAGGCTAAATGCTTTTCTACTCCATGACAGCGCGCGCCCACATGTGATGAACAAAACACGTCAAAGAATTGTGGAACTCAGATGGGAGGCGCTGCCCTATCCGGCTCACTCATCGGACCCAGTGCAATCTTGTATTCATTTCTTTATAGCGCTAGAATAGTGTCTGGAAGACAAAAAATCTTACGATTATTGTTAATTCAACAATGGAATCGGCCAAAGTGTTTTACCGTTTTGTCCGAAGTTTTACAAGACTTTTACCCAACCTGGTGCAAAAAGGATCCTGCCCCTCTCCATGAACATTTTGCTTCGATCCTATTTTCAACCTGATAACCAATATTAGCCAATCTCCTATGTACAAGACAGCAGGATTTGCACTATCCTCGTAAACGAAATAGTGAACACGTATGGAATTTATAGGACGACGTAAATCAGAAGATCTGGCATCATCCCGAGCAGCTAGCATCTTCCCCCCGAATATTGGAGTATGTTGCTAAAAGGACCATCACAGAACTGATCACGGAATCGAATTCCTGGGTTTAGATTAAAATATGATTTCCCTTATTCCTAACTCCCACGATAGCTTTGAGCTACCGGTAACGCCAAGGCCAGTGCTCCTCCCCCTCCCGTCGGAGCCCTTTAGTCTACCGAACTTCTCATTGTGCAACTCAGTGCACCCATTCCGATCTTTCGAAAGGAGTGTCACGGAAAAATCGCGACCTAAAGGTCAAAGGGTGCAGTTATGAGAAGGCGCAACCTAATGAATCAAAGGACTCTAATTACAGAAAATTTTGGGACTTCACAAGCCCGCGCAACCACACATATCATTGAGCGCTGCCAAAGGAAGCTCGTGGGGAATGCGACGAAGTGATTATCCTTTATGTTTTTCTCTGCGCGGAATTCTTTAGTGCAGCCCCTAGCCTCTTTGGTTGTACACATGTATTGTAGTGTTGTTGATGTTGTTATGGTCATGGTTCGGATACCGTTGTTTAGTTGATGATTAGAAGTACTGTTATTGTTATGTTGTGGTTTTAATTAGTGTTGTTATTTTCTCCTATTGTCTTCTCGATCTCTGAGCTCATCTTGTCTCATCATCACATTGTTTCTTGTTACGGTGTTGTTGCCAATCTCGCCATGTTACCGATTTCTCGTTGCCTTAAAGGCACAGCCCACGGTAATTTTGAGGTATCCCCTTTTCAGCTGAAAAGCGGAAGTATAGTTTGGGAATAGTTTATCGGTAGTGAGGAGAGCGAGAAAGTTCCTCGATTTCGAGCAAAGTAAGGCCCCCCAAAAGTAGTTAAAGTAGAGGTTGGACGAGATTACCGTGGAGGGAATAACATGGAAGGGGTATTCGGACGAGATTTCAGTCATTGCACTTGCGCAAAGAGCTGACTACACCAATTGTATAGAACTGCCTTTTGCTGTCACTAATGGTCACGAGAAGTTGTTTGAACTTCCTCCATGGGTCCCCTCATGATCGTAGCCTCTAGAATGCATGTGAAACTACATACACACGGGACAACGTTTGAGTCTTGTAACCCTATCTAAGTCCTTAACAAGACCGTTTTGCGATCTGATAGGGCCAGACATGGTATACGGGGGGCCTAAGATCCATTCTATGGGGGCATCTCAGAAACCATTTTTATCGTGAACTGTGCCTTTAAGATAGATGGTTTCACCTATTGGTTTTATGATGTATTAAAGATAAAGCTTTACTTACCCATGTTTGGGGCGCAAGTCCCTCGTGGCAGCTATATCCAGAAAAGGGAAAGGCAAGCCACCACGATAACAGGACCAACTGTCATGGTGCATCGGATTCAAGCGAACCATGCTGATTGCTGGTACGATTTACTTGGGAATTATCCAGCATTTCGCATTACATCCTTACTATTGTAACGAACTAGCGATTGTAGCGAACCCTCTCATAGTTGCGAACAAAAAAATGACAGGGTCCGTACAACTAAGATCGCGGAAAGGACTTCTAACCGGATACTCGAACCTGTTGAATGAGGTCATTGCGAAATATTCCAGCAAAGCTGCGACAGAAGATTCTCCAGGACTCCTCTCAGAGATCTCCAAGGAAGTAAACGCTAACTTGAAGCTAGTGAGCGACACACTTGAAAACCTGGCAAAAACTGCAGACCAGACCGCCGAACTGCTATCGGGAGAAGAACAAAAGCAAATCGAGGAATACTTGGAGAGGACCTCTGAACTCCATGAACAGGTATATCCTGGCTAATCGATTCGAAGCAAGGCTAACAGGATTAAAAGCGCAAATCGTATAATCTACACTGATGAAATGCGCAGTGGTGGAGTAACCCACTATCTTTAGTGGGAAAATCAGCGAATTTGAGAATTTTTGGGCACTATTCAATGCAAATACGCATAGCCAGAGGTTGACGAACTTGCAAATGTTCAATTATTTGTTGCAGAGCCTAAGAGGCGAAGCAAAACGAGCGATACGGCAATATGCCGTTACGGAAGAAAACTACACTGCAGCAGTCGAGATACTCCAAGCTAAATTTGGCGACAAATCCAAACTGATCTACGACCTTCAAGTGCGACTCGAGCGAGCTTCAGCAACCAGCATCTATATCAGCAGCGAAGGCTACTAGAATATCTTCTTACCTTAACAACACAATTAGAACAAGAAGGAGTATCCTTAAACGGCTCCTTTATTGTTCAAAAGATTCTGGTGAAGTCCAAACAAAGTCTTCAAGAAAATCCTACAACAACGCTTCGAAACAGATCATCGCGAAGACGACTGGTCTATGAGCAGACTACTGCCGACTTGGACAGGCTTATCACAGCCGAAGAAAAGGTCGAAGAAATGTTAGCGAACAACGAACCTCTACAGCATAGAAATAAACCTGATACAGGCCAAAGAAGAAACGGTAGACTAGCAGGTCGACTACCATCATGCATTTACTGCAAAGCGGTTGAACATAGCTCTCAAGCATGTACTAAAATTGCCTCAATCAAAGAGAGAACACAGTTATTACTCAGGTATAAAAGATGCCTTAACTGCACAAAATTTAATCATCTTTTAAAAGAATGCACAAGTAAAGGATGCCACTGTGCCAAGGCAAAAAAATAACACTCCTTTATTTGTCCAAAAAGACAAAATAGAGAAAGCTGCCACCCGTTCGAGCTAGTACGTTCAATTGAATCGGTTACGGTCTCCATTACGATGCATTTTCTATGAATTTGATGTCCATTTGACGTCTGCCTTGTAGCAGACTCGTGTTTTGATCCGAGATCATCTCATAGCGATGAAAAATCGCGTTAACAGCGTTCTCTGAAAGTCATACAACTCCAACTGCACACAATCAGCATTTAGGCAGGTTTTTCCTCGTGATTTATCGACTGTAGCCATAGCTACATATCTCAATCGATCATAGATTTCGCAACGTGCGATGTGCGGCAGCGCGAAAGGGAGGATTTGCGGTCACTCATGACCTCGACAACAACTCATGTATTTTCAAACTGTCTCAACGTCTGCCCTCCGAGAAAACGACTAGCGAGAAGCAAAATAGAATAGGCAATTCCTGCTCTACTCATTATCGTAATATCACCATCATGTTTCTACAAAACAGACACTTCACTATCTACTCATTCTTGTTAGATTCTAGGCTACTTCTTTAACAAGTCCCCTTCCTATACTCACACTAATACCCAATTAATGTCATTCGAATAGTAACCTTGCGATTATAAACGCCGTTCTCGGGTTTCCGTTTGTTGTATAGTACTCACTAGCGACATGAACATTTGCGATATCTACTTAGGCAGCCGCGAGCCCATTGTGAAGTCTAGCAATTTTTTGCTCAGATGATGCGAAGTGGCCGCGAATTTCTAAAGGTACAACTGTTTTCAAATGTCTAATTAATTCCAATAGCGTTCTTGAAACGGAATCAGGTGCCTACCTCACGTGAGAAGAATTAGGAAGAGCAAGCGCGATATAGCAATAGTGAAGAACCGCGAATCAGCGACCAAGCAGCGGGTACTATTTGCGAATAATACTTCCCTTTTTTTGAATGCTTTGATGAACTTTCACCATCGATTTTGCAAATAGTTTTATTTTCAACTATGACATTTCACCTTAGGTTTCATTTCATTTCATTACCCCATATACACTCGAGCGACGTTTGAATTATCTTTTGAAATTTCACTTTTACCTCGCGTACCTTGCTAAACCGCTTCACTTTTTCATCTGTAGAGCATCACCCTAAGTCTAGGAAAGATAACTGCGATCTTTTGCGTATTAGCAAGTGTCGAAAAATCCTTACACATCTTAGCAAACATTTCTTGTGTAGAACCCCATCTTACAGTATGGATCGCTGCAAAGAGGTAAAACGATAGTTAATACGGCTCAAAGCTACCTTGCCCAAATTGCCGTCGCCCACGAATCTGTACGACGACTTCGTCATAAGTTGCCAGAACGTCATGTTCGTCATCGAGCGCGTTGATCAGCTCAAGGAGAAGCCCACGTTTTTTATAATAGTAATTTATCTTACGGGAAATTGAACGCGAAGCCCGCATCGTGGGGCTAGAAACTGAAAGTTGCAAAGCCTGTTTGCAATCTCTTGTTAAACATCTTTGATTGTTATTCTCATCAGTACCCCTTTTAATTGCGACTCGAGCGATTTCCTCGAAAGCCTGGAAATCCAAGATGGAGGTCCCACAGAAGTACACCACTTGGGATTGAAAAAGGAAGATGAAACTGGTGGACCAAGAGGATATCGAACGGATCGCCAAGGACCAAGTGAAAGGAATCGAAGAATTTTTCGGCACTTCACGACATCTGAAGGCCGAAACTCTATCACAAGAGCGAGCTCTGCATGCACACATATAAGGAAGTTTTGAAAGCGATCAACCCCATGGATTTAGCGATGAAGCGAATGCAAGAGGACATGGGAAGGATGGTTCGTACTCCAGCACCACCAGCAGCAGTAATGGTTTCCGTGGCGGTTGAGGCGAAACCGGACGAGAAGCGAGCTAGAATAGCAGACAACGCAGAATTCATGGAGGCAGTCCACGAGGAAGAGGAAATTTATGAAGAAGATTCAGCCCTGGGAAGAGAAATTGGAAGGTTGGAACAGGAGCCAACGGAGGTTAGCCGTCGCATGAGGGAATTCGCCCGCAATACAGTATGTCGGCCGCGGGAGTATCGAGCAGGAATGTACCGTCGCGAGGAGGAGGAAATCAATGCGTGTTTCGCGAGGCGCTTGGCTGCTTCCACTGTAAAAGGTTAGGCCACGCATCGGCAGTGTTCGCACTACCGGAGACATTGCTCCAGATCGAAGCGGACAAACCACACTGCGAATTGGTGACTAACGCCTTAACGCGCGTCTACGACATCTGCGATCACTGAGGAAGCCCAGGTATCGTTAAGGCCCCCAAACAAAGCGAACAGCGAGACTTGATTCTTTTCGCCGGGCGGAGTGTCGCGGGAAGACGCGATGTCGCGAATGCGACCTCTTTTTTGATCATTTGTTGTTTACTTCTCGTTTCTAATTCTGTCGTTCAATTTCGATCGGGCCTATTCGATTATAGATGTGATCTACGCAATGATCTGGCAGGCTCGAGGCAGCTATGAAAGGGCAAGTCTCAGTACAACCGATCGATTTCGTCACAATCGTACCAGTACCAGCTGGGCTCTAGCCCCGACCTCATCACTCATTCGGTTCAGGTCAATATTCAACTTATCCTGTACATTTATTATTTCAAGTGAATAATTCTCTACCCCCAGAGAGTTCAAGTCAAATTGCCTCAAGTCGGAATTCGTTCAGGAGCAAGTGATCAATTACCCGCGTGGCTGGACATATCCATGAGGCGAGCTTATCCCTTACGAATTTCGACACGCGGCTCAAAGATCAAAGGGCGCAGTTATGAAAAGGGGCGACCCTATGAATTAAAGGACTCTAATTACCGTATCACAGAAAATTTTGTGGCTTCACAAGTCCGCGCAACCTCACAAATCATTGAGCGCTGCAAAGGGGAGCTCGTGGGGAATGCGATAAAGCGATTATCCCTTATGTAAGTCTTTCTTTACGAATTGGCGGAATTCTTTACTGTAGTTCCTAGCCTCTTCAGTTGTACACATGTATTGCAGTGTTGTCAATGTTGTTATTTTAATTAGTCATGGTTGTCTCTTGTTACGGTGCTGTTACTAATCTCATTATGTTACTGCTTTCTCGTTGTCTTAAGATAACTGGTCTCACTTATGGGTTTTATGATGTATTAAAGATAAAGGTTTAATTACCCAAGTTTGAGGCGCAAGTCCCTCGTGGCAACTATATCCAGAAGTGAGAAAGGCAAGCCACCACGACCACAGGACCAAATATTTTAGTGAGATTCGAATAAAGAGGTTCAAAGACGATTGTGATCGTTCTTCAACCGATTGGTGCCGGACACATCGGATTGATTAGCAATAATTGATTTTTATTTGAGAAGAAAATTCAACGAGATGTCAGCCAGTCGAGGTCTAACCCAGACGCGACGGATTCTCGCGACAAGCCTTAAAGTGACATGGGGCGCAAGCTCCAACCTGACATAGGGCCCAAGCCATCTCAAAACATCAATGTTGCAAATATGACCGATGAGCCTCAGGAAGATGCAATGTATGTCCAAGTAGAAGGAGCTCAAGATGAGCATGAGGTGAGCCACTGGAAAAGGCTTTTCATGGGATTACTTAAGATCATGTATAACGAACTTACCGCTAATTTGAGAAATGTGGCGGGAACTTAAAGACAAAACATCCTAACTTCGGTTCGCAACACTGTGCTCGAAGCCATTTCAGCGGTGGAATCAAAGTCCGAGAATGCCATACTGGCGGATATTCTAGCGGATAAGATGGGGATACCAATCCGCAGAATGGAGCGTGAGCTCCTGATCGTAAAGAAGCCGAAGCAATGGCTCGTATAACAACTGCGCTCGGTTGTCCTAGCGCAAAGATTCTCGCTTGGATAGAGTTGAAAGGTGGAAAAAACAGTGGCTCGGATCCCAACTGCTCTCGTTGAAGGGAAGCCAGGTGACTCCAAAGCCACAGATAGAGTTTATACCGTGTCTGCTGAAGGTAACCAAAGACTTAAGGATGTTCCACAGTTGCAGTCGGCAACGCCGTTTAGTCAGTCGTGTCACTCGTTTCAGACGCGTTCGACATGCAGCCGATAGGTGGACGTCTGGACAACCTTCGGAGAACGTCCGAAACGAAGTCTATCACATCCTCGCAGTCGTTCTACCGTTACCAACGAGCTTAGTCGTCAGATGATTCTCTCAAAAATAGTCAGAGAGTTGCAGTCGGTTGACCACAACTTCCTCTGAATCATTTTTAACGGTGTTCAAGAAAGCCTAGTTACTCAAAGCGGTTGATAACTATGACCGGAAGGGAACTCATGGATTTTGTGAGAGCACAAAGTGTGAAGTATTCACAAGCAGTGTGGGGCGACAACGATAGAAGAGATATTTTGTTGGACCATTCGAGTGGCTCAGCAAAAGCACATATCAGGGACCTGCCTTGGAAGGCCGAGTGATGTCCTTCAATGGAGACGGACGCTGAAGAGTTACGGAAGGCCAAGAACACGCCGTGTGAAAGGCTCAAAGCGAAGTCTGAATGGAAAGGCTTGAAAAAGCGCGGAGGGGAGTCAGTATTTGACTTCTGCTGCAGACTGCGAAGTATGAACAGAATGGTGCCAGATCAGTGCATAGACTTCCAGATGGTAAGCAGCTGTATGAGTGCCTCGCACATTGGCAAGATTCGTATTATACATACGTTAGCAGCCTTAGATTCGCCGGGAGAGCACATTTTTGAAAGAATCCGCAATGTCGTGCTCAGACTGGAACGAGCGCACAGGCCACCGCAGACTGAACGCAGAAAACCGTGGGTTGATCGTAAAGCAAAAGTGGATATCGCGCCCACAGAGGAGCGAGATGATGCCTCAGTTCAGAGCAAGAATACGAAGTCGTGTTCCCAATGTGGAGAGCTGGGCCGTTTCCAAAGGAACTGCCCACAATAATGTGAACAGGCCGGCAGCGCTCACAGGAAAGATATGGTGCGGCGGAGGAAGTTGCCAGTAAGTAGCGCTATTGAGACACGAGCGGAACGCCCATCGTTTTCAACGCACCTCAATATACGATGCTACAACATTCAAGAGTCTCGTTGGTGTCACAAAGGCATACGGGGAATCGTGCAATCGTGACGTTGAGGTGCTCGGCTTCAAGGTAAATGCCCTGGTCAACACGGGTTCAGTCATATCAATAATATCAGTAGGGCTTCTTAAACTCGCACTAGACCAAAGAGTCGACGTGGACAAAACGGTAACTATGTTGAGCCGAGCCGACCAGAACAAGGCCCTCGATGCATCAGAGAATCCAATGAAGTTTCCAATGAGGATTGCAGTAGACGTGAAGGTGAAAGGAGCAAACAGTGCTCGTGTGCAGCTACATGTCAACATACGCACGATTCCTTCATACTCCTTAGAACAAATGCCCTGAAGCTGCTAGGCATTGAGATGATATTGAAGCCTGAGCCGAACATTGAGCAGGAGATAGGGCGCCTAGTAAACGAACTGGATTAGCACGAGCTCATAAGAGAGTCGTCATCCCGCCAAAGGCCTCATCTGTCGTGGAGATGGACGGAGATGGCCACGCGCCTGAACAGGTTTTCTGGTCAAATGACCACAGAGTAGCGCCTCAGGACTCGTTCCATATCTTGTGGACGCAAGGCGATACCTGCGGTGAACAATGATGTTGAGTCATGGGCAATCCCGAAGTGACAACGCTGGAAGAATGGTCGAATGACCCTTGGTACGAGCCAAAAGGCGTAGATATACCCGGTGATATGCTCGAAATGTGGCAGATACCGAAAGGGAAAGCTGCCGACGTAATCAAGATTCTCGAATGTAACAAGCGCACAGGTGTATTCCCAGAACACCTCAGAGACCTTATTTTGAGCATAAGGATGTGTTCGCGGTGTCGGATTCACAACTGACCCAAACACACCTTATTAAGTACGACATTGACATACAAGGACATTCTCCAGGACAGCAAAAGACGCGCCCAGACCCATACAGACTGCGGACTGAAGTCAAGGAGTTGCTTCAGGTCGTGGAGCAAAGAAATATTATGGTCCAGTGGTCTACCCCTACATCTGCCTTGCCTGCCGTTTCCACGAGGGTGGTCGGTATACCCGTGTTCCGAAGTTACGGCAAGTACCTATGACCCCGCATGTGGCGAGCGGGCATCATTGCCGACTGATGCAGGTTGGTGCTATGGGTAGCTTCTGGCTTCAGACGTGTCTGGTGTTAGCGGCATGACTCACTGCGTATACTCCTTGAGTTGAGTCGAAACGTTTCACCACGTTACTTCAATGCAGCGAAGGTCTCCCGCTTATCTCTAAGTTCTACACTGTTTTGAAGCAGTCACCGGTCCGCCTGATTGGCAAATTTGCGACTTTTGTGGCACTCTATTTCATCTTCTCGACCTACTCAGCATAGATTCATTCTTTTTTCTTTTTTTTCAGGCGTCGTTTAGTCATGATTTACTCATTATTGGATTCCTATTTGCAACTTTCCTTTGTTGTTTCTTTGTTGATTCTTAATTCTTAAATCACCTTAATAGGTCAACCTCTCCAGCTTATTACTGTCATGGTGTAGCGCGTTCACTACGCATAAATAAATAAATAAATAAATTATCGAAGCCAGCTCATCGGCGTGGGCTTCCTCGATTGTCTTAGTTGTGAAGAAAGATGGCGCTATTCGCTTGCGCCTGGACTACAGGAAATTTAAAAAGCCAACAAAAAGGATTCGTGTCCGTTACCTGCTATCGATGTAACGCTGCAGAAACTTAGAGGCAAGATGTTTTTCACTTCTCTGGAACTGGCCAGCGGCTATTGGCAGATACCACTAACGGATACAGCGAAACAGATCAGTGCATTTATAACGACAAATGATCTTTATCAGTTTCGACTACTCCCGCTCGGCCTGGCTACTGCTCCTTCTGTCTCTCAGAGAATGATGAGAAGATTCTCAGTAACCTATTAGGAGCGGAAGTCTCCGTTTACATCGATAACGTCTTGGTAGCAACTGACTCGATAGAACGACACATCGAAGTCCTAACAAAGGTATTCCAGGCATTCAGGGATGCCAATCTGAGGATTACGCCGCAAAAGTGCCGTTTACTGGGAGCACAAATCGCATTTGTGGGCCATGTATTTGATGTAGAGGACGTCAAAGCGGGCCTAGACAAGATAGTACGAATTGTTAAGTTCCCAAGGCCATTAAATCTGCCGGAACTGAGAGCTTTTCTAGGGCACGCCGGGTACTACAGGAACTTCGTTCTCAGATTCGCACAGACGGCTCGACCATTATATGCTCTGACTAGCCCGAATGCCAAGTTCGAATGGGGACTAGAACAAGTGACAGCTTTTGAGATGCTCAAAGAGCTGCTTAAGAGACGCCAGTGCTCGCGCAACCCGACATTGAGAGAGGAAGGAAGGAACGGGATCGTTCTTCATCTATACCAGGGGAGAAATTACCATAGGTGGAAAGGAACTCAACATCGGCAAGACAACAACAAAAATGTGGGAAAAAATGCTGTGCTTCATTTTTGAATCGCTCGCCAACGCAAACTATCACCATCAATATGTGATGGATTTTTATGTTGAAAATTTTGGGTGGTCCTCGTTATTTTGTTTCACGTCACGCACTCAGTACATATTATGGCTATGCCTAGGCATTCGAAAATTCGTAACTGCGGCAAAACCAAGATTACACCACTACTCAGAGCTTTCACAAAGGCTCAACATCTAAGCAATCGACCGAAATCTAAGGGGTGCTGGTTAGATCCGTTAAGATGATCAAAAAAAAACTACACAGGGTCGGCTGTAGTCAAAAGGTACCCAAAACAGCAAAACTGACGTCTCGCACCGCCGATAGAAACATTCTTGCGGTTAGAAAGAAATGACTCGAGTTCACTGCAGAGATTTTCCTCGACAACCGAGGGACCAAGACCGTCCGTAAACATTAGGACGTCGTCTCAAAGAGGCTAATCAGTTTCGACGTCGTCCAGAAGAGAAACCGCTGACTTTCGCCAAGAATCGCAAAGCAAGTTTTGACTGGGCTCATACATACGAGGATCGGAAAGAATTGGACTATCATGAGGTCATCTGCGGCGAATCGCCATTTTGCTGTTGGAATGAATGGAATCAAGTTCGTGCGACGCACTGTCGTCATCAGATACCATCGAGGTACCAGATGCCGGCCGGGAAGAGTGGTGCGGGTTTGGTGATGCTTCACGGCTGCTTCGTTGGTAAAGTATTTGGCTACTTCACTGGATCGAGGGTAAAGTGTATTCCAAGATGTAACCTCAACATTATAGAGACTGTTATCTGGCCATTTCGTTATCGCTCACAGTTGCTTCAGTTTCCAAAAGATCAATGGCCCGAAGCGCAAATCAAAGCTGCTCGCCAAGCGATTCAGCAAAAACAACGTTCATCTGCTGCCGTGGCCGTCATCCGATCGGAATCTCATCGCATATCTGTAGGGTGAACTCGATCGTCAAGTTGAAGCCTCAGGATTCATAGTGAGCCCGAATTCCTCAACTGAGAGAAAACATCACCCAGTAGAAGATCGACAAGCTCATCGAGTACTTGCTATGTTCATTTCAATCGGTCACTGACGCCATGGATTACGCGATAAAGTATTCATGTCTAGTTGTTCTGCTTGTTACTGTAGAAGTCGTTACATTGAGAAATTGAAAATGGAAACTTCACAGTACGATACCGTGATAGTGAATTGTTTCTAGCCCGAACATGGTCATGAGAGTAGATAAAAATTCAGACGGCAAGTCATAGACACTGTTACATAATTGTTGGTCTTTAAAAATCAAATTGTGAAGCAATCATATCTCTTCACAACTATTTAAAATAGACTATTATATAGTCATTTATGTACAGAAACTTCCCATCTTATGTAATAGCGATGAGCGTGAAAGATAGCTTTGATAAGGCAGAATGACACTGGAAAATGAAATCTTGCCCATGAGCAAACCCACCTTGCGCCTGATGAGGGGAAGCACAACTCTGCGCTCTGTGGCAGTGTGAACAAACGCGAAATCAGACTAAACTGCTCCAAGAAAATTTTGAGAGCTTCTAACTTTTCCGAATAACTCATTGGGCAGTTTTATTTTCTTGATTCGCCAGCATTCGGAACTATCAACACACCTAGGACTCTATTCAAAACTACATGGAAATTTGAAACCCCTTTCTTGTTCGGTATTTGATTTAAACCATCTCGAAAGCACCTGCTTATGTTCACGTATGTGTTAGAGAACACACATCCTTCCTCATCCTCGTACGAGTTGCAGTTCCTTACACTGACACTTGTCGATGAAAAGCTATTGCCTTGTTCGATTTCAGCAGCGACGGCACGAGCAATATCAACGACAATGTCATCTGAAACATGACGGTGCTTGTTGTGCTGGAAATTATGTAAAATACCTCTATAGTACATGTTTATTACCCATTCAACACTTTCTTGATGACAGTCGATGGCTCAGCTCGCCAAATAGTAATGTTCAAAATAGAATCTGTAGCCTTCAGAATTCCTCCAGCACATTGAAGCGTTATTTCACATTCAGGCACAATTGATTGGCCTTTATTTTCTGCTTCATTAGCAGAGGAGGGAGAATGCCCTGAATTACCACGGCAGCATAGCGGTTTGAGTCTGTCAGGTAGGTCGGACTAAAGGCTTCTCTGATAGGGTAAATTGTTCACTTTCACACAGACTGTCCACCGCAAGTCGATGTAGAGAGCATAGTCACAATCAGAGCGCCACTACGATTCTGAAGGAAGGGATTATCAGGCCAGAGAGACATTATCCTCCTAGCCTTTATCGTTCCAAGCATTATAAAAGTTTCTAAATCTGATACGTCGGGCTTCACGTCCGGTTGACCACTGTCGTGCCGTTCGGACGACTTCAAGGCCGCCTTGCCTGGGCGCGCGCGTAGTCCCGCCGGGAAGGCACCGTACGCCGCAGAGAGCTAGGGTTTGCCACGTGGCGGCGGACTCTAGCCTCTCTAGGCGTTGCATCCTTCATTCCATCATCGTGTCAACGCCTCGGACGGCTGCTTTCTCGACTGCTCTTGTGCCTTCAACGTCAGCAACAACGACGAAGCCCCCGATGGGCACTCAATACCGCTCGTATGTCATCTCTAGAGCGGAGTCAAGCTGCAAGGATCGTAGTCAAATGGAACAACCGGAAGATGGTCCACTGTCAACAAGGACCCGGATGCAGCGGAGCCCAAAGGAGGTGGGAAGGTTTGGATGGAGCCTGGTTGAGCTTGAGATCGGATCGTACCCCAAGACCGTAGGTTATAGTGTGGTTTAATTCTCGTGTATATTTTCTTGCCTTTTATTCATAGTATTTTTCTATAGTATTGCTCACAGTATTTTTATAGTATTTTCATCCATTTATTCGTATCCATAATCAATACCATATCGACGTAGTATTCATAAAATGCATATCATACAAGTGTGTTGGAGTTGCGTAGAATGTCAGTAACATCGGATATATCGCAGTTACTCTTAGCGCTGAGAGTGGCACGTAGGCCACGGTGGAACCCCTCTTGCTCAGTGTCCGAGGGAGCTCGGCACTGGGCCAGCAACCCCATAGCGTACTGCGGAGGCAGTACCATCCACGTAGGAGCCTGCAAGGGAGACTGGGGCAGCCCTAGGCCTACCAAGTCCGTGTGGCAGTAGAATACGAGCATGGCGAGCGGGCAGAAGACCCTGGTCACCTAGCCGCACCGCCGGGGACGCCCTGCTGAGCAACCACCGATGCGGACTGGCCTCAGCGGGACGCTCCGACGGCGCGACAACCACATTTAAAATACTTGTTTATCAATATAGGACCAGGTGATGTAACCCTAAATGAGCCGCTACCTCAACATTGCCGTGTGTTCAAACCCGGGCCCACACTGGCAGACCGAGGAACGTTCGTTCCGCGCGTCTTTCGGAACTAGGTAACCCCGCCTACTTCGCGCGCGACGCAGCCCACTGTGGTCTCGAGATGGCATTACATACCACTACATGTCAGTGGAGCGAGTGATTCGCACTAGTCCGTTTTATCTTCACTTCAAGCTGTCTGCCGTAAACCGAGCGCACTTCGTATGCCCCGCTGACAACTGCAACGTTTGTCAAAGATCACGGGCTGACACGCCGTGTGCGACGGCTGCGGCATGGCCTAGTTTCGACGGACGCACCCCTAGCAGACCCGGCCTTCCAACTCTCCAGTAGCAGGCAACCAGAACCAGGTTTCTTCCTTAGAAGAAGAGCAGTGACCTATATCCCCTGGTCTCCACAAGCCACAATATTCGCACACGAATGGCACCGCGCTTTTTGACGGCATTGTGCACGGTGGTTTTGATAGCAACGGCACTTTCACGAACGGTGAATTGGGACGGGTCTGGGTGGGTAAAAGAGCTAACTTGTACTTAGCTGCTCTATGCGACTCATTGTGTGAGCCATATACTCATTCAAAACCCCTCCTGAATGGAAATGGGATGCGTATCTTAAAGGACTGAATCGGTTAAGGTCAAAAAATTTATTCTTTTCATCCTTTACAACCACGATGGGATTGTTGAGCGATATGCACACTCTACAATCACTAGCCTCAAGAGATCTCCCTAACTAGGCCGTTTTCTGACCCAATAGTGCCAGATACAGTGCACGTGGGGGCCTCAAATTCATCCTGCGGGGGATTCTCGGAAACCATTTCTATCGTGTGAGTTGTCCCATGAATTTGCGTAGATAAAGTAGTGTGATTGCTTTCTGCATACATACATTCATCCACCTTTACGTCTCGCCTTTTCGTTGATAGCCCCTAACAAGGAAGGTCTTTCAGGGCGTGGGACGCTTTTTGAAAATGGTTTTTTGCATGGTATAGGGGCATGAGCACTGAGTATAAAACTATGGTTCATTTCCGCTAAATGGCCTTCTAAATGCCAAAAAACGACTGAAAACGATTCTGTCAGAAATCGCCGTTTTAACCCACTCAGCATCGTTTGTTTCATTCATGGCGTCGACTTTCCGTACAGTAGAAGGCGTCAGTTGACTGCGCATCGAAAATAACGTGAAAGGTAGCCAAAAAAGGGGGCCACGTGTTGAGAAGTGCGGGGAATTCTCATATAGGCTCTCCACGGTTAAGCTGCAAGCAGCGTCGGAAGGTGTGGTGGATAGCGATGTGGACTTCGAGGAACGACGACTAGGATGGGTTGGTGGTTTGGGATCTCCGGGCTTTTCCGCTTTTGCATTTTATGCTGCCACCTCCATATTGGCTCCATATTGCACCAGGACCAAAGCAAGTGCCTGACTGGTCATGGTCGTGACCAGGAATACCCAGGCACATAACCTCTACAGGGCGTTGGAATTTCTTGTGTGACGCACTATCAGTGATCAGTGACCAGGCTCAACACTCCCAGTCCTCCGTTCCTACCTCAGAGTCCTCCTTCCCTACCTCCCTCCCCCCCCCCCCCCCCTCCTCAACTTCCTCACGTAGTTTGTAGTCAAAAAACTCGATATCACATCATCTGGTCTTCGGGCATTGTATGGACATTGCACAGTCCATACAATTCTTTGAATGGTAGTGATGGTTTGATTGTTGTTCTATTTCGACGGAATTCCTTCAAAACTGATGGAAGGCTCATCTAATTCCGATGATTTCACCGTTTTCTACCCTAGCGTTGATCTCCCGCCGTTGAAGGGTTTTTGTCCACTATTCTGGTTGGTCATCTCCATTTCCTTCTCTCCTCAAGATCAGTCACTCATCTTCTGTAGTCACCTCGACTTCAGCGATGTCCTTCTTGTTCGTGTCCTGCCAGCCCTCCACACGGACGCGAAGTTAGGGAACCGTAGGTTGGGAACGGGTATCGCCGAAACCCTTCATCTAGTATTTATCTAGTGATCCGGCGCTAGAATGATTCCCTTCAGGGCTGACAGCTTTTTATATCAAGCCTAATGCTCATGGATGCTTCAGCAAGAAGATGAATTGAAAGAGAGTCTGATTGGTTCTCCCACAGGAGTCCGCAGTGGACTCCCAGAGGAAGGTCGAATCGGGAATCCTGTTGTCTTTGCATTGACGAACGAGGTTGAGGACAGCTTCCATCAAATAGGAACCATATTATAGGGTTCGGATCCCCCCCCCCATTACAACACTTATTAAGTGTGAATTTAAGAGGCACCTTTATACTCCTGGTAGTGTGAAGCCTGGAAGCCCCTCCACGGGTCCGGGAACTTCTCCCCTAACACGGCGTCGCACACGCCGCACCCACCGCCTATCGCAGGATTGCGATGGAAGATTGGAGCGCGCAATTTGTGTGGTGGGGAGTCCTTTAAACATTTGAATTGACCGGCCGCTCTCTTCAGTTCCAATGCGATTCTGATCGTCGTTCATATAGGAGGAGTCATTTGAATTAATCAAGTCTAATAAACATGAAAACTAAAAAGAAACAGAAGAAAAAACGATAAAATCCAATAAAAAAGCAAGCCAGTCATGGAAAAATTCCGCGTCCTATCGATTGGCGGGAGTACGGTAATTGCAGTGACGTTCGCCGCATGCCGCAAGGGAGAATGCCGCGATAGGGGAGAAGTTCCGTTACCCCCCCTCCACTGATAGCGCTCCACACAACAAATTTTGACGGCTTGTGGAGGTGTGCCTGGCTGGTCCTGGGCACGACCATGACCAGTCAGGCACTTGCTTTGGCCCTGGTGCAATATGGAGCCAATCTGGAGGTGGCAGCATAAAATGCAAAAACGGCATAGCCCGGAGTTTCCGAACCATCAACCTATCCCAGTCGTCCTTCCTCGAAGTCCACATCGCTATCCACCACACCATCCGACGCTGCTGGAAGCTTAACCGTAGAGAGCCTATATGAAACTTCCCCGCACTTTTCAACATGTGGCCCCCTTTTTTGGCTACCTTTCACGTTATTTTCAATGCGCAGTCAACTGGCGTCTTCTACTGTACGGACAGTCGGCGCCATGAATGAAACAAACGACGCTGAGTGGGTTAAAACGGCTATTTCTGACAAAATAGTTTTCAATCGTTTTTTGGCATTCAGAAGGCCATTTAGCGGAAATGGACCATAGTTTTACACTCAGTGCTCATGCCCCTATACCATGCAAAAAACCATTTTCAAAAAGCGTCCCACGCCCTGAAAGACCTTCCTTGTAAGGCAGAATTCTCCGTGATTCGAGAGTGGGTACGAGCGTGCGTAAAGGCTTCGGTCTCACCAACACCAACAGTGCTGATGGTGGACTCGTGGAAATCATCCAAAGATGACGCAGTCATTCGAACTTACCTCCGCGTACCGAAAGGCTAGTCGTGTATAAACTCGTGCCCAATTCTTTATTTATAAAATAAGTTTTAGGTTCCAAAGGAGTATGCTCCGTAATGCAAAAATTTCGCCTCCATTGAAACCCTAACCATGTTTACTCACACATGAAGCGTCACACGTACTGTCAAAGCTACCGCTGAGTACCCTGATACATCCACGTGGTTTGTATTCACTTATCTTAAATCACAAATCAAATATCATGATTTCATTCGTAAAATAGTTAGGAAAATTCGAAAAGCAGATGTAAGCTCAGCATCCGAAAACACGCCTAGTAGTGTAGGTATCATTTTCAATGGCCATCTCGATTTGGGCTCCTTCTCTGGTGAGTTAAATAAAGTTCAGCAAAAAATCTGGTCATAAGACGGAATTTTACTACATATATATCAAAATTAATGCGGAAATTCAAAGGAGAAGCAAAAGTGACCCACCCGTGTTTTTGTTGAACGTGACTTCTATGTTTATATGCTGGGCACAAATGTTTGATAGAAGGAGAAAATATGCAGCTACCACCGGTGATCGCATTGTGAGTTTCGGCCAGCTGATAAGGAACGACTGCTGCGGGGCCACTTCGACACTACATATATACATCTCCGTCCTGCCTCTTGCTGATTTTACAGTGTTTGCGATTCTTAGTTGATCTATTGTTTCATAACAGCTCGTAAAACTGCGGCTTTAGGTTTTTGTTGTAGTAATCCGGTTCACAAGATGAGAAGCTAAAAAAGTCTCATCATTTCTACTGTTGCATACGGCAACCCACGAAAATGGATGCTATTATTCGAAAGAAATACCACTGAATCGCACAAACATGCAAATGAGTGAACAGTGCTTCAATGCCTGGCTTGCGCATCAATGCCTCAGGCTTTGAATTCCAAGCTTATGATAAAATTGCTCGAACTATAGTCGAGGGTCTTTTGGCGCTTACTTGTAGAGTTGATTTTAACTCCTTCCCGTTCACCTGAGTGATAAGCTGAAGTGCTGCACAATTCCATTCAACGCTGACCCACGAAGATCTCAAGCCTTCATTTGTTTGAAAAAAAAAATAAACTCAGGTGTTTTTTGAAGTGTCAGGTGGTTCCTCATACAACTTGCAGCCTTGGTTGTGAGGTGTTAGATCGTTTTTACCTTTGAAAGTCACTACGTGAAAACGCCAACAAAGACGGGTTTCGAAACAGCAGACGACGGCTTTCGCAACTCTTAGTCGCTTGGTGTCTAAAGAAACGACATCGAAGAGCTGCCCTAGAGATAGGGAAGGCTACTGACATGTACAGTGACTTTACTGTTCCTTTAGGAGACTCTTAAAAGTAAAAAAGTATGTCAGGTTAAATTTGTCCTACGGGCAGAGCTTGGGAAACAGATCGACTTTCTGATTTGTACTTTTTTCGACAACTATTCAATTCAGACCTTCTCATAGCGAGTAACTCATCACTTCGTGGTACCTATCCTTTCCAGAAGCTGTTTATATGCAAATGCCAAGTCGTTCCAGTTGGACAAGGACTGCTTCAGTACTCGACACCTGTGAAGCTGGTTTCACTCTGTGAGTTTCGAGGAGGTTCAAGCGCAGTGCATAGTTCGCCTCGAGGATGAAATGGCGTTTATGTGTTCCAAAATGTCTTTACCCATGACTTTTCACCCATTTCACAGTACACCCACGCTCCAAATATAGAAATTTCGCATGATTATATCCAGTAGGAAAGGAGTTACGACTGAAAAGTACGGCTGAAGACTCTTGAGCGCTACTGTAGCTAATTTTTTGTCGCTTCCCTCTTATCACATCTAGGAATATCGAGAAAATTATTCTTGATACTATTTCAACTATTCTCAACTCAAAATTTATTCGTGCTAAATCAGAAGCAAAAAGAATACGTGGTTTTCCACCTCTGTTGATGAATGTTGCGGTCAATTTCGAAGGGTTTGCATCAGTTTTCGTAATTCTTAAATTCTGTTGCCTACTTCTCCCATTCCAACCCGTTTTTTTTTCGATCTCCACTTTGTGATGCTTGCAACCGATTTTCTGAATCTCATATTGACTTCCTTGAGTACATTTGGTCGACATATACGTTCTAAGGAAACAATCGCTAACTCTATCGCCAAAGTCTACACCAAGGATAGAAATGTTCTGGCTACGTGCTGCAAAGGAAACAGGTTTACGGACGGAGAAAATAAGTCATCACAAACTGGAAAAACCACCTTACCTTTCGTCCATTCGTCAAGAGCCTGAAGAAAATTGTATGACCACGTAGGGCGTCGATGTGTAGGTCCACAATGAGCAGAACGGGCTTTGGCATTTTCCTATACCTTCACCGTTGTGCCATCAATTGTGAACGAGTGGTCCACTGTGACTACAATACTGAATCCCAATTTTTCAATTTTACGTAGTTTGCTAAATGAGCAGACTAAATTAGCTGGCGAGAGGTAGGTAGCTCACTGTCGGCTAAAATCCTTTAGCGGCCGCAATCTGCAGAGGCTAAGAAATGGAGCAAGTTAATCTAATCCTTAGCCAACCATCTTTACTTTTGATGAGAGGTCTTTTGGAGTTCAACTTGTATCCGTGCTGGTGTCATTTTCCAATCAAATCCTCATATAACCACAAATTGTGCACTTTCAGACCATTAAAATCACTACAAAGTGCACTCGTTCCTCATAGCAGAGCCTCAAGGTCGATCTGGATTACTATGAGTCGGAAACAGTGAGTTCATTCGGCTCATTTTCCTGAATTCAAGGAAACCTTCAAAACAAACATCGGGTAGCACGACTTGGGAGATGCTGCTAGAATCTCAGAGCCATAAAAGGATACCCAAATGAAAATGGACCACAATAGGGATCTGAACTTCTAAGGCTCAAATAGGGTGTTTTACTGAACATCTGCAGTGCATATCGGCAAAACAAGTAGCACGTACGATTAGACACATTCATTTACCAAAGAAGAAGACACAACTCGGTACACATTGTTTTCGAGTATGAAAAGGTACTTCGTTGGAACATGCGATAGCGAATGCACTAACGGTGTAGGCGTAAGCGTCAACATACATTTGGTCATCGATAAGATGCGATAGCCTGACAAGTCCAAGTGGATTTTAGTGAGTGAAAACATGATGTTTTATCAGCTCCAGCATTCTTCATAACCTCGGTATCAACATCGACCACGATGGGTTGCTAGCACTCTGGATGTATCTGAAGAACTTCCACCTATCTATCATCGAGGTCAACTAGGCGATTTCTGCGCCAAAATCGGTCTCAAAAGAATGGATGATGAGTTTCACATTGGAGGCCATTGGATGAGCATGATGAAAGCCTGTTTATGAGTTTATCGTGTTCTCCATGGTGATGAGCAGTTCTAGGATCCCTCTATTTTTAGTAAGCTTAGTGCTAGGTCGATAGCTTCGGAACTATGGGTCCCATTGTTCCAATTGAGCTTTTGTCTGACTCTGACGACAGCTATTCCTACCTTCTGCACGGGATGACCTATCATCTCATCCGCGCTCGATCTGCTTTCCAATGTGGGCAGGAAAACTGGCAAAATTCAAGAAACTAATCCGCCTGGGCCTTCACCGATTGCAATCACCTAGCTTACTTTGCTAGTTTATGGAAAGAATCCATTTATTGACAACATCGTCGAAAATAGAAGCGGTCATCTTTACGACAGCAATCGGAAAGCAGTGAGTTTACATCAGGTAAGGGTGGAGGAAAGTTTTTTGTCGTTGATCACTACTGTTTGGGATACTACCCTGTACTCAGCTTCTATTCAGAATCGAGAAGTAATGGGACAAGTGGTTGCAATTGATACAAGTGGAAGCTGCTATAGCTATCTAGCTATGGTATGGTGCCAAATGCGGTGGGTGAGAGGGGGGGGGGGGAGGGGGTTGGTTAGGCTGGGTGGGTTCTGACATGGGATTCGAACCCTGGTCTCCACACGTTAAAAAAAAAACTTCAGCTGACATGGTGAAGTGGAAGCATTATCTGCGGGCAAAGATGAATGATGAATGATGTAGCTGTGATTCCACAAAAAAGAATTGGGAAACTAAGCAAAAAAAGCGACACATGGGAATTCGAAAGACAGAGAGAAACAGCAGTTCTGGGAAGATCAACTTGAATGTTCGGCGGAACTTTGCCATTTTCGGTACGTTCCTAAGAAGGATTTTTTGAGTAGAGCATGGGGCGTTCCCTGCTTCAACGGTGTGGGTTGCCTATCAATTAGGTTGTTATCAATTGGCTCGCTTGTACGCCAAATGCGGTGGGATTACATTCTATAGTTCCGACTAAATTTGTCCTCAATACCTGAGTTGATACGGTTGCGCATTTACAGGGAAGAAGCTGGTATTCTGAAAATAGCTTTTTCGACAAATCTACGAATGCTTTGTACCCCTGATTGGAACAGTGTTTGAAAATTCATTTTTTATCGAGGGATGCTGGTTCACTTGCTCACAAAATATTGTTGTTTGCCGATTCTCTACTTATATCAGCGTCGTGCGTATGCTCGTCAAACAGCAAATGTCTGTCAGAGTATGGAGAACCATACTGCCATAAAACGTTCTTTACAGATTCGCTCGCTCGACCTTTAAGGCTGCTCTCTCCTGGTTTTGTGAGAGTCGATAGTATCGTATTTCTGGGTTTTATTATGTTAATAATACTCACTTGGTTGATATACATCTTCGTCATGATCATTTTTTCTTGTAACGCGTTCTATTTTCTCTCTATGAATCCTCTCACACTGCTTTTTTCCTGAAACCGCGCTCTACTTGCTCCCTATGAATCCTTCCACACTGCTTCCTACAGCAGCGATTTTTGAGAGGATATATGTACATATGTATGTGTTTTGTGCAGTACGATGTGATTGTGCATTTATAATTTTGCGCACCCTTTCCTCCTGCTGTGAGTTCTGCTATTTACATAGAAGAATTCCCCTCCAAAAGGGAATTTCACGATCAAAACTTCTAATAATACTGCGTTAGAATGTCTACTTCAACTTAGGTTCTTTGTATGGCTGCCACGTATAACCGAAGAGTATTCTATGTTACACGGGTGTGGTGCGCTAGGAACGAAATGGTCGCGTCGCGGTGAGAGGGGCGTCGCGCGCGAAGGAATGTAGCAGGATGCAGCAGTAGGTAAGAAATACAAGAACAAAAGTTACTAATAGTAGAGTTATGCATAAAATAATGATCGCATATCGATTGAGCTGTATGAAGAACGCTGGAGCTGTAATAACGGCGAATCAGCGGTCCGCGACAGCCGCGTGCGGCGAATCGATTACCCAAAATCGTTCCTACCGCCCGTCTCCCATGTTACACTTTTCCCAGAATTCGGCCGCATACTGAATCTGGATGTCAACCAAGATCTTTGAGTACAGAATCCCGGAAATCAGCACCGATTACCCGATTCAATGAAGCAAGTAATAGAGATGCACAGTGCAGTTCGCTCATTGTGGCTACTTATCATCGAAAAACGACTAGAAAATGGACATAAAGTATTTTTACGATTCATAATCAATTGTAAAAAAACACAGGAAAGTGGCACAGGCGAAGCAGCCATCATCACATTTATGTAAGACTACAAGGAAACCATCTCTATTGAAAACGGGGCCACCACTGGCTGCATTTCCATTCACTGATGAAGTCAAGAAACCACTATGATAAGCTTGTAAAGAGACGATTGCACGTCCCCTATTTTACGCAGGGGGATGTTGGCCGATACAATGACTTCCTTCATCGGTCTGTAGTGTTATTGAGCGGTCGATCGCAACTTTGTTCCATTTAGCCCACAGTGTTTCAAGTGTAAGTATGTTGAGGAGACATGGTGAGAATGTAAATGTAAACGTAGAATCTACGGAACTGCTATCAAGTACTCACACTTTCAAGAAGAAGTAGAAGTAATGATATGTCTAAGTGAGGCATTCCAACTTCAACATAGAATGGAGGAGAGCCTTGCGTTAGCTGGGCGATCCGACCAGTGCAGGAGAAAATCCCTAAGAAATTCTATTTCATAAAAGATCGACCTAACCTTGAATCGGATTTCCGTCTTTCCGCTTCTTGCTGAGTTTTTCCTTGCTATTCTTCTTGAGTTCCCATTCCTACCATCTGTACTCAACACTTATCCTTAGCATTCTATCTCCAGATCTTGTAAGGCTATTCTTCTCTGACCAGAGATTGGACAATGCTCCGCTACAACTTTTTCTTCTCATTCGTTGGGCAAATGCTCTGATTGTGAGATCAAAACACGACGGAGATTTATGGACAGTCGTCTGGAGACACTCTGCTATGAAAACTGCTCTAGTAAACTCAGTGCTAACAGGATAAAGGATTTTGAAGGATAAGGGCGTTAATCAATCCCGTCTAAGGGATGCGCCCCCGCACTCGACTTCCATTCAGAATCGTCCTGGCGTAATGGGTGCGTATATGGCCTATACAATGACTTGCGGTGGCCAGCCGATGTAGAAGTCAGTGCATTTATCCTCCCAGACGAGCCGGTACCAATTCACTGACCCCGGAGGGATGGAAGACTTGGTTCACCTAGGCGATACCGATCCGGGATATGGAATCCGTGAACATGCGTGTGTGGAGTGCGCCACTTACCACTACACCACCTCCGCCTGTGCTAATAGGATGTTTTGAGTAATCATCAAGATACTTGTTTAATTCTAAGAAAAAAGGTAAGATGTGCTTTTTACTATTACAGCTTCACCTGGACACGATACTAACTTCCCAAAACAACAACTTGATTTTTTTAAAATATTCCATTTTACTAATCATATAGCCTTTATGATTTCTTCTACTTCTTCCAACTACATTTGCACGTTTGGAAAACTTGATGACCCTTTAGCTTCAATCTCTACCACAGTTGCTCCGCGCCTAGCTGCAGAGGAACTGCGATCAAGCTGATAGTTGGCCGTAAATCAAGAAGCTAAATGATTCGGTCGAATTCGTTTACGCAGAAATTGAGTTTTATGGTGCCAACTGAATCCCTACGCCCTAATGGCAATGTTACCGCAAGGGAAGGGCTGCGCCAAAGACCCCTTCCATGATCACACTAGTAATGTGTCAGCAATTGGGGTTGGCTCTTCGGCGGTGTTGGCGCATATATTGCGCATGGTGTGATCGATGCCGGTGGCAGCACTGACGAGGCTTCTAGATTAGTTGCCAGCCGTGTTACCCCAAATGTTCTTTTATGTGACGGAATTTGCTTGGAATTATGCATTCTAGTTTCATTCACTTCGTAGGCCTTAAGGTCTTCGATTGTTCGGAATGCTTCTTTAAGTGCTTTGTGCAAACAGGGTTCTGAAAAGCGATATTGCCAGTTGTGCAACAGAACATAGACAATTTGTTACCGTATAGAAGGCTGAATCAGTAAATAGAAGCGTGGGTGGCTTTAACTAGTTGCAGGACAGTAATCGAAGTTGAAAATATGTATGAATTGAAATTTCTTATGGTCGCGTTTGGATGTTGCAACTGATATTGTGACTACAACAACGTCAATCGTTTCAGCTATTCACTCGCTTTCATCCACTTGATTACTTGAGAAAACAAAGATTATGATTACATTTGATTTAGATCATCTGAATTCCTTTATCTTGGACTCTAGACAGTTAGTGAATGATTGCGATAAACAAGTTAACATTGTGAGAAATATATGGAATCGTAGAACCGCCGGAGGAATTTCATTGAGTGAAAAGGACCTTATATGTATTGCGAAACGATTTTCAAGTAATCTGGAATCTTTGTGGGAGAAATAGCCTTACTGGAGCCCTGAAGTGGACGAAAGAAAACTTGTCGCCTGCGTTCATTAAGACTGAATTGATTCCTCGGTACTATTCCACTATTACAACCCCAAAAACTCAAAATTTTAATTTTCGATGAAACTACTCCTATAGGGATAATCCGATGCCCTGATAACGAATATGACCTTCACTTTTGGCGCCAATTTAGCGCCAAGGGTGTTTTCACCCAATTTGCTGAAAACTTGCGTTTAGGGGTTGTTTGAGGTCCTGATAACGAATATAACATCCAGTTTACGCCCTGAGGCTAATTGGCGCGACGACAGGGCAGACAGGTTGTGGGGGAGACGATGTGGCTCGATAAAAGTTTTATTCGTTTTCTGAGGACACAGAAATGTATGTTATATTCGTTTTCAAGACCTCAAATAACCCCTAAACGCAAGTTTTCAGCAAATTTGGTGAAAACACCCTTGCGCCAACTTGGCGCCAAAAGTGAAGGTCATATTCGTTATCAGGGCATCGGATTATCCCTATAGGAGTAGTTTCATCGAAAATTAAAATTTTGAGTTTATGGGGTTGTAATAGTGGAATAGTACCGATTCCTCTAATTGTTCTTAGCAAATTTTGTGCCGATACGTCTCCCTAGATATTCTATTCATTACTCATTCTGTATTGGAACCAGCAAGAACGAACTCTTTCTGGTTCATTCAAAAGAAAATACGAAGCACAATTGATTTTATTCATTAGAAGATTCTGCAGCTCGAACTATTTTATCGCGCGCTCATATTTAAATGGAATGTGGGGCGCTCTAATCTTGCAGTGGCTTTTGCTGGTTGACTTCTGCTAATCTTCGCCTCACTCTTCCCACTAACTCTTCCTCTGTTTTCCTCGGGAGATGGGCAATAGGATCGGTTTTGTGTACTCGATTCGCAGCGCGCGGCAGTTGAGGACTACTTGCCTCGTAATTACAGCTCTAGCGCTCTTCATACATCTCGATCGGTATGCAAATATTATTTAAGGCATGATTATATGTTTGTTCTTTTGTTCCTGTATTTCTTAGTTGCTGTTGCATTCGCCACATTTCTTCGCGCGCGGCGCCCCTCTCGCGGCGACGCGACTATTTCTATCCAACTGCACCCCGCCCGTTTTCTACCACCGTAGTAAAACCGTGATACGCTTCTACTTTTTCCGTGCTTCTTGAGCCACTAGATGTGTACTGCTGCAGAAGATACTGCTATGGGTGAGCGGATTCTTATGAATTCATTTTCTTAAAATTTACACCTGCATTTATCAGCATAACGCATTATGGCCCTGGTATGGTTACAAGAAGTGAAAATATCGTATGGGTGATCCGATGAGATTGCTTCAGAAATCATAATTGTGAAGACATCTCTGAAATTATTGTCATTTGGTTCCAGTTCTCAACTAGATCCTCTTCCCTTACAAGGCAGAAAAAAAGTTGCTTTGTGTGTCGTTCCGAGAGTTTGTGTCGATAGGTCCGTTGTGTATTTTGAGGTTGTGACAATATAGTGCGCTAGAGCATTACATAGATTTCAGCTTTGCTTTTTTAATCGATAGTCTTTGTATTGATTTGTGGTGCTATTGATCAGGTTCATAACTAAGCTCTATTCCTAGAACAACAACCAAAGTGAAAGTGCATACACGTAAATGGTTGGCTCTTTAGCACTGTGCTTTCTATGGGGTTTTAGTAGGGCTAATTGAGAGCGTGCTTACAACCAACAACCCTTTGCCATAAATAACGCACTGCGAACTTTGCATTAACAGAATTGTTATTATCTTCATGAAAACAGCAGCCTAAAAGTCACCAAACGTTCATTCTCCAAAGTCTCAGTATGGGTTTGACTGCGTTTTCTTTTGCCCTTCCGCGTTTCAGAGGAACCATGGTATTTTTCAGATGCTCGCATACAAAGATTACTGGAAGAAACACTACCGAGAGAGGGTTGTTTACTTACAAGGAACTTAGCATAGAGAACCAGATACCCACATAATTCGATAGAATTTCGAATGTTGTTCACAATATGGGCATTCAAACTGCAAAGTGGCTCTTCCATAAAAGTTATAGGACTCGAAAATCGTTTGACGGTAATAGGGTTTCTTGAAAATGCGAATTCGTCGCTTTCATACCACATCGACGAAGCGCAGTGGTAGTGCGCTCGCTCCACGGGCGGAGAATGAGGCTTACTCTCCGTAAACGGGAATTTTTACTTAGTGTTTTCCCGTTCCATTGAGACTTTTAAAACTTTTTCTGTCATTTGTTCACGTTAATGCCTTAACAGAATGAGTCTGCCTGTGAACTGTATAGCTCTATTTTGATTCAAATTTTTACTAACATTTAACAACATTTGTTTTGTTTTGTTTTGTTTTGCTTTTTGTCAATCTTGAAACGATTGACTGTTTCATCTCCAGTTGGAGAGAAACAGTATGTATAAAGTGTGCAGTTTGTGAACAGTGTGTGAGTTTCACCCATATTTTTAATTTTTTTACCAATATTCGGACTCCTCACACGCATCCTACAGATATTTGGCATCCTTCTGTTAAACAGTTTTGAAGTTTAAAAGAGAAAAATGCAATTTACGTGCAGAAACATTCTTCAGTAGGTGCGACAAGCGCAAATAAAAGTAGAAATGAGGCGTTCATTTGAGCAAGTGTCAGAAAAGGTATGAAAAGTCTTATGCTAAGGAGCAAACCCTAAGCCTCCGCCAGCGAATTGAGATCACTACCACTGCGCCGTGTGGACGCCTGATATCGAGGCGACGGGGCGACGGGTTCTCATTTGCAATTAATACTAGTGGCAAGCGAATTTCAAGCCCCATAACTTATTTGAGGAAAGCGTTTTGCAGTTTCAATTCCTTTATTAGTGAACGGCATCCTAAACTCGATCGATTTATCAGGGTCTCCATCCTAAGTTCCGTGGTAAGTAAACTATCCGTAAGTCCAATCCAACGATCAGATTCGTCTTGATTGCATTTGCCTCGTGAATTAAATGGGCACTAAGTTCGATTCGAAGTAAATACACAGTACATATATCTGTGCTTAAGTTCGGACAAGAAAAAAAAAACTCGAAGTACGAGAAGGAAAAGCAGATGTAACTCTTGTAACTACGCGAGGGTCGTGACGCTGCACATTTACGACCATAGGTGCAAATCTTTTGAGGAGGACCTCTACAGTGATTCTTTACCTACAGCATTACCCTTTACACTTACAGTGGCCACACATTCTGTAGATGAAGCAGACAATAGAACCTATCGAATTAATTTTCATTGGTGAGCAGAGGAATGAATAGGTGATTGGTTAAGGCTAGTAATAGAATCAGCAACGTGAAAAACCATCCAAGGTTAGAGCGCCTTATATTTCATTCCAATATGAACACGCAAAAAAAAAACAACTCAAGCGCGGAACTCTCCACTGAGTAAACGCGACTCGAAGTCACTTGCTCTTGATGAACTGTATTGGAAGAGCCTTGTTTTCTATCGAGTTCACTTTGGAAACGTTCATTATTCCTTAATGTCCGAGATAACAGATAGCCCAATTTCTTTCAGGTTCGAACAAATGGCGCTGCGCAAGGTGCGCAGCAACCTCGATAGGTTGTTCGATAAAAGCCTTACGGACCTTATACGTGGTATACGCAATAATAAAGAAAACGAGGTTGGTTTGTATGTATATTTGGGGCGCTACACTTGTAACGTCAAAGCCTCACTGTAAGATCTGTAGCGATCTGTAAAAAATGTAATCGAGAGGACAGAGGTCGTGCAAAATTCATTGATTCGTTTTGTTCAGGCCCGATATATTGCATCATGTATAGAAGAGATCAAAATCGAGCTGCGTCAAGATTCTACCTACATCAAAGCAAACGCTATTGAGAAGCTCGCCTATGTGAGTTCTTGACTCGATCTATCATCCATTTGTTTTTGAGCTTCTGCGACTTCTAACGTGTTGGGCTTGGAGGATGTGGTGCCTGGTGAGCACCTCTAAAAAATGCATCAAATCCGGAAAAGAAGTTTTTCCCGCAGGGTAAAGAAAGCAGGGATTCGTCGTTGTTTCACATGTAGAAAATTTCAGTTGCAAATGTTAGGGTACGATATTTCCTGGGCCGCGTTCAACATTATTGAGGTTATGGCTTCCACGAAGTACACAGAGAAACGAATAGGGTTGGTGCTTTCGGTTAGTGCTGAGTACTCTTGGTTCAAGGAAAAGTTGAAGAATTGTTTTTCAAGATATCTTGCTGCAGCTCAGTGTTTCCATGATACGACTGAGGTCCTAATGCTGACAACAAATTTGATCCGCAAGGATCTCAACAGGTAGGTTCTAATATGAAGTCTGTGCTTCAATAATGTGTAAACTGTTTGGTCTTGTTTCACTTTTCTTATTTCTTTACCGTTGTCCTTCGTGAAAATTCTTGAATTTAAGCTCCAACATGTACGACTCCGGTGTTGCACTTGGAGGTCTGTCCTGTTTCGTGACTCCAGATCTTGCAAGGGATCTAGCTAGTGACATTGTCAATCTCGTAAGTACCTTAACGAGCATTGTTTCTTGATTAATTCGAGTTAATTGTTGGAGAGAGAGTTACATCCCATATCGCTCCAGCTTTCCTCGTCACGACCGTACACACGAAAACGAGCCGTTTTGCTTTTGTACAAAATATTTCTAAAATATCCGGAGGCGCTGAGGCCGACGTTTCATCGACTAAAAGACAAACTTGAAGATCCTGATCCCGGTGAGTCCAGTTCAAAAGAGTTCTGTTCGTAGTGGAAATGAATCATGCCAGGCGTTCAAAGTGCTGCTGTCAACGTCATATGTGAGCTCGCTCGTAAAAATCCTAAAAATTACCTGACACTTGCACCGGTTTTCTTCAAACTAATGACAACGTCCAGCAACAATTGGATGCTAATCAAAATAATCAAACTGGTACGTTTTTAATTGACTGTGTATTTCTTTGTTCATCTACTCGTTATGTCTTCTTTTTCCAATTTATATTCTGGTTTTTTTTTTGCAATGCGCAGACCGGAACCGAGTAGCGTTCACATTTATGAAGGTGTATATTGCGCATCATAAGCCTACTCGCTTTTACGTTACGTGACTAAAGTCCTCGTGAAGGGCTGTTTCCAGTCAGGCTACTAGGTTTAGGCTTTCGTGGCCGGGTGTCTATTCATTCAAACTTAGCGTTTCCTCAAGTTGAAGTCATCTTTGGGTGAGAAAGAGAAAAAAGCCAATGAGAACTTTTTAATGAGAAACTCGAGGCTCCTTTGTTTAATGACTTGTGTATGCACCCTGGATGATTTCAACAGGAAAAAAAAACCTAGTTTTTCTGTGTACATATGCGACTGTGTTGTCATGCATTATATAAGCGCATTACTTCTGCCATGTTCCTCAGCGACCACAGCTTCCTTCTTGGGAATTCAAGAAGAATTTCTCAAAAGGACGTTGCTCCAAGGATATGAAGCCGTCTTAGAAATCGCCTATGACAAAGAACTGTAGAGATATTGCATAGTGGGTCCTCTTTTATTGAAAACATTAGACGGGTCGCCCGGCCCCATTCCTTTCTTTTGCCAAGTGGTTTGTGAAAGTAGTTAATGAGGGGATTGGGCTTCGCTTTCATTCAACACCGAGGACTGTAGTGCAGAGGGGGGTCTCTACACGTTCGAAAGTGGAGAGAAGAAGGGGAGGCGGGAAGTGATATTACGATTCCTTCAAACTGTGTTAATCTAATATGATTTTTTGAAACAAAGTTCACTGTCGTTTCAGACCACGCTGAATTTGATAAATTAGACAGTAAAAAAATACTTCTCCCAACTTGGGACAGCCCTTATCAATGTGTTTTGTCATAACTAAGACGATTTCGGAAAATCGAACTTCGTAAGGGAGAACTCAAGGTAGGACATATCCAACTTGTCTAATGGTAAGATGGTGGGCAAGTAGACGACGGCGCAGAGAACAAGTAGAAGTCTTAGATGTCCTTGATAGCTCTTCGAGATAGCGGTCCCTAAAGGCACATGTAACGATAAAAATGGTTTCTTAGGTATCTCCCTAGAATGAGCCTCGGGTCCCCAAGGGTGGCGCGTGGATCAAAAGGCGACCTAGAAAGAGGGCGTAGTAAGGGCCACAAAGCAGACGTATCCACTCAAAGGGGGCGACTTCTCAAGCCGTTGTAGAGGTAGCAGGATTCGCACCAAGACGTTCACCTGCACCGAGCCCACTGTATCCAGCTGTACGCACTGGCGCATACATTCGGACGTCCAAATATCCCTTCCATACAACTTTTGTCGTCACATTCTCCTCCAACCCTTAACTTAACGACTATTTGAAGCGGTGTATTTCTTTAAATGATCCGATTTCGAACTGTTCTAGACTAGCATTTCCACTGTTCGTCTAAAACTACTCAAGATCATCGTGAACTGTGCTTCTAACGACGGAAGAAGTTCTCTAGCGAGGTTTTCTCCGAATACAGCGTTGATGTCGGTGTGAGCGGAGATTGCTAGCCATGGCGTCATTTATAGGAGGCGAATGTAGTTGAGCTCTTGATGATCACCACGTATATCACAAGAAAAGCGAGCAGGGAGCTATTGAATATTACAGTTGTAAATCTGGGGTTTGTCTAGAATGCGCTCATTGAACGAAAACTTTCTCATGAAAAACGACGATATATGCAAATTTGTGTCTGACTGCTTTCGCATCAACCTAATATTATCAGTTGCTGATGTAATTTAATATTGGATCTTAATTTTCAGCGGTAAATTGTGCTGCATCAAGATAACAAATGTAGATTTGATCGATCAACGTGCAACAATGTTGTTTTTAGTTCGGAGCGTTGGTGCCACTCGAGCCACGTCTGGGCAAGAAACTACTTGAGCCGCTAACTAACCTTATCAATAGGTATCATTTATATTATATTATCATATTATAAAAGTGCTGCTGAAAAACTCAACAATTCATATGTGGTTGGTAACATTCCTACTTGCGCTGATCGTTTAGCGAAAGGCAATTAGGAAGGGTGTTGACGATGGATCGCGATATCGATAGTTATAGTAGATGTGCCATTTGCTAGCAATCAACGCCTCCAAGTGGCTCGAACATGGCGTATACGAACTTAATGAAATTATTGTTTAATGAAGTAGCGGGTCAGAACAGGCACTTTCGAGAACTATGGGGCGGTGAGCTAGCTAGCATGAGTTGCATTAGCTATCGAGCAAACGTTTTGGATCGGCGTCGAGGTGCTCCTGTTGTCTTTCAACCGGTCAGCGCGAAGAATGGATTTGACCATACCAAGTTTTGCTAGAGTGATATTTTACTGAAGTATGTGAGTGTTCTGTTTCAACAAACAGGTAAGCACTTTTGGTCTTACTTTTTTTGCAAAACTCTGTGATACAAAACACTTGGATCGTTCTGCCTACGTCTTGCTCTCCCGCAGGATCTGGTAGCGGAATTAAGGAGACATTACTCGTTGACAAAAAGCGCGAACCTTGATGCTTAGGGTTCACAGTCTCCTAGTAAAGAACGAACCATGTTCTGTCCATTAACGATATCAATTTTAATCAGTCCCTATTATTGCTATTGTCTTTTTCGTCAGCCTACACTGCCAGTCCGTCTTACTGCATGAAGCATACTAAACCTCGCAGGATTTTATAGTAAATACGAAGGGGGTTAGGAACTAAGTGGAGATTGCTATCTGAAGTCGTTTGTAGGCCTTTGTCAACTGTTACCATATTCTGTCAGTCGGTATTAGCGATTCAGTCATACGCTACGGTTATTGTCATGTATTATATCATTTATTATCAGTTATTGTCAGTTTCTCTCATCAAAAATCCGTGATTCCTTCACGTAACAAACGTAACAAACCCTCCTCCGAGGTGTTAACGTTTAACTGCCAACTCGAAAGATGTAAAGAGTATCCCATGTCTCTTGCCCTCTAGGGCTTCTTATAATCCTTTACCAGTTATTATGGTTCATTTCATTTGCTATCAGTGTTTCCATCCTGTGGCCTATAACCCTTCAAATTTGGCACTCTCTAGGTCCAGGAGTATAGAATTATAATCCTCTGGCCACAGACACATATACATGTACACATATGCACATGCTCACGTACACAAACACACACAGCTAGCGAATTATGTGAGGTTGATGCGAAAGCCTTGAGACTCAAATTTACCCGTATCGTCATTTCTCGATAAAGCCTTCACCGCTCCTGAACTGTAACTACATACATTCTAATTCCATTTCTGAATAACCATCAATAATGTCCGAACAGGTGCCCGAACTTCTCTTGTAAACTATTTCTTAATCATCGTGAGATCAATTTCAAGCAATCGTTTTCTAAGAATAGCCTGACTCCACCATCAACACTGCATTTGGATCGATCGATTCGCTTTCATGATGACCGACGACGTCTCTTAGAGAAGTGAAGAAGGGGCCAGAGATTACGAGAAGGAACTTGGCGAGGCTCTTCAGTGAGGCTGGAGCAACGTCGTTCGATACATCCAAGAGCGCGGTCACAGTGAAGTGAAGTCCTTGCTGAGAGATAAGAGCTGGATCTTCCATAACAACAACAAAAGAGTAGCCGTCTGTCTTCTAGAAAGGCAAGATATGCTCATGCAACCTAAGCCACCAGCACCCGAAAAAGGTTTTTCTGTGGTGCTCCTTAGACTTGAAAAGAAGGCCATGTTATGAGTTGCTCCCTCAATGCCAGGTAGTCACTGAAACTATCTACAGCAGACAGCTCCAGGAACTCGCTCGCAAATGGAAAAAAAAGACTGTGGATATTTTTTGTTAATATTCTACATGATAGCGCTGGGTCTCACATCGCAAAGACCATGCAATCCAGGTTACAGGATCTGGGTGGAATACTGTTCCACACGGTGCCTATTCCCCTGACCTCGTCCCCTGACCTCGCCCGCCATTTCTGGCTACCACCTTTTTATGCAGCTCAAGCAGTTTCTGGCTTAAAGGTTCGCCACTTTTGGTTTGTAGATAGTTCTGGTGATTCTATATTATATAGTTTAAGATTGTCAAAGAATTCAAAACATGCATTCGAGAGTTTCAAGGCTTTTGTGTCAATCCAATGTGTGAAGTTACTGAAGTTGTTATTCTTAATACCAAGTTAGTGCTTTTACCTTCTCAGGCGAGTGTGGTGCAATAAACTGACCCGAAGGTATGAAAGGTTTCGTTCGTCTAGGCGATTACTGACCCGGGTCATAAGTGCGTGATAGTGCGCCTATTGCCTCTATGCCACCTCGCCGGGAGTCGGTATTTGTGTCCAATTGTAATTACTTCGCACCTTCCTCGCCCATCCACCAATCGCCTGTGGGGTGACCTCCCTTAATTGGTTGGCTGGTGACCTTTCTGGCAGTCTCAGTTTACTGATACTGATTTCATGGATTGAAGTCTTTATTATTGTGTTATTATAAATAATAGTATAATATCTATTGTTATTATTATTACTATTACACATTTTGAAATAGTTTTTGCCTACGTACTTTCGGTAGAACCTTAGAAAACGTGTTGTGCCTGGAATCCGGTATATTGGTACGTCATGCTTCCCACTTTTGCTTACCTGTCTTTCCTGCCTTTCCTGCCTTTCCTGCCTTTCCTGCCTTACCTGCCAACATATGTTGGCACTTGGGTGTAACCCGGATTTGTAGTAGCCGTAGCTGCCCCTAGGGTCTTGAAAAACGTAAGGTTTTGGTTCACAGAGCTCACAATGCTTGCGGGTGCTGAATGTAAATAAAAGGAATTCGGAGCTACAGCACTCGAGGGAACAGAATGAGGAGGTGCAAGGTGTCGAAGGGGTGCAGATACATGAAATAGAGGTGGTACAGTGTCTTGTGGTGTGTTAGCTAAATATAGGGATTCGTAGAAATAAGAAGGAGCAACAGGAGCAGCTGGTCATGAGTTTAAGCCGGAGAAGGCGCTGCGGTCGAATTCGGAGTAGTACAAGTCAGACATCGTGCTCATGCCATGACAAACACAGTACAGAGGTGATTTGTGATGCTTTCATCCACATGTTTAAATACCTTCGAGTGACTTACTGGCGGTGTCCAAAAAAAGCGATATAAGGTATTAAAAAAGTATGAAAGGTCACTCTGGTAGCTAGTTTGCCTGCAGGGGTCTCATGAGAATGAATGCTGAATGCTTACACAATGCGATAAATTTCCCCCCCCCCCCCCCCCCTCTCATGATATCTTCAATTGTTATTTTAGCCTCCACACCTTCTTTTGTTTTATTATTTCTGCGTTTCATATTTTTTTGTTTTGCTTTATTTTTTTGTTTTGCTTTTTTATTTTCTCATGTTTTGAATGTAAAGAAGTTTCTCACTCACACAATCGATATTGTTAAACGTGAGACTAGCTGACTGACAGAGAGGTCACCAGCCAACCAATTAAGGGAGGTCACCCCCCAGGCGAGTCAGTGGATGGGCGAGGAAGGTGTGAAGTAATTGCAATTGGACACAAATTGGCTCACCCTACCTCGCCCATTCTAACAAACTACTGTGTAGTAGGAAGTATGGAGAAATACCCTAATGATTAGTCAGGTGTATAGGTGAATGTAGTTTTTACTGTAGCTTTCCGGCCAAATCACTGAAATTCTGTGTCTTCGGTACTAACGGTCTACTGAAAGAAAACAAAAGGTTAGTAAAATGAAGAAACTGAAATCTTCAGTTATCAGTTGCTTCTTTGCCGAGCAGATTTTTATTGGTTCATCTGATTGAGTAAGATTGAAAATGCTCAGATCGAAAAGACAAACATGGAGGTTAAAACCAAAAGCTTTATACGCTTGTAAGTAATAGCAATCAGTTGCCTGAGAGATTTTTAGTGATGAAATTTTTTTCAGCACTTCCGCCATGTCCTTACTCTATGAATGCATTAACACCGTTATAGCTGGTAGGTGGTAAATTCCCAAATTAAATTTTGCAATTTTCAATGTTTCCCATCTAATAATTCGTTTTTAGTGTTGATAAGCATATCGGCTGGTGGTGATCACGCAGCCAGTATACAGGTACGCTAGTAGGGCTACACCAGTTTCAGCTACCTTGCATTCTTCCATTTTATTTTTTAGCTATGTGTTCAAAAACTTGGAGTGTTGATCGAGGATTCTGATCAAAATCTCAAGTATCTTGGATTGCTGGCAATGGGCAAAATTCTTCAAACCCATCCAAAGGCTGTTCAGGCTCATAAGGATATAGTGCTGAGATGCTTGGATGATAAGGATGAGAGTATACGTATAAGGTAAGTTACTAGAAGTGAAAGATACTATGTTCATGATGTTCGTTCAGAATGAAATGTATACCGCTGCGGTTCCAAACGCTGGTTTGAAATCCTCACCTCAAATCCATCAAACAATTCTGAGAATGAGTTTACGAAAATATTTTTTCGAGTGTTGTGGGATTTCGTCGAACATTCGGGCTCTTAAATTAGGGGATCACATGTGGCCTACAGACATGGTTGAGGGCTTGGATCCTCATAGCATGCACTTGTTTTACACTTTTGCAAAGTGGCTTTCACCGCGCATGCAGTACTATTCTGTACCTCGCGCTAGCTATCTGCAGTCGTCCCGTAGCTTAAAGAACATCTCGAACGGTCTTTTAAAAGGAAAGTTGTCCTGCTCTTTTACGACCTTGAAAGAAGTTCGCTTCTATCGGAATAAGTCGAATCATGGAACCATTGCCCAAAAAGGACCTGCTCTATGAATGTCTCTTTTTGGTTGGTTCCAGCTTTCATCTGAGGCAAGAGTTTTTCAACAAGTTCTTGATACCATTTCCTGGCAGGATATGCTTTGCTAGTCCGTTGCGAAACAATCTCAACCACCAGCTGATCTTACTCCTTTCACGTAGAGGAGATATCTGTGATCACCTCTCTAAATATTCCGTAGATGTCAAAAATACTTAGCTTTTCTGGTCTTTTTGTGGTTGGGACGGCGATAGCCTCATCACATCTCAAAACGGGACCTAATTTTCTTGATTCCCGAGAAAGGCTTATCTTGACTCCATAATCTTGCCTTCAGTGGTATAATCTAGATGAAATTGCCATCCGTTTCATTTTTTAATGACAGATAAAATCCGTACTTACCTTATTGTGTACAAATTTTGTTCCTCTTCTATGGAAACCCCTCGTTATGACAATCTCTTGCACCCGAAATGCAAGAAACAGGTCAAAATAGCGTAATCCTGCATTGTATTTGGCGTGAATGTGCATTTCTGTTGAGGTCAAGAGGAGGACAATAGAAAAGACCATCTTTGCCTCTCAATGAGTGGCACACCAACATTTCCCCTGAATGAGTTTTGTCGATCTTTTTAGGTGGTCGAGGGTTACAAATAGTCGGTGATCGTTTCAAACGATCTCGTTGCAAATGAATGCATGCATTAAGAATACAACCCTCATGTCATATTTGTTAATACTCTGAATTGCTTCACATTTTCGTACGACTCGATTTGCTTTTATAAATCAGAATTCGGAAACACATACAGCGGTATACATGTCATATTGCATGGTCACTGCAACCTAGCATTCTTCCCTTTCTACTACTGTTACCCTCTCCCTATTAGCACTTACTTGTTTTTATAACGAATCCGTGCGTGTTTTTTTACTTCACTAAAAGTTTTGGTCATTCACTACAGGTCACTGGACTTGTTGTACGGCATGGTATCGAAAAAAAATATTATGGAAATTGTCAAGAAACTCATGGAGCACGTGGAGTCTGCCGAAGGATCTCATTACAGGTTCGATCCCTGGTTATATAGTTGGCTTCTTCTTTGTTTTGCATTTCAAGTTCAGGGATGAACTCTTATCGCGCATAATCGGCATTTGTTGTTATAACAATTACCAGTTTATCACTAACTTCGAATGGTGAGTCTCTTCATATCTGTCCTTCACAATCGTTCGTAGATTGTAGGGAACTTGAATGAAATTATGTTCAATGATCTCCATATAAGTACTCCCAGTGATCTCGCAGCCTGTTGTTAGCTTTTTCAAACTATCGCTACATACTTTCCTGCAGAAGGCAGTGGCTGCAGCCATTTGTATACATGTGTTATGTTATCATTATGTACACAGGTACATTTCCGTGTTAGTGGAGTTGACGAAGGTAGAAGGGACGAAGCACGGCGCGAAGATCGCAGAACAGGTGTGATTTTTCATCTCAGTCAATTTATGTTCCAAATACTTCGAAATTTAGTATGCTCAGGCTATTAATGCTAGGTTTCATGTGTTTTTGACATGAGATCACATTGTATTAATGCTTTGGGAATTGAAGATGATTCTCGAATCTTTTTTTTCTTGAAAAGTGTAAAGCTAGTTTTCTTGCATCTCGGTTATTTCTAGTCCGAAATTTGTCCGAAATCTTCATATGCTCGCAACTTAAGTTTTCACACGGGTGTTTTCGTTGTTGTCTTGAGTCGCTCAAATTGTACACTTATTGTCGTAAATAGACTTTTTCTCATATGTATGGCATATTTACGTTTCTACATGGGCTGGGGGAATGAAAAGTCGAATACATCACCCGTAGGAAGAAGATTAGTTACAGTGCAGTCATATGCTTTTAGATCCAAGATGTCACCGTGCGAGTGGAATCCATTCGTCACTTCTCGGTATCTCAAATGGCTTTACTGGTAAGCATTACCATGTGGCCTTTGTTTTCTTAGCAACTTCAGTGTGGTGCTCTATTTCAGGTTGAAAATGCTCACATTTTACTAGCAGGTAGTGCTCAGCAACGAACTAATATCTGTGAGGTCTTGCTGGCAGCGGCCTGGATCTGTGGAGAGTACAGCCAGTAAGTCTTCCGTGGTTCCCTCGCTCTCTATGTTTTGTTTGGGTTTATATGGGGAAATAGGATATATTGAATATTCGTCAGGCACGTTCAAAATATTTCGTCTGTTCTGGAGTCGATGCTGCGTGCCCGTACCTCAGTGATATCTGGTCATATATTATCAGTGTATGTGCAAAACATTGGAAAGCTGTATAGTACTCTACTCTCCAAAGCGGAGAAGGTAATAAGGCTGTACTAAATCACGTATCAAACTATTTCGGAGCATCAATGTTTCTTTCTATGCAATCTGTCTAGGAAGATGATTGGGATGCAATCGAGTCACTCGACAATCTGATGTTATCGAAATTGGCAGATTTTGAACTAGCGGAGCATCTCGAAGCACAAGAAAGAGTACGCACTTATTTTTTCGTTTTTCCAATTTTCCTCACTAAAATGAAGACTCTCATTTATGCCATATATGTGGTGCTCCAGCACGGCAGCCTGGATATGATATGACGCATTAGGGGCCCAAAGACATGCTTGCTCACGCCCACACCCGAAAGAGGACGTGTTTTATTGCTTTGTAATTACATTCCTAGCGAACAAAATGTTGAAAACTTGGTGGTCTGATTTGAACATTGATTTATTTTAAGTCTCATAATATTTTTTATACTGTTCTGTTTTCCTATTCTCTTGCACTACGCGGTAAAAGGTGAGTAAGCCTAATAGTAACCGTCTTTTTGTTATCTTGTGCTTTTTTACCTTTGAATTTGGACGGTCCTCTTGAGATCTACCTTAGTTTTTTTTTACTTGCGCGACTCGCTCTCACCCTCTTCGATCCTGTACTTAAAGGTACAGATCACGATACTTCTTGAGTACCTGGTTTTTGACGTGTAGTGAAAGATACAGTTAAGAATAAAGCAAAAATACTGCACCTAATGCTGCATGAATCATTGCTTTTCCATCGAGTGCACAACCGTAATTTTAGCGTCTAAGTCACAAAGAAGCAAACATTAACGGTCCAGAGAAAAGCCAATGTGCTGCATGCTTCGCCGATTGCAGATTTTGAAACTAAACAAAACTAGGATTTGTTTCATCTTATGCACCATTTGGCTTCGAACCTTCGAACTTTAGGCCTGTACTTTGATGGCTTTACTGCGCGTCATTGAAGCAGCACATGCACGTCGCGAGAAGATCGCCGGCGATGTTGCGCGTCTCTACGAGGGTGAGCTGAATCCAGTTGCTGCGAAGGCGCAACGAAAAGTGCCGGTGCCAGATGGGTAAGCAATTTCAGAAAAAGTTGACTTCGTATAACTTGCTTCAAAGTTTATGTGCTTCAGAATTTGAGCATTGGAATTTTCTTTGTTGATCAAGAGACAGTAATAGCTCCCCTGGTGATATCGTTATTTCTGAAATTTAGTTTGGATCTCGATCAGTGGATAGGTGAACCTTGGCTGGATACACCTGAGTCAAGCGAAGGGAGTGACAATGATGCCACGTTCGGACAGGTGACCAATTTTCAAGTTGTATTCGTTCGTAAGTGTAGAATGAGGAAGATTTCTTTTGGTGAAAATACGTGTTTCCGCTGTTAACGGATTTTGACAGCAATTTCTGCGTTCCTATGAGACGTATAAGACAAGCTTTTCACTTCAGCCAGTACCACGAATCAGAAGTGAATTCACCAGTTTTGGCGTCGTTCCTCATTATGAAGATGAACCAAAGTCGAGGAAAAGCAAAAAGACGGTATTTTGTTCTGTCTCTGTTCAATAGTATATGAGTGGTATGCTTAGAATAATCAATTTAATTGTGAGTTCTGAAGGTGTTTTTTAGGAAGCAAAGGAGTTAAGTCCAGAAGAGATTGAGCGACGTCGTCAACTTCGTGAAGCAGAAAAAGAGAGTAACCCATACTATGTGAAGGGGTCAGCGACTGCGCCAAAACGACCAACTCGTTTCATTGCTTTCGAGGCTATACACGGAACCGATGTTGACAAGGTCGAGATTCAAAGTCCCTTGGAAATTCCTGGTGAGTAAAATCTAGCTAATACGTGAAAGTAAAAGTCCCTAGTATACATTGACTGCTCGCGTCTGTCTGTCTGTCCTCCTGTCTCTCTATCTTTCAAGAAATCCTATGTCACCTTAAGAAGCACCCTGCAGAGGTCTAGTTAAGTTTGGATGAATTGTGCATAGGGCAAAAACAACAAAACACGCATAAGCGCAGTGGAGCTCCGCCCACAGGGGATAGAGCATGCACCGGAGCGGGCGGAGTCGTAGGCAAAGCTTTCTAATTTGGTTCCATAATAGCCCGGTACCGGGAAAATGTGGAATGGGTCAACAATGAAATGAACTAGGTTGGTGGGCGGTGCTTACGACATTAATCTTACTAGATCCAATAAAAAGCTGGAGTGGGAAAAATCAAAAGAATGCTCAAGGTCTACTACATGCTAGGCACGCGTGATTTTAACGATGTTCCGCTCGCTGTGGGCAGGATTGGGCACTATTGGAAGGTGTTTCGGCGAAAAAGAAATCATAAGTTATGTTCAAACTCGTTCTCGAATCCGAAGAAAGTCAAAGGCTATGGAAGGGATGTGTTCAAATTTGTGCCGGACAGAGGTGGGTGTAGCCAACAAGGAACGTTTACTGGATATCGGCGTGTTCCTATTTGTTTGTGTGTTTAAGTGTATAGGCGTAGTGTACAAGTCGGCTCACCCGGCTGACGGCGAGCTCCCCTCCATCCCGTGTTCAAATGGCCTCCCACGTGCACCACCCATCAATTTGAGCGCTCTAAGTCCATGAGAACAGGAGCTGCGAATCCACTCAAACCCCGCCCACTAGCCCATGTGAACGGAGTCCAGTCCTGCCGTCCAGCATAAAAGTTCCCATCGTGCCGCCTGCACTCCTACCAAATTTGCACGCTCTAGGTCCAAATTTAAGTTATTCACACAAACCCCGCCCCTTGTGGGCGGAGTCTGGTCCTGCCACCCATCATAAGTGTAGCAAAATGATTGATGTAATGATTTTCCAAAGTGTTTTCATAAAGCATTGCATTTTTGGAGAACGCCCATCGGGAGTGGGTCTCCCTAGTTCGATCTAACTTACCGATGCACACCTCTAGCCGCCTTTACACCCCAGTTTTGAAGCCGTCTTGTGGCTGAATTTGAAATCATGGTCCTCAGTACAGCTCATTTGGGTACACGCCACGCCCACTGTGGGCGGGGCTCCGCCAAGCTAATGTGTGCTTTATACTTCTCGGGACATTGAGACATACATAACGACAGACGACAGACAGAAGACATACAGAACGGCAGACGAAGCACTTCATAGCAAGTAGGATGTATGCATAAGTGTATACATATGTATGTGTGCGTGTATTTGTAATTGCATGTCTTTGTGATAGATTCTTTGACCAACTTGTAGGCAAAAAGATATGTGCCGTTTTCGCTTGATGAGTGTGTTGACTTCACGTTGTTCTTCGTCTATGTCTCCGGAAAAAGGAAAAGCGAGCTCTTTTTCACATTCATTCGCGGTGTGACTTATGCACTACGATTCATAATTTTTGGGCCCTAACCGTATTAGCATTGTACTGATCGCATTGCCGAGTATTACAATGATCATGAGTGATATGAGTTGAGCTGATGGTATCAATCATATTTAAGGAGTCGTTGGTTTGTCACGGTACATGGAACAGCAAGACTCAACGCTTACGTGGAAGAAGGCGAAAGGGGCCACGAAGAAGAAAAAGAAAACGAGTAGGAAGAGCAAGAAGAATCATGCCAACAGTTCAAGTGAAGACGAAGTGAATGTAGTTCATCGAGTTAGTATCGATTCATTTGTTTAATAGTTCGTGTCGCAAGTTAGTATAGAATAGATTTTTAAATTTGACAGTCACTCGTATTGCAAGTACTTTGATTGATTTTCATTACTACAAATAAAGGTCAATCGTGCAGACGGTGAGATGCCGGAGGGTGCACGGACTACGGACGACGAAGACATCCATACGGTATGCGCTATCTTCAAAAATTATGTTTCATTCCTAGAATCAAAACGAATATTCGGTTGATTACCGTCTGAACCTAAATTCTCATTCTGGGATAGATGCGTGCGCATTAATTTGCTTAGTTCTGTACAAATTTAGCTGGAGTAGGCTAATGATGCGTTCGCTCTTAGAATGACTTTTCAGCAAGGACTTTCGGACGAGTTTCGTGCCCTCGATATAAATCTGGATGAACCGCTCCGGCCAGATGAGGTGGTTCGAGGTCCACAGGCATATAATCGTCAAAGTGCTGGTCCACGACCTGTCCTTGTACCTCGTTCGCCTACAACGACATCGTATCAGGGCCGGACGCTTCCAAAGTTGGATGATCCGGTCAAGAAGAAAAAGGAGAGGAAAGGTGGTGATGATGGGTAAGTGAAGCTAACAGAACATGCAGGGTGGGCACTGACTTCGTTTGTTTTAAGTGTTCGCAGAAGGAAGAAGAAGAGGGTCCCTATTGCTATGGAATCAGCGAAGAACAGTGAATTAGACGTAAATGCGTGGCTGAGGGATGAAGGATCTCCTATAGTTGATACCCATGGTAGAGACGACAGTACTGATGGTTTTCTGAAGGTGGGTCTTTTGACTTATTACTTGCAAGCAATGACCTTTACGAAAATTGGATCCAAGAATTTAGGTGTTTGTTGTCTGATGTCTCTCAATTAATCTAGCTTGCTGTTTCGGTTAGCGCCTATAAAAGTAAACTGTAAAGGCGTTTATTCATTGTTCCAGGTCGACAAGAAAGCGAAAAGAAAGAAGAAAACAACTACGTCAAGGGATGCCTATGAGGTACGGTCTCATTTTCTGTTTGTGTTCTATGTAGAGGGCGTAAGTATGTATAAGTAGGTCATGTGTATTTGTATGAGTGAACATATGTGGATGTGTGCATGTGTGTTTTGATATAAGAATGCAAGCGTGTAAGTGTTTGCGGTTGTATGTATGTATGTTTGTAGGATTACATGTATGTCTGCCAGTCTGTGTCTATGTATGTCTAAGTAATTTTCGCGTATGTGTATGTGTGTAATTTTCCGGATTTTGGTCCCTGGTTTGCCATATTATCAGAAAAAAATCACTGTTAAAAGGGTGCTGCAAAAGTATTTTCCTTTTTTACCTTTGAAAATTCGGATTTGGACAGTAGGCATGTTGAAACTGTTGCAGTTGTGCAACACTCAGAAGATTCTTCTAAAGGGTTCATATAGGCCACGTCACTTCCTAAGCTTATATTCCGACGTCAGTTACACAAACGCATTTTTCAACCGTGGTTTCTCGTTCGAATTGTGTGGCGGCATTGGAGGAGCGTCACGGACCGTAGAATAAACGAAGGCATTGCATCAGCGTAAATGTCAAGAACTTCGCAAAGGGATTGACAGTCTTCGATGATAAATATGGTGGGGTGCTTCGTTCAAGTGGAAAATATCGTCAGTCTTGACGATGTTAAAAAAAGATCCGGATGTTGGCTTGCGCATTCTTGGTCCGGAAACACCTGTCACCGCAAACAGATGGGACCTCCACTCCTCTACTGCTTCTGAGATTTCCTGCCTCTCTCTAGTCCACTGCTTCTGTGTTCCATTTCCGACTATACTGAAAAACAGTTGAATTGTATTGAATGTTTAGGTAATTGTACCAAGCGTTCTACTCTTACGTGGTCATTTGATTGGCTCGTTTGGGAAACATTGAGCACTGACCTGCATATCGGCTAGCCCGTGAGCCCGTGCAAGCGTTTTGGGTTTTCAAATCCCATTGAAAAATGCTATTTTTTTATTAAAAATCACTAGACTCACCTTTAACTCCTTTGAACCTTTTTGATGCCGATAGGCCATAGATCAATAGTATTTATTGAACCGCCTGATTTTTTGCATTGATCATATTTGCGAGAGTTATATTAAGGAAGCCTCTGGTGTCTGCACGCCATCGAATCCGAATCTGGATAGAGGAATAGGTCTCAACGGTAGAGTGGTCAACTCAAGACTTTGCTCAAACTTGGATCTCGACGTAGTAAGCGATTATTTCGTATTCTGATGTTGTGAGCGTTATTTGAGTGACCTTGTAGAATTTTCGTGATACAGTATCTGTTGCGGAGTAATACTTTGTATTTCATTTCCATCCCATGAAAAATTTCCGTCAAGATTTTTTTGTCAAGATGAAGTTCAAATCTGTAAGACTAGTAAAGTGGATGTGTCGAGTCATTCAATGGCAGTTGCTTACTTTTAATTAGTCTTGTTCAAATTGTTCATGTTTAGGATTACACTTCATCACCGAATGCTGGTTCTGAAGGGGGAGTTATTGTAAAGTTAGAGATGGCGGTTGTTGGGAACCGGCATTTAAAAAACATCGAAGCGAATATTGTGGACACCCTGAATGCTCGTATGGTCAGAAGTGAGGTAAATGTTGTAGGATTGTAACTTTCTAGGATACGGCTTTGCAGTTATGACTCTTCCTTGTTGCAGCCTGGATTTCTACTACCAGCACAACTGTCACCTGGTGAAACGGGAGAGTTACGATTACATTTGGCAGTCACTTCAAGCACCGTTTCACAACTACTTCGGGGAACCATTTCGTACGTTGCAGAGGTAAAAAATATTGAATATGTCTACAACTACTATGCTGTTTTCAATTTTTTGCCGTATCTTCATGATTTCCACCTTCTATCATATTTTTTTTTTTATTTTTTTTTTTATATTTATTAGGTTGAGTCATAAGTCCTCGAACAAAGTGATAGTGATGACTTCTAGAGATCATAAGGAGACAAAAATGGACGCGCGTGGCACTGTTAGATTGAATATGAGAAGCTTTTCAGAACTGATACTGAAGAACACACCTAACTGTTTCCTTTCCTGCAACCATTCCCCATGATTTCAAGCCGTCGCAACTCCACCACCGCAACACCATTCTATTTCTTTTTTTATCTGGCCAGGAACCCGCCGAGATCGATAGACGTATGAAGGAAGTTTACAAGGAGGACGTCCCTGCTAGAAGCACAATTTACAAGTGGCACACGAATCCGGGACGCTCAATGGAGTTGGGTTTGGACGTGCTGCGGAGCCAAGTGGAAGCCGATCCGTATCAAACTACTAGTGAACTGGCAGTTACTTTGGGAGTCAGCCCACAGCTATCCGTGTATTGAAGTCAATCGGCAAGGTGCGAAAGCTCGGTCGATGGGTACCTCATGCTTTGAAGCAGTGTGGCATGGACTGCCGTGCCGCCATAGCAGTTTCCCTCCTCACGCTCAAGCGCAGGAAACGGTCAGGTGTTTTCGTTAGTACGTATTTGGAAGAGCTTTTTGTACCCCATTTAACGATGCCTCGCGCGTCCATTTTCGTCATCTCTTTGTTGAGTTATAATCTCTAGAAGTCATCACTATCACAATATAAGAGGACTGATGACTCAACTTAATATAATCACCAGCGGTCAATTTTTTAAGGAAAGTGGTGGCGCCGTAGCAGTAAAACTCGATTTCAAACTACCTTTAAGAAGTACAGATTCGTTAGTGGCCCAGGCAATCACCAAGTAAGTTCTACAATTCAGAGGCATGATTTGCCCAAACTTATTGAACTAGTTTATAGAAATGAATTCTCTCAACTGCTTGCTGGAGGTGGCGTAGATTACTCGGCCTCTGTACAGTTTGCTTCAGAGTGTAATTTTCGCGACCTCCTTGCTCGGATAACTGCCATTGGACATTTGTTAGGCAAGTCGCTGACAGTTATTACTTCAGCTTTGAATACTTTTTGACCAGTGTTTTTTATTAATCTGAAGAGAACGGAATGAGAAGCGGTAAGTACACAAGTGGTTGCCTTTCGATCGTCAGATAAAAAGTGGAGGATGGCGGAAGCAAAAAGTGTTGGCTACGAGAAACAGCTTTTCACAATCGCCGTTGCCCGAACGACAAGCTATTTATTTTGGTCTTTCGACCCCATAACGTTCCATGTTGCGTACTTGGGGGTCAGAGGTTTGTCTTAGTAGGAAATCTGGGAAATTAATTTCGTTGAGAAAACGCAGCATTTGAAGTAATGGCTTATGTTCCCTAGCGTCTCTTTGAGAGGAGTTGTACTCAGTGATAAGGGCTTGTTTGGGTGGAAGTACTCCCAGTGAATGAGCTACAATAATCCATTTCAGTGGTTGAGGAGGCCGGCTCGGCTGCTTCCCTTTATGCAACAACCTTTGCTGGTGATCCTATCTGTGTATTGCTTAAAAAAATGGTGAGCTACCCATAACTGTTGAGTCAGGTTCTTTGTGTTTTCAGTATAGTTGCGTTGCTTTTCGTGGTAGATATAATGTATTGCCGCAAAGGTTTACGTAGTTTTTTAGGAGGAAAATGTAAATATTGGGTGCAAAGCTGGTGATCAGAAACTGGCTGACGTCGTAGTAGAAGATTTGAAAGAAATTTGTACGAGGCAATAAAGCAGTAATTCGACTTTTTTATTTTGATTTTCTTCTGTTTTTCTTTCTTTACTCCTGCTTTCTTTTTGTGTAAGCTTTTTATCGAAAGCCCTCTATGATAACATTTCCAACGCAGGTCGTCATTCATGATTTTCATTGCATCATAGTTCCTTTCTTTATTACGGTCGTCATAGAAATTAATCGACCAAAAACGCTTTTCATGTTATATTGAGATTTTTCAGCCACATACTATTGCGTAGGTATTCAAAAAAGTGTAGTTCCTGTTGTTCTTCCAATTAACTGATTTGAAATTGTTGTGCTGTATCAACATTGTCAACTTTCAGCTCACTTGTGTTTCTTAGATTTCTTCTGTTGTCAATCAAACACATACGAGTTTTTTACTATTATATTTATGTATGTAATAATTGCTGATTACATTCCTGAACAGTGTGATGGTATTTGTTGTGAATTAAGAGACCACACCATCTTCGGCTTCTTTTAAATAGTCTTCTTCTCCACTTCAACTATAGTAATTCCGAAAATTCGGGTTTTTTTTCCGGGACATAATAGGTTTTGAAGGCATTTCGAGCAAGATACGTTGGTTCAAGTACTTCTGTATTCGCTTCACTTCGCCAGACTTGTATCCTGTGACATGGTGAGAGCTCCTGAATACTACATAGGTGTAGAAGCAGAAATAGCTATGAATGGTATTTGTTGTTGGTAACCTGCCACGCATTGCGAAGATACGTTCTCTACGTAGGGCAGTGTCAATTCCTTGAGGCTGCGCCGTAATGGTATTGCATAGCAATTGCCAATTGAATATCTATGCGGTCTCTTCACATTCTCACAGTATTTACACAGTATCACATTTTCGATAATTAACCAGTATCAAATCGAAACGAGAAACTTCCTAGTTTGTTTGAATTTCATGCGATGACGAATAGGTTGTTCCCAAGGTCAGCTGCACAATGCGGTTCAGTCTAGATTTACATCACCGACAAGAACACCGACTCATAGCACCGGATGAGAATGTATGTTTATCTTCAGCAAATATTCTAAGCAGCGGATTTCGGTCAAACAGCGGTCCGTGGTTGAAGTGCTACAGTGCGTTTCATAAGTATAAAATCGTTCTAAAACTTTGAATTTCCAGAAGAGCAATCGAGCAGATGCATAGTGGGCCGCGCTATAAACTGCACACTCGAATAACCCAAACATGCGGGCTTGGCTAAATTGACTATGGCTAAGCTCTCACAAATAATTTCGGGTTTTATACAGTTTCATAGCTGTAAGGCCAACTTGAAAATTCGAGAAATCAATATTAGCGAGACGGACCCATGGAGTATCAGCTGCTTTTTGTTTTTAGTATTATCAATATTAATGACAAACAAAAAGCAGCTGATACTACGTGGATCCGATATGATTCAGGGCAACCTCAAAATTCCTCCGCGGCTTACTCGAAACAAGGTTTTGGAGTGCTTCACAGCCAACTTAATTTCAAACTGCAATAATTATCTTCGTCAGCTGTTCTTTTGTATGGAACTGAGCAAGTGTCCTAGTGGGACTTCCTGGTAATCTTCGGGTTTTATTTTTGCCTTTTTTAGGTCCTGGAACAAAGCATCATTGCAGAAGACGCCCATACCGTGATGCCTCCTCCGAAATGGTTACAGGACCGTTGTCAACCGTGTGTGTAGTGACTCAACGTTTTTGTCGTTTTCTTTGCGTCACCTAAAGTAGGCATCTCACCGCGAAGAGGATAGAGGGCAGATGAAAAAGCTGGCCATTCCTCAATGCCTCCTATTACAAGTGATACAATAGGATACCTAGCAAACACTGCCGAGTTAAGATTGAATCAATGGTATTGCAGTTCTTCAAACGATATTGTTGATCTCAGCGCTGATTCCCATTAAAACAAAGCAGCAAATAGATCGCAAACTTGGGTTTTCTACAAGCCACTTTTCTAGATTTTTTGCGGTGTAGATGCACTCGAGGTAAGCCCGGCGTTAGCCGGGCGAACCGACTGGCGTATAAACAAAAGATCACTTCATTACATTAAAATTATGTAGCTTAGCACTAGTGACATAGACACTTTTTGCAGTTTTGCTATATTCAATGTTGTTGGTTATGCACTATTATATATACTGAATTATTACGTGAGGCTTCCCTTCTTGTTTACCTGCCTCTCGCTAATACATGTTTTCACTTGGGTGTGCTCCGGATTTGAGGTAGCTGTAGCTGCGCCTAGGGTGTCGGCAAACGAAGGGTTTCGAATAAACAGAGCTCACGGTGCTCCCGGATGCTTAGGACGGGTGAAAGGGGTTCGGAGCTACAGTACTCGAGAAAATATAACAGGAATCTCAAATTCTAAGATCTCGAATTGTGTTTGCTGAATTCTGGCATCATCAACCATCGTCAATCCTTTCAAGAGCACCAACGCTTCGCTATTAGTAAAACCAAGACACAAAGTTGGATGTGCAGCTTTTGTTGTGTAGCTTGCAAGCTTGTTTGTATGGTGGCAATAAGTGGAGTATCACAGCTCAGAAGCTTCTTGCATTTGCAGATATGGACTGCTAAACCTACGTTTTTCAACCAACGAAAGTGTAGCGTCCCACACACAACGACCAAGCGGTAGCGCTTTGATAGCTCTTCACACATGGGTTCTTTCACAAAATAGTTCACATAAACTCAGTGCCAAAAATTTATTCTGGTTTAACAACTCATATTGGAGTTTTATAGAACCATCAGTTTACCGTTGCACATCGCGAGAACGGTTCCGATAAGGTCCGTCTGCTTCTTTCCTGTCGAGATGAACTTTTCAAGCTGTAAAGAGTTTTATAGTACATGGTCCTATCCGCAGGAGGTTAGAACAGATTCACAGTCAAGGGTCAATCCAGAAATGCACATCATTAACGCACTAGCGCATGATGGGAAATACTCTTGCCAGTCAAGGGCAACAGTCATGACAAAGTAGTCACTTCGCAAGGAAGTGATCCGGATTGGGGGAATTCAACTGCGAAAACCTTTGCTCTTCGTTTTTGGAAACTCGACTACCCTACGCAGTGTTAATCAGCAAAGTGGATGTTCTTCGGCAGAGGATAGCTTCTTCGTTCATGGAATGAACTTGAAAATTTCTCAGGGCAGTGGAACCTTGACATAGCTGTTGCCCTCAGTCATTTACAGTGCATCACTCTTGCCTCCAACTGGGAAGGCGATTCGATTCTTAAGTACCAGAATGAATACCTTTTCACAGTCAGCACCAAGGATTTGGTATCCCATAGCGAATTTGTGACCAATTCTCTCTGTTTTTCCATAAACCAGGTTGTGGTCGTAGTGGACTCCGTGTGTGCGCGCATGTTGTTCAACCTGAATGTAGCTTTGTCACGAAGTCCTTCGCCACTAAAAAAAGTCCTGAGTGATCTGCGAAGGTGAACGAAAAGGTAGCTCTGTTTTTATGGTTACAACATTTCTTACACCCTGTTTGAATGCTTTCTCCAAGATTGAGTTCAATGCTGGATTGAATTTCAGGTTGGTCTCGACAAGAACGTGTGCTTGTCCGACTTCGCGTTTCTTACCACCAGGCGGCATAGGCATAGGCATAGGAGCGGGCGTGGCCATCGGCGTGGTCGTCGCAGTAGTCGTCGTCGAAGTCGAGTGACAATCTCCAAACGAAACCTCACTGTTAGCTGAATTTGCTCAATCGAATTATTCATAGTTGGGAATAACCTAACTTTCGTGAGTGAAAAACATACCAGTGAAATAGCTAAAAGGCTCAGGAGGGCAACTAGACGAAGCATGGCGAACTAATGCGCTGACATGTGATCTTCACTGGTCCCTTTTAGACCCTTCGAGGGTCGACTTCTGGTGTTTTCCACCACCTCTTTTTAATAAGCTTTTTCAAGCATTTTTATGAAGTGATTGAAAAAGGTTAACAAAAATAATTGCTGGAAAAGAAGCCGAGATGAAAATATTTTCTCTCCAAAGGGTAAGGGCAAACATATGAGCAAATAATTGCAATAAGTGAAGTTTGCGCTTTGAATTTTGGGTGAGTCAGCTGAGCCACCCTGTCTGAACTATCTCAAACGCATCTTCCTTCTGGTTGGGTTTCTGACCATATATTTTTTATCTTCGATACTCAGATTTCGATATAGACGGCACTGAAACGTAGATGGTGAATGAGCGACGACGATGCGTTGGCTAATAAAGGTTATATGGCCTGAAGCCCAACTTCAAGAAAGACATGCTTGAGATAGTTCAGTCACGTAAGGCTCCTGCCACCTGAACCGGAAGGGCAAACTTCAACTATTCCAATTATTTGCTCATTATTTGTCCGTCCTCTTTGAGTGAACAATATTTTCATTCCATTCTTTCCTTTCCATCCATTCCATTTTTGTTTAACTTTTTCAGGCATTTCATACAAGCACTTGAAAAAGCATATTATTTTTCGGAGCATTCCATGAAAGTGCTTGAAAAAAGTGACCAAAATAGAAGGTAGAAAAAATCCGGAAGTCAATCCTTGTTCCGAGTAAAAGAGGCTCGTGAAGGTCACAAAACAGCGCATAGGTTCGCTATTCGCCGTCTAGTTTTCCTTCTGAGCCTTCTAGCTTGGCTCTATCACTGGTACGTTTGGTGCTCGTGGAATTCGTCTGCTTTCCACGTGAAAGACATCCTATATTTCATCTAACGAAAATTTCTTCTGAAATCCCCACGAAAGCATGTTAATCATCAAATTCATCGTTTTCGTCATCATCGTTGACCACGTCGAATTGTGGCAGTTCTACAGTTCTGCCAAACCTACCGCCAAAACCACCGCGAGCACGACATCTACTCATGCAAGGAAGCGAGAAGTCAAACAAGCAAATGTCCCCGTCAAGACAAAATTGAAATACAGTCCGGCATTGAATTCAGTCTTCATGACCGCACTTAAAAATGTATAAGAGTAATTCCACGGTAGAAAGTAGAACAAATAAATGTTTCTGTGTCACAGTTCGTCCGGGACTATCCTACTTCTTATAATTCGCAATGTGTGTCTGTTGGTTTGTTGGTGTGTGTATGTGTGTATCTGTGAGTCGGTGTGTGTATTTGACCGGAGATTCATAATTCCTGTTCTCCTGTAGACCTAGAGCGTTGAAATCTGGTAGGAGCACAGCCGGCAGGATAGGAACACACTTGGCAGATAGCAGGCCAGACGCCGCTCACTGGGGACGGGGTGTGCGTGAAAGAAATGTTTGACCACAAATCAATAACTCCTATTTCTGTGGACCTAAAGCGTCAAAATTTTCGCATCAACCGTGGATCCTTAGCATTTCGATTAGTGATGTAGGATATGACGGGATCGTAGGTAGTCGGTGTCAGGAACTGAACATAACTGATAAGAGAGATAAGGGACCTAAGAGAGGCCACGTAACGATCAAAATCCTAACGTCTTCGGCATTTACGATGTAATGATAAGCAGATGAGAATTTTGTTCACTTCTTGCTATTAAGTTACGACCGCTACCCAGCAAAGTTTGTGATTCAATGAAAGATCCTCTTTGCTTGATGTCATTTGCGACAAAACTTAATCGACCCCCAGTAGCCCGGAATTCTCAACTAATGATATCCTCGTGAAGAAAAAGGTTCATTGATAACGACATATGGTAATGGTGTTATCTCACTCGAAACATTTGTGAGTACCGTCGAAGCTTTGATTGCCTGCCAGTTGGATCTTTAACGGGTATTCATTTTTAAGAACGATAGCAGAAGATCGAGGCTTCCAGTTGAAAGCGTAAGCACCGTCTCACCCTGGATACAGTATGCAGTGCAACTTTGTCGGAGAACGAGGGAAGCCCGGCGTTAGCCGGGCAAATCGACTGGCGTATAAATAAAAGATCACCACATAACATTAAAATTATGTAGCTCAGTACCAATGATGTAGATATCTTTTTGCGAATTCGCTCTATTCATTGTTATATGCTACGCACTGTTATACATACTGAATTATTGCGTGAGGCTTCCCCTTTTGCTTACCTGCCTCTCGCCAATATACCTTTTCATTTGGATGTGCTCCGGATCTGAGGTAGCTGTAGCTGCGCCTAAGGTGTAGGCAAACGAAGGGTTTTGGTATACAGAAATCACGGTGCTTCCGTGTACTGAGGACGAATGAGAGAGGTTTGGAGCCATATTACTCGAAAAAAACAGAACGGAAATTGCAATTTCCAAAATCTTGAATTGTGTTTGCTAAAATCTGGCAAAAATATCCAACTATCGTAAATTTTAAAGGGAGCAGCTACGCCCCGCTCTTAGTAAAACCGAGGCGCAAAGTTGGATGTGAATGTAGCTTGTGCTGTGTACCTTACAAGCTTGTTAGTATGGTGTTAGTAAGAGGAGTATCATCGTCGTAGTTACAGCAGCTTCTTGCATTTACAGATATCGGCTGCTGAACCTTGGTTTTCCGATGTGAGAATGATTGTGTGGCGTCCCCCGATACAACGACCGAGCGCGTGGCACTTTGATAGCTCTTCTCGCACGGGTTCTTTTACGAAATAATCCACATAAACTCAGTGCCAAGGATTTATTTCGGTTTTACAACTCACATTGGAATTTTATAGAACCATCAGTTTACCATTGCACATCGCGAAAACGGTTCCAATAAGGTCCGTCTGCCTCTTTCCTGACGATATGAAGTTTTCAAGCTGTAAAGAGTTCTTTAGAGCACGGTCACATCCGCTGGAGGTTAGAACAGACTCGTAGTCGAAAGTTAATCCAGAAATGCACAATATTAGCGCACCAGCGCATGATGGGAAATACTGCCCCCAGTCAAGGGCAACAGTCATGACAAAGTAGTCACTTCGCAAGGAAGTGATCTGGATTGAAGAAAAATCCAACTGCAAGGAATCTTTGCTCTCTGTTTTGGGAAACTCGACTACCCTACGCAATGCTAATCAACAAAGTGGATGTTCTTTGGCGAAGGATAGCTCCTTCGCTCATGGAATGAACTTGAAAATTTCTCAGGGCAGTGGAAGCTTGACATAACTGTTGCCCTCAGTCATTTACAGTGCATCACTCTTGCCTCCAACTGTGAAGGCGATTCGATTCTTAAGTACCAGAATGAGTACCTCTTCACAGTCAGCACCAAGGATTTGGTATCCCATAGCGAATTTGTGACCTATTCTCTCTGTTTTTCCATAAACCAGGTTGTGGTCGTAGTGGACTCCGTGTTTGTGCGCATGTTGTTCAACCTGAATGTATTATAGCTTTGTCAGCTTTGTTTCGTCATCTTCCGCTAATGAATGAATCTTGAGCGACCTGCGAAGGCGATGATTACATTTCTTACCCCCTGTTTGAATGCTTTCTCCAAGATCGAGTTCACTGCTGGATTAAATTTCAAGCTGGTCTCGACAAGAACGTGTGCTTGTCCGACCTCGCGCTTGCCGCTAGGTTTCATGGTGGTGGTCGGTGTGGTAGTAGCCACCGTGGTCGTCGCCGAAGCCGACGAGCTCGACGGTTTGCATGCCTAAGTGAAGATATCCAGAAGAAATTTTCTTGTTAGCTGACGTTGCTTAATCAAAGTCTTCAAAGTTAGGAACAACGAAATTTTCATGAGCGGAAAACATACCAGTGAAAAAGCTAGAAGGCTCAGAGAGACAACTAGACGAAGCATGGCGAACTGATGCGCTGACATGTCACCTTCACTAGTCCCTTTTATTCGTTTCGATGGTCGATATCTGGTTTTTTCCACCACCTTTTTTTGTGAAGCTTTTTCAAGCATTTTTATAAAGTGATTGAAAAAAGTCAACAAAAATAGGTGATGGAGAAGAAACCGAAGTGAAAATATTTCTCTTTCAAAGGGGAAGGGCAAACATATGAGCAAATAATTGGAATAAGTGGAGTTCACGTTTTGAATTCAGGTGAGGGAGCCACACCCGACCTAACTATCTCAAGCACACCTTACTTGGAATGAGATTCTGGCAATATAATTATTAACATTGCATGATGTCATTATCAATTTCAGATGTACGATATGAGCGGCCGTGAGACGTAGATGGTGAGTGGAAAAGTGGTAGCAACTAGTAAGGTTTGGTAGGATGTCTCGGAAAGATCATTCAAAGGGCGTTTAAGAGCAGTCTTATGGTCGATGACGATGCATTGGCTAATAAAGGTTATATGGCCTGGAGCTCAATTCCAGTAAAGGCTTGATTAAGATAGTTTAGTTGGGTGTGACTTCATCTCTCGAACACGAAGAGCAAACTTCACTTATTCCAATTATTTGCTCATATGTTTGCTCTTCCTCTTTGAGTGAACAATATTTTCATTCCATTTTTTCTATTCACCTCTTTTTGTTAATCTTTTTTAGGCATTTCATACAAATGCTTGAAAAAGCATATTACTTTTTGAAGCATTCCATAAAAGTGCTTGGAAAAAGTTACCAAAATAGATGGTAGAAAAAACCCTGGAAAAAAAGTCAAACCTTGCTCCTAGTGAAAGAGACCCATGAAGGTCACAAGTCAGCGCATAGGTTCGCTGTTCTCCGTCTAGTTTTCCTTTTGAGCCTTCTAGCTTAGCTCTATCACTGGTACGTTTGGAGCTCCTGAAATTCGTCTGCATTCCACGTGAAATACTTATCCTATACTTCATCTAACAAAAATTTCTTCTGAAATCCCCACGAAGGTATGTTGACCATCAAATTCATCGCCTTCGTCGTCATCGTCGACCACGTCGAATTGTGGCAGTTCCACCACTTCTGCCAAACCTACCGCCAGAACCACCGCAAGCGCGGCATCTTCTCATGCCAGAAAGCAAATGTTCCCATCTAGACAAAAATGAAATTCAGTCCGGCATTGAATTCAATCTTCATGACCGCACTCAAAAACGTACAAGAGTAATTCCACGGTAGAAAGCAGATCAAATAAATGTTTCTGTGTCACAGTTCATCCGGGACTATCCTACTTCGCATAATTCGCTAAGTGTGTCTATTGGTTTGTTGGTGTGTTTGTGTTTGCGTCTGTGAGTCGTGTGTTTATTTCACCGGAGATTCATCACTACCCTTCCGGTGGACCTAGAGCGTTGAAATTTGGTAGGAGCACAGACAGCAGGATAGGAACACACATGGGAGGTAGCATAGCAGGCCATACTCCCCCCACGGGGGACGGGGCGTACGCGACAGAAATTTTGTGCTGCAAATTCTTAACTCTCGTTTACGTGAACCTAGAGCGTTCAGACTTGTTAGGAGTACAGGAGGCAGGTTGGGAACACTTATGCTGGGTGGCAGGACCGGACTCCTTTCATAGGGGGCGTGGCATGCGCGACAGAAATTTTTGACTGCAAATTTATAACCCCTATTCCTGTGGACTCAGAGCGTTAAAATTTCCGTATTAATAGTGGCGTAATCATTGTCTCACCCTGAGTACAGTATGCACTGCAACTTTGTCGAAGAACGAATTTACCGTTATCAACCGCGTGTGTAGTGACTCAGCGTTTTTGTCGTTTTCTCTGCGTCACCTCAAGTAGGCATCTCACCGCGAAGACGATGGAGGGCAGATGAAAAAGCTGGCCATTCCTCAATGCCTCCTATTACCAGTGATACAATGGGATACCTAGCGAACACTGTCGGGCTAAGGCTGAATCAATGGTGTTGCAGTTCTTCAAACGATATTGTTGATCTCAGCGCTGATTCTCATAAAAACAAAGCAGCAAATAGATTGCAAACTCGGGTTTTCTACAAGCCACATAGATTTTTTGTGGTGTAGATGCACTATGCAGACGTTTTATTAATGTTTGGACAAAGATCAAGCCTTTGCTCCTCTCAGACTACCTGAACCTCGAAATACGAAGTTTCTTTAGTTGGAAGAAATCTGTCTTTCTGAAAATTCTTCGACTTTTGGACCCATTCGAATGGGGAGACGGGCGTTAGGAACGATTTTGGGTAGTCGATTTGCCGCACGCGGCTGTCGCGGACCACTCACTCGCCGTTATTACAGCTCTAGCGTTCTTCATACAGCTCAATCGATATGCGATCATTATTTTATGCATAATTCTACTATAAGTTCTTTTGTTCTTGTATTTCTTACCTACTGCTGCATCCTGCTACATTCCTTCGCGCGTGACGCCCCTCTCACCGCGACGCGACCATTTCGTTCCTAACGCACCACACCCATTCGAATGTCTACTCTTGACGAGAGAGCGCTCTGTAGGAGAGTACGGACAACGAGCGGACACGCCGTCCTCCCGCTGGTGAGCACGAGACGCAGAGATTGCTTCGCCGTCTGATTCTCTCAGCGAGAGAAATTCTGGTTGACAACAGCCCTGTAACCCCTCCGAAATTGCGAAATAAAGCTGATCGGCCGTTTTCTCAATAAGCACCAGTGGAACTGTAACCGTTGGGCCATTCAGATTGAAATTCTTTTCATCGGGAAATACGAACTCAATCAGAATATTTGGTTGTATGGCTCAAATGTAATGCGAGATTATCTTCGCCCAGTCTCCATACAGTAGAGTATGCTCGCGCGCGCAGCGGAGCGTGTGTTCGTCTACTTCTGTGGAGAAACTACCAATTAGAATGAATTTTATCTATAATCTGTCCAACACAGGTAACAAGTTAGTACAATAATACAAGCTACCAATGGAAATAACAATACGACCGATGAGGACTAAGAATAATGAGGCAAGCTACGCACAAAAGTAGAACATCCCAAAGGGATATAGTGTTGGTGACCAGGGCTTCGCCCCAATGGCCGATGGAAGATGGTAGAAGCCACTCGCCGGTTGAGCATCACGTCGACTCCTCGATGTCGTCTTCTTGCTCCGCGCTCCGCCCTGAAATTCCTTCATGAGTCATCTGAAAACATCAACATATGATCGCCGCGCTGGTACAGCGACAGCGCGGCTTACACCTCCCCCCTTTACCCAAAGTCCGACCCGGACTTTTAGGAAAGCTACTAACATCTGAGAGGAAAAAAAAAGAAGGCTTACCAAAGAGGAGTTTTTAATAGTGTTGAAAGTAACTTGGGACTTGCGCCGCTGTGAAGACTGCGTTGATTGAGTCCGCCCAACGCAGCAGAGTATTCCACACCGGCACTTGGCGGAAAGTCTCAGCCTGGCCTATGATAAACTGGCCGTGCCGGGAGCGAGTCACGGCGACATTCAGGCGTCGGTAGTCGTTTATGAACTCGCCCTCGGGGTCCTGTGAAAATTTAGTTTTAGTGGTCAATAAAATTACCACATCCTTCTCGCGGCCCTGCACTGAATCGACCGTCGTGAGCTCGAAGCCGAGGTCGCCCATCTCTTCCTTCACGTAGCGGTACTGTTCCCTGTAAAAAGCAATCACACATATGCTCTGTGCGGGAATTCCTACTCCGATCAGTCTGTCTATGAGATGGCGACAGATGATTGCTTCGTCCTCGTTATACAGGGTGTCCCAAAATTATTTGCGCCGATTTATAGCAATATATTTGAAACTTCTCAACTGCGAAAGACGTTGGAATTTCTATGCACGCTAGCTAACACTATGTGTTACAACATGCTAAAGTCGCATTTCAAAATATCCCCCATGAGCGCGAATAGAAGTCAACGTTTGCTTTCGACTTGATCGCATGTGGCACGCAGGTATCCTTCTCCATTTCTTCCCAGCCGTCCTCCAGCTTTTGCATTCTAGGGCTCCAAACTGGGACTGCAAACTCGACAGGTCCTTTTCTAATCAGGGACCATTCGTGGGAGTCAAGTGAGTGAAGTTCTGAAAAATAGGATGACCATTCCTCTTCACCAATGAAGTCGGGCAGCTGTCGTCGGCACCACTCGCGGGCAAGCTTGGCTCTGTGGGCTAGAGAAGCGTCCTGCTGGAGGGACTACGAGATGTTTCAGAAAACGTAGTCGGGTCAGTGCTTCATTACTTCCATCAGTACGCTGTTTGAGTACTGGTCTTGGTCAATTTTCACGCCTGCACCGAAGAAACCACGAGCGGCTTACCCTTACCAGTGATTTCCTCGAAAAACATATTTTACTGTTCTGATAGCAACCTTTTTGTGAGATATTACACGCTGGATGTTTCTTTCTGGAACGCGAACGTTTTGGTTGTTGAGGGATGGTTTTGTCGTAAAAAAATTTTTGATTAGAGAAAACGACGAAGGGTTGCGTGTCATCACTCAAGTGGGTCTGCGACTTTCTGCATTTTTTGGCCCTGCAGTGTCTGTTGAGATCGGAATTGGAGCATACGATAGGAATGGTAGTCAGGCTTCTGCATGACATTCTTCCATCGCGATAACTCGGATAAGCCTCGACCGTTGACTTCCTTTTGATGGGTCACCCAGGATCCCGACCGATTGGCATACGGACCATTTTAATAGTCCTATCTTCAGAAACATTCCACCTTTCTATCTTTCCTGGTTTGTCTCTGATTCAATCTTCTTTTCTATATCGTTTAATAGCCTCCTTTACGGTTATTAGAAAAATCCCAAGGAATTTCATAACGCCCTTCCACTTCTCGCGCGTCAATGATTGCAAGTGGCATTGAATAAGCCTCCTCCATCTGAAAGATAATGGGAGTTCCACATCAGCAACCATGCATCTTGCAAGGAAACCTTCTTATGCAACTAACTAATAACAGGTAATGTGAATTTGATAGATTATTTCTACCTCAAAAATTACTGATCTTTGGCGCAAATAATTTTGGGACACCTGTACAGGGACTTACTAGGGGCTCGGACGGCGGTGCCTGTCGCGTCTATGAACATGAAGGGAACGTTGGGCGAGGGGAAGCGTACCTGGTGAGGAGGAGAAGGCGAGCCTGAGCAATCGTACCGCTCACTAAAGTGCCATCATAAGCGATGACATTAGGGAGTTCTATAAGCGCGGGGTGTGATCTAAAGGTAGTAACCAGGGGAGCTACTGGGACCACCGGGGAGGCCAGGAGAAGGCTCATGACGCTGCGTGCGCCATGAAGAGCGGGGTTCGAGTTAGGCGGACATTTGACATGCGGGGCCAGCTGGTGGATGTCGCCTATATAAATGTGGCGCGCATGAGATAAACGTCCCGCGATGGTCAGGAGGGCTGGTTCCGGTATTTGGGAAGCCTCATCACCTATTACAGTGATGAAGGAGGAGATGTAAGACTTGAAGATGCCGGAACGGGATGTTGAATTAAGCAGGGAAGAGGTTGTCATACATAAAACGGAAGAGCGATTTACCGCGAACAATATTTTTACCATACGCTTGAGGGTGCGGGATACGTACTGTTCTGCTACTTCGTACTCGTCCCTCTCATCGTCCGTCATCCCGGGGATTGCATCGGGGTTGCCAATGTAATTCTCAAACAAGGAACGATACCGTTTAAAACGACGGCAGACCTCCAGATCCTCTTGCGACAGCTGGTGCCTAAATCGGTCTCTTAGGGTAAGAAGTACCTTGCTAAGGTCCACAGGCGTTGGGGTGAGATTGTCCGCCGCAGCCGTATCCGAGATGTGGCGAACCACTTGCATGTCGGGGAAGTCCTCCAATGATAACAGCGTTTCCGTAAATTGAGCTACCGCCGCGTTCGTTGACGTCGTAACGATGACGGTAGTCGTGGGGGTTCTAGTTTAAAGGGCTGCTATAAGAGATCCCACCAATGTTTTGCCGGTGCCAAAAGCGGCTTGGATGGCTACCAGCGGGATGCGACTTGCACCTACTCGGATCGCGTCACGCTGGTCGGGGTCAACGTAAGGGTACGTTGATTGACTCGGAATGACCGTGCCTCCTGAGATGTGGCTGGAAGGGAGCGGAGATATTCCTGCTCGCTGGCGCCCGCTCCTCGGTTGGAATAGAGGATGTTAATAACTTGGTCACCCATGGAATAGGGATTAAGGCCGGCGAATATGTCCATACGTGACATCAGGTCATAAATAGGGTTGGCTGCTACGTTAGACCGGCTAAGACGAATGCAAGCGTCAAAGACGCGAGACCCGTCAGAGTCACACCCATGTTGCCGAATCGCTCGCAGAAAAGTGTGGTTGGCCAAGGGGAACGCTTCGAGGGTAAGGTTGAGCTGCTTACGGTCGGAAAAGTTGACCAGGGTGACCACCTTAGCCCAAACCAAACTGGAAGAACCAACCACCCAAAGAACGACTTGTCGACCAGGAGCCCATCCAGCTTCCGAGGCCATGTCGGTGAGGCTGAATTGGATCCGTATCGGGTGCCAGAGGGGATAAACTAGCGTAACTTCCCGCAAATGAGTGCGACGATCGTCGCCGGCGGCGTTTATAGCCGCGAGCGCTGCGCAAGCTGCGTTAGGAATGCGACCAAGTTTGCGCTTGGATCCCGCAGGGTCTCGATGGAAGTTATCGAAACGCTGGAGTCGACCAGCGCACCATTCGCGATCACTGTGCGGTAACAGGAAGACTCTGTGGGGAGTATTCCTTTTTCAGGGTGCATCGAAAAGAACCGACGGACGGTGGCCGCCAGGTGCTCTCGCGCTTCTAATGATACCGGAGGTTCACAGAACCGCATGGCTGAGGAGACGTTTACGCGGGCATACGCCCCCACAATGTCATACTGATGCAGACGTCCGAGGTTAAAATTGCAAAGCGCGGGGGTAACCGTGACTGCATCCGGAGAACCCTCAAACACTGCTCGAGCCTGAGTAACATGATTGTTCCGGGTCGTGAGGGAGAGGATTATGCCATAGACAGGATCGGGGCGGTTAGTAATGGTCACGAACGCATAGTGGGCCGCTCTGAAGAAGAAGGAGGCCGTGGTTTCGAGGGCCGTGGTCCGAGGTATAGAAGCCTTCTTTAGGGTGTCCCTGGGGGATTCTAAGGCCTGAGGTGTCGGTTTGACGTCATATACCCAGACAAAATCCTTAACCGAAACGAGGGACCTATTGAAATTACGACAGCCTGCTTCGATGTCAATACCGAACCTGTCGAGGAGAATACAGTGGAGGTCACGTCTATCCGGGCCCATGATGAAAAGTCCTTTGCTTCCAGTACAAGGCCTGACCCGTAACCTGTGGAAACCACCTGATATAAAACAGAATGGATGGAATTAAAGGTACGTGGCTTAGTGATGTACTGGTGGGGTCGGTTGAGGTCTGCGTGTATGAAAGCAACGTCGACCTCATCATAAGTACCCGCCATCATCTGGTCAATAACCTGCTGGGACTGCTCACGGAAGCGGACAGTGTCGTCTAAGTGCGGCAGCTCAATGAAGGGAATTGATGTTGGCAACTTATTCTCCCTGAAAACTACCTGCGGAAATAGTGACTTATTGAAGCGCTTCGAGAGATATCCCGAGTCAGGCAGGTGGCGGTACACGTTCACATCAAGATCCGTGGTGACCGTAGGTGGATTCAGGTGAAGGTGGTGAAGCGGGCGAGGATTTACGAACTGCGCCCACGGATGGTTGTTAATCCAAGGGTGAGTGAAGCCTTCTGGGGTCTCCCGAGGTAACTGCGAGGTACTCACTTGAGAGAGGGATCCGGCCAGAACTACTGGCACCGCAGGGGGTGCAGCAGGTAGTGCTGCGGGAGGTGCTCTTGGGGCTCCACGTCCTCTTGTGGCGGTTCCACGCGTAGGTGGTCGCGAGGTGGCGGGTCGAGCTCTCGATGAGCCGGATGTGGGGGGTCGCGAGGAGGGAGCTCCGCGCGCAGATCCACGCGAGGAGGATGGCGCATCCGCTCGAGCTGGCTGGCGGCGGCTAGATCCGCTGCGACGTAGCTTAGGTGGAGGGGCCGGTGGATGGTCTGCTTCCTCTTCTACCTCCATAGGGTGTGAGGGAGACAGGTGAGCTACTGCCAACTGTTCTAGGGAGGCAGTCATGTTCGCGAGCGATGACTTACGAGGCGGCTGGGGCTTAGCTTTCGGGGTTGGCTGCTCTACGGTGGAGGAGCTAGACTGGCTGCTCGGAGTAGGTGAAGGACGCGAGCGCGATTCTAGCGATACAGGAGCTCCCCATCGAACCTGCAAGACCGGAGGCTCCGGTTTCTGAGAGGATACCGTATCCTTGTTCTGAGAACTTGAACCTTGTGCCTCAGGCACCGGTTCGGATGTGTCCATGACGGAAACCTCCTCGGTTGAAACCTCGGAGAGGATATTTGTTGATTCGGCTGCTACGCAGCCATTGTCCATTTCGTCGGTCGACGTGCGACTCGACGACATACTGTTGGTATCGTCTGCTACGCGGCTCAGTAATTCAAAAAAAGGTTGCCTTACCACGAAGTGAATATAGCACACCACTAATAAAAGAGACGTAAGAAGAACGTACAACAATCGAGCAGAAAGTGGGTCTTTGTAATTACCTATAATATGTACCTTAAACAGCATGACAAAAGGAAAGTAAAAAAGTAAGGAAAGTATGTTGTAGAAAAGATCATTTTTTGGTTATGTAAAAGGGAGTATGGCTACGATGCGAAATATATGTATAGATATGCATTATACGATAAGATATGACACTGAAGAAGAGTAGAAGTATTGATGTAAAAGCTAGAGAAGGTGAAAGAAAGTAGAGGAGGATGGCTAATGAGCGGTTGATGAGGACAGGCTGTTTAAATGAGTGAAGTGGGCGTGTCATTCGAGGAGACTAACAGATAAAGGCAATGGCATTTAAACATGTGCGAATGCCAGAGCGCCGAAGGAAAACAAAGAAGCCTGGCATGAGAAAGAAGCTCATGAGAGACCGTAAACTCAACGATGCGAGTTGAACGGAATTTGAATTGGTTACTGACCGTACCGGTCAAAGCGATGTACGTCTCAATCTGAAGCGCGTATTATACGAATGGAAGGGGGCCGAAGGTGCGGGAGATGGAGACTGATCTACGGTATGATCGTAGCCTTCCACAGGACTGTCGACTGCTTCTGCTGCAGTGAGAGCAAGCTGTTCTGGTTCCGGTAGCCATGGGGTAGTGAAAACAGGTCCTGACAGGATCTGACATGGTTTAACCTGATTAATATGAACTTTCTTAGGTGCCGACTGCGGGGAGGAGACGCTGACTATGATTAGATGAGGGGGATCTACCTTAATGACACGAAACTGACCCACCCAAGCTGGGTAACAAAGCTTTTGGGACAGGCCTACCTTGGGGGCCAGGTCACGAAGGTATACGCGATCGCCTTCCTTAATGGATAGGGGAGAAAGATGGGTGCGATCGTGTTGCGCTTTGAACTTCATTCTTTGACGTTCGTTAAAACATATTGCTGAACGCCACGCTGCATGAAGGGTAGTGACCAGATTTTGAACGTAGAATCCCGAGTCATCCGCTGGAATATGGTTCTCCAAATCGTGTTGGATCAGCAGGTCGATGTTAAACACGGGGTCGCGTCCAAACATAAGAAAGAAGGGAGTATTATTGATGCTTGAATGAACAGAAGTATTGTACATAAACGCACAAGCACATACATACTTGTCCCAATCCAGTTGGCTCTCGTTGATATAAGTAGTACGGAGCATTGGATGAAAAGTGGCGAAAATTCGTTCGCACGCGCCGTTACCTTCGTGATGGTAGGGGGTACAGTAATATCTATGAATGCGGAGAAACCGTCCTAACTCAGACATTACTTCGCCTTTGAAGTATGAGGCATTGTCCGAGATAAGCTGGGTCATAACGCCGAACTTCAATATACACTCGGAAACAATAGCCTGCGCTCCCGTAACCGCCGTGCAATCTGGCAGCGGCGTAGCGATAACATATTTGGAGAAATGGTCTATCATCGCTACTATATACTTATTGCCCGCTTCGGACACGTGGAGCGGCCCGGTCAAGTCAATATAAGGATAAGGATAAAGGATAAAGTTTTTGGCGTTAATCAATCCCGTCTGAGGGATGCGCCCCCGCACTCGACTTCCATTCAGAATCGTAGTGGCGTAATGAGTGCGTATGTGGCCTATACAGTGACTTGTGGTGGCCAGCCGATGTACAAGTCAGTGCTTTTATCCTCCCAGACGAGTCTGGTACCAATTCACCGACCCCGGAGGGATGGAAGGCTTGGTTGGCCTAGGCGTGCATCGATCCGGGATTCGAACCCTTGACCGTGCGTGTGATATAGTGCGCCACTTGCCACTACACCACCTCCGCCCCGAGTCAATATAAACCTTATCAAATATTGCCTCACTTACTACGGGTATCAGATGTTCACGATTAGTGGGATTAGGCCTTTTGCGCTGACATGCTTCGCAAGAGCGAACCAGCGAGAAAATATCCTCGGCCATATGAGGCCAAAAATACTCGCGTGCGACCTTCGCGAGAGCTTTCTTCCAGTTGAAGTGTCCTCCAGAGGAAGGGCTGGTATGGAATGCCAAGTAGATGGGCTCTTTGAGCTTGTCTGGCACTAATAGTCGTTCGAAGCGGAAGGGTGCGGAGTCTGTTTGGCGGTCAACGTAATAGACGCAACCGTTCTTCCGTTTCACGCATTTTTCGGCAATGGCCAGCCATTCCGTCTTTTGTTGGTCGTTAAGAGAGGGAGGGAATCGCTGTGTCTCTATGAAAGAGAGGATAGCGGAACAGAACTGGTCGTTTCTTTGCTCTTGCAGAGCGTCGTAGGGTCGAATCGCATGAAGAGGACCTACGCAATAAATTGAAGGCCGTATCGAATATGCTACGGGCACGGCAGTATTGATGCTGACAGGGAACTCGACTATGTCCTCTGCTTCAGGTGTACCATCCTGGAACCTGACACGGGAATTAACGGCTCGGGACAGGGCGTCAGCTACGACATTAGACGACCCTTTCAGGTATTCTATAGAGACATCATAACTCTGCAGCTCAACGACCCACCGTGTTAAGTTGTCATGCGTCCTATTATGTTTTAACAAGAACGTGAGCGGACGATGGTCGGAGTAGATGGCAGTATGATTACCGTATATGGTGGGACGAAAAAAACGTAGTGCGCTTACGATTGCGAATAATTCTATGTGGGTGGGACTCCATTTCTGCTGAGATTCCGATAGCGTTTTACTAAAGTAACCGATGGCAACGAATTGTGGGTCTGTATCCGAATGACGTTGAAACAAGGCCGCTCCTACCGCATATTGGCTGCCGTCAGTATGAAGGAAAAATTCCTTATCCTGTGGGAATCCTAAGCATGGTTTCGACGTCAGCTGAAGCTTAAGCCGTTCGAAGGCCTCTTGCTGCTCCGGTCCCCACACAAACTTCGCCTTGTCCTTTAAGAGGGCATACAAGGGGGCCGCAACCAACGCAAAATTTGGAATGAACTTTCTGAAGAAGTTGGCCATGCCTACAAATCCTTTTACGGCTTTTGTCGCGGTAGGCGTGGGAAATTCTTCGATGGCACGAACGTTCCTAGCCGCGGGTGAATAGGAGGCGCCAGAGATCTCGTGGCCTGAAAAGGTAATGCGGGTACGGGCTATTTCTGTTAATTTCTTACCGGATGCCTTAATGTTGGAAAGGCGGAATCGGTAGAAGACCTTACGTAAGGATTGAAGATGGTTAGGAAAGTCCTTGTCGAATATGACGATGTCGTCCAAATAAGCGAGGCAATTATTCTCTAAGCCTGCTAGGATGCGTGCCATGGCCCGAGAAAAGTAAGCTCCCGCGTTTTTGAGACCGAAAGGGAGGTACACGAACTGGTAAATACCACGATGTGTTGCCCAACCACATTTCTGTTGACTTTCCGGAGAAAGGAGGAGTTGCATATACCCTGATGCCAAGTCCAGAGTAGTATGAAATTTGTGACCGGCTATCTTAGTTAGGATATCCTCAATGCGCGGCAAAGGGTAGTGATCGGGTACGGTAACACTGTTTAAAGGGCGAAAGTCTAGACAGACTCTCAAAGAACCGTCCTTTTTCTTAACGAGAACGGTGTTGTGAACCCAAGGTGTGTCACTTTCGACAATACGCCCCGCACGGAGTAACTTGTTAATGTGATCGTCTAATTCCTTTTGGAACTTAACGGGAATACGCGGAGGGCGGAATCGGGTTTGAGGGGTATCGGTCGTCGTCTTGATAACGATTTCAGACTCTTCATAAGAACCGAGATCGTAAGAACCAGTGGAGATGCGATCACGGACCTCATAGAACAACTGAGCCAGTTGGTTTCGTTCTTCGTCAGAGACCTCTGCGAAAGACAGATCGACTTTGCAGGAGTCAATGATGTTTGTTGTTTCAGGGCGGTCGGCCCTCACCGTAGCATCACCTACGAAGGGAGGTAAATTAGACTGAGAATGAGAAAGAGGTAAAGCGTCACTACTGTCAAGAGGAACAGCTAATGATATCTGTTGTCCCTTATAGAGCGTTTCTGGTCAAGATGAAGGATTAGATATCAACAGAAGGGGGTCAGCAGCATTGATTACTGCTGGAGAAACCATTAGTGATTTGCTTGACAGCTTGTCATCTTGAGAAACTAACACGAGCGAAGTTGGGCAGGTCTGCTACGTTACGCAATGGACAAGAGTCTCGGATGACGGTGGGAGTACGGTAGTCTCGGCAACGCGAACAGACATTGTCTGCTCGGCAAGTGGCGAAGGGTCCGCGGGGGACGCGCACAATATTTTCAAGTGGTGATCTGCAAAGCGTAGAGTAGAGTTATCATAGTCGATAGTCCAAGGTGGTAACCTACGAAGGAGGTCATTGCCTAGAATAATGTTATAGGCATCCGCCACGTCGGGAATGCAAGCTGACTTTGTAAAGTAGACAGGATGCTCGAACGATAGCGACCCGATTTCAAACGAAAGGGTTGCAAAACCCAAAAGTTGGACAGGAACTCCTGCCATACCTACTGCGCTAGTAACATCGCTTTGAAGTAGCTGGAATGCTTCAAATAGAATAATAGTATCTACCGAAGTGAGAGTAATGGATGCACCGGTGTCAACAAGGGCCAATACTTGCACATGGTTAACTCGAATAGGAATCTGCGCAACAAAGAAACGATCACGATGCGATAAATATAAAACATTGACGGAGCTCATGGTTGCACGAGGAGGCCATGAGGAAGAGGCATCCATACAGGTTGTGACATTGGCTGAGAGGATATATTAGAGGATATCGAGGGGCGTGGCTGATTGGCTAATGAGAGTGGCTGAGAAGCAGGAGTACGGTAGATCGGGAGTTGCTCTCGTAATCGCGGGAGCAAACCCGGGTAATATATATTACAGTAAAGAATAAAAACCGTTTTAATCATACGTCGTTCGTTTATACGAAAGGTCACAATGACACCGCAACAAGTGATCCACAGGTCAAAAGACGACCAAGGACCAAAAATTGTGGACCAAAGTGAAAGTGAATGAGACTTGCGTGATATAGAGTCGAAAAGAGATTCCTTTTCATCAGCTACGCGAATATGCGAAAGGTAATCTGTTGATACGGCAGACCACAATTCTTGCCATTGATGATCTTGGACCAATTCGCTAAGATTGGTCAGAATAAGGTTGTGGAAAATCGTGAGAGGAAGCGCGAGAGAGGAGGAATTAAAGTTGGAAGGGATACCGATGTTCGGAACAAGAGTATCAGGAATCAATTGCGAATGACCAGTTAGTGAATCAAACCTGAGAAAAGAGTCTTCACGCTGGAGATAGAAATAGCGTACCGTCGAGCAATCTACTGTGGAGGCTTGCTGAGAAGCGACCAAGGTAGTAGGGTCAAGAAAGGAGAAAATAGCGTTACCTAATGGTGGAACAATTCTAACCATTGGTTTGGAGAAACAGTTACCATTAAAGGGTATGAGCTTGAAGTCATTGGCGGGGATGGCCATGCACCGATAAATTTGCACCAAGTTGCTACGCAGCGAAGAAGCCGCTATATCATTACGACCCAAGAGGTTGCGAAGGGTGAGGGTTGGATTAGCAGCTAAAGACGTATGGAGAGCGAAGGCGAGAAGGTTCGTCCTGTCGCATAGGGCGGACAACGCGTGATGGAAAAGCGAGGAGACTGCAGATCCTACTGAACCTTCCACCGCTAGTAGTTGCGCGGCCAGTTGATTGGAGGTAACTATTCCGGCGTCTCGGAATATTATTATCTCGGACGCATAACCCTGGTCCGAGATAATAAGCCGAGCTCCGCAGTCCACTACACGATCGCTGGTTTCGCGCCATGAAAGTGCGAATTCCTTGGAATCGCTTATCCAGATGTCGCCGAGCTGCCGACCCTTCATCTTCATAATTGGCGTGAACCGACATTATTCCTGCTTATTAGGCGTCCAAACCAGTACTGACCCATCCTGCAAAACGCAATTTCCGGACTCGTAAGTGCATTGCGCGAGATTTCCGACTGGAGAGTCGGGAAAAGTGGCACCGTGACGCATATGGACAACAGTTCGAACCAAGAAACAATTAGAAACCGTAACGGTGCGTTCTGGACAGCAACCGAAAGGGGCTGTAGGCCATTGGATGACTAGAGGGTTGGAAGTTGCCCAAAAGTCGTCAGATTGAATCAAAGTACCATGCTCACACTTATGATGTTGTATCATCAATTTGCAGGATTCGAGGGGTACGACGGCATGGGTCTCAGACGAATTCTGATAACGTGCTCCGAAGAAATTAACTGAGTAGGTGACCGACTGGACTACGACCTTGCACAGCTGCGCCACTGTGTCGTAACGCTGAGTGTTGGGGCGGTAAATATGAATCGACAACGCTCTGGGGGTCTCCTCAGCTGGTGGTATAATCCACGAGTAATTATACGACGTGGGGATTCGTGCAAGGGCATCGGCTGGATCATACGGACACAGCCATGCCGACGTTGAAATCGGTTCGCCAATCACAGCACAAACGAGCATTGAGATGGTAAAGAGAAATTTGACCGGTGGCATGGAAATGGTAGACGAGCGGGGAGTAGAAGTGCCAAACGCCGAGTTGGCCAGTTCCTCGTTGCGCTTCACTAATGCATTAACCCTAGCATCGGATCTCTCGAGTGCCGACTGGTTCTCCTGCAGGGAAATGGAGAGAGCCCGGATCTGATCACGGGCTTGCGAGAGTTCCCTGTCTCTTTCATAGCGGGAGGGTGGCAAAAATCCACGAGATGACGACTGAGAATAATTACGATCACTAGACAAACTGCGCCGAACTGGCTTATCTGCTGTTCCACGTGAGACCCTGGGTGAGGGGCATTGACGCGAAAAGTGCCCTACGCCTCCGCAGTTGAAGCAGGTATTGTTTGTTACCGTCCGTGCCGGGCGAGGGGACTGGCGATCCCTCGACTGCTGAGGGAACTGAGCGCGCCCCCGAGTGAAAACGCTTGGTGTCTCATAGTTTGGGCGCCTAAATGTCGTCGCCGCGGCCTTTACTTCTATTGCTTGGCCTGGCTGAGAGGGTCTTATGAGGCGATCGGCGGTGGCTTCAGCCAGGAGCTGCTCCACCATTTGCGCCTTTGCCACGACCTGCTCGAACGTGGTCGGGTTATCAAGTTTGACATAGCAACGGATGTCAGGGCGCAGCCTTGCTACGAACTCCTCAAGGACCCTATCCTTTTGGCTAGCGGGATCTTGCCCCGAGGTAGCCGCCCGCACTAAGAGCAAAAGTCTATTGGCAAAAGTGGACGCCGACTCACCAGTCTGTTGTTGACAAGATGAGAGGGCCTGGCGAGCCATGTAACGGTGTTGGGTTCCCCCAAAGGATTTCTTTAGGTGGGCCACTACCTGGGCGTAATCTTCGCGTTCGTCGTCGGGTAATTCTTCCACCTTTTCTCGCGCCACCCCATCCAGGAAACCCGTTAGGAAGTAGGCCTTTTGTTGCGATGTCCACGTAGTGGACCTCATCCTCATCACGTCCTCGAGGCGTCTAAGCCACAAGGAAAACTGCGGGGGGTTCTCCCCAAATCCCGAGAAGGGGATGATGCGCGGTAATGGACCATCCGGGCTCACCGTTGCGACTAGAGGCAGTGCATCAATGCGTTCCCCTACGGCCGCAGAAGAATTGTTTAAGTCCGAGAGTAAGCTCGAGTTACCCTCGTTGATGGACTGAGCTAACTTCGTCGCCCCGGCGCGGGCTTCGTCGCGGACCTCAACTATAGCCAGCACCGTTGCATCCCGTAGGGCTTTCGCGTCTCTACCTCTAACTGTAGCACGATCGTCTAAGTCTGCTAGCGTACCTGCCAAGTTGGCGGATGCTGGCAGCTCGGAGTCCGATTTTGGTGTCAGGGCAACTACGGCCCTAGATTCTTTAGATTGAGAGCGGGTCATGGGTGGATCCATGACCCCACAAGCAAGCACACAAGATCAAGAGAGAAAGCAAGACTCGAATAATCAAGACGAGGTTAATGATGCTGAAAGACGAGGATCTCTCTTGAACGTTTAAGAGTGGGCGGGGCCAGCCAATAGGAGCACGATACCGTAATCCCAGCGTGGGACCTTTCCCAGCGATCATCGAGTCTTTTTTTTATTCATTTCTTTGATCACGATGTGATTTGTCGAGGCGATAAGGATGTTTGAACGTGAGAAGGATACCAAAGAATCAAAACATTCAGAAGAAGCTTGTTCCCAGGTTGCCCTATCGGGGGCACAATCTCTGACGAGGCTGGGAACATGATGTTGTAAAACACAGCGAGATGGTATGTGAAAAAAGCATGTGAGAAGCTCAATAGGAATGCATCTGACCGAGAAAAATAGTCGAGTGATTGCTAGAAGTATGAAACAGAGATAGCGATTATAGCGAAAAGTATCCGGGTGGCTATGATTCCGGGAGCCCAAAGGAACGAGGAGCTCGTTATGAGCTCTTATCGTAAACTCGATGAAACGAACGTCGGAGTACGAGAATAATAAAAAAGAAAGGTAGCAACGCCAAAGATGGGCAGCAAATGGCCGATAAAAATGGGAGGAGACTATGACTTAGGAGAGCGTTACTTACCTTATGCCAGAAGGCAAGAAACAGACGCGGCGTGGCCTAATTCTGGTGGTTACGTCCTTCATTGGATCGGTAAGTAGTTACGCGGCGCACTCGATGAACTCACCATATGTGGTCAAAGGTTCGCACCGCCGATGACAATATGCCAGAGAATGCCAGCAGGCGATGTCCACACGCTCTCGCTAACTGCAACTTACGGGACCAACAAACCGACTCTTGCTACAGTTGGGGACTTTCCAACTAGCGAGGATTACTCGCACGATGATTTCGAAAACGGACCCCTCGGGTCCTCCAGAGTGGAAACCATATAAGAGGTACCACCTGGCTAAAAGACAACATTATTTCTACAAAACTAATAACCACGATTATGTTTTTTTTTGTTTTTTTGATTTTTTTTAACAGTATACACCTCTCCGGGGAAACTCTTCAACCAAGCCAAACCAAACTGAATACTGCTACTAGTAGGCCCGCCTACCACTTACTAGAGCCGCCAACAACACAGTTTAACGTCCCTGAACACCACACTTCGCATGAATTACTCCAACATATTACCCAATTACAACGATACGCGGCTTACCTCACACCCTAGGGTACTACGCACAATCTCGAAACAACTTGGGGACGAAGACCATAATTACGCTTTCGTCACATTCCTATAGGAAACCTATCCTTCAAACTACGGCGCCTGACAGTTTTAGACCCTTGTCGCGGGTAGGATCCTTTACAAAAAAAGGTTCGTTCGCAATGACAAGGAATACCATACTTAACCCACTTGCAGATGTAACCTCATACCTCGTAAAAACCCTGTGCAGCTGGGCCGAAAACTTAGCTAACTGCAGCCGATTCCAAAAAGGGCAACAGGCAGCTGCACCATCACGGTTCTTCCCTTGTCCAGAGTCGACTCGAGGGGCGAAGAAATCGCTGAAAACAAAGCGCAGCTGGCGGACACGAACGGGCCCATTCATATCCATTCCAGAAGCGCCAAGTCACCTAAAAAAAACTACCTGGCCACTAACTTACCCCAACAGCGAGGGGGAAACCACTCGCTGCTACCAGTACGCTCGCGCGCGCAGCGGAGCGTGTGTTCGTCTACTTCTGTGGAGAAACTACCAATTAGAATGAATTTTATCTATAATCTGTCCAACACAGGTGACAAGTTAGGCACGAGAAAATAATACAAGCTACCAATGGAAATAACAATACGACCGATGAGGACTCAGAATAATGAGGCAAGCTACGCACAAAAGTAGAACATCCCAGGGGGATATAATGTTGGTGACCGGGGCTTCGCCCCAATGGCCGATGGAAGATGGTAGAAGCCACTCGCCGGTTGAGCATCACGTCGACTCCTCGATGTCGTCTTCTTGCTCCGCGCTCCGCCCTGAAATTCCTTCATGAGTCATCTGAAAACATCAACATACAGTACCGTTCAAAAAGAAATCACCTTGAACCTTTTCTGCCATAACTCATCTTGAACTCAATCGTTTTACCCGGATTTTTGACAGCACACTTATCAAACATTACCGACTCTCCTGCTATGCAGAATTGGCGGTAGCTCACTTCCGGCCAAATGAGTGGATTTTTTTTCATAAAACTTGCGAAAGGAGCATGTTGTCTCGGTAAGATTCATTGTGTTTTTCGAGTCTAGAAATATTGGCGATCCTTCTATTCTGTTAGCTAATCGCTCTCAGTGAAGAGACAAAACTCTGGCTATCGCCTGCTGAGCTTGGAGCAGCTCTCCGCCATTGCCAGGGGCAGTGAGCAGGAACTGACCTATGCTCAACATCCAAGGCTGTTTGCTGTACCAATGTCTACGATTACGAAGGCTATCAAAAGTATTGAGTCTCTCATAGGCCCAATCAAGCGAGCCAGCTCGGGAAGGTTACAGATTGCCGCTCCTTAGGACGATAGGGAGATCATTTGTGCATCGGCTCAAGATCCCAGACGAGCATCTTCCGATATAATGGCCGAAACATCGACTACGGCGACGTCGCTACCATCTAGAGGTACCATCAACAGACGCCTATGGGTTGCTGGAATGTATGAAGGAAGTCTTGTCAGAAAGTATCTGGATCTCTGAAAGAACAGACGAGCTCAACATTAATGGGCGCGTTAGCACCTTCACTGGATCTTCGACCAATGACGCGAAGTCATCTAGAGCGACTAGTCAAAGATTGTTTTGCTTGGTTCACTCGAGTTTCGTCCGTAGACGACCTTTAAAAACACAAGTTCCGACTCCAAGTACCATTTGACAACTGTCAGGTATAGTGCCGGCTCAGTATTGGTTTGGGGATTGCCTCCGAGTCTAAGCATGGGGTCCATGCACCATATTCTCACCACTGCGGCCTAGCAGATGTACGTAGACATTTTGGAAAAATCCACGCTACCTTTCTCTCGTCGTTTGCACGGGAGAAAATTTAACTCCAGCGAGATAACGACCCCAGACACAGATCTAGAAGGGGCGCGCGAGCGGTTGACTCATCGGGAAATTCGATGCCTTGACTCACCTAGCCAGTCCCCTGACCTGAACATTAGTGGACCCTCGTGGTAAGAACTCAAGAAAAGGATACCCGATAAAACAGTCAAAAACGCTGCTCAGAAATTTGGCCTATCTGAAGAGGAATTGAAGATGATCGATAAGTGCCTGATCGACAAGTTGGTCGAACCAATGCCTCGCAGATACCAAGCCGTCATCGATGCCAACGGCTTCACTACAAAGTATAAGACTAGTAGTTAGTTAGGTTTTAGTCTCATGTTGATAGCGCTCAAGTCAAGTGATTTATATTAAATTAATGAAACTGATGTTATTTTGTCCTGTTCAGAAAAAATGTGAAAAGTGGCCCTCTGAACGAAATAAAAAGGCGTTTCGTGAGTTCTGTGATGGATACATTGAATATCATAACTGTTTACAACATACCAAAAAATCAGTCAAAAACATTGAGTTTGAGATGAGTTATGGCAAAAAAGGTTGAAGGTGATTTCTTTTTGAACGGTACTGTATGATCGCCGCGCTGGTACAGCGACAGCGCGGCTTACAGTAGTTTTCGATGCCGAGTCCATTTCCGATCAAACCTGGATCTGCGAGCGGGCACTAACTGAATAATTTTCAGAATCCTCTTCTCGATGGTGTTGCGCGGGTGCTTTGTCCTCGTAGAGGCTCTTGTGCTATCGAAACTCTTCGAATGCCTCGGAATGGGGGAGAGGGACTTTGCGATCTGATTGCGATGAACAGGAATTTGTGTATTTCCTATTGCATTAAAGGCATAGTTCACGAAAAAATGGTTTCGATGATTCCACATGGTATGAATTCGGGGCCTCCTCTGATACCATATGTGTCGAAATGAGGTCATAAAACGTTCTGGATAGGGCATAATAAGAGAGGCCTCTGCCTCTCGCTAGGATGACTACAAAATCTAATTGCCGTTCACCACTTTCGCATTGGAGCAACATTAGTGAACAATCGGTAATCTGATTGGCAAATTGCTAAGGACGGGCATGAAGATTTTGTTGCGTTCGCCGACTGGTGTTCGCTCGTTTTTCTATCCTGCTGCTGCTATTCGCTTCTACTCAGCTGGAAATGATTATTCACTGCAACTGCGAGTGGATCAGGTAAGTCAATTACGTATGGGAATTCATGGGATGGTTGTTTGCACGCAAATTTGTTTAATTCGTAATAATTATTTTTGACTATTTTTTATTCGCGCAATCTTCAAATGAGTTCTGATGGGATGTTTTCAACAGATGGTGAGAACATTCCTCGAAACCGTTTTGAAAATCGCAAAATGTTTTGGATAAGATATTGCTTGCAATTCTTTTTTATTCCTATGTATTATTGATCGTTTATTATTATTATCCGATCTGTTTTGCACGTTCTTCATAAAGGGTCATTGATGCGTTCTTGTTCAATGTCAAGAACACTCTTTGACCTTCATTGGAAGAACTACGTGTAGTTTGAACCCTATATTTGCATGCATCACCTCAGAAAATCGGTACTATTCTACTATTACACCCCCAGAACTGTTCTGCTGTTACACCCCCAAAAACTCAAAATTTTAATTTTCGATGAAACTTCGCCTATAGGGGTAATCCGATGCCCTGATAACGAATATAACCTTCATTTTTGGCGCTGGCGCCATTTGGCGCCAAATTGGAGCCAAATGGCGCCAGCGCCAAAAATGAATGCCATATTCGTTATCAGGACCTCAAATAACCCCTAAAGCAAGTTTTCAGCAAATTTGGTGAAAACACCCTTGACGCCAAATTGGCGCCAATTGGCGCCAAATGGTGCCAGCGCCAAAAATGAAGGTCATATTCGTTATCAGGGCATCGGATTACCCCTGTAGGCGAAGTTTCATCGAAAATTAAAATTTTGAGTTTTTGGGGGTGTAATAGTAGAATAGTACCAGAAAATCAGCTGTTTGCGTGTGTTGTGTGCAACTGCAGACACTGCGCGTCGCGTTCGTCTGACTCGCCCGAACGCTCCTCTTAACCGCGATTTTTGGCTGTGTAACTCGTCCAACACCCCTTTTTACTTCTTTTTTGACCTTTTGTATTTCTTTTAAATGTCGTTTTCCGCGATTTCTGTTTTACTATTGAACTACTGTATCACTTCCCGTCAAAAACCGGATACTCCTGAATTATCGTGAACTGTGCCTTTAAAGGGAAATGATGACGCGGGGCATGGAGGGTATTGTTTCGAATACATTTACGACCCACTTTCTACTGAACATTGTAGGCGCCTCCCCAAAGTTCGTTGTTTTTTCGATAGTAGTGCTAAGAATGCATTAGCTTGGTTGCTTATTCTTTGAATGCGAAGTTTGAGGATGACTTTAAACTTGTGAAATGCACTGTACGTATAAGGTATATGTAGTAGATATTACGAACTGTTGTGAGTATCTAATAGCAATCCTGTATTTTTGATAGCAATTTCATAATCATGTACCCGACTATGATCACATCTGCCTGTTCTATATATTACTGCTCTGTTTGAGGAAACACGGCCAGTAAGAAAGTCTAAGGGATCCATTGAGCCTAGATGTGTTGATTTGCCAGTTAAGCTCCGCGCTCTAACGCATGTGTGACGACAAAAAATATCATACAGAGGTGATTTTTTTCGATTTGAGCTTTACCTCTTAGGGATCTGGCCATAGGGTTTGATGGGTTATGAGTTTATACAAAAAATTCCTGTACAATCCTCTCATCTTGGATGGGTCTACTTCGTTGGTTTGTTGACCCATTCCTGACCTTTCCCTATTCTTCCCAACAACTGAGCTTCTCTGAAACAAAGTTGTTAGAACCTTTTCTCATTGTCCCACCCATTGCAGTGCATGTTTTGCCCCTATTCGTCGGATTCCCCTGAGCTCATATGTGCCCTGTTGATATTGCTCAAAGCCTCACTCATCCCTTTAGGTGATTCTTCAGGTATTGGAGAGTTTCGAGATAGATATCATACGGACAGACAGACAGACAGAAAGACAGACAGACAAACATAGACAGACAGAAAGACAGACAAACAGACAGACAGACAGACACAGATATACCGAAGCGAGTTCTCTACGTATAGTAACCAGCGTGTCCACACCTGGTATATTGTCCCTTATTCTCGGACAGAAAGGCATATGTATGTATATGCCAAAATTGGTCGATTAGTAAGGATAAATAGTGATTTGCCATTTGATTAACCAAGCATTCACCACTGAGACATCCATATCGCAAGGGATTCTGATATGTTATATGTCGTGTTGCAAAGATTCCGGCTGATATGGATCAATTGACAAGGGCAGATATCAATTTTTTGTAACCTTTTCAATAGCTTTTTTCTTCTTTTCGGCGTGTTGTCCCTGCTAGGCTCCTCCTTTGTTCCAGTGAAACGCTCTCGTGGTAATTTACTGCCTCGAATAGCGGCGCCGGGTGAACTTCGTGAATTTAACACCAATCACGACATGCCATCGTGTATGTATTTGGTCATACATAAATGTGCTGTGCGGCACCAGCCTACTCGACATTGTTGAGTGACGAGTTTCTTAAGAGTAATGATAGATCGAAGGAGAAAAACACTGCTTCAGAGTTAAAATTGCAGTTTCTTGCTTTCAGAATTAGCAGTTCAGATCGTAATTAGGTGGCTCTGCCTCTCAAGAATTTCTATTTCAAAGTCATAATGAGATCCTGATGAATATTTTTTCTAATGATTATGAATTGAAACGCTTCATTGTGATTTCCGGTTTTGCTCTAAATGGTAAGTAGTTTTTCCATTTGTTGTCATGATGTTGTTCCCCATGATATCTCATGTGCAAACTGTTTGCTCGCTTTTCTAAATATTGAATGTTTCCCATTCTTTGTTCGTGGGATGTATAGGAAAGAGTTTGAGAGGCTCGGGATTTCGATGTGATGTTGCCAGTAGGTTTCAGAAACAGGCGATCAAAGGAGCCCGTCACTTGCGTTCCCTTCCTTGGGAAGGCGTTTACATATTCCCGTCGTTTACATTAGAAGAGTGGAGGTGTAGGCTCGAAGAATGGATCAGTTGCCAAGTATTTTCTGATGAAAGTCACAAGGCTACTTTTCTAGCAGTATTCGTGGTGTTCCAAATCCATAATTGGGAAACTTTTGAGTAATATTAGGAAACTGTAGAGCCAGCCTCTTGTGTGGTTACTATCATAAGGTCTCTTGTTAGGAATAGTGATTCTTCCGATGCCCTTTCTGAACAGTTATGATCTAGCCCTTTTTAATTGAGTCTTGGCTGAGCTGGGAGTGAGGCTGCTCTTTTTCCAGACTCCTCTAATCCCCATTTCAATATCTCCGGGTGCGATCAATCACAGTGTGAGTGAAGGAGCTGTTGTACTCGTTGAAAATACCTGGAAACTCACTTTCCGTGAGTCTTTCAAAGTCCTCATCAACGGGGCTGATTCTTCGGAAAGATTGATCAGGTTTGTTATTGTATATCCTAAGTTTCTTGCTGTGCACGCAAGACAAGACAGCTCAAAAAGGCCATTGGCGACTTCTCATCAATTGAAAGACTACACATCATTTCAGGCGATTTCATCTCGCCGGGCCTCAACTGGGGTAACGAAGAATTGATGAGCGCAGTCTCCCAAGGGTCCCTTTAGGATAATATATACTCGAATGCCATAATTCCGAAAAGTATTCTACCGCATCACAATAGACAGATCTTTCTGCATCTGATTTTCTGTGACGATGGTGGACCTGTGGTCAATGTGTCGCTTTTACCCCTCATCGGCAGCAGTGACTGCAAAAAGGACAAATTGTGGGCTAGTGCTTGGTGGGGACACGTTTCTCACGCTGCGGATTTCTTCATCATTGAGAAATGAAAGGATAAAGCCTTCAGACATCATCCAATCCCGTTCGGGGGATGAACCCCCGACAAGGTTTTGGAGGCTTTTAGTGAACGAACGAACACCGCGCAAGATTTCGACGATGAAAGGGAGCAAACCCGGGTTTTCTGCCTGTGAAGCGAGATCACTAGTACAGCGCCGCGGCCATGTCGTCAATTGATGTCAACGCGGTGAGCTCGCATTTCCAACTGATACTTGTTAAGCGGATTTCGAGCCCCCACAATTTTTTCAGGGAAGTCATTTTGCTGTTTTTACAGTCATATTCGTAAACAGCATCCAGAACTTTATCGATTTGTCCGGGTCTCCATTCAAAAATCCTTGGTACGCAGCCAACCCCTCCCTGGTAAGGTTTTATCTAACACTGATGTCACCTGCGCGATATACGTGGATGACATTGAGATCTATTACCTCTACTGATTCATTGGGGGCTGACCAAAACATTGGTATCTGCCTCTCGCTACGGGAAAAACATTCTTCCAAATTGTCAAGGGCACTATTCCCGCGGCGTATTGTACATATAAATGGTGGTTAAATCACTTAACCAGTGATGTTTAGGATCTTACTTCCCTGTTCGATGACAAGTTTAACTTTGATAATCATTGGAAATTTGGTGTTTCGAGAGCTCATCTTAGATTATACAGTTCATTCAGAGCGCTGAGGACCGAGTACAGTGACCGCAGACGTCTTTAAGCTACTGGGGAATTTGAAGGCGAATCTCGAAGTTACACATCCACAGCAGCAAAAAGTCTACTTCCAACACGAAAACGCTCTGTCGCACATTGCAAGGACGACCAAACTGAACTAATGAACTTCGTGTGGACAATTTAACCACACTCGCCATATTCCCCAAGCTTCCCTTCCTCGAATAACCTCCTTTTCTCCATTTACAACGTCATCTGAGTGGTCAAGACTTTTGAACTCGCGACGACATCAAAATGGCACTCGAGCAGTTTTGCAAGGGACAGCCCTCAGCGTTCTGGAGCAAGGTACGATCTGCTCATGCGTTGGCTGAAGACTATCGATGTCAATGGAGCATATTTCGAATAATTCGCAATTGTCGTTTATAAATTGTAGTCCGAGGACTTATGACTCAGCCTAATACATTGCTACGAGCTCAAAACGTATATTGACGCAATGCTGGAGAGCGGTGTTGTAGTCTTTTCCCCACACGAGAAGTGAGATATTAATTTCATCGAGCGCGTTCAGAACTATTTCACTGGAATCTGATATTGCTTGCTGTGGTTGGTTGCCAAGCACCCCAAAATGGTGCTGTCAAGTGAACTCGCTATCCTCAATGATTCGGTCTCTAGGCGTGCCATCGATGAGTTAGTAATGACTTTAAGATGTTGACTGGTGGAGTGATATGCCTTCGTCCAACTTTTCGACATTGTTAGAGCGAGCCCGAGTCAGTAGAAGCGTCGAACTCGGAGGACCACTGAGTAAAACCACATTTGGTCCCATGGTTTCTCTGCGAGAGCTATTGCTCGCCTCAACAAAATTTCCTGCCATAACATTTCTGGCTCATGCGTGATTCAATTCAAAAGATTGGTGTACTAACTTCGCTTAGTATGTCGCCTTTATATTGTTTCCTGTTTTTTTTTTCAGTATACTTCTTTCAAGGGTTTTCCGTTTTTTCTTTACGTTGTATCTGTCGTTCTTCATACCTGAAAAACCCCATTTTTTATTTCTTTTTGTTTCTATGTTAGTACAGGTTCTATATGACACTTATCCTACCACTTATTTCCATTTGAATGAGTCGATGTCTGTAACCGTTCGGGTGTCTCCCACTAAGTATACCTCGGCGTCCCAACACATCATTGTGAATGGTGCAACCTTAAAAAGGCCGTCATAACACCGTTACTTTGGGTATCCACGTTGACCAAACCGGTTTTGAAGCCCTTAAAGGCAGTGTTTAGAAAAAAGTTAGGGTACCCTTTTTTGACGGGAATTGATAGGACTACTCTAGAATAAAGCGATAACAACGAAACAAGCGCAAAAAACGATGAACAAAAATAATTACAAAGGGTCAAAAAAAGAGCTGGAAAGGGGGTTGGACGTATTTCACATTGAAAAAACGACGGTTAGGGAGTGTTCGCGCGAAAATGCACGAACGCGACGCAATGTCCGCAGTACAGACAACACATCGAAATTAACGGAGTTTCTGAATTAAAAAAAACATTTGCATGCAATAATCTACACAAAATATGTTAAAATCTTCAATAAACTTACGAGAAAAGTTAAAGAATGATACAGTAAAAAATTAATAACAAAAAAAAAACAAACGATACGCGAATAATAGAAATAACAGCCGAATACTAGCCCCTGTGCGAGGCGGTCGACCAGCTGATCATTCCTGGCAATTTGCCAACCTGCGTATCGATTTTTCGCCAACTTCGCTCCAATGCGAAAGTGGTGAAGGAAAATTCGAACCCGTAGCCAGCCTAGCGAGGGGCGGAGGCATCCCGTCCCCCAAAGTTCCTGGCCTTATCGTGCCCTATCCAGCTGTTTTCCGACCTAATTCCTGCACAAATGGTATCAGAGGGGGCTTCGAATTCAAACCATGTGCAAATCTCCGAAACAATTTTTTCGTGAACACTGCCTTTAATACACCTTGTCCGGACGTTTTTGGTCATACAACATTCCATGTAGTATTATTGGAGGCCACAGGTTAATCTCAGAGTAGAATCCCGGAAACCATTTTCATCGTGAGCTATGTCTTTAACCATTATGATCAGCATCTTTTGTATTAGAGGTACTCAAGAGCTGTACACTACTTTTCAAGCTGAACGGGATCGAAAGGAAAGCCAGTAGCGTGGAATCTCGGATTTGGCACAGGGAGAAGGAGAGCCTGACGTAGCTGGGCAATCCGGCTGCAAGATCGCGGAGTTTATTGTTGAGGTATCGTTCACAGTTGGAGAATCGTGGACATGCAAGTCATCTGCCTTCAGGAAGCATAGAGTGGATATGTCTCGTGGTTCTACATGATCACGCAATTTGACGATTACGCATCTCTCCAATCATGAACGTGGCTAAAGTTGTTGTAAAAACAAGTTGTGGGTGACTTCTGAAAGGTGGTTGTGGTTGCCATGAAGATTGGAAAGAGATTGGGACGATCAGAATTACACTCTGAACTCTGGTTAAGGTTGCCAAGGGATTTCTACATCAACCACTCCTCACTACTCCACCCGACCCCCTCATTGCCCTACACATATGCGACATACCGGCAAAAGTTCTTGAGCCCGAACGGAGAGGTGATAGCGATTAGATTGATTTCACCATGATTTACTTTTTCTGAGTGGCGCATAGATGGGCGGCATTTTTAGTTTGTCGTAAATGGTGCGGTCGCCGTCGTTCTGGAGTGGATTGAAGGGCAGTGTCAAGAAGAGAGTATTGATACTCGAATAGTTGATTTCGAGATTTGCATCATATGTGATCCTTGTGGAACGCAAAATACCGTCTTATGAAAAATGGTCTAGATTCCTGAGAAAATTAAGGCGGTAGCGGTCATGCCTACTAACACGCATAAGCAAATGGGGTTCAAATGGGTGTGCACGGGGACATTTTCAAAGGGCACAGTTCACGATAAAACTGGCCCCTCAGATTTCTTGCTAGGATAAATCCGTGGCCCCCGAAAAGAGTTTATGGGAGGTTGTCTGGTCGAAATACGGTCTAGACAGGGCGTAATAAGTGCTCCAAAAGCGGTATTTCCGACAGTCACACTGTAAGAGAACCACACTGTTAGGCCGGCCTTCTTACTACTTCACTATTCAAAATGAAGCGTAAGAGAGGGATAGTACGCCTTTGTGAGAGACACCAAGACGTAAGCGGACGGCGATTTCGTACAACCCCCTTTTTGCTCCTTTTTCGGAACTTTAGGTTTTCTGAAATCCGTCGATTTTCGGGCTCTCTTCGCACCATTCGGCACCATGGCTTCCATTATTCCACTTAAAATAAATCTGACAGGTTTCGACTGTCTGTTCAGACCTCCTCATCATACTATCCATTCGGAAGCCGTGCAGAAAATACTTTGTCGCAAGTTTTTTTGATAGTTGGGACAAGCTTTGATCCATACCAATCTGACTTCAGCAATGACGTTCTTCCCAAATTCGACGCTGTTTACATATGGAACCTAAGGAATTTTTGTCTTTTGGATAAGGCTATAGTGAGTTTTTTTGGAAATGTAAAAAATCAAGGTTTGGTCAGTGAGAGTTCCATAATTGATGCACATACCGTGGAGATAAAATGTGGATGTCCATTTATGAGGGAATATAATTAGTGTCAACTGTCGACAGAAATTACATCATCTAATGGGTTCCAGCGATAGGGAGCCTTCATATTACCTGAAGAAAACAGCTGTAATTGATCATTCGTGGCATTATCTATTCGGATAATTATCGGGAAGCTCTGGTTATAGAAAGGCACGTTGCTCAGTTACCCCTGTAGTTATTAATAAGATCTGGACATTCCCATTACCGCGTTTTCCCTTTTACCGTAACAGATATCGAGACAGCTTCGTGCATCAGGAGAGGTACCATCAATGTTCCTCTTTACTACAGAAGACTTCGAATTTCAAGTTCATTACTGGATTATTTGCCCGACTACTATCTAAAATATTACCTGTACAAAGCATATGTGGCCTTTCGATGTAATACTGTTCGAAAACCCAAGAAATCTAGGAAAATAACGTTGACGCTGCATCATCAGAAGGCTCGACTCATGCGAACTCGAAATTAGTCTCAAGAGATACCACAGTAAAGGATATTGCATAGTTACGCTTGACATTCCTTTTTTCGGGATTACGTCGATTCAGGGAACAGGTTTAAAAAACTCATTTCCCTTCATGACCGTCGAACTTCACTGATGATAAAGTTACTAACATGGCATTGATGAGCTTGGCAGTCTTTTTTTCGGGAGTGCATCGACTCAAAGAATAAGTTTGAAAAATCATTTCTCATTATGACCATGGAACTTCACTAATGATTAAGTTGTACTAACAGACGACTGACGACTTGTGCACGGCTGACGAAAAAACTGACAGCAATGTGGGGCAGCGAAATATCACTGCGTATAAGATAAACCCCCAAAGCGCCTTAAGTCCTTGGGACTTTATCAGTCTCTTCCAAAACGTTTCAAACCGGCTTCATGCTCATGAACACATCGTAGCTTCTGCGACGATCTGAGGCAACAAGTTCACGTTGTTCTGAACCTCCAGTTCTCTAAAAATATTGCCATTTCATTTTATGGGATCGTTGCTCATCAGTGGCGATCTTGGCCTCCATTATCTTCTTTATCGAATACGCAAAACGTTCATAACTACAGCTGGCAATAACAGTGCTGTTGCAAGCTGTACTCGACTTGCTCAGCTATTAAAAACTCCGTATTTGCTATATGAAAGAATGCGCCTCCGACTAACAGGACCACAACCATAGGACTAGAATCACAGAAGGGAGAATTGAGCTTCCTGGGCTTTCTCCCTAAGGAAGGACTCTGGCGGTGTTTGTCCGCTGAGCATGAATCTCTAAACCGTTAGCTAGAATTGAGACAATTAGCACTATCGGTAATCTGTTGGTGTCACATTCATATAGCGCCAACCAAATTCGGTCCGAACAACCGGGAACCGTAAGAATGAAAGCTCGAAGGAAGTCCTTCACTGCACGATTTTGCACGTGAGGGCATCGACGGGTTACCATTCGGAATTGGTGAACATTTCGAGCAAAGAATTGCAGGTTCTAATGTTCACCGATCCCCTCATGAGTACACAGTGCGATAACAACCACTCAATGGCTCGGCAATTCTCCTCTAGAATACGTTTCGTAGACGAAAAACAGACATCGTTATTGAAGAATTGGCTATGTCTATGGTAACAGCTCAAGATGGTCGCAAAAAATGATCTGACCCCATAGGAAAGGAACTCGCAGCTTATATGCTTTCTTATCGTTTATTGCATTCGTTACGATTTGGAAAGGTGAAGTAGTTGTGAAAATGTGTAGCCCATCGATTACAATAATGACTGATGAGTGATGAGTTCGCCAACAGGCAACTCATCGCTAACCGGCTCGGTTATTTCGATAAGATTCGTCGCCGATATCGTCAGTCCCAACAACAGCACCACCGTATCGATGCGCACGCGACTGTGTTCCTTTCGGAGATAAGAGCTGGAGGATTTATGGCAGTTTAATGTAGTTAGGTTATGTGAGTTTTCTTAAATAGCAAAGAGTTCACTAGAAAGTCGACGATTCCAGCAAATTCTAACTTAAGAAGCGGCGGTACTTGCTTTTAAGGGCCACGATACCGAGAAGTGACTAAGATCATTTTGTCTGTAAAAATATGAATCCTGGAATGCGACGGCTCCCCCTTTGCAGTCCGATTCGAAAGCGAACTTGTATGGAGACTGAAGCCAACCATAGGCTGCTTTGCACAGAGGCAGGGAGTCATATGGTGGAGTTGGAAATGACGATAAATTTAAAAATTCTTTTATGGTTATGACAATGTTCACGATATGACGTTTTTGGACCTCTTAAGAAAAGATGGGAGAATTATAGGGTTCTTTGAGACTGGTGATGAACTTTTTTTTTTGCTGTGCGCTCCAGTAATCCACTGGCTAGTCTATAAAATAACTCGCAAATTCGACAACTGTTTGAAAAAAACCCCTTCCCCAAAGGAAATCAACACCATATAGAAAAAATTTGGGGTCGTGTTCATTATTGAGGCCCCTCGAGTGGAAGGATGATGTTCCTCTCAGTGTTCGGGTATGAGCTCATAAAACATGAAGGTAACGATGCAAATTCTACGTGACGATTTTCGGACAGTTTCAAAAAGGAAAAAGTGGAGGGCGACTCCTTAAGTATACCAGTTGTACGTCAGTTACGATTTTACGATTCGTAGCACATTTGCCTCCTCTAGTGACACTTATGATAAGATTAACGATGTCGCGAGAGTTACGAGCTCGAACAAAACAGATATTGTCAACATGCGCGAATCGGACTGGCACGTACAGTTAGATCTGATGCGTCACATTTTGCTTACGAATATTTCTTACTATTTCGAGAATTACTGAATCTATCATGCGAATGCCTCTATTCTAGTTCACGATAATTCTGGGGTAACTCGTCTAAAACGGGCAGTGGGAATGATAGTCCTGAAAAGTGCAAAAAGGCGAGGCATTCGGTGGTTCGACGTATTCAAAAAATGTGAAGCTTCAAAAAAGTAGGAAAGTTAGGATTTGGACGAGAATGTGACGACAGAAATTGAATGGATGGGCATCTGGACGAGCTGTTCATTGCGTACAGCTGGCTGTAATAAGCTGCCTGCGTGCAAGGTGTGAGTCCTCGTGCAAATGTTGCAACCTTTACAGCTCTTATTAGGCATAAAAACTCGCCTGGTTCGGGTGTGTACTTTGGCTAAGCCCATCTTAGGGGACTTATAACCCCCTATCGTGACCGTTTTCGACGCAACAGCTTCTCTCAAACTATCCTTGAGAGTAACAGTTTCTGAGTGGAAAATTCCAGAAGCCGTTTTTAGCATGACCTGTACCCTCAAATTCAAGTAGTCCACAGAAAGAGCTGAAATCGAGATGGTTTCACGCAGAGCATACAATGGTCTATGGTAATATTCGGAGAAAAAGAAGTAGTTAAGAATAATTCCTCACGAAAGTTTTGCAGAATATACGAAGATTGTTTATTAATGGGTTTTATAATATTTATGTTTATATTTTATTTTTATTTATTTATTCACTTTTTTAAGACCGCTTCTTCCGATGGGATCAAGAGTATAGGGCACAGGAACAGCTGAAATATTAGAGCCCCCTACCCGAAATCGTCTGGTACTTGCAGGTTACTTTGTAAGCTGGAACTACTGGTGTTGATAGAAATAAATCTGGAAGGTCATGAAAAATCCAGTTGGCGACAATGATTTTCCACGCAGTGTAGGAAAGAAAGTCAATTGCAGATTTATTAATGTATTCAAAAAAAAAAGAAAAAAATAGGGAAATTCTATGCAGTGTATAGCTCAGTCAACTCGTAAGAGTTGATCATTTGGTAGGATTCATCACATTTGTAATTATTGCCGACCTCGATCTCATTCCTCATCGCTCCCCACTCTTCTGCCTTCTCCATACAGTCACGCTTGACTGCCGCACAGCAGCTGATACCGTATTTCGCGAGAGGGGCGTGACCAGATGACTGGGCTTGTTTCGTCCACACGCGGACCTCATTCGATACCACTGGTGACTTGTGAACGTGATGGCCTCCTGGGACTATCATCCTTATTTTCCGCTTTCATCACTGGAACTCCATTCACCTGGATGTTCAATGCCGCTGCCATATAGTGTTCCAAAACAGATACTGCCATCCCTGCATAGTCCACAGTTTCTCCAGACAGAAAGGTGAGAATTTGTGGCGGTCTTAACTTCAACTAGTTGCTTTTTTTTGAGGCCCTAAAGAACGCTCAATCGAGTTTTTATAGCAGAAATGTTTCTGGCAAAGCTCGTCGTTATCAACCGCCACCTCCACAGCTTCTACGAATGCGGAGAAGTGCTGCCAATGAACGCGAACGACGTCGAATGAACACGCTGAATGTGGCCTATGACAAGGTGAATTCCACAGTATGTTTGGCATTGTTCCTGCTTGTCCAAGATTCTTCGGACTTACCGGGTTGTGCTGTATGGGCAGCTTCTGTGCTTCTATATTTAAACTATGCCAAAAGTCAGTGCTAGGACTACAGCATAACCTTCTGTGTCACCTCACATTCTATTCGGTTGATGCATAATTATTGCGAATTTGTTTCAAAAAGTTTTACTTTAAAAAACGATGAGAATATTTAACAAAGGCATGTTCAAATAATTGCTCTGGAACGTATCCACCATCTACGTCATGCACTTCTTCCCACTTGCTTGGAACGCGAATTCCATGGGTGAAAAACTTCCGATTCTTCGGGGCGATCCACGCCTTGACATTGACCATCAAGCCAGCCATTTCGTCGTAAGTTCTGTTTGGTAGCCAATTTTTCGACGAATGGTTGGCGTGATAACCCATGGGAGTTTCTGCCGGTGAATATGGTGGATTTAGGGGCGGGTCCCATCCGTACTTGACTTTGCTGATTGTTCCATCGACGTCGCTGAAAAGTTCGTTGAGATCGCGAAATGACTCTGCCACGTTCCAACCTTTTTCGGAGTAGTAGAGCATAATGTGGTGGATATGAAGATGACTTTTCAGAAGCATTCTTAGTGTGAAAAGTGAGAAGATAATTCCGAAGATTCGAGAATCCCGGATTCAAAAGTGAAATTTTATCGAGAGAAAGAAGCCGCGCGAAAATCCGCATTTTTTATGCATCAACCTATTACCTGTGCTCTACTTTTCCTGAATCGGTTGCTTTCTTTTATTTGAATATGCAAGCTGAGCGTTTGACTATGGAAGCTCCTAATTTATGCCTAGAGTTTCATAGCTTTCGTTTTGACCTTCGACCAATTTTAAAAGTTGTTTACTTTTGGAGCTACATTCACCTTATTCCTTCGAAAGGTAACTCCACGATCGAAAGAGAACAGCATGTTCTTCGTTCGTTGTCCCCCTGCCATACTCAATTAAAATCATGAAGAAATCAGCGTGAAACTTTGGCGATTGTCGTTTTCTTGAAAGATCCTGATACGCGTTAACTGCTCATAGGAAGGTAGGATACTAAATAGCTTCTGCGGTTTCTATTCCGGGGCTTTATTCGGACCAGCCGACCCAGGTAGGTCTCATTACAAGGGGTAGAGGAATCGTACAGCAATTTGAACAGTGTTTGGAGGTACTGGAAAAGCCGATTTTATAGAAAAAGGCTCCAACATTTATGAACAAAGGTTGGGTGAACAAGCTACTGAAAACTAAGCTCTCGTTTCGCTCCTTTGAATGTTTTAACTATTGGAACGGTTTCAACCATGATTGCCTTCCCTTTTCTGTGATTGTTCTCAGATGGGAACTCTGATTTGTCGTCCGGGGAGTATGGACGTAGCGCACAACAGACAATTCTTTTTTCTCGATAATGTGCACTGCGATTCTTTTTTTAAGAAGGCTCAATCTATTGCTTGAAACAACATGAGCGATTTGCTCGAAATGCTCACCATCAACTTTCAATTTGGGTATTGTCCTTCCTGCTTATTTAACTTACACGCTAGGTGCTCAAGAATAATTAAAGTAGGTGAGTACCCACAAGTCTACGACCGGCCTTAAAAACACCAGGGAAGTTCAGGATACATCGACTGCTTTCATTTTGATCTTCTAGCATAGACCGATGTGGCAACACTTTGCTTTCAGCCTGTGATCTGTCGTTTTGAAAGTACATGTTGCCTGTTCTCAATGGGGAGTGTCACAGTTTTCCCGTCCATCTCTCCTTGACACATTTACAAAAAAAACCCCAACAAGGATAGGAGACTACTGCAATTAATTTTGGTTTTTCCAGTCATCCAAAATTTTGTTTGAACAAGTTCTGCTTAATCGCTCTAGTCAAGGCTACCTTGTACGTCCAAGTGGTCGATTGTAGATATCGTGGGAGAACGGGGCTTGGTTCTGCTCGAAATGTTCTTACTCTCTGAAGATCCTTTGTTAACACCTTTGTCTTATAGTAAGGGCCTTTGTCGTTAACATCCAATAAAGTAGAAATGATCTCAATCTGCTCTATTTCTTTTAATGCTTGGAGGGAGGTCTTTTTGTATCCTTATTTTTTTTGCAAATGTACTGGCTTACTCAGAACGATAACTAATTGTTTTACCGAGGACGGTTATATCATTGCACCGAGTACTTCGTGTTTTGAAACTAAAATAATCGAACAGTACGCCCATATGTCACAGATTTTTGAATGAGAGGTCGACCACCAATGCACGCGACGATACGGTATCAATAAGCTGCTAAGGATGGTTGATTCAAGGACGTCCAGTCAGGAGGCGCGCCCACACACACGCCCGGACCCAGCAGACACGTTAATTAATGATTTAGTGACTACGTAAGATATGCACATTTCGCGCACCTGTTGTCTTTATAATTATTTCCAGTCACGCCGTACCAGTTCTGCTCCTTTCCAAACCCGTCCCCTATCGGCTTTTGAGGACAATCTCGAAAGACTGCTTCTGGAGTCTTAACCTTTGAACACCTACTCCTTTTAGGTTTAACTCACTTTGCCCACAATTCGAGTGGTTGGGAAGATTTGATCCCGGAGTCGCTGTCACATGTTGAACGTAACATTCACACCGTCGAACTCTTGAGTACTGGTCCTGCTCGCTTCAGTTTCGGAATCCCAAGATGTGAGATAGACGGCTCAGAGTGCCGGACCTCCTTGATTCTCTCCTTGCTATTTTTCATCGTCTTGTAAACTACCCTATTGAAAGTGCTTTCGAAATGGCAAAGGGTTGAACCCAGTTGATAGTGAACCGTTACAGAATCCCTGATGAACGTAACAACAGTTACCACACCTTGGATCCGTCATCTTTCCCCCGAAAACGGCGTCGCGCACGCCGCACCCGCCGCGTATCGCAGGATTGCGATGGAAGATTGGAGTGCGCAAATTGTGAAGTAGGGATTCCTTTAATTATTTTAATTGGCTGGCCGCTCCCTCCAATTGTAGTGCGGTCTTGATCGTCGCTAATATAGGGGGAGTCATTTTAATTAATCAAGTCTAATAAATATGAAAACTAAAAAGCAACAGAAGAAAAAACGATAAAATCCAATAAAAAAGCAAGCCAGTCAAGGAAAAATATCGCGTCCTATCGATTGGCGGGAGGCGGGGTGAGTACGGTAATTGCAGTGACATTTGCCGCATGCCGCAAGGGAGAGTGCCGCGATAGGGGAGAAGTTCCGTTACCCCCACTTCTTTTAAAAGCTACCACATCTTTCAGAAGCTATCTAGGCATCTCGACATTATTACAATAAAGAATGATATTTCCATTCACAAAGACAGCTTTATTAGGCGAAAACTATACTGCTCTATCCAATATCTTCAGCTTCGCACTGTGCTACCGGAAATGGACTCAGGACGCCGTCTATCCAAGTATGAAACGTTGCAAATGGCTCAGCAGTACATTGCCTGCCTTCAAGAAATACTCGATGAAAACAGAAGTAAGAAGAAGACCGATGAGAACTGATTGACCTTTTCTGTCTTCGACTGACTCAAGACCTCCTTTATTTCAACGCTCGTGACCTTGATTTTTTGTATCACATTTATGGGTATTTTAATATATGATTATTGATCTGTTACTATATTCGTGTCTCATGCATGAAATGAATGTTTTGTCTTATTCGAGTGCATTTTGTATGTATTTCGTTAATGCGTTGGGAAGATTTGTTTTAATTCAGCAGAGCACAGTTCATGAAAGAAATCACTAACACATCTTGAGGTGGCAGGCTAACAAAAAAAGGGAAATATCATGAGAATTTACATTTGCGAGAAATCTCGAAGTCGTACACAAGCCGTGCCAGAGGCTCACAGTTTGTAAGGTTGGGATGGTAGAACACATTTGCTGCCTCAAGAAGTATGAGGGTTTGGGTCACAACTGAAACTGGTCGTTTTTATCGTTTCTATAAATTCAAGTGTGTTTTTTTTTCTTGTTCCCCTCACCGTTCGACGCTTCTGGAGCCGACATGGCACAGAAAGGGAGGAGGTGAGGAGGACTGTACTCAGGAATTCCAGGAACCAATTCCAGAGGGAGGGAATTGAATGAGATTATCTAGAAGTTACGTTCCTAACCATGCCGCGATTTGATTCTACATACTTCGCTTGCCTCCTTTCTTGAGAGTTATCAGTGCGGTTCACAACAGTTCCATGGTCAGCTCACTTTCACACCAAGCATGAGTGTACAGGGTTGAGTCTCACCGGACATGTTTCGCATCGACCAGACCTCGTGGTTTTGCAGTATATGGGTTTCCAAAATGTAAATTCCAATAGACATATTTTAGGATCATCCAATTGAAATAAGATGGCGAACAGGAGAGTAGACATATGCTTTTCATGAAGGTACCGTCACAGTATCTCATCTGCTTCTGGCCAGACATCTGAATATGTGAATGAATGACCTTTTGAATCATTTTCAGGGAAGGACAGCCAACTACATAGTGAGCAAACTCACACAACTCAGGGGAGGGGAGGAGGGTTTAGTTTCAAACTCAAAATCGACTTCCAGCTAGAAAACAAATAATAGGCGGTAAGTTCGCAAACCTAGTTTGAACTCTTGTTATGGTAGTAAAGAATCAAGTGGAAAGTGCGTTTGTCCCCCGAGCACTGGTAAAAGACCAAACAAACTAGTATGATGAAAATGAAAAGTATAAAATTTCTGGCGCTGGTCAATCGTATGTGCTTATGAGGCCAATATAATGATCTCTGGAGACCAGTAGAAGTTCAAACGGGCTGTTGTCCTCGAAGAATGGTCTGGTAACCATTATCATATCATGAAGAGACGGAAAGCTTCCTTGGCCGAGACGGATAACAAGCTGAGATTTAATCTTCGACCATGAGCGCGCTAGTGCACCATTTGATCCATCTTCGAGCTAAGCATAATAATTATGGTAAAAGAGGCCACCCAAAATAAACACTCAAAGAAAGATATATGCATGATATATTTATTTCTGATATGCCGTGGTAGCACTATATCACACGCACGGTCAGGGGATCCTGGACCGATACCCGCCTAAGCCAACCAAGCCTTCCATCTCTCCTGGGTCGGTGAATTGGTACCAGACTCGTCTGGGAGGATAAAAGCACTGACTTGTACATCGGCTGGCCACTGCAACTCATTGTATAGGCCACATACGCACTCATTACGCCACTACGATTCTGAATGGAAGTCGAGTGCGGGGGCGGATCCCTCAGACGGGATTGATTAACGCCAAAAACTTTATCCTTTATCCTTTATGCCGTGGTAGAAAAGGATCTTTGGCAGGGCTCTAAATATTAAAAACGTTGCACTTCCCTCTCAATCTTTGCTCTTTCAATCAATATGAAATCATAAGTATAAAAACAAATACATATGAGATCTGAATGGAAGTTTCAGTAGATCAATCCGTGGCATTTAAGGAGATTTGACTGTAGTTCAAAAGTAATCAGTCTGAACTCGAATTTTTAGTCCACAGCCTCCTTCGAGAGTGATGAGCCGAGAAATCCTTTAATGAAAAAGGAAGGGAATGCTGCTTGTATGCCCCATCAATTCACTTGCGTTCACTCGTCCCTCGAAGCAATACCATATGTAATTAGGAGCATTCATCAGTACTAGCGACATTTTCTCAGTACTGCATGTGCTATATCCGACAAAAATGATTTTTCCATATGATAGACCTCCTTTCAAAAACCTCGTTTAAACTTGCTATGGCTAATTTGCAGTGACGCCTTTTCTTGTTCATGGGAGACATCACACGCCTGTCGTTGAGTACATAAAAACATGCAGAAAAAAATGCATTACGCCAGAAAACGATCAGGAATCGTTGTTTGACGACACACTCGGTAACTTTTTCTGTGTCGTGTGCGCAGTCGATGAGTGTGGATGAAGATCGACAGCGTAGATAGGTGAAGTAGCTCCGAAAGGCAGTGTAAGGGGGAAGATAGCAGTTCCAGGGTAGGAGACCGCACTTTACTGTGGCTGATCCCATAAGGATCTTTTTTAACGTCAGAAAATGTAGAAAGATGATCCAGCTTCTAAATTTGGTGAGGTACTGAGTTTCTTACCAAATTAGCAGCAACTATAATAGATTCGGCTGGCATTTCTGGGCGATTGCTTCCTGAAAACGTGCAGACTGGAAACATTTGGAAGCATCACCCACTCATTAATTGGACTTTTGTACCAACCTCTGTGCAGTAGGCAGAGGCGGTGTAGTGGCAAGAGGCGCACTTCACATACGCATCGTCAGAGGGTCAAATCTCAGATCGATATCTGCCTGGGCTAATTAAGCCTTCCACCCCTCGGGGGTCGGTTAATCGGTACCAGAGTCATGTGTGAGGATGAAAGACTTGTGCTTTGGCTGGCCACCACTGGCCATTGTATAGGCCACATACGCATTCGAAACGCCACTACGATTCTGAATGAAAGTCGAATGCTTGGGCGCATTTCTCGGACGGGATTGATCAACATCCCAGGACTTTATCCTTTTATCCTTCGAATGCACCAATCCCAAAGAAGTCATTCGATATTGTCTAAACTGCTAACGAGCCATAAAAATGTATGACTAAGTTTTGGTGTTAACCTAAGAGACTATATTTGAAAGAACGTGCAGGTTGAATAATACTAGTAGAGGGCAAGTGATGACTGTAACTACGAGAGCGCTACTAATAACATTGAGAGAACTAGTACAGAATCTGATTGAAGGCGCAGTCCTCGGTAATTCAGAGGTACCCTTTTTAAGGCAAACGCTGTAGTGTTGGAAGAACAGTGCATCAGTGACGAGAAACTCAACGGGGGCCGTGGAATATAAAGCTCATTGAAAGTAGTGAAAGTAGGGGTTGTACGAGATAACTACGGCGGAAATGCTAATCGAAGGGTATTTGGACGAGATTTCAGCAGATGCCAAGGAACTTCCTACATTGAGCTAAGATTCCGAAATTGCTTTTCACCGCCTTTATGGGCCACGAATATTTCTTCAAATCTACAACATGGATGCCCCTTGTAAATGGGGCAGTCTCTACGATGCCGTTAAAACTCGTCCCCTGTGGGTGTGGCATACAACCGATGAATCTTTGAGTTCTTATTACGCCCCGCTTATGCGTTTTGATCTAAAAGCGCCATGTATGGCATACTTGGATGCCGCAGATTCAGTCCTGAGGATTGCGTTTTGTGAACTGTGACTTTAAAAGCGCATGCGGATGAGGAGCTGACTGAGTGTGAAAGTTGTGGCATCAAGGAGAGGACAATGAGTAAAAGTTCATGTAATTGAAAAGCAGTATAGACTGCAGGGTTAGTGTTGTGTGAAGTTTTGAACTTCGCCGAAATACCGCAGAAATGATATGCTAACGCTGCTTTAAGGCGCTGGTTCAGATAGAATGTACACAGCCTCAAACATACGTAGACCTAGCTGGTGCATGAGTAGACGAAGCAGATGGGAGTGAGCTCGTGGGCCAGAATACTGCGAAAAAATATGGAGGAAAAGAGGGTAACACTAGAAGAAACTCAGCAAAATCAATCTTCGCTGTACATAGCTATCAAAATTATAGGCTTGGCTTGGCTCTTCCCCTCTTTATCTCTAACGATCATTCGTCTCCACTATAACTACTACAAAACAGAAGGATAATACTTTCTTACATTTAGTCACCTGTAAGAAAAATGATGATGAAGTGTTCTGAATGAATATCACGTTTCAATGGGGACCTATCCTGATTACAGGAGCGGTATGTTGCAAAGCTCGAAGACGTCCTTGAATGTGAATAGGTTTCGAGAAGTAGCAACTAACGATTCTCAAACGACTAGTTTCGTAGTTCAGTCGGCTTCACGCCAGACAGTCATCAACATTTATAATTAGAGGACGCAATCTTCTTGATGTTACCGACATGCACATTTCGCTACCTTCCGACTTAGGGCCTTCATAATTGGTGTGAAGCGGTTAGCAGGATGAATAAAATCAGTTCACCATTTTTCGAACTTTAATTGAAAACGAGTTAACTGCCCAAGTCGAACAGTATAGTGAATTGACTTTGTTCTGGCAAGGCTGATAAATGGCTCGAATTTCTCATTGTCAGATTGGAAACTCTTAGACAAATATTGATGCTCCTGGATGTTCCTAGCAATTGATTTTCATTTAAAACTTTAAACAATTTTCTGTGCATGCTGAGCGATAAGTCTGCCTTCCTACGTCAATTGACATGGAGCTCGTAGCGCTCACTTTTTCTCACAGGATAATGTTGAACCAACCTCAATTTGTGCAGAAATAGCAGGGTCAAGTAGGATCCCACAAAAGCCATCGGTGAAGCATTCATTTCGCAAAAACTGTGCGCAACAGTTGCGAGAAAATCAAAAAAGATTGTTGGGATTGTTTCATGTTTTCGAAAATCTTCTCATAGAACTTGCAATTATTAGGATTGCCAGGTGCAGGAGCAATCCAGCTTGGGTATGACCAGCACATGAAAATTCTCGAAGCGAACTTCGGCATCTCGTAATGCCACTATGTTTTTGTTTGTCGCTTGTTGTTGCGATAGTGCATCTAGACTGATCATCTCATCTACGTATCTGCAATTGTTGCAGATATAACTTAGAATGTGGTGGTGGTGATGGTTCAGTTTGAAGTGGCGCACTATCACGCACATATCCGAGAATTCGATTGCTAGATCGTCATTCGCCGAGGACAACCAGAGGGCTTCCATCCCCCCGGGGTCGGTGAAGTGGTATCAAACTCGTTTGGGAGGATAAAAGTACTGACTTGTACATCGGCTGGCTACCGCAAGTCATTGTATAGGTCACATACGCACTCATCACGGCACTACGATTTTGAATGGAAGTTGAGTGCGGGGGCGCATCCTTTAGACGGGATTGATTAACGCCAGGAACTTTACCCATTACTTTTATCAGGATCTGGATAGTAGCGTGTTCAATATCAATTGTGACAGCAAAGACCGACCCTACGTAACGTACTTGTGTGAGAATCGAAGGACTGTCATACGCATTGCACAGCTCAAAGAATTATCAATCAATAGGCGTAATCGCGCGCTTGAATGGCAAGCCATCGCATTTTCTCAGCTTGCACGCATCGGTCAAAGGAATGGTATTGCGTAGAAGTCTTCAAGTCGACTGCGCATGTACCAAAGGTCAGCAGCGGCCGGCCGACTCCCGAGAACGCAATTATCAGCGCTGAGCATGCGCACATTCACCGCACGTAATATAACGCATAAACTCCGATGACGCAATGTCTCGTTAGCCGAAAGAAGTGCCGGTGGTCAATCAAAGGGCAGGTGGCTGGTAATTGGTCGATGACCGATCGGAGTCAATCTGGCCAAACATGCCGACACAGGAACGGTCAAACATTATGGAGCATGAAAAGGTTAATCATCGCCGACAATACGATCTGTCGTTCCCACCTATTTGAATATTCTCGCTCATGAATGAAATATTGATGAATATCAATATTTATTTATTCATTTATTTGGTGCACGCTTAGGTGCGCGAACTACAATTCCATGACATAATAATTCAACAACCTACAATCGAATGAAGGAAATCATGATTCAAAACAAAAGGTAATAAGATCTCCAGTTAGGGGTGTAGGAGAAGACAAAAAAAATGAACCGAAGCAGACGTGCACTACAGAAATTTAGATAGTTAATAAGAGCTGTATGGTAAAGAGCAAAGGGCTAAAGTTAAAGAGCATCTACTTTTGATTTCAGTAGGCAGATGACGCTAGGGATAACGTCACTCCCAGACAGACACTAGCATACCTGTGGAATCGGCGACCGAATTTTCGGATGTTAGGTATTCCCTACCCCTAACAATTCAGCCTCCGACCCGCCATTACGATTATCACAGCCTTAAACGAATCATCTGTTTGGAATGAAAAAGAGTAGTGCAAATTCGCTTCTAGTATAGGGGACTCATAGCCAATCTTAATAAACCTCTCACTGGAGACTTACTATCTAATGAAGTGAATCCGGTACAAGTAAAATTAGATTCCAACAAAGCAAACAAACAAACAAGAAGTGAATATAATGCAGCAGAAAAGAAAAGAATCGGAAGTCTAGCAGCAGGCTTTTTATTTCATCACGAGAAAAATCGTCGCAAAAAGCATCAGCGGGAAGAAGCTACAAGCGAAATGCTGAATGGATACCCGTGTTTTGGAAGAGTTTCAAAAGTCTTGTATTCCAAATCGTGATAACAAATCGATCTTCTTCAACCTGTTTTTAAAAACGTTGCTATTTTGGGCAGCAAGAATTTCAGGTGGTAACATCTGAAGCCATTTTGCCCCTCGGAAAAATAGAGAGTTAGAAGCTTTACAGTATTGTTTTTTCATAAGTTTAGGGCATTGTAGAGAGAGCTTGTTAGCGCGCCCTCGACAAGGCCTGAAAATCCAGTAAGTGCTAGGCTTCAGCTTCAGTTCACCCTTCAAAAGCTTGAAACAGAAAACCACATCGTTAGAGATGCGTCGATAAAGAAGCGATTTGAGTTTGAAACGATGCAGGCGCTCCCTGTAACAGGGCATAGCAATAGGGTAGTCTGGATTCGGATAGCATCGATACGCAAAATTCTTGTGAATGTTTGCTGGACCTTCTCTATTTTCACTTGGAGCTTCTTTGTGTAGGGACTCCAGATCTGTGTCCCATATTCCAGAACTGGGACTACATAAGCCTTGTAAAGTCTCGTCAAAATTGAAGCATCGTTGTATCGAATGTTTCGGAAAATAGCAAAAAGAACACCAAATGCCTTCTGTACGATTAAGCTAATGTGATGATCAAAATTCAGTCCCGAGTTCATATGAAAACCGAGGTCACGAACTTCTTCGGAGGTCCGTAGAACTACATCTTTGTATGTGTATGGTACCATGATGGCTCTCCCCATATGAAGTACAGATGGTTTTGACACGTTCACAGGTATTTCCCAGGCATCAGCCCACTCCATCATGTTATTAATGGACTGGGTTAAGGCTTGGTGAATACGATCATGGGTGCTTTCAGTGAAAACGGCATATACCTTTATATCGTCCGCATACAAGCGAACCTTCACTTCTGGATGCGTAGTCAAAAGATTAGGTAAATCATAGTATATATCAAGAACAAAAGAGGTGACAAAACACCACCTTGCGGCACGCCGCTGGTGCATGGGTATCGCCTCGAGAAGGAATTTCCGACTCTCACACACATGTATCTAAGTCTCAGATAGGACCGCAGCCACTAAAAAAGTGTTCCAGTGACACCTAGCTCTCGAAGCTTTAAGAGTAGTTTATCGTGACTAACTTTATCAAATGCCTTTGATAAGTCGAAATAGATCACGTCCACACCTTGGTTTTTATTGATAGCCAAATTCCACTCGAAGGTACAGTCAGCCATCATGTGGAAGCACCCACTAGGAAACCATGTTGTACAAGGGGTATAAGGTTGTTCCTAGTCAAGTGATGTTCGAGTTTGTCACGTATAACTTTTTCTAGCACCTTAATGATAGGAGTAGTGATACTGATCGGGCGAAAAGACGATACCACATTCGCATTCGGAACTTTCGGAATCGCTGTTATGATAGATTCTTCCAGACAGAAGGAATTTCACAGAAAATTAGGGAGGCGTTCAAAATCATACATACGGGCTTATAAAGAGAGTGAGCACACTTCTTATATACAATCTGGGGAATGCCATCGAACGGCAAAGAGCAAGAGCTTTTGAGTGACTTCAGAATTCGACGTACCTCTCTGGAAGATATCATATGAGATAAAGAATCTGGCCGGGAACCGCTTTCTAAAGCTGTATCCGCACTGACTACCGATGCCGTATACACAGAAGAAAAGAATTGAGCGAGAGCTTCCGCTTTCTCATAATCACTCGAGACCTTTTTACCAGAGCAGTCTTGAAGTATCGGTACAAAAGGCAGCGATTTTATCTTGTTTTTGAAGAGAGCAAATAACTTCCTTTTATCGGTACTGGATGCGGCTCGCCTCTCTTTATAAGCCAGATATCTTCTTAAATGGTAATCCAGCTCCTTGCAGATCTGCTCATAACGACAGAGAGCCAAAGGAAAGTTCTGTGCTTCTGAAAAAAGCCTGGCTTTTTGTGCAATCAAATTATTGATGTGTTTCGGATACCATGCCTGTTGAACTTTCTTAGTCTCAAAAGGCACAAGCTTAGCAAATCCGGAATATAGAATGCGGCAGAATCTTTTGTAGAGGTCGTCTACAGATCTGTATCCCTCAAATGCACCTTGCCAATCGATGGAGGAAAAGTAATTAGAGAGCGAGGCAAAATTTGCCTTGAAAAAGTTAGGTAAAGGAAGTTCCTTGAACTCAGGCAACGCTACGGTTATGTCGAATGCGACTACACTATGATCGGACTCAGCAAAAGGCGGACAAACACGAACATCCTTGACGACTGGAGCATTAGCCAACACTATATCCAGAATCGAGCTTCCACGCGTAGGCTGGGTGACATGCTGAATTAATGAACAACATTCAAAAAACTCAAGAAATTTTGACGACGCAGAACTTTTAGCCTTCCCTGTCATCCAGTCTATGTCGAGGTTAAAATCGCCGAGAACAATTAGATGCTTGTTCAAAACACAGTGGTCGAGTATAGTTTCAAAAAGACTTCCGTCGTCATCAGAGGTTGAGTTAGGAGGACGATATATCAAAATAACCGTAAATCTTGTGCAGGAAAAAAGGTCAAATCCTTGGAGGCAGAGAAGTTCAGACTTCAAACGGGGAGTAGCCGTGGTAGCTAAACTTATCATATTCTTGGCTAGGCAACACACTCCACCACCTCTAAACCCTGTTCGATCGATACGATGAACAGTATAGGGACGACCTGACAGGATTTCAGAATCTGATATTTTGACTGACAACCAAGTTTCCGTAATAAAGAGTAGGTCTGGGCTGTAAGCATCTAGAAAATACTGAAGGTGATGGAGTTTGTTGCACAGACGTCTAGAATTAAACAGGTAACATTTCATTCTGGGGGATGTCCCGCGACGGGCTGGGGAAACTAAAAATATAATGGAAACTACAGTGCTCACTGAAAAACAGTACTGTCATAAAACTCGTGAAGATCATTATGATTGACAAATTTCCCGGCCCCCTTCTGCTGGTATCCATAATACCAACAAGAAGACTACACCCAAGCGCGCACAGGCAATGTTTAGAAATTCTGTAGAAAAAGAGGAATAATGAAGTGGACCCGCTGGAGCTCTTTTCTTTTCCTTTTCTTCAGCGGCGCTACAATTAGCATCACTGATATTCCCTCCACTGACATTTCCCGCAGGGATGGTAGGCATGAAATTTCCTCCGTTCAGAGCTTTTAAGAAGAAGTCTGACCATCGCACTGATGACCATCGTGGTGTTCGTTTTATATCTTGAGGAATCCAGTTGATAGCTCTGTCACCACAAAGCCGCGTGACGTGCTCTGATCTTCGGTTCTATCGTAAGCGACAGCGTTCCTGTTCATTGTTTGTCGAAAGAATTCCGGATTCCTCTCTTCTTTTGCGTGTATCAAGAAATTCCGAGCCCATCCTTTCTCCAGCGCACTGAATGGTGCTGAGTGCAAGCCCGTCCTAATTCCATAGGGTCCAACTCTCATAGTTGTAAGCCTAAGCTGAAAGAGCAGCACCATTCATCGCAGTGCGTTGGAACAGATGCTCATTGTCTTTTTCGCTACTCCTTAGACCTCCTCAGAAGTACCTCACGACCCGCGTTTTCTCCTACTCAGCTCCGAAGCTAGGTCTTTTACCGTGTTGACTTCTAAACCGAGTTTCACGTAGCAATCTCTTCTACTTTGTCTCGAACTTCGTTTTTCTTACATGCAGTTACCAATCCTTCAACGAACACTGTCAAATTCAGTCAGCATTCGTTTGGCTTGCTTGATGTTTGGTGCTATAAGCACTATCGTCTCCCAAGCGGAGTGCTGTGGATGCCCTCCTTCACTACCATGTCTTTCCGCTCAAAACAACGTGTAATGTCTTCGAAAGCTGCCCTGGAAAGTTGAAAAGTCCGGGCAATATAGTATCACCCTGCCGAACAACTTTCCTCTCATTGGCTACGACTTCTTTACAGTCTTTGCCGAATGCTTCCGTTACTTTTGTCTTAACACTAACAAACTCCTTCTTTGAAGCGACGAATGTAAGACAAAACGGCATCTTATACTCTCGCAACACTTTCTCTTGTGATGGCGTGGATGTGATCGAACGTGCTGTATCCTTTCCGGAACTCTGCTTGTTCGACAGCTATGCTTCATTTAGTGTTTTTCCATTTCTGTTAAGGATGATTAGTGTGAAACGTTTATAAATAGGGGGCAGCAGGCAGATTTGGCAGAGTCGCCAATATCGTCTCAATCTTAATTCTTACACAGCAACACAGTCTTCGTAGCATGCACACACTAGGCCCTCATCATCGAAAATCCTGGCTCAGCTCTTAACGCGGTACCTGTTTTTAAACCGCGTAAAGAGCCGAACCAAGATTCTGACGGCAACTGGTGGAACTCTCGTTAGATGTTCCGGTTCGATCCTATCGGAACCGAGCGCCGTCTTCATCGTCGTGATGTTATGCCGAATACGAAAGGAACATGCTTACTACATAGTTCCGCAAGTTTCCGCAAGAACTGGTTATGGCCTGTAGCTTGCTTTATTCCGCACGGGTATCAGCTCGAAAGCCTTTGGTGATGGACTATTAGCAACTTGAAGACTCTCTTCTTTCTTAGCCCTACCGTGGAGATGTTCAACGAGCTGGAAATATTCTTCATCGATGCTGCCGATAAGGGAGTCTTCCCAGTTGATGACGATCTTGAGGCTTCGTTTCCTGCAGCTCTCTCCATTTACTGAAAAACAGAATCTAGACTGGGAAAGGGGTGGTTCAATGTGGAACTCCTAAAAAGCCGAGACGTCTGCCATCGAGCATCTCTGATTAGATAAAATCCTTCTTCTTCTTCGTCCTTTTGTTTGGCGTCTATCCCGCTTGTAGGAGGAAGGAGGCTGCTGTTGTGATATTTTGGCGCCACTTCTCCCGGATAAACCCTTGATCATGGTAGATGTTATTCGTTTTGAGTTATTCGTGCAAAGTATCAAGCCATAGCCTTGAGTGTCCTCTAGGCCGCTTTCCGTTCACGTCGAGGTTGGAGCCGATTTTACGGACACTGCCATCATTCGCGCGAAGAATATGACCGTACCATCGGAGACGGACTTCGGGCATTTCATCGACAACAGACGCTACACAGAATCGATCCCTGATGACATCGTTACTTATAAGGTCTGATAGTGTTAATCCGGCTCTCTAGCGCAGCATCCTGTTCTCCACCACGCTGAGAGGTGTTTCAACTTTTTTGGTCGCAGACCAGCACTCAGCGTCGCAAGTCACGACCAGCCGGATTACGGTTCTATAAATCCTGAATTTAAGACGTTTAGGCATGTTCTCATTGCAGCGTACGCCAGTCGCCGAGCGCCACAGCAACCACGCTGCGTTTACGAGAGAATTCATTCCAACAGCTAGGCTGCCGTCACAAATGTTGATCGAAGATATTTGAATGTTGTTGTCTGTGTGAGGCCACTACCATTGATCTTAAAAAAGCCCGAGTTGCTCGGTTCGGTGGTCAGCTACTAGCGTACTCAGCTTTTCAATGTCTAACATGAGTCCCGAACATAGCCAGACGGTCGGTCCAGGTTTGCACCTGATACTTGAGCGCATCTTGATCTTTGCTGCATCACGTCATCGGCATAATTATCGTCCATGGAACCGGCTTCTGTAGATCTTTTGTAATGGTATACATCACGGCAACAAATAGTAGTGAGAATTACGCAGAGCCTTGGTGCATTCCGACGGCGCTGAAGAAATCCGTTGATGTGCCCGCTGTCGTTTCTAAGACATATAACGTCATGTGGAACGTGATCAAAAGCCTTCTCCAAGTCTAGAAAGGCACGATATATCTAGATGCGAGATGCTTTCCTGGTAGAAGGCGAGTGGCGCGCATGACATCGATGGTGCGGCCGTCCATCTCACCAGTCGCAAAGCCTGGTAGCAAGTGCGGTCCCTAGAACAGTCTTTTTCTTCCAGACAGAAATAGTTGTGCTCTGTTGCAAGGCACCTTGTTCTCTGCAACGACCTGATTGGAGAACTCCTTCAGCCACCCTGCAGGATTCCAGCACATTGATTTCCACTGTCGTTGAGTCGGCAGGAAAAGTCGTTTTGCCGATTTCATCCTTTAATAGCGGTAATCATCTCCTTCACGGTCATCTTCTGAATGGGAACGTATACCGGCGGAGGGTAAGGGACGACGGGATGAGCAACTAGACTGTTTAAATGATTTCGAAATCTCCTCGCCATCACTCCAATGTGTGCTTGCGGTCCGTCAGAAGGGGATCGTTCTGGTCATATATGCCGAAGAACTTCCTTATGTTCTCGTACTGACGAGTCTTTGCTAGTAGATAAACGTACCAGTCACCATCGCAAGAACCGATTTTATCGTATTGATCAGCAAAATGAGCTGCTTTTGCAAGCAACGGTTTTCTTTGCCTCTTTCTTCTCTATCTGGTAGCGCTGCCGCTCATCAGGTGTCTTCTCTAGAAAAAATGCTTCTGCCACTGTTGTATGGGAGTTTATCTTGTCTAATACATGGTGTGAACAAATAGTTCAAATTAACGTTCTCACATTTTGCTCGGGTACTTCTTTCAGCCAGTCAAGAATCGGTCAGCAATCCTAATGCCTTTGTTATTCGCATGACTACGGCAAGAGCAGAGCACCGGATACGGCAAGAGCATCCAACCTCGAAATTCGGGCTAGCTGTGAATGACGAGAAATGTCTGCACACTTAAGCAAGCCTTTTGCTGGGTATTCGTAGTCTTCCGAGGGATCCTCTAAAAGACGCCAATCATAAGCTTCAATGGCAGATTCGAGTAGTTCTGTATCAAAGGAGGGAGTCTTGAAGTGCGCGGGCCTGTGCATGTCGCGCTTGAATATCCGCTTGTTGAGTCGTATTTTTGCGCGTACAAGGCGATGATCCGAGCCGGTGTCAAAAGAGGGCAACACGGATACATCGAGTAGACTCCAGGGTCGATTAGTGGGAACATGATCTATTGAACATGGAGCTTCCATGGAAAAGGCGGCACGCATATAGAAGGTTTAGAAGGAGTTCTCCGTTTTTGGTCCTGTCGCCAGAGCCATAAAGTCCGAGTCTCCAATCTCACCTGCACGGCGGCGTTGAAGTCGCTTACGATAATTTATAGTAACTCTTCTCTTCTTGAATCGTCTTCTTCAAAAGTCTATAGAACTCTTCTCGCTCTTCCTCTGCCGCCGCGGATGTAGGTGCATATGCATTGATGACAGAAATTGCAACCCAGTCGTTTGTGCGTAGACTGAGGACGGCAAGACGCGGGCTGACGATGTTATGCGAGTCTACTAGGTGGGCGATTGTCGAATTGATCAGGAATCCAACTCCACCAACATTGCCGTTCGCTTTGGGTCCGATGATGACCATCTCGTTGTGGTCCGTATTTCGAATGGTTTCTGTTCTACCTTTCGTCTCCTGTAGTGCGATAACATCATATTTTACTAGCCGACTACTTAGCAGAAGCATCCGAAGGCTGGCTTCCGATGCTATAGTGCGGCAGTTATACGAGCAGACGAAAAGGCAGTCCATGTGTCGCGATTTAGGGGGGTTTCCGCTTCCGATGACGTCCTCATTCCCATGCGAGATTAGATGGCCTCTCATCAGTAGAGACTTCCCCTGGCGCCGTAGGGGAGCATACACGATGTGCGCAGGGCTGGGGCGCAATTTTAGCTATTTGAGCAGTTTTTTGCTTGGCCCTGGTTACTCCCTTGTTCCTCGCCAGGGATTCAGAGAAGCCGCCCATACGACAGGCAACGCGTACTGCGTGACCATTTGTACCGTTGGCCACCATTTGCTATGGTGTCACCCCAACACCGCGATGAGGTGGTACAAGATAGAGGTACATCCAGATAGAAGCTCCTAAACCGTTTTTCCATACTAATTTGAGTTAACGCTCTGATTCGGTCCTCATTTGCGATCACCTATCTATCACCTATCACCGCACTTATTTAAAATTCGTTGAGGTGGAGGGGGAAACCCAAATCACTTGAGACAGATATGCGTGAAAAACTGAAAATTGATGAAATAATTTAAGAAATTGGTGAAGCAAATATGTTGTCCACAAAATACGATCCTCATATGTACATGCGGTCGCTCTACAACCAACACCATCTACACGTCTTCTCTACTGATTTTTAGGGTGGTTTCATCGATGTTGGGTTTTCTCGCGTGTCCAGAACTATTTCATTTCGAGTGTGGGTTTGTGTGTTTCGATGTTGAAAATGAAAGAGCGCTAACTTGTAACAATTGGTGAGAAATGGTGTTTTAGGAGCTTTTATTCGGATGAAAACACGTTTTGCGAAAGCAAAAACGACAACGGGAAGCAAACCCTCATGTCTCATCTGAAGAGGGAGAGCACTGCCACTACAACACGGAGACCGTTGTAGTCATTTCGGGCAGCTGGGCTTATCAACTGGGCTATCCCTCCATGTTTTAAGCATGCAAACTTCGAACGCTCACAACTTTTTTGGTAGACTCATTTTGCAGGTTTAATTTCCAGATATCTTAATTACTTTCCAAGCCCTATCGACATACCTAGGTCTCTTCTCAAAGTTCCATGGGAAGTTGAAACCCTTCCCTGGTAAGGAGAGCGGGAATCGTGCGTCCTGTTATCGATGCAGGCTCTGAAAACCAATTTCCAACTACATTCCCATTTCCCTGAACAGCTCCATTAACAGGATGATGGAACAAGGTGATAAAGATACTTAGCATTGGAATCACGGAAATCCTCGATAAGTGGATTTGGTTTCGCGAACTTCGATCCACTACCTTGGTTTTGTTCCCAGCAATCTCCATATGGCAATGCAAGATAGACTGCAGCGGATTCATCTCTGTTTGCTATGTAGGCTGAAGTGTTTGACCAATCTCTATCACCTTGCTGCTGGAAGAGCTCACAACCTACTCCATAAAAGGACAGTCACACCATTTTCCAGAATCGTCTTTAGGTTTATATTCAGTAGAACTCAAACAGGTTTGGCGAATAACTTGAAGTATGTTCCTATCACCTCCGAACGAAGGGCTCCAGGGCCCATGTTTGGGCGCATTGACTTTCCCGGCCTATATGGACGACTTAGTCGTATACCTTCCATTTGGTGCCCCGTATAGTATGAACACTGACACACTAGGTTGTGAGTGTTGACGCCTCTGCGGTTACACAATAAACGATTGTCAAAAGCTACAATTGGCCTCTTACGTCAGTCTAATATTCTCTTACGTCAGTCTAATAAATGTCCTTGAAAACGACTGAAATGAATATTCGGGGGATAATAGGCAAGGTTGGCAGAAAATATTGCCCGTGTTCATATGGATGCTGTTCCGCCAATTTCCGAAGTTCCTCTAGCGAAATCGCTACATAGGTCAACCTAAGCTGAGTCATTCTTCCATTTTTTTGCCTGATAATTCCCTCACACCCAATTTCTTTCACTACCGTTAAGTCCATGCTTTTCTGAACCTGAATGGCCACTATTACGTGGACTATCTGTTTGCACAATCATACCGCTACGCGACAAACCTTTCTAATCGTGTTTTAATCCCAGCTTTCAAGCGTTTCCCTCTGCTCACTTCCCAAACATTTCCCGCCACTCATTCGTTTGTGCACCTAGAGAACCGGCCGGTTCTCAATTCTTCGACCAGCTGTTCACTTTATTCTGTAGGACGGTCACATTCCGACCGTTTCTAGTCTACTCCTGATTTCCGCGCGAAACGGCTGATTATCGACTGTGACGCTTTAAAACATTGTTCCCTGCTCTTCGTCGTCGACGATGTTTGTTCAGGCACACATACGCAGTCAGTGGTAAAGACTCTACTTCACCTCTTGATGAGGGAACGGAGCGAATCGGACTGACAATCGCTGGCTTCTGAACATGGAAGAAAGCAGGGTTCGAAATGAAATTTGCAGTGGCTAGTTGTACATGATTCGTACTTGAAGGACGAGTGGAGTGTGGAAAGCTCAGACAGCACCAGGGTGCAACAATGCTAGGGAAATACTATGTTTAGTGAAGATCTTGTTGTAGATGCGGTGATGAACAGTTGAGTAAACGAACCTGGGACCATGAAAACAAATAAAAACATAAAATTGAACATTTTTGGCACGGAGATCTTGTTTGCTACCGTGCTTCGAGAGTTGAGAATCTGATTAAGATCAGCACAGAACGAAGATCTGCTTTTCATGGAAATGCATATGAGTTATGAATAGATCATCGAACCCCTACAAACCGTGGTGTGTGAAGCTGTTTTTTCACACTGTCAAGAGTTTAGAGCAGAGGAATTCTCGTCAAGATAGTGACTCATATCCCTCGATATTCTCCAATTGTTATGGTTGAGGTAATGAAAGGTTGGGAATTTTCTTGAGGTGAGTTCTTCTTCCTATATACACTAATAAACATTCATTAAAACAATAAATAACAGGTTTTGTAATGCAAGAAAATGAAAAGAAAAGTTGGGACGTCTGAGGCTAGCTGCAAGATGATGGAATATTTCCCTTACCATTAGACTGGTGCTTACGAACTCTTTTCACTCACAGGTTCCAACCCCCATGATAAGGTCATCAATCTCCACCACAAGACAGTACCAATGCCTTACACTAATTGTACCGCAGCTGGTGATAGTCAGTTGATTTAAATTGAATTGCAATTGTAGTGCTCGACATTTGTACTAATCTCTGAAAAAGTGAGTAATATTAAAATTAGCCGGTAACACCATCGCAAACAGCTATGGAACGTTCACTCACATGAATTTCTTCATTTCTCCATGTTATTAGGAGGTTCTGTAAAAAAAAACTGTATCGTATGCAGCCCAGCCTCCTCAGCTTGAGCTTTCTTTCCAGTGTTTCAAGTTTTCACATTTCGTTATCAATGAGCTTCCCTCGTTTTAACGCTAGTCAAAAACTCTCCGAAATGCTTAGAAGTAGAACAGCTTCACGCATTAAGGTTTGCAAAGCAGAAGAAATATTTACCCAGATATTCATTTGTTGATCAAAAACACTAAGGTAGCCGGTGAAATAAATAGAAAATGCTTTGAAGAGGAGGTAGCCACCACCCTTTGATGTTGATAATGTTCGAAGCACTTAGAAAAATAAGTAGTAGCGCAATTGCCAAATTAATACTTATTTGTAATACCTCAGTAGCCCTGTCATAAAACATTTCATCGTGAACATCTTACCGGTTAGGTTTTTTGGTACTGTTTCAAGCTCTAAGACACTTCAATTAATGGATCAAACGGATCAAATAGATGCCTTCGCTTCCATGGGAATGGAATTGGCCGTCATTCACTAGCAACAAGCAAGCAGCAACTTTTAATCTGCTGGTGTCATTTGCCACTAAACTAACATGGCGACACAACATGGTTAGATATCTAGTGCGGCCCAAGCTATGCACATAAGTTGACCAATTTCATTTAATCTTCCTGCATATCCAAGTATCATTGTTTTTCATGAAAACTGCTGGCAGTTACTACTTCCGATCTGGGCACAGGTGGTGTGGTGGCAAATGGCAAGTAGCGCACTATCACACATCACCCAAGCATGGTCACGAGTTCGGATCTCAGATTGATAGCGGCCAGCCGAACAGGCATTGGATCCCTGTGGTCTGTCAATTGGTGCCAGACTCCAGACCACACTTATCTGGGAATACAAATTCACTAACCTGAACAATGGCTAGCCACTGCGATTAGGCCAAAAGCGGTATAGGACACATACGCATTCAGTATATACCATCTAGTTCGAAACAGTTTTGAGCTCAATTTGGCACATGTATCCCTTGGGTGTATGAAAACCAAGCGCTCGTTCGTGTACAGCTCAATGTTCCAGCGCGTTGAACATTGCTGGGAAGGTGTCATGGGTAATCTATCAACCTTTCCCTTGAGCCACTTCTCACAGATATCTCCATATTTTCACCAACTCTACTTCTTTCTACTGAGACACTGTTCGTGAACCTTCCCTTGGAGGTGACATTTTGCTACCGAAAGTGCTGAAAACTCGCTCTTCTTCCGTATCCCCCTTATGTGGCTAACAAAGTGCGTGTCGATTATAAAGACGAAATTTCATTTTCCTTTTGTTCAACCATTTCTCTAGATTTGCATTTCTTGCATTTCAGGGACTGGGCTAGCGCGCTGAATTTTGTTGACACAGTCCCACCGGCGGATTATATGGGCGTGTCTAAAATATGTCTGCGGTTGTGTTTCCTGTCAGGTCTCTCTACGCCGCAATCTTTGAGACTCTGCAGCTCGCAGGATGTCTACTGAGCTATTTTCCGTCTGATCCAGTTCGGTACGATCCGCCTTCGAAGACGAGATTTTTCGCGTGGAAGAAACATATTGTCTGCCTCTCTCTCTTTTCCTCAGCCTCACGTCTTGTTAGTGGCGCAGCTCAGCCACCTCACACTGTATCGTTCTTTATTTCTACCAAAACTATCTTTATATGCGTGTGTGTTTATATTGGGCTGATAGAAAAGTCTCAGTACTCTCAGATGCCCGTTCGAAATTCTTTCACAATTCCATTGAAACTCTCACTCATATTTAATAACCAGTATTAACTATGACTTACATCCACCAAGAAGTTAAGTCGTCTGTCATCTTTTTCAAAATTAGGAGGGCTGCGAGTCTAAGATGTCAGCATTTTCGGAACCACTGAAATTGACGAGCTCCTTCATATCCAGGAACTTATTGAAGTGTTCAAAAAGGTGGTAGTTGGGAAGGACGGGGTCGGGGGAGTAAGGAATGTGGAGAACATTGTAGCCAAGTCCAAAAACGCGGACTGCATGGTCCTTGTGATATGAACTGAAAGCTGTCATTGTGAAGGATGGACGCGATCACCCTTTTTATTGGACTGCATGAGCAAATTCCTAGAGCTGATTGGTGTAGACCGTCTGGGTTTGAGTGAGCAACCCGTGGTTCAGCATCCCTTTCGAGCCCTAGATGCGTACACAGCAAAACCTTGCTTAAACCCTGTTCTGGCTTAGTCTGCAGAGAGTGATTTGCTCTTTTTCTGGGGCAGACAGCATACCTCTCGCTGTTGTCTTAGTGGATCCAGCTCTCATCTCCCACACCCTATCCTCCAAAAATCCCTCCGATTGGAGGTAAGGGGGAGCGACTGGCTGATTAAGACACTTATGCGACGGGGATCGAGCACGATTTTTCCTGTAACAGCTTCGTGGAGACTTTCACTAACGCTGCTCTGATCACACTCAGTAGCCAAGCGAAAAAACGATACATACATGTTCCGCGGCTTTTTGGCTGATGTTATTCCGTTCGAAAATACATGTAATTTCAGTTATGGTATAGTTTGAGCTGTCTCCTTTAGTGTTGAGCCCAATTTTGCTCGCGTCATTGAACACCCACCAGAGTGCAACTTCTGAGGAGACGGGCAGAAGGATCGGTTTTTTCGGATCGACTCGCCGCATGCGGCTGTCGCGGTCCATTCGCTTTGCCGTTATTACAGTTCTAGCGTTCTTCATATAGCTCAATCGATTTGCGATCATTATTTTGGGCACGATTTTGCGATTAGTTCTTTTGTTCTTGTATTTCTTACGTGCTGCTGCATTCTGCTGCACTCCTTCGCGTGCGGCATCGCTCTCGCCGCCACGCGACAATTTTGATCCTACCGCACCACGCCCCAACTTTCGTCGCATGATTAGAATCAGCAATCTCTTTAGTGATTATAGTCGATACATTATTGACCTCACGACAAGCTCTGTTCCACTTGCTATTTTGTAAGGCATGGCATCGTTTCATTAAACAGTTGTGTCATAATTTTCTCTCATCTGTAACTCATTCGAAATTAGCACTGTCTCAGAATCTTTGAAAAGGGCATTTCTCCATTCTACGGAGCCATCATTAGTTGAGCTTTGTAGCAGATAAATAAAATGCACGGAGCGACAATATGGAGGAGGTGGGGGTGAAGGGTTTGTCCATTTTTTTCTGTAATCGACGACTTCAACACCGGACCGTAGCCGACGGAGTCGAGCTAGTTGTCATAGGGCCTGTCCCCTATGCTCGGCGTGATCCCACCCTCCGCTGTTTGCACCGATCGTAGTTTTAATTTATTAGATTATGAAGTCACGAAAAATGAAAATGCGATATTGAAAAGACGGGAGTAGTTAGTAGGGTACTGCATACTTTGATTATCTTTTACTGGTCATTCTGTGTGCACACAGGGGTTCTCTACCGAGAGTAAGACAACAAATATGTACTTAGTCATTTTGAAATACATCCGATAACGCGTAGTGGCTTCATGGCAACAGGTTGCTTCTGATAAGTACTCGATTTCCGTAATTTAATTAGTGTGGTAAACGTAGGTACATGATAGTAGCAAAGCTGTCTTGCCTGTTCCTGACAAAAACTTTCTTCACTAAACTCCAGCCTCATATGTACGTGTGCCACACAGCGCCTCGTGGTGCCATCCATCCTCCGCTTCCATGAAGAATTCCATAGTTGCATTGAACTACTTACTTGCTTACTTTGATACATTGATGGTCCATTGGCAGGAGGATCTTCTCAGCTGGGACCACAGCTCCTCCATTATCCCGGATCTTTCGCGACTTGCATCCAGTGTAGGCCGCTTTCTCTGAAATATTTGAGAAACTAATCGGCCCACCGAGTCGGCGGACGCCCTGACAGTCTTGTTTTATTTCTCGGAAGCCATGGGGCCCGGAGACTCCATCTGTCATCTGTTCGACGAAGTAGATGACCGGCCTAGCGGTGCTTCGAATGTGCCACGTATCTCTTTCGAGCGCGATCTCTCCTTTAGGTCTGAATTTCTCAAGCCTTGTTGCCACTGTTGGCCTGGACTGATTTCCAGAAGATTTCCTTCAAGCATGTGATGAGGAGTTGTCATGGCTTTGACGATTGCTCTGTTGTCAGGCCACGTTTCAGTCGCATAACATCGCTGGCATTACTGAGGCGCTGAATATCGATGCCTGAGGTTGGGATCGCTGACCTAGTCTATCACTTCACGGAAGCTTCGACGAGGTAGATGACCGGACCAGCGGTCAAGCATTGAACCATATTCGTTTGAAATGGTGACTAGCTTGGCTTCCGAGATTGTTAACAACTCTTATTCATAACTAACATTTCAATAGGAATGTGAATCACAAACATTCGTTCGACCTACAAGCTCCGAAGAAGCGATTCCGCCGAAAAGTTAGTCGTGAGTTTAAGGTTGTCAAAAATCTCGGAGATTAAGTTAATCTTTCACAAATTTTCTTGGACCTTTCCGAGGAGCCGCGATTAGTTATGCGCTTTAACAACTTGTTGTGTATGTTGTTTGATGGGCATCGATGAATGGGCTCTGTTTGCCATTTCATATGCCGTCCTGAATATATCCTCGGACTAAGCCCTAGCGATTTTTCAAAAGAGATTCATATATTTACTACTCCCGTTTTGGAGAATTTTCAGATCCTTCAGAGGAAGAGGTGCCGTCAGAAAGGACCTAAAGGCACCGTTCACGGTGACAAAGATTTCTGAAATTTAACCATGGGATGGATTCGAGCCCCCCTTTCTATACCATATCTGGCACTATCACATCGGAAAACGGCTTAGTCAGGAAGTTATAAAAGCTCAACGACTGTCCCGTGTATGTGCACGGACGAGTTTAAACGGCATTGTAGACGCTGCACCATTCACGAGAGACCTCAGGTAGGGAATTCAAACAACTTGTCATGACCCTTAGCGATAGTGAAAGGCAGTTCTGGACAGCAGCTGATGTCGGCTAATGCATTTGGCTTGACCTTCACGTAGCCAGCTTTTTGCGTAACTGCCACAACTGAAATCTCGTCCAAACACCGCTTCCATTTCATTTCAGTCATGGTAACCTCGTACAACTTCTATTTTCACTACTCTCGAGGAGCCTTATTTTTGCAAAATCGGCGAGTTTGCACCCTTTTTCCAACACCGATCTACTAATCCCGACCAATTTTTCCACTTTTCGACTTAAGAAGGGTACCTCAAAATTTTCGTGTACTGTGTCGTGGATATGAAAGCACAGTTCCTTACCCGGTTTGTGTCCAAGGTTACTCGCCCCCTTGGACACAAAAAAGCATTCCATGTGAAAAATAACTTCAAAGTTCAACGCTTTCAATGCAAAATCACAAAAAAAAACGCAATCAAATATCGCAGTCATCCTGATGTAATCGTGAACACTCCTTTCATCAGTCTGCATTGAAATTATGCGACATGAAATTAGTGATACTTCGATTTCGCGTTCAGTTCATCTCCGTTTCTGGTTTTATTAAACCTAGTCTATTGCTCTCCTTCAATTGGTCTTTTTTTCTGCTTGGTGTCAAAATATCTTCTCCAGCTGATCCCTCATCTTCGTTATCGACCTTAATTTGGCCACATCAGATCTCTTTCCGATAGGCGGGGGGTATACAAGAGGCCAGAGCTGAGTAGTCCTAGCTTGATGAGATCATGAGAGTAGTCCTAAATTATTGACATAACGGAAGAAAACAGTCACAGGGTAGTCCGACTTACTGCAACTAGCAAAAGTAGAATGATTAGTAAAAGTTTTTTACACCATCACTAAGACCTTTCTTCCCCTCGGTACTGGCTGGCTCTTGTCATTTCTGCAGCCTCGTCGACACCCTTGAACACAGCGGTTTCTGGTTGAGTGTTTGTTGGAGAGTTCTGCGAGTTGAGGGTTTTTCTCTTTTCACCGATGAGCCCCGACGTAACTGCTGGCAGCCTTCGCAACCTGATTCCCTCGCAAACACCTTACCACTTCAACTAGATTTTTCCTAACAACCCTGAAAATCGTCACATTTTATCGCTTTTCGTAATCTGCAGATATCGTAAGGCATGGTTCACTTCCACCAAATCGTTTTTTCTTTCCAGAGATCACTCCTTCTCTTATCGAACTTTTTTTTGAACTGAGCGAAAAATAAACAATTCATCGGTTTCTTGAGGCATACCTAGGCCAAAAATGGCTGTAGAGCACTCGAAATCGTCTTTCTTCTTTCTTGGACTCATGAAATCATTACTTTTTGGAAAGTACACGGCATATTGCACCTCCTTTGTTTCATATGTTAAGGCTGTAGACATGGGAAAATCTAACATTCTGAATAAAGATGGTACCTCCCTCTGCAGAGAGCAAGATTCGAGTTACCCTATCGCTCATAGACATTTATGCCAAGAATGCCTTCACTGTCATTTCAAAGGCACAGTTCACGATAAAAATGGTTTCTGATATTTCACCATAGAATGAATCCAAGGTCCCCTCGTATATCATATCTGGCGTTATCAGGTCGGACAGCGGGCTGGATAGAAAGTTATAAAGGCTCGAAGATTGTCTCGTGTGTATGCGCGGGCAAGTTTCAATGGCATTGTAGAGGCTGCACCATTCACAAGGGAGCCAATGTAAAAAGTTCAAGCAACTTGTCATGACCCATAAGGACAGTGGAAGGCAATATGTACTGCTGCTCTTTGCACAATTGCAGCAACTGAAATCTCGTCCGAATACCCCTTTCATGTTATTTCTGTCATGCTAATCTCGTCCAAGCCTTATTTTCCCTTTTTCTGGGGGCCTTATTTTACTTGAAATCGGCAAACCTCGCGCTTTCTTCACTACCGATGAAGTATTCCCAAACTATACTTCCGCTTTTGGGATAAAAACGGGTATCTCAAAATCATCGTGATCTATGCTTTTAATTGGAAGTCTCTTTTAGGTTCAATCACTTTGGCAATGTGAAAGATGTTTGCTCTGTAGCAAACTCACTACAGCGCCTGTGCATTGTTTGCTCACACTGCACTCTTCACACTATCCTAGCGAGTTCTCCTGAAACCCACCCTTTTCTACTATGACATACTCCGCAGCTGCTTTCTTGAATCGCAGCTCGTCTTCTACGGCATTGAGTATGTACGAGCTCGCAGGCGTATTCAGAGAGCCACGTTTTTTTTTTGGAAGATGCCATTTTATTCTCTGGCAGTAGGTGCAACTAATGAAACGACAGTTGCGATCCAATCGTTGGATGTTAAAGTCTAGTTCACCACCGGATGGCGCCGTAAACGGCTTCGAGCTCCGGCTGTGTCATTTTGAACCTTACTTAGCCACGAATATGCCATACATCTCGTGAGGACCAAGCCCGTTCCCTGTAACCGATTTTCCAGATCCAATATGTGGTAAAATGTGTCTCTGATTTAGTACCCTGGAAGCTCGTGTTTGCAACCAAATCAGAACACATCCACCGGCATCAAAACTTATTGCAGCATTTCAATCCTGCACAAACTACAGTTGTTGTGGTGCAACCGTAAACATCACTGTGACTAACCCAATCGGAGTGAAGGGTTCTCTTCTTATCAGGGTTACAGGTGCAAGATTTTTAAACATAAAACCTCACATTTACTTCATTCATGTGAAGTCGCAGTTATGAAGTGCACTTTTAGTATAGTTGTGTCACAAGCTTGCATTTTTTCGCTGACTATGAATTTTAATCTCATGATTGAATAAACAATATCAATAGATATCGATGGAATAGGTTGATGCATAATTACTGCGGATTTTTTCGCGGCTTCTTTTCTCCCAATACAATTTGAATTTGGAATTTGGGATCTGTTAGAAATAATCTTCTTGTTTTATTCAACAGAAAGTCATCTCCATATACGCCACATTATACCCTGTTACTTCGAGAAAGGTTGGAAGGTGGCACAGTCGTAGCGTGATCTCAACGAACTTCTTGGCGAAGTAACAGTCAGCCAAAGCCGAATAAGGAATGGAATCTGCTTTTACGGCCACCTTATTCACCAAAAGGAATTCCTATGGATTACCACGTTGATGGCCCGTTGAAAAATTGGTTAACTAACAGAAATTGCGACGAAGTGGATGGCTTGATGGCCAACGTCAAGGCGTGGATTGCCTCTTAGAATCGAAACTTTTCTGCCTGTGGAATCCGACTGCTTAGCAAATGGGAAGCAGTGCTTGACGTAGATGGTGAAATGTTCCGGGGTAATTACTTGAACATGTCGTTGCTGAATATTTCTATCGTTCCTTCAAAAAACTTGCTGAAAAAAATCCGCAATAATTATGCATCAACCTAATAGTAATGATTCCATCTCAACCTTTTAATCTTCAATCTTCATAGTTTGGATGCTCAACCTCTATCTGGAAAGAGGAAATGGAAAGAAGGACGACAGACAAAGAGACTTATAAAAGGGTGGACCGACGGATAAGGGAAGGGTGAGCAAAGCGCGAGACGTCAATCCCTATAAAATGATAGTTCAACAGTCTCGAAAACCTTCATCTTGAAAATAGTCAGTTCAATAGCATAGCAATGAAGTCAATAGAGGACTTCAAGCTACAGCTGTTTGTATGCATAGGACTTGTGTCCACATGTACACGGTTGTATTCCAGGGACAAATGTTTTCAGTAGTATATAAATCACCTCTAGCGTGCGAGTCACGGGATGGGCGCACTAGAAGGTGGCTATACCAGCTAAATCAACTTGCTCGTATTAGTACGATTCTGCGGGATGCACTACGACATTGCTTTAAGTCGGGTGTGGTGCGTTAGGAACGAAATGGTCGCGTGAGAGGGGCGCCGCGCGCGAAGGAGTGTAGCAGGATGCAGCAGTAGGTAAGAAATACAAGAACAAAAGTACTCATAGTAGAATTATGCACGAAATAATGATCGCATATCGATTGAGCTGTATGAAGAACGCTAGAGCTGTAGTAACGGTGAATGAGTGGTCCGCGACAGCAGCGTGCGGCAAATCGATTAGCCAAAATCGTTCCTAACGCCCGTCTCCCCTTTAAGTCCAACAATTAGAGGTTTAATGACATCTCCAAAAAAAACGCAGCATTTAATGCGAATTCTTTGCACTCTACAACATTTTTAATCAAAAATTTTTAAAAACGCAAGATGAATAGGTGGCTCAAGTTTATCTGAACATTTTCACTGTGCAATTCTGAATAGTGATAGAGGAAGGTCCCGTTCTCGAAGTAAGCTATGTATGCACCGATATTCATGGTAATACGACAGGAGACCGTTGACCTGTAACCAAGACAGCCACTCATATTCCTGCATGCCACCAATTGTATACCATGATCGTGTAGCAACTTGAATTCTATCTCCACAGATTTAATTTCCGTTCCTCCAAGCTTGAATGCGTGCCATAAAACCCAATTATTCCAGGATCACGGGTTTCTTGATTTCCAAAATACCATCTTTCGAACCTTGACGAATCGAGTTCAGCGGTAATTCCGGAAAACTCACTTTTCCAGCACGATTATCATAGTTTTTACAGTGAACAACATTTCCGAACATCCATAACGGAAGACATTTCGACGATTAAACGATACGCCTTTGTCGATATTCTCGTCCTTTTCACCCATTGCTCCGCAGCGGACTCACTTATTTCACTTCTTCAGGTATCCATATGAAGGAGCCGTGCTTCCGATGTAAGCGACCGACGTACTTCAATGATAAGGTGAACCAGTTCAGCATAATTCATCTAAAGATTTCTAGGCCGATAGCAATGATTTTCAGTGTTAAAATGAGCGCGATGCTTTTATCTGTCAGTGTAGACTCGGGCTTGAAGGTTTCAGCAGCTAGCAGAAGTTGCCACGCTCAAAACAGTATGTGAAAACTCGATGAGCGTTGTTCGGTACACATATGATAATCAAGCGAATAGAAGGCAAAAATCCAACGCAGCATAGCCATAGGCTGGGTCCGGGAACTTCTCCCCTAACACGGCGTCGCACACGCCGCACACGCCGCCTATCGCAGGATTGCGATGGAAGATTGGAGCGCGCAATTTGTGTGGTAGGGAGTCCTTTAATTATTTGAATTGGCTGGCCGCTCTTTTCAATTCCAATGCGGTCTTGATCGTCGTTTATATAGGAGGAGTCATTTTAATTAATGAAGTCTAATAAACATGAAAACCAAAAAGAAACAGAAGAAAAAACGATAAAATCCAATGGAAAAGCAAGCCAGTCAAGGAAAAACACGCGTCCTATCGATTGGCCGGAGGCGGGGTGAGTACAATAATTGCAGTGACATTTGCCGCATGCCGCAAGGGAGAATGCCGCGATAGGGGAGAAGTTCCGTTACCCCTATAGGCCTTACCAGAATTGAGTAGTCAGCAGTCAGTAGGAGCGTCTTTTGAGGTTTTGCATAAAATTTCATTCATAACCACAAAACAATGTGAGCTAACTATACATTGTTTGTCAATTTGAAGTTTTCCTCGTCCGTGAAAATTTTGTTTTTAATTGCGCATAGTGGTAGGTTTCATGAAACGAATTAATGATACACAGGCTTTAATCGTTCAAAAACATAACTTTTATGTGGACGCATTATCTGCTTATTATTGTTATCTCCTCCTTTATTCTACGTTTTACTCGCTTTATGAGGTTATGTGGACAGTAGCACCCGAGTGCGAATCGACTCCTTCGTAAGCTGAATTACTATTTTTGACAGTCTACTGGATGAGTGATCACAAATGTTCTCATGCAGGTCGACACAAATTTATCACCGCAATCATTCTGAGGCACGGCTTACGATAATTTTGAGGTACCCATTTTTAGATGAAAAGAGAAAGTATTGGTTGGGAATAGTCCATTGGTAGTGAAGGAAACGAGGAACTTCGACGATTTCGAGAGAAAATCGGGCTCCTTAAAAAAGTGAAAGTAGAGGTTGGACGAGATTACCATGACGGGAATAACATCGAAGGGGTACTCGGACGAGGTTTGGGTTGTTGCGATTGCGCAAAGAGCTGACTACATCAAGCCAAAATTGTACAGAACTGCCTTTCACTGCCTCTATTGCTCACGACAAGTGTTTGAAATGCCTGCATGGGTTCCCTCCTGTTCGCAGCCTCTAGAAAGCCGGTGAAACTCGTCCAAGAATACACACGGCACAATCTTTGAGTCCTATCTAGACAGTTTTCAGATCTGATCGCCATATATGGTATACGAGTGGGCATCAAATTCATTCTATGTGGATTTCTCAGAAAGTATTTTTATCGTGAACTGTGCCTTTAAACCCCATACGAATTGAAGATTCAATGCTTAGCTTAATCAACTACCGTCGTTATAAGAATTTGAGTCGCGTTCATGAGTCTTTGTCAGCCCCAACAAAAACATCGCATGAGGGTTTGCAAACTTCTGTATGATTGGGGTCACTTCTTACCTAGGTGCAACCGTACATAACCCTACTTGCCTCACCTCAATCGTACAAAATCTTATTTCAATTATAAGAATGATAACGGTATGAAGGTGAGCATTTGTCAATGGAAAATCAGGACTCTGGACAGGAAATTTTTCATTATCTCTGGTTCCAAAGATCTCATAACCAGAATTAATGATTTCGATAAATCACTTAATGAAAATTCTATAAGATGTGAGAAAGCTACTAAATCTTCTTGTTTTGATTTCTTACTTCAAAAGAGTGATGAAACTATTCAAAATGAAGCATCTCACTTTCGAGTGGGCATTCAGCGCCTTTCGGCTGTTCTTCGGCAGTTGAACCATTTCACGGAACATTGCCACTTCATTTAGTATCTCAAACAAAATTACATCGTCCCAAAGTGTTATGGCATGTTTCTCCTCCAAAGAGTGGGATCAATCGTAGGAACGATCGGCGATGTTTCTCTAAGCAGTGACACAACCGAGTCTCGTTGTCTCAGATTGTGACGTCCCCTAGATCGCTTCTATTTCCGCGACCGTTGTCTTTTCTCTCGAATACCTTCTTCGTCAACATCCATTTCCTTTAGCCTGCTCGCGCTACTATATATGGGAGCTCGGTGACACTCTCCAACCAGGTATTGGTCCGCATTTCTAGGAGTGCTACTCTTAGCATTTTCTTTTCTGTGCAACTTTCAACATTCCAGTTTCTTTTCTTCTCATCGTCCGTGTTTCGCAGCTTTAAATCAACGTGATCCTACACAAACTTCGTAGACGCGACGGTTGAACCCCATTGAAATTTCGCTACTAGTGCGGAAAGAGCGAAAGCGGTTAAATGCGCTTCACCCAGCATGAATGCTCCGTTGTATCTCTGCGGTATAATCAGTATCGAAAGAGATTCCGTGGCTAAGTATAATACATAAAACTTGTGCAATATGAAATTTCATGCCCGTCGATGATGATTGGTGAAATCGTGGTCGTAACCGTCCTTCCCGAGGAACTGATTCTCAAGCCAACAGACTAACCTCTTTCGAAGAGTTTCTGTAATATATTCTGAAGTTCTTGCGCGTTGTGCGCTGTAAGTACCACATCTTCTGCATATCTTCAGTGGTCAAGATAATGGCCGTTTATGTTAATCCCTTCATTGCACCAAGTAACTTAAAACTTGATATTGTTATTAACCCTCTAAATTTTGATGTTTACTTTGGCTGACTTATAGATGTTCTAGAAGAGACGAATAATTTTTGGACGAAAACCTTGACAGGGTAACGGTATCGTGACTGATCAATGATGTGAATGTGGTCCACGGTTCAAAAGCTTCTGCGAAAACTATCCTGTTCATTTGGTTGGCTGTTTTCCAAAGGAGCCGTCATCCATTGACTCATAATCAAAGCAAACAATTTGTAGATGTTAGATAGTAAGGCGGTGGGCGAAAGTTCCCAATATCCAAAGGGTCTCCTTTTTTGAACTATCCGGTGAGATCGGCGATGATTCTGATAAATTTTTGGGAACTTCTTCGTCTATGAATAGGCTATTGAACATTTTCATCAACGGTTCCGGTATAACGCCATGTGCTGCCAGCAACATTTCAACAGTTATTCGGTCTGTTCCTGTTTTTTCCTCACCTTCATCTTTTAAATAGTGAACTCGACTTCTCAAGGCAAAATTGATGGCAGGTCTTCAAAGCTTTGTATTCGGGGAAGTTGGAGGGAGGTTGCCGGAGTTATCTTAGTTGAAGAAAGTAAGATGGAAGAGAGTTCTTGTACTGGGAATGCGACAGCAGGAGGAGCCTGCGATAGTACCACCAGTCTCCGCGAGTCGTGTCAGTGTTGTTCTATAAATTTGGTTTTCCTGTAGTGCTCGACGTAAGCAGGTTCCTTTGCAGATCGCTTCCTGCAGACGTAGGGAATGTGTTCGCTCTGGGCTAATTTTTTTTGCGAAAGACGTACTAGTTTGCTGACCAAAGAGAACTCGACTGTATTACTCCCTATCGCTGATTAGTAGGGAATTCCTGTTCTTGTATAATTTCCTTGTGGTTATAGAGAAATGGAACTAGCTGGAACACTTGATGTTGCCGTAGCAGCGGCAGTATTGAATGCTTTTTTCAGTTTTTCGTAACTGTCAGAACTCACATTGGAAATTAGACCTTTCATAACAGCAGAAAAAACCGGTCTGTTTAAGGTTGTGGCGGTCTTGGCTTTCCTCAATATCGATGTCGTTCACATTGTAACCGGATTTTAGCCGTAACAAGTCGATGATCACTGACAAATTTGAATCGACCAACGTTACAACATTTAAGAATGTGTTTTTCTCGAGAGATAATACCAAGTCCGTTTTTAGTCTGCATGTTAGGTGAAATCCACGCCCTGTTTCTGGACTCTCTCTTTTGGAATTGGTTGTTTATTACGTACAGTTAGTTTTCCACACTGTAATTTGCGATAACATTTCCTTCTCAATTCCGAATTCCTTGTGTATACTGTCCAATAAGTTTCTCATTTCTTTCGCTACTTCCAATCTTGAACTAAATTCGCCAACGACAATTTTGCTCGAATATCGATGTTTACGGGGAGAAGTGAGAAACAGATTATAGAACCGAGCGGTCAGGGCTTTAGATATTTGTTGCAAAAACTCTTCATGTCATTCATCTGGGTGAGCAATAGTCGGTGCATACCCTTGGACAATTCCTAGGTTCCTAACTTCATCCACATCTATATAAACTCTTCTGATATGACATGGAACGAGCAAAAACTTGTCCACTTGTTGTTGATTGAAAATCCTGTCTGACCCGAAAATTAGATCATACGACCAGAACGTTGCAGTGCCAAGACTTCTCGTTTTCTTCTCTGAGTGCCAGTTAGGTCAATGATGTCAAATGGTACCTCGGTGGCGGCATCCTCAAGTTCAGCCAGTTCTCCTTCTGTTTGGAAAGTGCGGCAGATGTTAGTTCCAACCGGGAGATGAAGCGTGCTGGACGAGGCAGCGTCACAAGGTTGTCCAGGCTACCGATGCTAGATGGTCAGGGGAGCAATATTTAGTTGACCGCTCGCCGGGATAGAGAGTAACATCGCAATACTTCATGCTAGATTCACACCTTGGAGAGAGTTAAAGGCACAGTTCACGATAAAAATGGTTTCTGAGATTCCCTCACAGGATGAATTTGAGGCCCCCGCGTATACCATATTTGGCACAATTTGGTCGGAAAACGATCCAGTTAGCAAGTTATTAAGGATCAAAGATTGGCCAGTGTGTATCCTCGGACGAGTTTCACCGGCATTTTAGAGGCTGCATCGATCACAAGGGAACCCATTTAGGAAGTTCAAACAACTTGTCATGACCCATAGCGGCAGTGAAAGGCAGTTCTCTACAGTTCTCGCTTGATGTAGTCAGCTCTTTGTGCAACTGCAATAACTGAAATCTCGTCCGAATACCCCTTCCATATTAACTCCGTAGTGGCAATCTTGTCCAACAACTATTTTCACTACTTTTGAAGAGCCATATTTCTTTCGAAATCGGCGGATTTTCTCGCTTTCTTCGTTACCGACGAACTACTCCCAATCTATACTTCCGCTTCTCGAATAAAAACGGGTACCTCAAAATTATCGTGAACTGTGCCTTTAATCAACAATTATTCAATCTAGTGGGTGAGTGCTTTGCATGCAACTACTACTGGGTTCGGAGAAGCACCTTTTTCAGGACCTTCCTGTATTCTGGAGGCGAATTTTGCAACTTTCGAAAGCTCACGAGACACCATCACAAACGAAACCAGCGGAGTTGAAATTAAAAAAAAAATAGGATTGAGGATATTTTTATGTTGAGAAAACTGGTGTGCTTCTCCAAATTCTACAAGAATATCGACTATGAATTTATTATTTTTTATCCTTCACATTAAAAAACTCTTGGAACTAGAAATAATGAAAACTTTTCTAAATAAAAACCTAAGTTCCCCATGAAAATTCACTTTCCTACTGTCATCATTCTCAAGATGAAAGTAATGTATCACTCACGAGAGGCACGTAATTGAGACAAGGTTATGTGCGATTGAGGTCGTGCAGGAGATCCCTATTGCAACAAATCGCGAGCGCGGGAGACGGGCGTTAGGAACGATTTTGGGTAATCGATTCGCCGCACGCGGCTGTCGCGAACCACTCATTCGCCGTTATTACAGCCCTAGCGTTCTTCATACAGCTCAATCGATATGCGATCATTATTTTGTGCACAATTCTACTATTAGTACTTTTTTTCTTGTATTTCTTACCTACTGCTGAATCCCGCTACATTCTTTCGCGCGCGACGCCCCTCTCACCGCGACGCGACCATTTCGTTCCTAATGCACCACACACCGCGAGCGCGTCTATTAGAACTAAGCTGGGCCAGCGATCTGATTTGGGAATTTGAGGCAGACTTTCTTCTTTGTTGGTTGAGTGAAATAGTTATTAATGGTGAATATGAAGCCTAATCAACGAGAGTTTACATAAATTTGCAATAGAATTCAGAACGTGTTTTAAAGTGTTTGAAGACCTCTGATCTACTCGGTAAACTCAAAGCAGCCTCGGAACAAAAATGAACTGTCAATGTATACCTTACTTCACAACATCAGAATTTTTAGATTGGCCCGCTAAAAGATGGAGCCTTGTTCCACAAAGGATGTTTCAAGTGTTGGATATGTGGAACGAGACTTTCACTGAAGACCTATCACAACAACAGGAACGATACTCAAGACCTTGAGGTACGCAATAGTTGTTTGCCTATCAATTTATCTCCTGAAAAACCGGATAAATGTCGTTTAAATTCATGGTGATCAAGAGCGTTTGTAAAGAATAGTCAAGCCCTCATCCATCTACTTCTACAATAGAATTATACACTTGAGAAGATGTAAAAGCCAAATCAGTTCAGAGTATCTGAGACAAGGCAGAATTGCTGATTTCTGGTGACAGCCTTTTGATTTTGATCAAGCTCTTTTTGCGATGCGTCCCTAACTTCTTCTTCTTAAAATCATGGTAACGTTTTAAATGGGTATGGGAATTACACAATAATTTGCTGCTTGTCGACATGCAAGCCAGTCCTTTTGTCCTCTCCAATACCAGATCAATTAGGTGGATGAGTGCTCACTGATAGGGTTGTAGATAAAGCTCTACATGTGAACATCCATCCATATGATATGTAATAGTTTTGGCAACTACAGCTTTGCCACATAAACTTCCAGAATGATCCTCGAAATTCTTACTGAACAGCTTCATTTCAAACTTTGAATGATCGATTCAATCATAATGAAATACCTTACATACCGGAGAGAGCGCTTACCAGTGGCCATGAAGTCATCAAATGTTGAAGTAAACCCATACGAATCCAATATTCGACAAATGATTCATTACGGGTTTCAGGTATACTGCGCCGGCCATGTTCCAACACCTGGACCTCATGACCCTATTCCACATAGGTACGTTTCGTAAACATAGTTTCGGTATCTATTTAGGCAGGTACCTGTCTTTCCAAGTATATATATACCAGTTGGGCTACGCACGCCAATGCGTGCACCACATGCCCACGCTTATGCCTACGATTAAATGTGTCAATCGGTTGCTCTTCATCTTGAAAATTATGAACTATTAAAGGTTTAACTGATAGGCAACCAAAGAGTTGAGTAGTGCTCACTAATGTTCTCGAGTGATAATAACATCATTATCAGATGTCGTTATCTCTGGGCCTTCTTTCTTCCGCGGGTACATCATTCGTTGAGAATCCCAAATCATTGGCGGTCGGATGAGCTTTGTCGCAAATGATATCAAAATATAAAGTACCTTCGATCTCCCACCTAGTCAGAAACTTTGCTGAGAGCGGTCGTAATCTATGTAATAGTCATAAATACATCGCAAATAGCACAGGAGTTAAATTCAGTTGGGAAGTGCTCTTATCAGTCGCTATCGGCTCTTATCAGTTCCTATCATCGGTCGTCTACGACTACGGAGTCCTGCCATACTCCTCATCACATGCCAAACTGTCAAGGCTCCACTATTAATGCCATTATTATAGTGGCCCTACGCTTTCCAGGATTATCATTAGCCCTTGTCAGTTTTATCAGTTTCTGGCCTGGCACCAACCGTTCTTGATCCCGTCACCGAGTACCTACGATCCTGACACATCTTACATAACCTATTAAAATTCCAAGATTCCATTATTAACAGAAAGTGCGTTACAGATCTAGTGGCTCTCGTCTTCTGTGGCTTCTTATCAGTCCCTATCACTTGTTATCATTCTCTGTCACCAAACTTTAATGGTCCCTTCACATCCTGAACCACCTGCCCAAGTGCCAAGGCTTCATCGCTAATACGAAGGGAGTTACGGATACTCAGGTTTTGCCTTTTAAGGCTCCTTATCAGTTTACTTCGATAGTTGTCACTTCCTACCACGTACCGTCGCTGTTCCCATCGTGCCGCCTACCTCTCTTGTTGCCGGGTCCGCAATTTGAAGCCGCTCCTGAAGGAGGACAAGTTTCCTCGATCGTAAGCCAGCCAATCGCTCTGCACGTACGCAAACGTAGTCAACTTGATCTAGCCGTGGTTGGAATACCCTCCTATGCAAATGGGATTGTTTTTTTCAGTGGTCATAAAGTCCAGGAATTGGGTGATATTGGGTGAGCCACCTTAAATGAACGTTGGAAAGACCTTCGATCAGCAACCCATCTGAAAAGAGTGCTCCTCCAAGCGTCATCTTCCTTCGAGCTCAACGGACCTCATCCTCCAATAAAGTGGGATGGATCCTTCAGGGCTTTGGCCAGCAGGAAAAATTATTACTTACTTTCTTGTCCGACGAGTTTCTCGTACGGAGCGTTCTTTTCCTATACTTTTTCTTTCCCTTTGAAAAGCCTTTTGCGACTCCTGTGGAAAAGAGGGTTTTCTGAGACCTGCGTCTTCTACGTTTACGACTCTTCGAAATTCATCGTTCCGGAATCACGCTGCCTTGTTTCTTATGAATATACCTCATGATCCAGTGTTTCTCTCACATGCTGCAAGACGACCTCCTCTACATAGGTCTTTGAGAGTCTGAGCGATCAGCTTCCATCACCGTTCGTTCTGTCTTTTCTGCATAGTGAAGGTTCTACTACCAGATTCTCGGTTCCGCTCTTGGAAAAATTGATGGCTATGTTCTCTAGGAGCCAATTCTTTCTACCAGAAGTATTCTGATGCCCTTCTTGGTTTCCGAGGACTAACTCCTCACGAGCATGCCATCGATTTCTATTTCTTCCTCTTCATACTATCTTTCAAGCCTCCCTTTTCTCGAAGAAAGTGATGGGCTATTGCATAGCAAGCAATTATATAGAGAACACTCACCCAGAACAACTCCTCACAATATCTCCCAAATGTGCAGAATTTCACCTGAATTCTTGCAAAGTGGCAACATTGTGACCCAACGATAGTCAGCTTTTCCCGTCATCCTTCTGGACCTAGATAATCGAAAATTATCGTGAAGCTTTCGCGATACATGTATCGTTCGATTGTGGAGAGAGTAAAGAAAGAATAGTCGGGACAGGGTCACAATGATGGCCGATCGCAATTCTTCGTGTTTTGAATCATCTTCATTGTCTATTCATTATTCCTTCTTTCTGACAGGAAGGAATGCCAAGCTTTGACTCAGCATTCCAGTTTGCACACTAAAAGCGGGAGAGCCCAGCATAGGCGTGTGGCTCGGCTGTTATTATCCTATTGAAAACTGAGATTTTAATTCCATCGCTTTTCAGGTCGAATTTATTGTTTTCACCGAAGACGAAAGGCGATTATCCACACAATCTGATGAGACCCGCAGGACCAACGTAACCCAACCGCGTTCGCCATTTGTCGCCTGAAGGAGCTGCTCTACAGTAGACTAATTGTTTATTCCTCGACATCATCTGCTCTACCTGTTATCATTCATCCTTCACTTTGTAAACCGTTTCTGACTATGTCAACAAGGTGCTTTGTAAGTAAATGTGTTTCGATTCGTAGCTCTTCGGTACAGAGTTTCAGAGTGAAGTGTGCTGGTTTATCGAATCGACTTCCATCGCTTTCAAATAAACGTGGACGCACCAAGACTCACTGAAACATTCGCTGTTCTGCAACCCCCTTATCTTAATCGCAGATGACAAAACACTCCTTAGTTGTTCAAAATGAAACAGTCATTCGAAGTTTCTGATTTCGGATGAAACCAATGTCAACATACACTTCTTGTTCAGGCGTATGCATCGTCAAACTTTACAGTAACATGCTTTTTGATATTTGAAGAAATTTATTCTGAAACGGTTGAATGATTCGTTCAGAAAAATTTAAAAACTTATTGTGGTCGTGTATTCATCACATCTCAAAGTTCAGCTCATATTCTGTTGTGCAAAAAACATTTATGGAACCACAGATCTCCTTCATTAAGGGTTTTCCCACATCGAAGGATATGTAAACTTCCTATTTCTGCTGAGGTGGAGCGATCTATACGTTTTGTCTCCTCACAGGCGTATCTGTGCGTACGTGTACGTTGAAGTATGGGGGTGAGAGATCAGCTCATATGACCCTACCCAGCCCCACGTCAGAGCTTGACAAGTTGCTTGTGGACACCATATAACAGAAAAATTAGTAAAAATGGACTTGTTTCTCTGAAACTGAGAGGTCCAGAACGGCATCGTTTGGGAGAGATCGCTAAAACCACAGGGCCATTGCAGGCTGCATAAAGAAAGCTGGAAAATTTTCCAGAGAGCAGCACGTTTCTCTTATAGTATTCACGACTTTAACGCCAAAATTAGTCCCAGAAGAACAACTAAAAAACTACATAGCGAAACTTTTGAAACGGGACAGAGGGATCAGGATGAGTTTATCATGTCGACCCACACATCCATGTTAACCCGTAACACCAGGAGCTCTGACACTGCGATAGACTTGGGAGTTGTTCGGTAGACAGTTCCATGATAAAATAGACCACTTCATCTTCAATCGAGAGATTTCCCTGATTGCATTGCTCTTGTTCCGGAGTTCTACATGGATTCGAACTTCCACGTTAGTTTCAATTTTTCAGTGCTCGGAGAGACTGCGAACTGGGGAGGTATGGAAACGAAGCCCCAAAGACCGTCATGAGTGGGATCACAACGATCCCCAGGCGAATTTGTGGTAAGATTACGTCATCGACACCATCGATAAGAGATATTGTATTGCGGCTCGTCGAACATATTCACTATAGGGTTGGGAAAGCAGAGAGTCAGCAAATCGTTAACAAGATCATCTTCGTAGATTGCCGATCGGTCGCTCAGTCGCTCTAGCTACAGGCAGTCGTCAATGTCTTGCTTTGTGAAGTATGCTGGAAGGCGATAAAGGAAGATATGAAAGAAAAAAGAGCAGCAGTCGCTGTCGAAGCCGCAAAGACCGGAAATAGCATTTGCGAAATTCGCACGAGCTTTGGCAATTACAAGGCCAAGATGACGCCTCTCCGCCGTGTTTATTTATTTATTTATTCAAATACACCTCAAGGGTGTGCCCATTAAGAACACAAAAAGAAAAATTTGGATACAATGGTCTCATTTGGCCTGTAAACAAAGAAAAATGGAAGTGAATAACAACAAAAACAAGATAAAGGGATCAGATTTAGAAATCAATGAGAAAAGCAGATAGGTTAGCATGACGAGATGTCAGTAAAAACGAGAGGAGCAAGGGTATTATGTTGTGAGGTCGATAAGGTTGTTTTCCCCTGTCAAGCAGATGGGGGTCCCCCCGCAAGATCCTGGTCCTTGATCCAGAACGCAAAGAGACAGAAGAACCGAGGCATGCTGACAACTTAGTCCGTTACGAACGAATTCTTCCGGAACCCCGGGCGGACAGACCAAGGGGGACCTCAAACGAGGGGGTTCATCAAACCGAAGGATCCTAAAACAACTAAGACTCACAACTAAAGCCCACAGCACGACGAATTAGAAACTGCTCATTGCATCGCTACCTGCCTGCTTCCAGAAAAAAATGGAAGAAAATGAATTGCTGAAGGGTTATCGGGAGGCAGAACTAGCACGCTCATGCTCATTTGAACAAATATCATGCATGACATAATTCACATCTACAGTGAAAGCAACACGATGTCTGAATAATTTTCGATTCTCGAGCCAGGAGAAAAGGAACTACAGTAGATTGCCTGCGAAATAGAAAAGAGGAATTGCATTACATTGCATTGCATCGCATTACATAGAACCTAGAAAGTCGTCAAATTCTCGAAGTCATTTTTTCAAAAAATGCTGTCACTCACTATGTTATCCACTTTCCTTCTTGTTCAATATGGCTTTCCTTCTGGGACAGGTCCCCTGTCTTTGGAAGAAAGCTATCATTACTGCCATTCCGAAGCACCCTGGAGCTGCTAGTGTTATTAATTTCAGACCTATCAGCCTTACGCCTACCCCTGCTAAAGTCATGGAGATAATTATGTTTGGAAAGTTACTAGCCTGGTTTCAGAAGTTCCACCTCGTCCCGGCTGAGCAGCACGGCTTCCTACCCGGGGCTTCTGCATGTACTAACTTGCTTGATACTCTCTATGATGTTTGCTGGGCTATAAACCGTGGAGCGTCTGTAGACATTATTCATCTCGACTTCTCCAAAGCTTTTGATAAAGTCTGTTATCCTAAGCTAATTAACAAACTGGAGCACTATGGAATTCGTGGTAAAGCCTTTGACTGGATAAGGTCGTACCTTAATGACAGGAGCATAACGGTTCGGGTTGGTACTTGTTACTCTTCTGAATTCATCCGTACCAGTGGGGTTCCTCAAGGTGGAGTACTACCACCTTTACTGTTTTTGATTTACAAATTCCGGTGAGACGGAATAACAAACAGGTTTTCTTTTGCTTGTTCAGAATTTCAGCTCATCTGTGATATTAAAAACCTCTACAAAAGCGATGAATCTCTCTTATTGGAACTACTTGTCTTCAAGTGGTCGTTGCACATCCTCCGACCAAAATTTTATCAGAATGGCTGCTCTCATAGTCCGCCGGCCGGCCGGCGTGCCATCGGAGGCAGTGCTAGGGGGGAGGAGGGAGGCAAACAGGTAGGCAAACAGTCCACGCCCCTTCGAGGGGCTGAAAACAAACACCCTTCGAAGGGGCGTGGACTATCTGCCTAACACTGTCTGCCTCCCTCCTCTCCCCTAGCACTGCCTCCGCCGGCGCGCCGGCCGGCGGACTATGAAAGCAGCCAGTCACTCATTCACCTCGAGAATAAAACTATCAAAACCAATGGTCATAGAATTTTCACACCTAATTTTCTTTAGAAGCTCCGTTTTCTTACTATAATTATTTTCATCAGTTGGTGAGCTTCAATTTAGTCGTAATGACTTCGAAGTCTAGCCAAGTAGGGCCATGTCTACTCATCATGGAACTTGAATGGAGACTCATATGATTCGATAGAGTTCTAAATGCTGTTCACGAATATGGAGAGTAAAGCTGCAAAACCTTTAAAAAAGTTATGTGGCTCAGAATTTGTGTGAGGGTAGTGTCAATTGGGATGTTCAAAATCGACTCCTGCAACCTTCTTTGCTCATGCACTGTTGACCAACTGCAATAACGATGGCTTAGAGTAGTTAGAGCACGAAAAGCTCTAGAGTTCAGATGAGGGATTTTCAAATCACATCCTCTTCGACGTGGATACGGGTGCTATGTAATGTTTGCATGTTAAGATATGTATTTGAGTAACCGCACCTGCCCAGCCTCAAACTTACATCTCATTCTCAAAGCGTTTTCCACCTATATCGTCTAAAACTTCCTTACGTTATATATTTTTCTTCTCAAAAAAACTTTTGCGCAAATATATTTTTCTTTTCGAGAAAGCTGTTGCGCAATCCTCGATTTTGCTTGCAGTTCTGTTGGCCTGAGCTCTGATTGCCTGTGATTCTTCTTCTTGGCACCCTATTCTTCCAGCAGCTCTTTGGCTTTGACAGAAGGACCGCTTGTAGTGGCAGGCTCGAGAAATCTGTCTGGTTGACGGCGCCGGTAGTCACCAATCCGTGAAGAACACTGCATGCATAAACCAATCATGGTAATTTCCTCACTGGACGACTCGAGATGAGCGAGGCGACCGGAGGATAAGGCTACATCGCGAGAGCTAACCTGATTTTGAGAGTTACTAGGAGCCCTATCTCATCAGATCTTACTGTTTCATTCTGGTCTTGCGTACACGGCGAACAGAGTGGCCGAGGATGTGGTCCAGTATTGTCGATATTGCCGCGTCGCGGGGAGAGAGACGCAGCGCGCGGGGAACGTGCAGAATGCAGCAGCATTTTAGAAGCACAGAAACAAAAGAACTAACAGTAGAATCGTGCCAAAAGTAACAATCGCATAGCGATTGAGCTGTATGAAGAAGATTAGAACTGTTAAAAGAATTGTGTCGATTCGTGCGATTCTGGGTGCGCGCGGCAAATTGCGCGGCGAAATTCGGTGCGATTTGGACGACTGCAGCGTTTATCATTGGGGCCCAAATTCGAAGCAAAGTAGGTCAGTAGGATTGTTCGACCCTACTAAAGTACTCTACTTCAAGTTTGTGCCTCAATGATAGGCGCAGAAGTTGTTTGAATCATGGCGAATTTCGCCGCGCAATTTGCCGCGCGCACCCAGAATCGCACGAATCGTGCGTCCCCCGTTAAAACGAGGCAACTGGTCCGCGACAGCCACTTGCGGCGGATCGAATACACAACACCGTTTCTACTGCCCGTCTCCCAGCAGCCGACTGTTTCTCCGTACCTCGCAAGACCTCGCTACTTCGATTGAGTGGGATGAAATCACGGGACCGAAGCGTGCTCGAAAACTATAGCCTCTATCTTCGTACGAGGTTCAATTGCGCGATATTCAAATTTTGTAATAGTGCTGGTTGCACCCAAAGACCGCTTTCAGTCCTCGACGTCCGTCCGTCCGTCCGACGCGTGCGTGCTGCGACGGCGGTCGCTAGAGTAGTGTTCACAGCGCGCGTTGCAGCACGCACGCGTCGGCCGGACGGACGGACGGACGGACGGACGGTCGTCGAGGTCTGAAAGCAGCCTAACGATTTCTCAAAAGATACGGATCTGTTCCGTCAGAATGTCCTAGCCTTGTGATCCCTTCGCCTCTTTCCCTCGACCTTTTTATTCCCTCTGACGAGCAACTGATCGATCTTATTTGTATTTGCAGACAGAATCATTGCTCATTCGGGCTTCTAGCCTCGATAATCGACTTCGTACAACTTCTTTGTCGACGATTGGGGTTAGTATCTCGCAAATACCTCTTTTCCTCTCTATTACCTTTCTTCATGCATTTTATTTCTTGTTCTATGTCTCCTGTAACACGTATCCGCAATCCCATCATATCCATCATCACTCACCGAGGTGATAAGGACGCACTGTTGGCGGGTAGGGCTTAACCGACTCCTTGGCTCTTGTTTAATACATATGGCCACTTATTGTCACTTACGGCCCTATCAGTTGCTATCAGTCCCTGTAATAATTATCTACGAATTGTGTACATCCCACAACGGAAGCCAAAGTGCCCACATTTCACTGTTAACACGAATAGGTGACGGACCCTGTGACCTGAGACCCTTGCTTCCTAGGGCTCATTATCAAGTGTCAATCGTTAACACTTCCCATCGTCCACCGTCAGTGTTCCTATCCTGTCTCCTGAATCCAAAATTTCAACTTTGACTCTAGATGGAGGCAGTAGGAGTTGTGAATTTTCGGTAAACATCCCCCTTTCCCCTACCATTCACACACACTTTTACCGCATTATGTATAATCTTAAAGTCTTCTGGCTTTAACTCATCCCATCTGAAGGATGCGCCTCGCATTGACTTCCATTCAGGACCGTAGTGGCGTAGTGAATGGTGCGGCTTACACAACGACGACATGCCCTGCCCTGTAGAGGCCATTTATGCAAGTAGCCCCGAAGCTCGTATTTTTTGATTAGCATTTATTCTAGCTTGGAGCGGTTGGTGGTCTTTTACAGGTATATCTTGAAGGGTGTTTGGTTTTACAATTCCTTTCCTCGTCATAGTAATTTACCCATTCAATGTTTTCTGAAGGTCGAAATAACGCTGAAGCGAATAGTTTCTTAATAAGACTGTTGTCTTTACAGGTTTCGATGAGGGCGAAGTTTTCGTAGTTCTGTTGCTACAGCACGCACACATACGGACATTTAGCTGAGCAACCTCTCTACATCTTTGCTGCCTCGAGTCCGTCACACCATTCGTGTTGATCGTGGAATCTGAGTACTTTGGCTAGTGTTATAGGGCATAACGAAGTCGTAGATGGTTGTAACTTAAATGAGTGGATTCACTCCGTACACCCACTGATGAGTGTCCCTACAATCTGGTTTCTTTGTGTAAATTGGGTAACTACCACACCTTTGAAGGCGCGGTTCACGATAAAAATGGTTACTGAGTTCTTCCCTCAGGAGTACTTGGCCCCATGGGTGGTAGAAGGGTCCCCCTCGCTCCCAAAATCTCGACGGTCAGGGCATAGTGGAAGCCCTGTTGCTGTCTTGATTCGCTTTTCCGCCCCTCGATCGATGTCGCGTCAGACGAGTGTCGAGACAATACAGATTGCAATTATTCGTTCTAGGACTCACACACAATCAGCTGATCGCCGACTGATGAGGCGATGTTTTTCTCCTACTCTTTCATCCTCTGTTACTCATTTTGCTGCCGCGGTCCCTTATTTGATTTCCTACTCTTAGAGGCTGAAAAAGGTGAGCTACTCTTGCTGTTACTAGGGTTTTTGTGTTTGCTCAGCTTATAAGTGGCTGAATTTTTGCTTACCGTAGTCGTTAATCGCACCAGGCCCACACGTACGTAATGAGACACATTGTATAGCTCGTTCAAACGCCCCACCTTTCTTCATTTTTTTGGTCTCATTCTCGTCCAGCCCCCTTTTAACGGTTTTTCGAAGCCTTTTTCCACTTTGGAAACACCGATTAACGCAGTTTCTTCACTTTCCTCGCACTATTTTCGGTCCTGTCTTCCATTTTTCATCATAATCTGGATTACCCAAAATTATCGTGAACTGTACCCATAAATCCGGGACCAGTAGTTAAGGAATCATGGCTAGAGATTTGTACTCATGAAGAGAATAAGAACGCGAATAGCGACTCATCGTAGTAGTATTGTAAACTACGATAAAAAGTGCACTTCCAGGCTTATGTGAACGGCTTGTGTACGTCGGAGAGTTCGAAAGCCAGGAGACATAGTGAAGAGGAGAATCAAGTCATTAGGGGCCGATTTTCAAATGATGAAGAGCAGGAGCAACAGGATGAATTTAGTTGAAATGACTCATTACTTGCGAGTCTTCCGTGATGCTCTGGTTTTAGTTGGACAAATCATCGCAAACAGAATCGGAGCCCTTTATCTATCCGTGATGATCCATGATCCATGATGATTCATCTCTAAAGCAGGAATCTAGGTCCAAAATCGCTTTTTTGTTGCCGACGTTGTAACAGTTGAAATGCATCTGACTACTGAAGTGATCGCACTATTTGTATGAGTTTCTTTTCTGCTAGTAAGTCACTGCTCGGTTTGGTGAGCTGCAGTCAATATCGATAGCATATCCAGCTCCATGATGTGGAACCTGCTCCAAAGAAAACGAGTCCATACAGCAAATGAACCAACCCTACTACATATAAAGCGCTCGCGTCTGTCTGTCTATTTGCACGCAAATTCGATACCACCCGATGAAGTACCAGCAGAAGTTTCAAGCCTAGAGATGAACGGTCGTGGACATATATGCATCCCATCTAAGGGATGCGCCCACGCATTCGACTTCCATTCGAAATTGTAGTGGCGTATTGAATGCGTGTGTGGCCTATACAATAACTTGCGGTGGCCGGCCGATGAGCAAGTCACTCCCCCATTTATCCCCCAGACCAGTCTGGTACTAACGCACCGACCCAGGAGGGATGGAAGGTTGGCCTAGCCGGTGTCGATCCGTAATTTGAACCCGTGATCATGCGTGTGTGAAGTGCATCACTTGCCACTACACCACTTTCACCCTCAAATGAACTGTATGGTCACTATATGCTAAACCTGCGAATTCAAGGAATATTGGCGTCAAGCACGTCGTGAGCTTGGCACGGAGACCAAGGACAAATGGTTGAGTTCGATAAGCAAGTGCCCTGCGTTAATCAAATTTGTAGTGATAAATTTATTAACACCCTTTTGTTAAACACATTGCTATCTTATTCAACTCTTCTAGAGACATTTCTTTGTTCTCTAGTAATAACGGTAAATCATGTCGACGTTCCATGCGCTGGCTGCGATCGCCCAAGCAGGATCATCCTGTCGCCTTTTGGTTATCTCAGCAAGGAGCCGTCTGATTGTATGCGACTGCATATACTTTCCGTACAGGTAGTGACTGGCGACACCAAGCAGCAACTGGCTATCTTCATCACCTGTTGGCTCACCAGGCTGCTGTAAAAGCATAAATTCATCTGATGGTTGAGTGATTACATTTTGAACGAACCATACTCACCACTAATGTTATCTGGAACCAGAATTCACTACATTTCTCACCACTGCAAGTGAAAAACAGGAATAATGGACGCTCATCCAACTCTTTCCGAGGAGCTGACAATGTACAATTTGCAATGCGCCAACCTTTTTGCGGTACTACGTACACCGAAACCTGATTACTACCTGTAAAAATAGCTTTTTGTTACAATGGGTACTAAACACTAACTTCTTCATATGGAAATCCTATGTAGAGAATGAAAAAGTGCGAAAATTCATCCTAGTTGGCGGACAGGACCTCGTTCATTGCTAACTTAAATAGGTTTTTTTTCAAATTGTTGTTTCACCGTGTTAGTTGACTTTGTTACCTTGTTGTTCACTTTATTAGTAGACTGAGTTGATTGTTTGAACCTATGATCCATTTAACGAAAGGTTTCTACGGTATCAGTAGGTATCATGCAAGAAATCAAACTTCGTTCCAAATGCAATTGCGGATCTACCAGAAGCCACGACAGTAAAAATCAAAATTGCGAGGGGTTGGCGGACTAAAGACTAGCTTGCTCGTCTATCTATAGATTACGTTTCTTATCATTATAGCCATCTTTTTTTCACGGAAAATGTCACAAAACCACTGTCAATTCTCCTAGGAACTCGGGTATGAAGTCCGTCACGCGACCTTCAGCAATGCTTTCAAGCTGGAATCTGCCAGAAAATTCATTCAAGTCATCAGTTTCATCGTCAGTGGAACTCATAATAACTTCGCGCAATAATCTATCTATCCACGCTGCCTGCTACCAATTTCAATATATTCCTTTTATTCCCGCAATTTTTCTGTTCTTATTCGTCCCAATAGAGTAAATATTAGGTTGAGTCATAAGTCCTCGGACAATGTGATATTGATTATCTCTAGAGATCATAAGTCGGGAAAGAGGGAACCAAGTTGGGCGCGCCAGACATCATTAGATGGAGTTTGAAAAGCTCTTCCGAAGACTTTTTAACAAAGGCACCTAACTGTTTTATTTCCTGCAATCATGACCCATGATTTCAAGCCATCTCAACTCCACCTCCGCAACACCATCCTCTTTCTTTTTTTATCTGGCCAAGAACCCGCGGAGATCGATAAACGTATGAAGGAAGTTCACAAGGAGAATGCCCTCTCTAGAAGCACAATTTACAAATTGCACTCGATGTTCGTGTCCGGCGATTATTCGATCGAAGATGTAGATTGCCTAGGACGCCCGAAGGAGTTGGATTTGGACCTGCTGCGGAGCCAGGTGGAAGCTGATCCGTCCCAAACTACCCGTGAAGTGGCAGTCTCTCCTAGGGGGAGTGAGTTCACGGTTGTTCGTGGATTGAAGTCAATCGGCAAGATGCGAAAGCTCGGTCGATGGATGGCAAGATGCATCGCAGCAGTATGGCATGGACCGCCGCGCCGACATAGCACTTTCTCTCCTCACACTCAAGCGCACCTCATGTGGCTCGACCACCTAGTTACCGGGGATAAGAAAGGTATTCTATATTCCAACGTCCACCGGCCTGCTCGATGGGTTGACGAAGGTGCGGATGCAGAAGACTTCCCCAAACCCAACGTACACGCCAATAAGGTCATGCTGTGCATCTGGTGGAGCGTTCACGGCGTCGAATACTGGGAGCTGATAGACGAAGGATGTACCGTGACCGCAGACATCTACGTTGAGCAACTGAGAAATTTGAAGGCGAAGCTCGAAGCTACCCGTCCACAATACCACAGGATTTACTTCCAGCACGACAACGCTCTGCCGCACATTGCAAGAACGACCAAGACTGAACTAATAAATTTCGGCTGGACAATTTAATCCCACATACCACATTCCCCAGACCTGACTCCTTTGGATTACCATCTTTTTTCCCATCTCCAACGTCATCTGGATGGTTGAGACTTTCATACCCGCGACGACATCAAAATGGCACTCGAACAGTTCTTCAAGGACCAGCCGCCAGCGTTCTGGAGCAAGGGCATCTACGATCTGCCCAAGCGTTGGCAGAAGACCAATGACCGTCGATGCCAATGGGGCATATTTCAGATGATTCGCATTTCTCCTTTAAAAATGGTAAGATAAATATTTTTACTGTAAATTTGTCCGATGACTTATGACTCGACCTAATAGTATTATTTGGATTGACCATTCATACGCAACTTCCGCAGCTCTGGAAACCGTTCATGACGTTGCCTTCTTTTTGAACTGAGATTTTGTATTCATATTGGACTTCGGGATTCTACGCTAAGAAAGTTAAATTTTTTGATCAGTGTTCGTTTGTATCCTTGTGCTTGCCATTGTAGCACGTCTAATTTACCGTGTAACCCTTTCATCTAAATCCAGCGCAACGGTTCGAGCATGACAGAAAATCCTAAAAAATCGTAGAAAAAAAGAAAAAATAGTGAGATATAAAGGACTACAGGTTCTTCCCAATCTTGCAAACTTTTTTTACTTCTCATTTATAACTGCCAAATCGAAAGAGATAGATTTTGAACTGCCAGGCGATGCCGGTCAACTGTGACAAATGAAATAATGCATCTAATAAGCGCATGTCTCCGGAGTGTTAGACACAGAAGCTCTGTGCCTATGGTTTTTCCTACTATTTTCCATTTACATTTACGATTTCCCTAGCAATAGTTATCTGAGCTAATACGAATCAAGAAACACGCTCTTTTTTTTAAAATAAACCAGTCACCTTTGACAACAAAGTCATAAACAATCTTCTTCTCGTCTTCCAGCTTATGTACTAGAGTGACTTTCGTATCTGGGAGAGCCAGAGTTTCGCCCACTGTCTTATAGCGGATGTGCCTAAAGGCAAATTTATAAGTCATCTGCCAACCTTGAGCGAGTCATCTACAAAGCCTTTTATGTTTATTAGGCTTATAGAATATTATATTTCCATTCATCTTCCGCAGCTCACTTCCCTTCTTATTTCTACTATGCCATTGCTACTAGTGAACTGTTACGTTTCTTCATTCCTCCCTCTCACACCTTGGTCACTTCTTCGTATCATGCCATCCCCCTTCTCCTTCCAGCAAATGACGTCAACGGCCCAGCAGTTGACCATTATGGGGGGAGGGTAGGAGTGGAAAGTCGGAATCCACTGACTTTTTTAAGCGGTGAAATAGAGCTCCGTCTATAAACAGATTAGTCGTGCAACATGGATCTTTATCAAAGCTCCGCTAGAGCGTGATGGCCCAAAAAGAGTGTAAATGGTAAATAAAGCAGATACAACATTACTGCGGAGTGAACTTGATCATATATTCACTTAGAGTTCAGTATTTAAAGTATTACTATTTACAGAGCTACGCATCTCCTTCACTAAAAGAACTTTTCATTGAAGGATCTCTAAACGGTTAGCGATGAGGTTACGTGAGGCGTCCCCAGGTAGCGGAAAGGGGAGTAGATCGCAGACCAAATGTCGCCGGTTTTTGCCTAAAGACCACGTGGATTTAAGCATGGAACTCATCTTTCCGTACGCTGGGTCGACACTTCTGTATATCGTAGTGTATCCACACATACGAGTATGGAGGAACTGCATTTGGTATCCTGCCCACCGACTCAGCCGAAAGCTTACATTTAAGTGACTGGGAAGTATCCGAGAGGGGACTTGGGTCTGAAATACCTGACTCCGGTTTATCAGTGGAGGAGAGCTGTGAAGTTCAGGAAACGTAGCTTCAAATACCGTAATCAGCTGTGATTACTTCACTTCCCACATGAGCGTCTGGCCTCATCGACAACATCGATGAAGAATGCAACCGGCTCGTAGAACGTCTTCACTTCCGCAAGTATCCAAGGGACGTCTTTCTTCGAAGATTCTTGAGCTCTCGAGCTAACATGCAGCGTTAACCGCGCGAGCTGTAGCCCACCATCAATAGACGGCCTAATGTGCGAAGCTGTGCAAAGAATCGATAAAGAAAGATCTGTAATAGAGAAGAGCAGCAGTTGTGGAGTTCCTTCGCCTGCCATATTAGGCCGTAGATGTATAGTTCTTCCAGTTCTCCCACCCAAAATTCGATATGCCATCACGTCGAAGGAGGATCGTACGGCGCTTGGTCCTCGGAAAAAATCGGGACCTTGGAGTATCTAAAAAATCTTCCAATAATTGCTGTGAAAATTCGGACTAGGGCTTCACGCGGTGCCTGTTGGAATGCAAAGTCCCTACGTCGTACAAAACTCGCGACACCGTTGCTGTATAAGAAGGGAGGTCTCCACGATATTAGCAACTATCCAGCCTGCCTGCTATCTGTAATTTACAATTTTTCACACGCGTTATCCCCAATAGGACTGGAAGAACATTAGGTGAAGGGCAGCCATGTGAAGAGATGAGCTCTCGGGAAGGGCTCTGATCAATCGATCACATACATGTTGCTACAAGACGCATTGATGTATATGCGAGAATACTGGATGGCTATATGTCTGACGCTCATTGATTTGAAGAGCGCCGTTGATACTGTCTAGAAATAAACTGTATTTAAAGCGCTGTGCAACCAGGGCGTTCCTACACAAAGCAAAAGGTTGCTTCGTGAATTTTATGACAGCTTCAGGGATTTCGCCATATTTCGCCATCCTATAAGGAAATTATAGTCAACGTGAGAGGAGGATTGTGACTGTCGGCCAAACTCTTGCAGTTGGAAAGCTTAGGAGTGAAGGAACACGACACCTCACCTGTCTTCCACTTTGCAGACTAAGTCGTGCATTTAAACCGACATTGAACAGGCGGAAATAATGCTTGCCGAGTTTGACAGCGCAGCGCTTTTGGAAAGAACGACCTGGGACTGAACTCAACGAAGACGATTAGGAACAATTGAAACCTGATTTCCTCTTCAAGCCAAACGGAACGTATATCTCTAAATGCTCTGGATTCGTGTATCCAGGTCGGGAAGCCAACATGATGAACGACCTGGACAGAGCTGGAGAGCAGAAGGAGACGCGCCGCGTGGGAAGCATTTAGAAATCTAGAGGGGGTAGTAAAGAAGAAAAACGTCCGGTTCGCCCTTTGCGATACTACTGTCCTTCCTGCGTTGACGTACACCTCGGAGACGTGGACAGCACGGAACAGGACGAACATGCAGTCACCGTCATTGAACGCGCTCTGGAAAGGACGAGAAAGCGGAATTTCCTTACTTACGCAAAGGCAGAAGTGAATCCGGACTTACGAGTCCCGTCGAAGAGCGGAGATCAGAAATGCCGTTGCTCGCGCCGAGAAATCGAAGGTCTTGTAGGACACTTAGGAGGTATCGGGATGACCGTTGGACCAGAACGGTTACAAACTGGATCCTTCGGGATGTCAAAGGATCACCAGAATTGCCGTTAGCGCGATGGTCGGAGGCTCTGGACGAAAGCAATGCTGTGCCTCGCGTCCCTCGAGCGAGGACGATCTAATGGATCACTCTGGCCGCAACAGGGACGAGTGGAAGCATTACGGGCGCTCGCTCGAGAAAATCGATGACTAACAGGACGATAGATGGTACAGGTGGTACTGTTTACAAAAAAATAGAACAGGCTCAGCTAGAAGCTTATAGCTGTCGGACGAACACATCTAATACTAAACCATAGCTCGACAAGTTCCTATCTCGCATCAACGTGCGATCTGTAAATTCTTCATTTGCCCACGTTACTTTAGTTCTTTGATCAACTGATCTTCATGAAGATGATTTAGCGAATAATAATCGGTCCTTTGGGCACTTTTCTATGTTACACCCCCAGCCTCTCCTTTCTCTAAAATTACTGGACCACGTCCTCTCCAAACTGCGAACTTCGAAGCTCATCGAAAACAATCGCTCAAAACGTTCTAGTAAGCACAAGAATCATAAACTCAAAGGCACAACTTATAATAAATTTGAAGTACCCGGTTTTCGGGGATTAATGAATCTGTTCGGTCTTGAATAGTGCAAAGGTAACGAAGAAGAAGAAACTGTGTATTCGGAGAGATGCAAGGCATATCAGGCTTCAAAAAGATACTAATATTAAGGGTCGGACGGGAATGTAACCATACAAATTGTATGGAAGGGGTATTTGGTGTCGTTGCGTACCGCTAACTACATTAAGCAGGATATGTTCAAATTTGTTCTCCAACTAGCTGATGAATCTAGCACAGGCAGTTTCATTCTGTGCTACTCTCTTATTTACTGCCATTCTGCCAGAGCAGGTATTCAGATCGATACAATTCGCAAAGAACAGCACTGGAATGAGGGAATATTCTAAAAATATTAGCGTACCAAAGATCAGCTGGTTAATTTTTCACAATGTTGCTCCTCTGCGAACACTGGTGCCTGTCAATTAGATTTGATAGCCAGCCCAACGAAGCTGTGGCATTCATATGATACAATCTCCTGCTATTTATTGTGCCCTGTCCAGAAGATGTTTTTGATCTTATAACTGCAGGTATGGAATAAGGAAGAGGCTGGGGGAGAGGTCTAGTCTCTACTGGTTTCATTGAAAAGAAGCGAAACATGCTGGAATTCACATCAAAGACTACCTGGAAAGTCTTCTAGAGATAACTGTTCACCTATTATAGACCACCACCATTCAGAACTTTCATGCTTTGAACGGGTTCAGCACGGGCTAATTGATTGAAGATGAGGCAACAGAGTGAATGAGCAATTTACCAAGCTCCTTCATTGCTGAATAATGAGGTTACGATTTAAGCTCATGTATATTGATCCTACTCGGGGAGCGGGGCTGGTTTTAAACAAAACGTTTCCCAAAGTGACTCAAAACGACATACTCAGAGCTTGGAGGGCATTTCTTCTGGAGAGTACTTCGCGCAACGGGGAGAAGCTACACTCGCGTCTGAGAATTCTCGAGAAAAAGCAGATCATTTTGAAATGTGAAGTTATTTTTACAGTGGTGTTAGATCGAGCAATTCTGTGAGAAAAAACAGTCCTCAATCCATTGTTTTATTTTTGTCCAGAAATGGCATGGAGGGATCAAGGAATGCAGTATTTCCTATGATTTTATACCTTTTATACCGATAGAATTTAATAACCTTGCAGACCAGATAATTACAGTGTGCCAACTTCCACGTTCGATCTTCTTGAAACCTGGGCGTGTTACATAATGTTTTACACTGCTTTGCTGTACAGGTTCGCTATGGCTCTGACAACTGGGCAGGTCTATTTCAAAATTGAATGACTATGGAACATGGGATTTCAGGTCGACTTCAGGGCACGATTATCCGCCAGAAATTTGCGAGGATGACCGGGTGAGCTTGGACTTCCTTGTTCCATTCAACAGCCATTGTGAGCATGAGAATAAGGCGTGTCTCTGATATCTACTTATATCGGATAATGTTTGCACAGAAATCCGGCGAGGCGTTGCACGATTTGATTAGTGATGTTGTCTCGATGATCCTATGTCTCGAGAGTATCAAACGTACGTCTAATCTGCAGCAGGCTCTGTTATCGTGCGGCGGATAACTGCGTTATTTGTCGGTTTGGAAGAGACGAAGGTTGCACGCAGCGAATGACAGTGTAGTAGCTTCAGTGTTGTCCTTGTGACAAGATATATATTAAGAAAATAGAAGAATGCCAAAGAAGAGAGGATGTGAAAGAACATACAAAAGGTCAAAGGCGTGAAAGCCTACCCACACCACCTGAGCTGAACAATCGAAATGAGCGTGTTGCTGTGACAAGTGAAGTTCTGCCATTAATCCCTTCGTGTGAGCTTTGAGATCACTGCATGAGTATGACGTATCATCCGTCATCAGGGTCGCATTGGTCTCTTGTTGTCCACGAAATCGAGTGGGACAGAAACGCTGGTGCAACCGTAGAATGTTGATTTCTCGGCAAAACTTGGTTTTTGATGTTCGAGTTTCTAGGAGTCATTGCAAGTGACTTAACGCTTTCGGGCGTTTAGTCGAGGAAACCAAGGTTCAGCAAATCTTAACAACTTTCGAGTTTTTGGAGACTTTGAACTATTTGAAAGGTCGACCTGATTGAGCGATTTTACGATAACGAACCTGTGTGGCCAAGCAGCATGACACATTGGATTGCAGTACAATCTTTGTGATATTCTTATGTTCTGTTTGGAAGTAGGAATCAAGATTGTCTCGAGTAAGCTACCGTTCAGGGTATAATTGTTGTTGAAGTCAGTGCTCACACAGAGAAACTATTTGGAACTTGTCGCGAGAACAAAGTTTACAAAACAATTTGCAGAAAAGAACTTAAAAAAAGAAGAAGAAGAAGAAGAGAACCAGTGTAGCTTGAGCCTCATGTCCTCCTTTCGGCTTCGAATGACATGAGAATTTTGTGACTGTATGGCGAGTTGCGATTCGACTATCATCTAGTTGTCTCACCCGACACGCTGCGCAATGGAATTCGCAGTTCGCCGATAAAGTTTAGAAGCGATGCTTCCGTTTATTTATTTTACTTTCTTTCTTTTTCTTTTTCTCTTTTTTTTATTTTCTATGCTTATCTACCCATCAAAATCATTCTATTCCTGGATTAAGAAAAAAGCCAACTCACCTTTCTTGGATACGATGCCGCGTAGGGAAATATAGAGGTATCTCGCAGTAAGGGCCGTTGTCTAGACATTCCACTTTGGAATAATCTAAAATTATGAACAGAGGAATTTCAAGCTTATTTCCGGGTTTGGAGCGATTTGAAATATTCTCTTGTTCTGCTTTTCTTCATGCAAAGTTCGAAAGAAAGGCACAAACTATTCCAAAAAAATATATCCTTGAAATTTGTCCCAATGTTTTTCATTAAAAACAAATTATATTTAGTACTGCTCGTGTGAAAGTCCAGTTGACTGTAAGAATTCTAGCGAAAATCAAACCATATCTTACAATTAGTGCAGGATAGTAATACTGGTACAGTAGCGCTCAAAAGTCTTCGGTGAAATGCTTTGACGCTCTTTCTTTCATAACTTTTTTGTTAGTAGACCAAATCGCGCAAAATTTGGACATGTTTAACCAGAGCATATTTCACTCTACCGAACACTATTTGACTGCGAAACTGCAATATCCACAGACAGAGCAAGGTGTTTGTTGCGGTAGCCGGTTTTGCTATAACTAAAGTTGTTGACGTCTGCACTTATTCGCAGCTTATGTGCGTTTTTCTCATCTATTGTATTCGGCGTTACCGCGTGTACACTTCAGACGTGCCAGAAAGGAAAGAGATTCTAGAAGGGCCATCATCTGTATTTTCAGTCGACTTTGAGTTCATGCTCTTTGGGATATCTGGAACATGATCGGATTGCAGGTTAATATTGGTAAATATTCACAATACACCCACGCTCCAAATATAGAAATTTCGCATTATTAGATCCAGTAGGAATGGAGTTTTTACTGAAAAGTACGGCTGAAGAACCATTTCACCGAAGACTTTTGAGCGCTACTGTATATTATATGGTAAAGAGCGAAGGTGGTTCAGTGGCAAGTGGAGTACTTCACGCACGCATGGTCACTGATTCGAATCCCGGATCAACATGTCTTATCCAACCAAGCCTTCCTTCCCTCCGGGGTCGCTCAATTGGTACCAGACTTGTCTGGAAGAATAAAAGCACTGACTTGTACATCGGCTGGCCACCGTAAGTCATTGTATAGGCCACATACATTCATTACACCATTACGATTCTCAATGGAAACGAATACGTGGGCGCACCCCTCAACTAGAATCGATCCACGCCTCAAAACTTCACCCTTCACCCTTTATATATAGAAGGATTTATCCTTTGTATCATGTGGTAATATTATGAGACATTATTATTACTAATACTATTATGTATAAATAAAGGGTTGTCGACGTTGAAAAAATGAATTCCCAATATTTTCTTCGCTAAAGGCACTTAAGAAGAGGAATTCATTGATAATCAAATAAGGGCATTGCTAGAGGATGAAATCAATTTCATGCCCATCCTCATTTTGTAATTGCTGTGGTTTCCGTCTCCAAAATCGAACTGGATTCATAACTCGCACAAGCGTTGTAGCTTCTTCGAACAAAATTCATTTCAAAGCAAACGCCACCATCGTTGTGAACTCTGAGAACGTACACCACTTTTAATCCTCGCAATATTCAGTCCTGTACTAATCACGAATCGAAGCTCATTTCTTGGTTTCCGACCCTTTCTTACATTTTCTTTACCAAGAGGCTGAATTTAACGTTTTTTCCTATTCAAAAGCTGCAGTAGCACCTAAACTATCATGCCCTTGTATTGTAGCAGAGCAGTAGTTGATCGATCTGATTTTGATTTTTTCACAAACACGGATGCTCCGTCGATGATAAAACACTTTGAAAATGTGTTCACTTCCTTTGCACCCTTAAGAGCTCTTACGATTATTGAACTCTTCATTTTCGGAGCGTACTGAGGTTACTCAGGCTTAGTCTGCGACTCTGTTGATTAAAAGAGGAGAGGTTCGCAATCCAAGTTTGGAGCCATGAAACAAGCAGTCAGCAATTAAGAACGAGTGGGAAAGAATGTAGTCTTTCGAATTTCTTGCATGCAGGGCGTTTGAGAACAGACTTCGGGTTCCTATGCGTGCTGAGGGGGATATTGGGAAATGTGATTGTGGTTTCTTATTGACATGATGTAATGGAAAGTACGTATAGATTCCACTGCTATTCTCATTTTAAAAGTTTTGAATTCATTGCAATGAGATGGCGCCCACAAATTTGGAACACCGTGTTTATACCCTCTATTCGTGTATACCACTCGGAACGTCCAGCTTAGCTATCCTCATTCTTGTCACAGAGCTTGAATGCACAGTTAATTCTCCAGCCCTCTTTTGAAAACAGTTCCTCCGACTTTTAAATTTTGCATGGGTTTTCTTCAATCATGCATGCGCTAGAAGCCAATATGAGGTGACAGCTTATCGCTCACACTTACAAAAGCTCCATTTGTTGCTTTTGACCCTAACAATATTAGCCGGATATAGATTCAATATTTCTATTCATCGGGTTCACCGGCGCAACTGTGCACTGCAATGATTAGTCATTTGTAGCCTTAAATGGTACTCTCTAATGCCGTGGATGACATATTCGACATCATCATCAGAAGTCCACATTCATATGTACATACATAATATAGTCTATTCTTGCCCGGCCACCGCGGAAATTCCCTCCTTCTTATGACGAACTTCCAATAATCCGCTAACCAGTCTCTCTTTCATCGGAATCAATGATACTTTTCCGAACACAAAATGTTCTAATATTTGGACTAAATGGACTACTAAACACTAAATGGACTAACAGGACAGTGCAAGTGATCTTTAATATGTGCCTATGCTTATGCTTATGCTTAGAACTAGAATTTTCGTTCTCCATTTTAAAAGCAATTGACCATCAAAGATTGACCGTGAGGCGACCAATACCTTGAATATTACTCGGAGATATTATCGAGTGATAAAAGCACCATCATCACATATGGTTATTGATGGAGCTCTCTCTCTCTCCTTCCAAGATATATTCCCAGAGTGGGATAAGTGAGTTTCCCAGATTATTGACAGTCGGATAAGTTTTGTAGCAAATAATGTTGAAGCAAAAAAAAACCTTTGTCATCCACGAACCTTGCTGAGTAACGGTCATATTTTAACACCGAAAATGGAATAAAGTTCCATATGCTCATAGTATGGTGTCTTTAGTTTTGCCCCAGCACTGCCCTTAATGCTCACTTTTGCCATCCTACTTCATCATCCCTTATCGAGTATCCCAAGGAGTCAGAGTTACATCGTAATCGTATCAAAGCCGTTGTTAGTTGTTTCGATTTTCCGCCACCGAATGCCTACTAACCCTTTCTATTCACATCACCTAGAGGTGTAACAGACCTAGTGGCTCTCTTCTTCTATGGCTCGTTGACCAGCAAGGTGATGGCGTATATCGTCAGAAGCAGTGTAAATGATGCGCAAACAGGATTATAGGGAACTGTGGGAAGCGATAAGGAAAAAGATAAAATGCCACTATAAAGGCTACCGACAAAACAAACTTCGCGAAGCAGCTAATAGAATGGTTAGTCTGAAAGCCGTAGAAAAGGTTGCCTCAGGCATCACATGCCTTCTGCTCTCAAGGACAATACAGGTGTTAGGACAACCAACCGCCTTCGGAAGAAATGTGAGATAAATTTTTTAACGACCTCCACCCTTCAGAGGCGGTCGTTGCAAGAGCCGTTCAAACCATTGCGAAAGAATCGATTCCAGATGCCATGTGGGAAGAGGTGGAGTATGCAGTAAAACAGATTAATGCGGGGAACAGGTTGCGACAACATGCGTCTTGAACACCTGAAAGCAGGTGGACAACCTCTCTTCGGAGCGCTGGCACAGCGCTTAACCGGATACCGCTGTGAGAAGAGGATTCCGGTGGCATGGAAGAAATCACGGATGATACTGCTAATGAAACAGTAGCGGGTGATCCTAACGGTCATGTCGGAAATAGACGAGGCTTCGAGAGGTTTCACGGAGGTCAGAGGATAGGAGTCAGGAACAAAAAAGAAGAAAAGATTTACGATCTGGCCACAGTCCACGACTTGGCTGTGTGCAGCACCTTCCTCGCGAGAAGGAACGCGAGAAGGAATGTTTAGAAGATAATCTACAGCAGTAAAGGAAAAAAAGGAAATAGATCACGACGAGGACTCGTGGCCAGGTCATCACTCAAACCGGCGAAGCACATGAAAGTACTGCCTGGCGAAAATCTGGCTTGACAGCACAGAACTATCCCAGCAGACATAGCCATAGATTTTCCAAAAAAAATCGAGGGCAAGAATGGAACTGACAGTCCGGTGGTGGGAGCTGCACCGATTCGAAAAAAAGCACCTTTGAAAGAAGTTATTGGAAACTCTGGACACAGATTCTGAAGGGTCTATTCAGCCGATCTGAAGCGATGGCGTAAAGGTCATCCTACGACGTGCAAGGGAATCGCTGGGGGAAACTCGGGGAGGATTCAAAGGGAGCAAGGAAGGATGGTTTCATAATAAGACGCCCAGCGAGTTGTGAGGCCAGAGAAACCGGCGTACAAGCGCTCACAAAGCTCCAGAAGACCTGGCTGCCCACAGGTCCTCCAAAATGCTTGCCGAGGCTGCTGTAGCAGAAGCAAAGAACACGGATACGGTGAGAAGAAGAACAATTCGTCTTCCGGCTGGTCAAAGCGCGTCACCGGCATAAGGGTAGTGAAGCCCGTCAAGAATATTAGGGGCAGTCGCGAGGCAGCCTGGTGAGGTCAGGCGTAGGTAGAAGAAATATTTCGACAAACTCTTGAACGAAGAATTCGCCAGTAAGGACAGCCCCTAATTACAGACAACGGCTAGAGTCATCAAACTCTGGAGAGAGGATGAGGGTGCATAGAGCTGAAGCTTGTCTGGATGGGTTAACAATCGAGGCATGGAAGTTGCTCGGAGAACACGAGATGAAGTGACTCACTCGATTCCTGAACAACTCGATTTCTGAACACGGATAGAAGGAAGTGAAGATGGCTGATGAGAATAGCGGACCGTGCAAGGACGCGGGATCAACGCTTGAGAAAAGAAGAAGAAGGAGTAGGTACTTTGGTTATGATGAAGAATTGACTCAACACGTAAGAACTTACTTCTATCCACGAAAGGAATGTCCTCCGCACCTCGATAATCCTGTGCAATCACGTACAATGCACTGTCTTGAATTGTTTGATTCCTGTTGTCAATGACGCGGTTCACATGCTCAAATTCCTCACGTTTCATCAAAAGCAAAAAGATTGAAAATAAAAACCGATGGAAGATTCACTGATAAATGTGGAACTGGAAGTGGTCACTTACGAATACTTGTACGCGCCTCGGCATTGGGTATTCATCTGTGTAACTGTATGGCGATTTATGCAAGAAATGCAACACAGCTAGAACGGCAGAAACAGTGAGTAGTATACCACTGATCATTCCGAAAAAATTCCACAGAGTCGTTTCAGCTTGCGTTCTCTTTAGGGCCGTTATCGTCACCAGAGGCAACTGAAAAGCAAAGCTGAATATTATTGGCAAGCGTTATTTTCTGGGTATTATGATGAAAATGAGTATATTCATGAACATAACATTCTCTCAGATACTTTTACCCGCCAGGATATAAATCCCTCTAAAGATAAATACAGGTTCCAATTGCACTCACTCGGTGCGCAGTAAGACCGTCAGAGAAAATTGAATACAGTTGCATCAAGGGCAATGACTGCGCATCCCAAAAGCGTACCAAGTGCCCCGTCCACTAATGACTGTTACTCTAGCTGACGTGCCTTGAAAACATATTTGTTCAGAGCTACGAGCTCAAAAATCCAGTGATTGTTCAAAATAGGGAATCTCAGGCACGAGGTCGACTAAAAGCGAAGTGTTGATCATGAGCAGACGAACATACTTTCATTCTACTCTTTAACCCATCTCCAAGAAAATTATCGGAGTTTCTGGGCAACAGGTCCCCGGAGCCAATTAATGAGCCAGAGGAGGAAACAAAAACAAAAGCACAGCAAGCAAGTAAGGACGGCTTCTTCAATCTGACCTGAACGTAACGGCTGAGGAAATGTGCTCGAATGGTTGTTCTATGAGCTCTGACTTAGGGAACGCCTTGAATGAGCATCGAGCCTTCTTACGCACTTTGTGGGCCCTTCTGCAATTCTATGAAGTAATCACTGACATCTCACTTAATAAAGCTTGCTAGGTGTGTGTATTGGTCGTGCTTGCTCGAAAACTCATGACTAAGTCCCCTCGACATGGAAATTTTAAGTATACAAGGAGTAAACGAGGCATGATTGGAGCACTGACAATAGCTGATGTGGAAAGTGATAGTAAAAGTCAGACCTGATAGGAGAGAGCCTCAGAATTCACTACGACTCCATTGTTAACAGGAGAGCCATCGGCTCATTAAGGATCATAAGGAGCCGTGGAAAGTGAAAGCTGTTGGGTCTGCGAAGGGCGGATCAAGACTATTCACTCATAAAAAGAAACAAAGCGGTTCAGCCTCTGCGATAGGATTGCTCCTGCTTTCTAAGGCTTTGGATGACCTCTAACCAGTTGTTATCAGTTCCTTTAACAGGGGGCCTACCACTCTGTCAGATCTTATATCACCTTTTAAAATGCAAAGGTTCCACTGCCAACATGAAGGCCTAGTGGCTCTAGCCTTTCATGGCTCTTTGCCAGCTCTTATCGCTTGTTATCATTCCTTCATACCGAACCAATCATCTCAGTTCCTTCACATCCCACACCACTCACTGAAGAACCAAACTTCCACTTTTGATACGAAGGGCATCATAGACCTTGTGGTTACCGCCTTCTATGGCTCATTCTCGAAAGCTATCACTTCTTATCAATCCATCTCAACAAACGTATATGGTCCCTAACCAACATCACCTAATAAAGTGCCCATGCTAACACAAGGGCATAACGGCTTGCGTCTTGCCTCGCCTTCTAAGGCTTCTTATCAGCTCCTATCAGTTATTATCACCCTCTATTACCTACCATCAATGTCGCCATTCTACCCAATGTATCTCTTCCGAATTTGAACGCTCTAGGTCAGGGAGGACAGGAGTTGTGTATTCCGATCAAACACACGCCAAAACACAGTGACAAACCAATAGACACACTTAGCGAATAAGAACTGGGGTGCGCAACAGATTGCATCATATGAAAAAAGTAATTTCGAGAAGAGCCGAAACTTCTAATGCCACAACTAGCTGCTAACTTCTGCCACACATATGTTATGTTATGTGTAGAGGAGGTCAAACAATTCTGGCGCGATGATCGATAGATGACATTGAATTTGAAAAACTCTGACGGGCAACATCAATTACTCGGCGATGCACAATAGATTGGACGACATGAGGTAATTGATTTATTCAACTTTTTCTTCATTGTATTTGGAAATGGCACATGCTTGCATGTTTGTTTTTAAGCGTGAGCAGGTATACGCGACTTACGAACGAAGACCGGATTCGAATTGGTGCGTTACGTCACCTTGGGAAAAGTTACCTTCAAATTTCTAGAAAACTCAACACTCTTAAGAACACAGATGCGAGTGTCGTAAAGAAGCAATCAGCAAATGTTCCAAAGAAGAAGCCAGGACGAAAACCAACTCTTTTTGAACGCGACAAGCGTCGGAGGATCAATATGGCAACAAACTCTACAAGAACTGCGAGGGGTTAGCTACAGATTGTGAGAATTCGGTTTTAAAATGAGCTGTTGCTCGCGTCCTGAAGTCATCAGACCACATAGTTTCTCAGAAGATGAAGTCTGCACCACGGCTAACACAGAGTTTCCGAGAGAAACGGCTTCTCGTTAGGAATGAGATGAACAAAGATTGGACAAAGGTGTGCTTTTGAAACCTGCATAGATTTATGAGAAGAGTATTTTATCTTTGTCTTTGTTCAGGTTATTTTTTCTGATGAGAAGAAGTTCAACGAAGACTGGCCAGTTGGAAACCACTATTGGCACGATCTATAGAAAGAACCACTACTTATGTCCCGGAAGAACTTCGGCGGCTTCTCGTTGATGGTCTGGGAAGCCTTTTGTAGCGACGGCATCGCTGGTATTCAATTCATATCTTGTAAAATGACAAGCCAGGACTACGAGTCACTTTTCGGGAAAACGTTGGTGCCATTTATCGAGAAGGACACAAGCATCCTATTTGCAGTCCAATAACATCCCGTTATTGTCATGGCCGGACCGGACTGCAGCCCGGACCTAAACCTCATCGAAAATATCTGGGGTGTATTAGTGCGTAAGATCTACGCAAACGGTAAAGTGTATGGCAATGTTAAATAGTTGAGAAGATTTATAACTATGAAGTTGAAGAGTCCGTCGCCTGTTCTTCTGAAGAAGCTCTTCGATTCGATGAATTATCGAATCTTGGAGCTTGTTCGGAAGAAGGGGAGCTGCACTCATTATTGAATAATCCTGCAGTAGAAAACGGATTGATTGGACTCCAGGTGTTGTTTTTTTTGGTTGACTATGCCAATCTAATATGCACCGATTTGAAAAATGCGTAAAGTGTAAAATTGTTGCGAAGGACCTCGAGTACTATAGTCGAGTACTGCGAAGTACTATAGTCGAATAGTTACCACGAAAAATAATCTTTTCTCCAACCTAATCATATATTGTCAGCAAACGCAGTAAAAACTTCGGCCTCTCTCTAAAACTAGTTTTTTATGGGGTACGATCTACTGTGCACCGCTCTTCGCACCTAACCAAGGTCACTTCGCGCCTAGGTGCGAGACGAGCTTGATTAGGTGCGATCGCATCAATATTCGCACACCCCCGAATTTGAAAGCACAAGGTTCACATTGACAATTTTCGCGCATACTCCGCCCCTTGCGGGCGGTGTCCGGCCTTACCAGCCATGGTAAGGGTTCCCATTCTGCCGCCTTGACTTCTATCAAGTTTTAACGCTTTAGATTGATGGGTACAGGAGTTGAGCGGTCTGACCCACGCACACAGTCGCACACACTTATGCGCATGGGCACACGCAAACACACATGCGTACATACTCATACACACGCAAATATTAGCGCGTAGTTGATGTTTTCTGCCGTTGATAACTTCTTATGCCTACTGTGACAGATGGACAACTCGAAACTGATAAACTTCAGCGAGCAACGCACTTTTATGTCCTCCTATGCTTGAGTTGAGCGAGGAAGCAAAATATGCATAATGACAACAAATTGCTTCTCAGCCGAGAATGAATTTTCGAATTATCAATATCGAAGAGTTTTTTGGGAATGGCGACCAGGTCAGGTTTCTGACGAGATACTCATTGAAAAAAACCAATGCATAAGGCACTAAGAAACAACTGGACTCGCTCTCATAGCAGTAATTACATTTTGAGCTAAAAGCCCCACCAAGGACAGAACCGCTTTATCGAGATTGTTTGTGCTTGAGAACTCCTGGAAGTGGAAATCTGCATTGAAGGCACGGTTCGCGATAAAAATGGTTTTGAGTTTTCCACACAGTATGAATTCGAGGCTCCCTCTCATGCCATCTGCAGCGGCGTGAGGTCGAAAAACGTCCTGGTTAGGTCGCAGTAAGGGGCCAGAGATTGCTTCGTGAGAATGTCACACCCATGATAGGCTGTCTCTGAAATCTAATTGACGGGCTCTGCATGGAATGATTATATTTAGCAAAAAGCTGGGCAACAAATCATCTCTGCGCTCTTTATGCACTCGGCCGAGACGCAGTGTACGAAAGGCTGCTGCCACACCCAACTACATTTTCACCGGCGAATATATACATTTTATCGGTAAACATCAGTATAAAGAATGTTTACTTACCTTCCCGATCCAGTGAACTTAAAGGCACCGTTCGCGATGATTCAATGGGCGGGTGTTTCGATGACGTGTCCGCCTCTCATTCGACGCCACATCTGACTGTCTGACGTGACATCGAATGAGAGGCGGACACGTCATCGACACACCCGCCCATTGAATCGTCGCGAACGGTGCCTCTAAGTTTTAAGTTGAAGATGAATGAGCTGCAGTGCAACAGAACAATATCAGGGGAGTAAATCTGACCAGCAGAGCAAGTGAAATCAGCTGTTTGGCTTGTACGCAAACACAGGCACTGCAGAAGCTCGCTCAAACACTTCTCCCACGCCTCTTTCTGCCTCAAACTCGTTCAACCTTTTTTTTACCAGTTTTTTGTTCTCCTGCATTACTTTATATACGCAGTTTTTCGCATTTTGCTCATTACCGTTGTAGTATATGGACTGCACCCTTCATTATTCGTCAAAAATCGGATACCCCAAAATTATCACAAAATTTTCGTGAACTGTGCCTTCAAAATAATGTAGTGCTTCTTAATAGAGAAGACACACACAAGAGAAGATGGAATGCAGAATAGGCACAGGAAAGTGCAGTGAACATATGTACATATGTATTTATAGGTACAGAGATCTCAGAATCTCTGCCTCCATCCACCATCACACATTTACTCACTTCGTCAATTATGCTAGGCTTACCAGAGAAAACACAATAATGTACGTCGAGAAATTGGTCATGACTGCCACGAGTACTTCAGGATTCGTTCCGGTTCGTCCCATTATTGGAATAATAATCGACTGTATCATTGATGAGAGATAGATGGCCATTCCATAAGATGGTGTATGCAGCACAATATGAGTTAGAACCACGACCCATTCATCTATAAGTCCATTAGGCGATCTTTCTAATATAAATGTTAGAAATTTGATCTTTGCAAACTCACTTTTAAAGTGAATCACGTCACCCGCAAGCGGAATAAGCATCAAAGTAAAAATGAAAGAACTAGAAACCCCTTTCAAAGTCAAAAAACAAACAATCACGGCGACCATTGTTCTGTGAACGGTCTCGATCGCTCTCGCATGATCCTGTAAGACCTTTCATTAGCACTCATGTCGTCCACGATTGAGTTAGAGCCAGTATCTGGCGATTACACCACAACATACTGAAAGCTCTACAAAATCAAATTTTGTAATTCAGGCCCCGCACACTAATTGTGCCCCACAGCAAAGAACGCACTGAATAGAAGTGGAATTCTGGTTGAGCTCCACCCCTCGAGATCTGGCTATAAGCTGGGGCGGATCATGAGCTCGTGCTAAAGGCTCGACGACTCTCCGCTCTCTGCAGGAGAGTTTCCTTAATTTTATTTGTTGACCAATCCTTCACCTTGTTGATTTTTTCTAGGGGTCTGGTCCGTCGTGAGAGCGAATTGGGAATTTCGACTCGTAGCGCAGCCCAACACCACGCGTATCTCCCCTTCTGCGGACGGAGCTTCGCTGAGCTCACATGCTCTGTTCTTCTGACTCTATGCTTAGCAAGATAAGACCCCTTCGGGTCTTTGTTCGGATAATATCGAATTTCTTGACAGACATAGCAGATCGTCACCAGTGGTTTTATGTAATATTTTTTACTTAAAAAAAACACGTTTATCACACGATTTATCAAGCGGAAAGAATATGAGTTATTTTCGATATTTTTTATGGCCTTGTAGAAAACAACTTCCTTAAATAGTCTCAGGTTGCCATTAAAAACAAAATTTTGATCTTCAACAGAAGAAAGTTCAGAAGTGTTTGATTAGCCTTGTAGAATGATCACTGTTGATTCCATAACCGGATTCGTAGTTGTAGATGGCTTCCCAATTTTCATTCAGAAACACGACTTTGGTCGCTTCTTCACAAATACATATCTCAATTCTAAATTTTCCCGAATCGATGCCCGCCTGGGCCAACCAAGCCTTCTATCCCTCCGGGGTCGGTGAATTGGTACCAGACTAGTCTGGAAGGATAAAAGCACTGACTTGTACTTTGACTGGCCACCGCAAGTCATTGTATAGACCACATACGAACTCATTATGCCACTACGATTCTGAATGGAAGACGAGTGCCTGGGCGCATCTTTCAGACGGGATTGACTGACGCCAAAAACTTTACTCTTTAAACTTTTTCCGAAACATATTTCAGTCCTCCTTCTTACACTATATCCAAATTTTCTGGGACAAGGTGTCCATGTTCTCTCCTATGAACTCTTTGAATAGCAGTCATAACATACTTAGCATACTAGTCGAATTGCCCTGCTAACGGCTGGCCTATTCCTTCTGATGGCAAACTTGCAAAAATCGACCGCTTCTGTGAAGCAAATGATACTTTTCTGCAAAACTCTGACACAGGTCTAACAGGGCGGCACAAGTGGTACTCCTTGTGCGCCGATGCATACGCTTGTGATTAGAACGCACGAACTGTTGCTCTTATCTCAAGAATAATTCATTGAATATTTGACTATTAGGCAACGAGAGCCTTAAGTGGTACTCAGTAATCTTGTCGAGTGATATTTACCATTCGGTTCGCCCGGCTCATGCCGGGCATCTCTTCTTCTTATGACAACATTGTGAAACCCGCCACAGCAACTTCAGAATAAGGGATACTTTTCCTATCACGAAATTCTACACAGGACCAGCAGGGTAGTGCAAAAGATGTTCAGTACGTGCTGATGCTCTCGCCTATCATTGAAAGCCTCAATCTGTTCCTCTTCATCTTAAAAATGGTTACCTATCAGCGATTCAACTGTTGGACAAATCAAGCTGTGAATGGTACTCACAAATGTTTTCGAGTGACAATAATGCCCATTTCTTTTCAATGAAGCTTTTTCCTCTACGGACTTTTTATTAATTTGGCCTTTGTTAGCAAGTTTAGTCACAAGTGACATCGAAACAAAAAGATCGCGTAATACATCATTTGGTCAAAAACCTTGCTGGGTAGCGGTCCTAGCCTAACAGCATGAAATGAATCAAATTTATCATAATTCATCTAATTAAGGGTTCTCTCTCACTGAAGGACCCCCAGCCGGTTAGCGACGAGGCTACGTAGGGCGTCCCCAGGTGGCGGATAGGGGAATTAATCGCCGATCAAAAGTCACCGATACATGCCCAGGTGGATTCAAGGGATAGACTCCTTGATTCTGCTGCGCTCAGTCGATATACCCTCTGTTCCTCGCAGGCAATCCACGCATACTTGTGCGGAGAGTTTCTGGATCAGTTGGTATCCTGCCCATCGACTCGGCCAAAAGCTTGCATTCTAGTGACTGGGAAGTATTTTTGGAGGCGATTCGGGGCCGTCTCCAAAAACAAAGCCCCTTGTCCACTTCGGGATAGCATGGCAAGCCCCCGGAGTCAATAGCCCCCACGTCAGAGCCTGGCAAGCTGCACGTTGGGTATCTTCACGCCAAAAACAGTAATAGAAATGGGCCTCATTCTCCTGAACCTGCGGGAGCCCCCAATACGGCAGCGTTGGGTAGGACCGCTCGGGAGAGGCTGCTAAAATCTCAGGGCCAAATTAGGCTGCCCAAAAGGAGAAGGACTAAGATGGCGATCTGTACTCTCAACGCACGGTAGCTTGCATCGGAAGCGTTTATAGAAGACCTGATGATGAAAGCTAGGAAGATCAAGTACGACGTCATCGGAGTGACCAAGACGAGAAGGCATCGCGCGCTGCACGCTGTATTTGAGACTGGAAAAGAACTGTTTCTTGGAACATGAGACGGTAGAGGCGTCGGCGGCGTAGGTGTCCTCGTCAGTACGCCCTTGGCCATGAACATCGATTCGTGCTAAAGCTTAACTACCCGAATCGGGCGTTTGCGATTAAGGAGATGTGGCTCAACCCCAGCTCTAACCATCTTCGTTGCTTACGCACCAACATCGAGCTACGAAGAAGAGGAGTTGGAAGCGTTTGATATGGATCTGGAGAGGTACTACAGAGAAGACCAAACTTTCTTCAAGGTCATCGTCAGTGATTTCAATGCCAAGATTAGCCCCAGAAGAAAGGCTGAAGAGCTTCACATCGGGACTCACGGAGAGGAATGGAACGAGCAGGGTGAGAGACTGTCCGAGTTTATCATGACGACTAACACCATCAAAAGTAACTCGCAGTTCCAGAAGCCCTCTCATTTAAGATGGACATGGGAGTCCCGTGGTGGACAGTTCCATAATGAAATAGACCACTTCATCTTCAATCGGAGATTTTGCCTGACCGACGCCGCTGTTGTTCTGAAGTTCTGCACGGGATCGGACCATCGTCTCCTTCGCGCTAGATTCTGCTTCTCAGTGCGTGGAGAGAGAACTATGAAGTTTAGGAAACGAAGCCTTGCGAGTAAATGGGAAGATTTCGTTATCGACAACATCGACGAGGAATACAACTGTCTCGTCGAGCATCTTCACGGTAGTACTACGAAAGCAGAGAGTCCACAAGTAGTCAAGAGACGACTTTCTTCAAAGACTCTCGAGCTGATACGCCAGCGTGGAATCGCGCGAGCTACAGACAATTATCAACAAACGTCCAAACTTGCAAAGCTATGCAGAGAATCGATAAAGGAAGATCTGAACGAGAGAAGAGCAGCAGTCATGGACGAAGCCGCCGAGGCCGGAAAGAGCGTTCGCAAAGCCCGACGGAGCTTCGCCAATTACAAGACCAAGATGACTTCCCTTCGTCGTCCTGACGGAACCGCTACTGCATCCCGGATGGCAATGGAGAAGGTTATCTACGTCTTCTACTCGGATCTCTTCGACATTCGCATCTACCTGCCTACTCACCATCTTAGGCAAGACGAATATATCGCTCCTTTTTTCCCTTCCGAAATACCACGTGCCACCACGTCGATGAAGAACTGTACAGCGCCCGGTCCGGATACGATCAAACCAGAACATCTGAAGAGTATCCCACCAGTCATCATCAAAACTCTAGCTAGGCTCTTCACACGGTACCTGTAGGAATGCACAGTGCCGACGTCGTGGAAAACAAGCGAGAACGTGTTGCTGTACAAAAAGGGAGATCCAGACGATATTGGCAATTATCGCCCGATCTGCCTGCTGTCAGTAATCTACAAGCTTTTCACTCATGTCATCTTGAACAGGATTGGCAGAATATTAGACGAAGGACAGGCATGCGACCAAGCAGGGTTTCGGAGAGGGTTCAGCGCAATCGACCATATCCACCCTCTAACAACTCTCAATGAAGTATCGCTAGAGTACACAATGCCGCTATGTCTTACGTTTATCGACTTGAAGAAAGCCTTTGACACCGTAGAGACAGAAGCGGTAATCAAAGCCCTGGGCAACCAGGGTGTTCCTACTCAATATATAAGGATGCTTCGTGACTCTACGACAACTTCATGACCAGGATTTCACCATTCTACGAGGAAGTCATTGTCGACGTGAAGAGAGGTGACCGGCAAGGTGATACCATTTCGCCCAAACTTTTCAGTCGAGAATATCATGCATCATTTGGAATGGGAAAACCTGGGAGTGAAGTTCGACGGCCGCTTCCTACAACACCTCCGCTTTACAGACGACATTGTGGTTATAACATCGAACATCGAGCAGGCGGAACGAAATCTGGCCGAGTTCGACAGTGATTGTGGAATGATCGGCTTGAGGCTAAACCTAACGAAGACGATGGTCATGAAAAACGGGCTGGTACCTGATGCTTCTTTCACGTTAAACGGAACGAATATCTCCGAATGCTCTAGCTATGTGTATCTAGGCCGGGAAGTCAACATGATGAACGACCTAGCTGCAGAGCTGTGCAGATGTAAACGCGCCGCGTGGGGAGCATATAAGAATATCGAGGGAGTAGTGAAGAAGACAAGGAACATCCGGCTCCGCGCTCACCTTTTCGACACTACTGTTCTTCCTGCTTTGACGTACGCCTCAGAGATTTGGACTCTACGAAAGCTGGATGAGCATGCTGTCAGCGTTACTCAACGGGCTTTGGCAAGGACGATGCTAGGAATTCCCTGTACACGCAAGTGCAGAAGGAAATCTGGAGTTCTGAGCTCCGTCAACGAACGAAGATCAGGGATGCCGTTGATTACGCCAAGAAATCGAAGGGCCGGACACGTTATGCGATATAGTGATGACCGTTGGACCAGAGCGGTTACTGACTGGATCCCACGGGACATCAAATGAACTCCAGGAAGGCCGCCAACGAGATGGTTAGACTTCTTCACGAAAGCTCAGAACGAAAGGAATATTGAACCTCGTGTCCCTCGAGCGAGAACGATTCACTAGACCACACTGATTCGTGACAGGGACGAATGGAGACGTTACTGGCGCCCGCTCGAGGAAGTCGATGATCAACGGGACGACAGGTGATACAGGAGGTGGTTGGATGAAAGATACAGTAGCGCTCAGAAGTATTCGGCGAAATGTTTCTTCAGTTTTCCCCTTCAGTCATAACACCTTTTCTACTGGATCTAATCATGCAAAATTTCACTATGTGTAGCATGGGTGTAGTGTGAATAACTAACTTCATAACTATTAGCCTGCCCTCTCATCATGTTCCAGGTACCCTAAAGAGCTTGAACTCAAAATCAGCTGGAAATACGGATGATGGCCAACTGGATCTTCTCTTTGCGATGTCTTAAGTGTACGCGCTGTTGCCGAACATGGTGAGAGAGAAAAACGTGTATAAGGTGCAAATAGTTGCAAGCGTCGCAGACCTTGCTTTCGGCAAAGTATACTACCGCAACAAACACTTTGCTCATAGTTACGTGGATATTGCTGCTTTGCAGAAAAATAGTGTCGGATAGTGTGAAATATACTCCAGCATATCAAGATTTCGCGCGATTTGCTCAACCAAGAAAAAAGTTATGAACGAAAAACTTTTTTCCCTTTGGCCGAAGGCTTTTGAGCGCTACTGTATTGAAGAGTCAAGCACTGTTTACCCTTTACTGTCCCACTTTGTCGAGATTGGGCTGGATTTCTACCGAATTTTTTTCAAGGAGATGAGACCGACTAGAAACTTGGTTAGACGGGTAATCTGTCTCGTACAACACGAATATCGCATCCACTCGTCATAAAGATGCTTCGCGCCCACGCCACAGGCACCGACGCCAAATGGAGCTGGGCCACCAATCTTGCTGAAAACTTGTCCCTAAGCGGGGCGCATGGCATTTTCATGACGAATGGATGCGATATTCGTGTTCTACGGGTCACATTACCCCTCAAGGCAAGTTTCTAGTCGGTTTCACCATCTTGAAAAAATTCGATAGAAATTCAGCCTATTCTAGACATAGTGGGACAGCGAAGGGTAAAAGTGCCAAGAGTCAATGTTTGATCGCGAATACCAAAGCCGTTAAGATCTAATGGGAAGTTGCTCCTGCTCTCTGAAGCTTTTATCAATTATTATCAGTCCTTTTCAGCGTGCCTACAACCACGTCACGTCCTACTTCACCTATTGAAATGCAAGGTTCCACTGTCGACACGAAGAGAATTACAAATCTAGTGGCTGTAGCCTTCTGAGCTCTTCGTCAGCTCTTTCCCGCTTGTTATCAGCCATTGTCAAAGTGCTCAACTGTTAGCCTCTCGCATTCTATGACTCGTTATCAGTCTCTAACAGCTGTTATCAATCCTTATCACTAAATATCTACGGTATCTTCTTAATCCACATCCTTTACTAAAGTACCGAGGCACCATCTTTTACACGAAGGAGGCAACGGATGCTGTGGCTCTAGCCTTCTAAGGCTCTTCATCAACCCCTTTTATTTGTTATCACCTCCCATCACACATATTCAGTGTTCCCATCCTGTCGCCTGTACTCCTAGCGAAATTGAGCTCATGTGAGCTTCAACAGGAGTTATGAACTTGCGGTCGAAACCCATGTCGCGCACACACCGCCTTCTGTAGGTGGATCCTGATCCTGCTACCTACCATGAGTATTCCCATCCTGCCGACCGTACTCCTACCAAATATCAACGCTCTAGGTTCACGGGGACAGGAGTTGTGAATTTCCGGTCAAACACACACACCGACACACGAACAAACACATCGACAGAAAAACAGACACTTTCAGCCAATTATATACAGTAGGATAAGTGAGAGAAATACTTCAGAAATGTTCTAGGATGCGGGAGAAAAGCGGTTAAAGGGGATGGAACAACTGTGGTCAAACCTCATGAATAGGTGGAGTTTACACTAAAGTGAGCGAGGCTTGCATCGAAATTCATAACTTTGTTCGGAAACGTCCTAGAATGTGGTAAAAGAGCGGTTAGAGGTAATAGAACAAATGTGGTCACCCCAAGCCCCATAAGTGTGCGGGGTTTGCAATAGAGTTTGCGGGGCTAGGATTGGAAATTTATTAATCTGTTAAAAAAAGCTCTAAAACGCGGAAAAAGTGGTCAGATATAATAGAAAAATGTGGTCAAATTTTAGAAGGCGGGGTGTGCACGGGTAGGTGTGGGTGGGACAAAAAATTCATAGCCCTGTTCAAAACGTGTTAATGCGGAAAAATTGGTCAGTTGCAGTGGCTTTCATAGTGATAGTGGTCTATACTGAGACTATGACCAATTACTCGATCACTTATAATTAAGCTCAAATTAAACATATCTAGCGAATGCCCTCAAAGCGTTCCCAGTGGTCAAATGTAGTGAAAACTGTCTCATTCTGATGCAACAAACATTCTTCCGAATGAAGCTTGTGGACATACAATCATAGCCCAACTGTTTTACAAATATGGCTTTTCGGCCAAAGTAAAACTTACAGCTATGATAGCTTATTGAGGTCACTAGATGAAAAACAGGCAGAAGATATCATCTTATTTCACTATCTTTCTTATTTATGAAGCAGTAATTTGGTATGTCGTTGTCGGTTTGTCGGTCTATCGGTGTGTCTGTTTGTCAGTTTGTCCGTCTGTCCGTCTGCAGAACTTTGTAATTACGATAAAGGTCAAGACTTGGAAAATTAAGCTCTCTTCAGCACTTCCTTCTTATAAATAAAACAATATTTAGGTGGATCGGGTAATGGAGTGGAGTGGAGTGAGTAATATGGAGTGAAGTGGGTACTTCAACACTGTGATTTCGATCCGCACTGGTATCGTGCTGTGTGGGCCTAAACAAAATTCGGGGGGTGATGATGCTCTTGAAGAGCCTCCGCTTTTTTCAACATTGAGCACTAGAGTGCAGGCAGGAATGTGATCAGAATTGGCAAATATATCATGGTGCGCAGAAGCGTTTACTCACCGAGAATATATCATTTTTTACTTAAGTTTCGAGAGAGAAGGTCGCATCGGGTTGGGATAGTCAATTGAATGTCCTATCAAACACCATATCAACTTTTTACACGAGGTAATCATCTCGCGCACCCAAGTGCTCATCCTTGAAGCTTACGTAAGAACTATATTCTTTAGCCCAAACCGTATCTGAACACACATGAGGACGGCTACCTCTCCTTTTCTGCGTTGAGCCCGGCATAAGCCAGGCGACCCGACTGGTATGCATATGAGCCGCTAAATGTTAACTTATTTGTGCCTGTGTTTGTATGTATTTGACGGGAAATTCATAACTCCAGTTCCCTGAATCTAGAGCGTTCAATTTGAAAAAGATACAGGAGGAAGGGTGGGATGACTGATGGTGGGTAAGAAGAAGTGAATACAATCGATAAGGACCACAGGACTCGTTAGTTTCCTCGTGTTGACGGTGAATCCTTGGCACTTTAGTAGGTGGCGTGGGCTGTGAAGGAACCGTAAATAATTGATGATTGGGATTGATAACAACTGATAGGCACGAATGAAGTTCATAAAGGGCGAGGGTCACTAGGCCTGTAATGCCCAGCAGTACCAGAGGCTCGAAACCTCTCCGTGCACGTGAGACAATGATTTGAGCAAGACCGAGTTCCTGGGCCAGACTAGCCATTGTTCGATCCTCTTCGGATTTCCCGATGATCCTGCCTCGCGTGAAGTCATCCAGGTGATGACTGAAGGACAGGTTGTATTGAAGGGTACCGCTACAGTCCTCTTTATCTTCTCGTTGATTGCCAAAATTTTTCTTCACACCCATTAAGGCCTCGACTTGCGCGGATGGCCATACTTCACGCCTTCTTCAAGTTATTTTGAGCGGAGGAACGTTCATCATCTTATGCTTGAACCGTTGTACGTCTAGCAATATGCTCCCACATCTTCACTTTTTCAAACCCAGTCGCTAATGTTTTGAATTACTTTATCTATGAAGTTTCCAAATTTTGCTAACCGGTGAATTGAGCTCTCTGCTAGGTACTGTATGAGTACAAATTTTTTCCATTTTTTTTCATTTTTGAGTTGACCACAAAAGGTTGCATCATCTTCACAGAATTCAGTATACATTTTACTTTTGAGAGCTCTCCCCTTCTTCTTGGTTTGATAATTAGAGAATACTTAGGTGCTTTTTCTTCTTCTATGCACACTTTTTTACCTTATTTTCTTTAAGCATTTTGGATTCAGTTTGAAATCGCTCTGCTGTCATTGAAGCTTTTGCCCGAATTCTTTTCATGCACTCTTTGTGCATGTGATAAGTAAATGGTAAAGATAAGCAAGCAAAACAATGCCATAAGTATGAGTTTCTAGAATCAACAGTTGTTGCTGGTCGGGTTCGTTTATGACCAGACAATAAGAAATAATGCAATGCACTCACTTCCCTTTTTACGGGCTCAATCTTGGCCGCCAAAAAAGCCATTGAGCCCAAACCAGCCCACACAACTGGCATTGCATATATCACCACTGCTACGGCGTGAATAGAGTACCTTCAACATAGGCATTACGTGCGATTCTTTAGACGCATTAGCTTGATGCATAAATTTTTCCGACTTTTTTGAAAATATCTCAATGGCGGGCCAACCTGAAGATTAGAGCTATGCACCATCACCATCCACCAGTCGACGCTAACACTCAGGCAGCTTTTCGATTCCTTACTCCCAAAAGGACAGGAGCTGGGACTTGAAGAAGTCGTCGAGTTCTTTTCTGACTTTGTCCTCTGTTTCAAATTTTTTCCCGTCCAGAGAGCGCTGCAGGTGGCTGAACAGCCAGTAGTCGGACGGAGCGAGGTCAGGGCTGTAAGGGGCTGGACGGCAGTCAGCAATCCATACTTCTTCAGCTGGGCCTGGATCGCCTTTGCGGTGTGAGGTCGGGCGTTTTCATGGTAGAAGAAGTAGACATCCGCATCCGATCCACGAGTACGGTCGACGTGATCCTCCAATTTCCGCAGCTCAGTGTAACAGATGTGGAAGCGACAATCGCCTATCCCTCCTCCAGCAGCTCCCAGTGCCCAATGCCTCTCCTGGGCCAACAATAAGGCGGGAAAACTTCCGTGGAGTGAAGGTCAGGATGGCTTTTGGCTAATCTCCTTTGTCTCTTTTGTGCATCCACCGCTGCTCCCTCACAGTTTTACCGTAGAAGACTCATTCCCCATCTCCAGTGATTGTCGAGTTGGGAAAGTGGAGTTTTTGTTCGGAGAGTGGAGAGAGAAGCTTCGAGAGATCATAGGCGGACAGTTCATGTGGGACCCATCGACCAGGCTTTGCTACCTTGCCGAGCTGTTCCTATCCATGAAATCGTCGAATGATTATAGCCTAGCATGGTCGCCATTTTCTGGTGGTTAGGTACGGGTCCTACTCCACGGTGGAACGTAGTACTTCCAGACCCAACTTCATCGGCCAACCCGATTTCGGAGCATCTTCGAGAGAAAAATCTCATCTATTGAATTTGGCGAACCATGTCTTGCATGTGCGGCAAGAGATGACGTCTTCACCGTATGTTTCCACTAGCTTGTTATGGGTTTCCTTTGCATACCAGCCGATATCGCGAAGCAAATCCAGGCTGTGGCGCAGGCGCATTCTGCCACAGTGGTAATTGTACGACATTGTCGCCTGCATATACAGGGTAGGTGAGTGATAGCTAGTGTGTTGGAAGAACATTATGAAACACCACGTACAACTAAAGACGAAGTCCCAACATCAATTCAAACAAAATGCGGAAGAATTAAGCACGGGAAAAAAACTTGTGCATCACTCTAAACTTTTGTTCATCGCAAGAGGGCAGGCCTTGCTTGATAAATTCAGGGTGTTTAAGATCAGGATTTCGAAAAAGTGGTAATATTTTAGTAGAGTGAATTTTATTCAATAAGCTATATAATTAAAATTCACCATGGCATCGCGCCCCATATTAGTAGTGTTAGCTGCGTCGAAGCGAGTGTTAGAACACTCATAGTGACAAATACAATGGCATAGTTGGTAACAGCCGCCCTGCATTCTCCAGCTAAAAAGGAATGGGTGATTGGAATGAAGACTCTAATACCGCATCTAATTAGCCAGTCAAATAACTAATCTCTACTAAGCTCGCAAGGTGTTCGATGTGGGAGGTGCTCCTAAACTGAACCAAACTAACACGAAATTTCTCATAGCTTGATTCTCATGCATTACATCTTGCTTCCTCCGTATCACTTCGCAACGACACGTACAATATTGAAAAATGGAATTTAAAAGAGCTTTAACAAGGAAGGTCTTTTAGGGCGTGAGACGCTTTTTGAAAATGGTTTTTCGCATGGTGTAGAGGCATGAGCACTGAGTACAGAACTATGGCCCATATCCGCTAAGTGACCTTCGGTATGCCAAAAAAGGAGTGAAAATGATTTGTCAGAAATGACCGTTTTAACCCACTGAGCGCCGTTTTTTTCATTCAAGGCGCCGACTAACCGCACAGCAGAAGGCGCCAGTGGGCTGCGCATAGAAAATAACGTAAACTGTAGCCAAAAAGGGAGCCACATGTTGAAACAGTCGAAAAGTGCGGGTTAGTTTCATATGAGCTGTCCACGGTTGCATTGCCAGCGACGGATGGTGTGGTGGGTAGCGATGTGGACTTCGAGCTGGGACGGGTAGGCTGGGTTGATGGTTCAAAACCTCGAGGTGCAGCCGTTTTTGCATTTTATGTCGTCACCTCTAGATTGGCTACATATTGCACCAGGACCAAAGCAAGTGCCGACTAGTCATGGTCGTAACCAGGTCAAGCGATAAGTTGATCTGGTCACGACCATCACTCTACAAGTTGAATTTTATTGATACTGACTGGAACAAATTACACCGCCGATTACGAGTGGGATAGCTGGTTTGCGAAGGCGTGGTAGTACGAAAGTATAGTCCGCCACTACTTCACCATCGCTTCCCATCCGCCAATTCCTCGTCCACCATTCTGCTTTTGCAATGCTTTTTTCTTACCAAAGTTCTTCTCGAATGAAGTTAACATTAATCATCATTTTCATTCGCATTGGGGCATAGAAAAACATTGAAGTTTGCCTTTTCTACTAGATCGGTCGAGCGGAGTGATAGATGTAAGTAAAAAAATAAATTTTATCTGATGAGACCATGCAAATCAACACAAAAGTCCTATTGCCGGGTAAAAAGATTGGTATCTCAACAAGTCAGTGCTTTTATACTCCCAGACGAGTCTGTTACCAATTCACCGACCCCGGAGGGATGGAAGGCTTGGTTGGCCTAGGCGGGCATCGACCCGGGATTTGAACCCCTGACCGTGCGTGTGATATAGTGCGCCACTTGCTACTACACCACTTCCGCCCACTCGCTGACCCAAAAGCACTGACTTGTACATCGGCTGGCCACCGCAGGCCACATATGCACTCATTACGCCACTATGATTCTGAATGGAAGTCGAGTGCGGGGGCGCATCCCTCAGACGGGATTGATTGACGCCAAAAACTTTATCCTTTATCCTTTTTTATCTCAACAAATTCTGAACCATAAGGCATTCATGTTCGAAGAAGGACAGAGGCATGCTGTATACCAGATTTTCACGGACGGCAAAAATGGAAAACCATCAGCTGAGCAGCTTTGCTCACGCGGATTCACAGAAATTACTGCCTAGGTAATATTATTCACAACCAATCGACGCAGCATTTCTCAGCTTCTTTTTAGTCAACTGGGCCTTGTGGGCATCTTCTGATAGATTCAGTTCCAGGAATAGGAAGCTTCCCCACAGATATTGGACCTGGGACCTAGAACGTGAGGGTTAGCCCCTCTGTCTGGCATTAAGGCCACTCAAAATTTGTACTTGGAAGGGGCAAGCGAAGAGATGACCATTCCCTTACATGAAGTTCAACTACACTGATTACGTCTTTCGAATGGTCAGTCTGTTGCCAGGGTATGGACAAGTTAGCTCATCACTGTTTCTAACGCAGCATCGATCTTGCGGAGTTGCCATTGTGCGATTGGGTGGCCTGTGCCTCAAAATATACAGTACACATGGGGGTGCATGATATGAAAACAACAGGTGTATCATAACGAAGGCAAAACATTAGAAAGGTGCTTTTATTTGGTTTCTCTTATTACTGGTCCACTCTTACTACTGTCTGACTGATCCTGGTTACGACCATGACTAGTCGGCACTTGCTTTGGTCCTGGTGCAATATGTAGCCAATCTAGAGGTGGCAACATAAAATGCAGAAGCGGGCATAAGCCAGCTTACCCGTAACAGCTCGAAGTCCACATCACTATCCACCACACCATCCGTCACGGCCAGCAGCGCTGCCCGTTGACAGCTCATGTGAAACTACTCCGCACTTTTCAACTGTTTCAACATGTGACTCCCTTTTTTGGCTACAGTTCACGTTATTTTCAAAACGCAGCTCACTGGCGGCTTCTACTTAGCGGATAGTCTACAACATGTATGAAACAAACGGCGCTTAGCGGGTTAAAATGGCCATTTCAGACGAATCATTTTCACTTCTTTTTAGGCCTTCAGAGGGACATCCAGCGAAAGTGGACAATAGTTCTGAACTCAGTGCTCACGACCCTATACCATGCAAAAAATCATTTTCCAAAAGCGTCCCACGCCCTGGGAGACCTTCCTTGTAAGCTCCGTGACTTCGTAAAACTGCAGCATCTGACCTCATAGGTCGGCCATGCGGACACCAAACATCCCTTTACTATCCGATCTTTGATTATTGGAAATTTCTATCGTTTGGACTTTGTCTTTCAATGAATTTCGTTGTAAACTCTTTTCTTGACTTTTTCAAATTTTCAATGCTCGGCAAGCAAGGGATAGCGAAGCACTGAATAGTTGGTAATTTGATTTCAACGCAAGAAGAGAATGTTGGAGCTTCCTTCCAGAAAACTGAGTAATCCGAGTCTTTGTTGTCATTGCAAGGACGCCATAGATTTCCAGGTCAAATTGACTTCGAATACATAGAATCGTGTTTATCGAGAGAAACCCAATGACGAATTTCTAGCCAGTTAGTCGGTTAACATGTACACTGCTCCGCGTGAATATACGTCCACCCATGCATTGCCCAAACCGTAGCACTCGATTGAAAGCTATGAGAAGTTTGTGAAAAACCAAAATTCACACACGAAAAAGTGCTATAATTTTTCACCCTTCAATTGGTGAGGAAGTCGTAATATCCTATTCAGCAGAAAGATACGTCCAACCTACTTTTCCTTGCGTCCTCCCGTTTTCGCTCAATATAACTGCTCTGATGTAACGCTGTTTGATCTAACGCTTTTCGTTTCTGGTAATGGTTGAAGGAAAACAACTGTTAGAATTTGAAAAAGGTCAAACTTTCAAAACTCTTGAGCAAGGATAGTCAAACCGACTGATCGCACTAAGTTTGGGCCGCCGCCGCGACTTCGTCAACAGACTCCTCAAGAGTAATGGTGTTTATGGGATCAACGAACCTTCTTTGCTTCAGATTAAAGATAAGCGACGGATTCTACGAAAACATCGATCACGCCGAAGACATGCGCGAAAAGAAAACCTTCTCTCGAACTCGATGTCTCAAAGGATACAGTTTATCGGGTGGTATTAAAAATCAAGTTTACCAATCGTAAAAAATTTGGAAGGCTCCGTTCTTGACATCAGCAGAACGAACATTAAACAAAAGAAGCGTTAGGGAAACAAGTCGATATCACGGAAAAGGGACACATTCGACCTGACTTGAAGAAGGTGGCTGTTCCTTCCTGCACTTCAATCTTCTCTCGTTGTATGTTTCTGCTTCAGGCTGTGGTTTCCGATTTAAAAAAGTTCAACAGCGACAGGCCGGAGTGCAATCGATTCCATTGGCACGATCTCAGGCAAGGGGAACTTCTTTTCCAGGACGGAATTTCAATTAAGGCGGCGTGATGATTTGGGCAGCAATCACATTGGAATGACGACTGTTCCTCCGGCTATCGGGCTGCTTCGAGGCACGCGAACAATTGGGAACATCATTATTTTTCGCCCTTCGCATGCAACAACAGCCGATGCTGCATATGCTGTTGGTGTTGAACATGGTCAGTAATATGAGTTCAATACGAAATCATACAATAATTCTGAGTAATTTTAATCTCAGCACCGAATATGATGTTGTCGAGCTCTTGAATAATGCTTCCAGTAAGTTCCTCCAACGATTGCAACTTTACAGGTACGTGACGAAACCAACCTACGGTCTGAATGTACTCGACGTCGTCCTATCCTCTAGCCAGATCATCTATGATTTAAAGGCACAGTTCAAGATAGTTTTGGGTAATCCAGATTATGACGAAAAATAGAAGATAAGATGGAAAATAGTGTGATGAAGGCGAAGAAACTGCGTGAATCGGTGTTTCTACAGCGAAAAAGACTTTGAAGAACCGTTTAAAAGGACGAGAATGAGACTAGAAAAATGAAGAAGAATGGAGGGTTTGGACGAGCTATACAACGCGTGTCATTGCGTACGTGTGAGAATCGACGAATAGCTCACTGCGGTAAGAAAAATTTATTTACGCATAAGCCTAGGTTAACAAAAAAAACCCTAGTAGTAGCAATAATAGTCCACTTTTTTGGCCTTTTGTGGTAGAAAATTAAATAAGGAATCGCAGCAACAAAGCGAATATTGCAATCTGCATCGCCTCGACACTCGTTTGACGTGACATCAATCGAGGGGCGGGAAGTCCGGGGGATCCTGAAACGGGGTCCCACTATGCCCTTGCTGTTGAGTTTTGGTTCTCGACAGCGTCATTCGTGTTGCCCTTGGGGCCACTGGATATTCCTAGGGGGAGAACTCAGAAGCAATTTTTATCATGAGCTGTGCCTTTAATAGAATTACCTCCTTTCTTCGGTTCAGATCATGAAACAGTCTAAGACGAGATTCTGTGCATAGTGCTACCTCTTACTAACGACAGCGTCCTCATCTGCTTAATTTCGTCGACGTACTTTCAATGCCTATCTCAAGAGCAATGGCTGACTTGATGTCTTAATAATTGCAATCGCGTATAAATTTGTCCCGTTCAGATTTCCTAGAACTTGTCGATTAACATATCCCTTACATATTGCAAATGTAATAGCTCAAAAAGAGAGACCTTCGGTACCCTCTCCCTCGCCCAACCTATATAAAGCAGTCGATATGGTGAAGCTTTGAACTTGGTCAGCACATTAAAAAGTGGGAGAAGAATCGCGAATGGCGCCTTTTGCTGAGAGCAACTATCGAACAATAACTCCTCTGCTTTTGAAGGGAGTTCGGAAACATTGGCGGTATGCCTACTATATCCAATGAGAACGCCACTGCTTCGCATCGGATTCACAGAAAGCAATGTGATTATAGAGTTAATTTGATGGTGTCTTTCACAGTTTCCTTTCGACGTGCGCAAAATGCTGGGCTTGGAATCATTCTTTTCAGAACCAACATGAGGGATCCCTCATGTTGTAAATGAAAAGTGTGCATCTCACTGTATCAGTCATTGTCTACACCAGCAAAAGTTATAGAGAAAGTCGTTAGGGATAGGCTGACAGCATGAGCAGCACAGCATGTTGCTGTAGAGCATGCATGATTGGACTCTGGCTCTTGATAGTGATAATTCCATGGATATTGTTTTCGTTCTATTATTTAAAGCATTCGATAGAAAAAGGCACCAGAGTTCACTTGCCAAGCTTCATCACCTCGGCGTTACTGGGATTTTTTGAGTGGCTGAAATCGTACCTGCACGACCGGCATATGACCGTCTAAGTGGGGCGCTTCTTTTCTGACAGGTACATGACTGCAGTAGTAGTTTCTTCAGGAGAGCGTGCTATCACTAGTACTTTTCTGATTTATACAGTGGACCTACCCACTAGTATCTAGTACAGAAAGGGTTTTGTTTGCTTACGTGCTATTCCCTTCGTGGAAGGAACACTACATTACAGGACTCGGCTATCACATGGCTTGTCTGTTCACGTGGTTTGTGGGTATAGTCGCCCCTCGAAAGTCTCCTTATCTGCGAAATCATTGCCGAGTGGTGTAGCTGTTGGACTTGGAGACCAACCGCAACCGCTCCAGAGAAAAGAGTCGCACTCGTGACTCTTCATCTATGGTGTTGTGTTCGCTTAGGTATTTATGGTCACTTCCACTCTAAATTTGAGTGATCATATTTACTTTGTATCCTCACTATCCGCTATCTTATATGTATATGTACATAGTTATTTGAAGATGGCTGGACCCATATTTGCAAACCAATGGCTGTTATTTTTTCCCCCTTCTGAAGTGCGTGAATTGGCTCACATGAATGAATAGGTGGAAAGTCGCTGCATTTCTCATATTTCTCTTCGCTGCATCATTTAAAATCCGATAGTTACACTCACATTCGTTTCGAATATGCTTTCCAGCTTTAACAAGTGACGTGATCGCAAATATCGCGTTCAGCGCATTTCCAATAGTGTCGGAGTAAACGACAACGAAGAGCCCTTAAAATAAATCTATCGGTTAAGGTATGGTTCTTGAAGTGAAACGGCTTGCCACGCTAGCCGCACTCGATGGCATACAGTCGCGTGCTGTAAAGGAAAACTTATACTTTCAGTGGAATATAAGGTGACTACCACGGAACCGCTGCCACCTGTAGTGCGAATTCGGGAACAAATATTAACATCTAAGATGATCCGTGTTAGAGGAATTGATTCTTGTGATTAATAACTCTTGCTTCGACCTTGGCTCTAACAGGTAGATCCCATTTATAACAGGAAGAAACTCACCAAGAAAGTCGAAGAAAACATATTTCTGGTCAGGGTTCCCAGCCGGATTGCTCAGGTTCGGTGATTGGAGTAGATGTAACACTGTGGCGTACACATTATCACCTGAAATCGAACTTTAGCATGCAGTTGCACGATTGTTAGGCCCATGATGGGAGATAAATCGTTCCCTCTAACAAATAGTGTCTATGAGCAAACTTTTTTGACGAGTTCATTTTTGAAGTGTTCATTGTTGATTGAAAGCATTCAACATTCTTTCTCAAGCTTGAGGTAAGCGACCCTGAGGAGCCCTAAAGAAGAGATGGCGGGACGGGATCAAGAAGGAACCAGAAGCTACGGTATCGGCAGAAGATCCCGCAGATAGGAAGGAATGGAGACGGCTGAAAAGAATAGCGGACCCTGCGACGGCACGGCAACGCTAAATAAGAAGTCAAAAAAGGATAAGGATTACGTCTCTAGGCGATTATCAATCTCGTCTGAGGGATGCGCCCACGCATTCGGCTTCCAATCAGAATTGTAGTGGCGTATTGAATGCGTATGTGGCCTAAACCATGACTTGCGGTGGTTGGCCGATGTGCAAGTCAGTGACTTCAACCTCTCAGACGAGTCTGCCACCAATTAATCAACCCAGGAGGAACGAAGGGTTTTGATGGCCTAGGCGGACATCGAGCCGGGATTCGCACCCGTGACAGTGTAGGTGAGGTAGTGCGCCACTTGCCACTACACCACGTTCGCCCATGGCAAATTATATCGAGATAAAAACAATACGTGATCCTCTATCAAAAAGTTAAACTTGAGACCCTTGTCCCTATCCTATAGAATGGACGAGATCGAACTCCGTTCTCCTCATATGGTAATGATAATGGTAATCAATCCTTACCACTGCACTTTTCACACATTTTTGTCGACTCCTGCTTTATCATATCGTCTTATCCAACATACCAAATGGTCATGGCACATCGTCATTAAGAAAAGGTATCTGCGACCCAGCTACACCCATATTAAGCATTGGAGTAGTAATACTCCGTTGCTACACGAAAAGAGGAACTTATCTATAGACAACGATCAGCGAAATCAGTTGTGATGGGTTCTTACCACGAACCATTCATGTTCCCCTACGAATCTATACTAGTCCCCAAAGTGCTAAGATTCGAACGCTGGATCGAGGGAATACAGTCGCACCACAGAAAAGGCGTTTCTAACGCAATGTCACACGTTGAAGGCCTCGCGGGTATCGGTTTCAAAGATAACAAAATTGGAAAAAGGGTTTATTAAAAGAATATAGTGTGGCACTCCCTCGCGTCCGGCATCTTATAGTTTCTGGGTCTCGGTCATATTTTATATGATCAAGACCTAGAAACTGTCTGACAGAAGTGAAAGCTCAACTAATGCTTGTGATTTTTAAATAAGGCCTATTATCAGCTATGTAGGATGGCCAACAGACCTTCATGGCTTTTCAAAAGCCTATCAGGAATCATTCGAGGGAACTGCTCTTTATTCAAATTTTTGTAATTAGCAAGCTTTTCAAACGGACATCAGAAGGATCTGGTCATGAAGAAGATAAAGAACATCTGACTGCTAGCCCACTTTTTGGCTTCAAGCCCATCCCGCTTCGACTTACATCTCAGATACTCACACCTTACCCAAGCACGATCAGCATACATTCATCGTCATTCAAAACAAACGAACGAGTTAGCACCACAAAGAGACATCAGTTCGTTACTTGAGGGTTTTGCTACGAACACGTGTGTTTCCAACATGAACGGTGGAGATCATTCATTTGTTGCAATATCCTTTCCTTTTCGGAAAAGCAGAATGTCCTCGATGTAAATAATACAGAGGCAATCACCTCTGCCTTCCTTCGAATTCACGATTAATATCGTTCAAGTAGCAGGTGAAGAGAAATGGTTTGAAGTGATGTCTACGATGACTGTAATGTAGTGGAATATTCGTAGGCAATGCATTAAAAGGAAAGGGATATCGAATCCGTGCTCAATGTGTTATGTCATTATCGTCTTTCACGCTTTGGATGGTGCGCTACCTTAAAGAGATATATTGGCTTAATGTAGATAAAAGTAGAGTAACTGATACTCAAATACCGAAGCAATTAATAGTGAGATATCAGGCTTGCTTTAGCTGCGACTGTACACCCTGTTACAGTACGGGGCCCTCAGCACACCCAATCACTTTGTTGGGGTTACTGACGACCGAGGATATACGTATGTATGTATGTAACAGTGACTCGTCGTAGCGCTCATCGCAAGAAGAGAACTGACTACTGCCAGCTGTAAGATGCATAATGAAGTCTAGGTGGTAAATTGAGTCAATAATATTCTTGGTGTACGTAGGCACTTACCAGCACGTTGTATGGACCCTATAGCGATCCGTTTCCCTTCATCGAATTCTGTATGCCACCAGTAACCGTTTTGAACAAATGCCAAATCCAAACCTGAGCAATGCGAGCATAGCTTCCACGTGATATTACTCACAAATGCATGGGAATACGAAACAAAGAGTGTTGAAAAATCTCTCTTCTTTATAAAGCAGTAACTTGGTGCGACGGTTTGTGTGCTTATCGGTCTGTAGGCTTGCTAGTGTGTCGGTCTGTCCGTCCGCAAAACTTTGTGATTACGATAAGGGTAGTGCTTCGGAAAACCGCTAGCTTTACCCTACATTTCCTCCTTATATGTGGAACAGTAACTTGTTGGGTAGGTCAGTAGAGTAGAGTAAGTACTGCGGAGTGAAGTGAGAAATGTGAAGTGGATATTTCAGAGCTGTGATTTCGTTCTGGCGTCGTGCTATGTATGTCTATACAACGGTCAATCGAATATTCAATTCGAACCCCATTCTAGCTTTTTGCAGGAGGTAATCACCTCACACTGGCGCTTCTTCCCTCCTCGGGCTTAGATTGAAGATACATATTTCCGCCTGGAACCATTGGAAGCACAGGTAAAGCCCTACCTCTCCTTCTCTGCACTCAAATCTCCACTGTGAATGAAAGCGAAGCCACCCCCCTCACCAACAACATTTTTAACTACTTTGTAAAAGTAAGGAATGAGGCCCGGCGTGAGCCGGACGACCCGATTGGTATTTATAGTAAATCATGAATCGTGAAAACGTTAAAGAACCTACCCGGTATTCTTCCGTAGTCTCGAAATACGCGAAAATCTGTCTCGCCCGGGAACAATCCACTCTGGAATACTTCCTGAGCAATGATGGAGCAGTGAGGATGGGTTGCACTCTCCAAGTAAGAATTCAGTAACCATTGATTAGCAGGACCTAAACTCCGTTTTCAAAAGTAGATGAACAGTCATCGCCGCTGAACCTACCAACCGGCTTGAAAGAGGAGCTCTCTACCACCACTACCACTTGCTTCGAGATTTATGAAGGCCCGTATAAGGTGACGCCATGGATGTTGAGTGATGAAACCGTGCGCGCCCTGCAACGGTAGTTACTACCTCTATTGAATTACTTCTGTAAGCGTTTTCTCCGTTTTTCCATGGGTTGCACAAACCTGATCCGTACCCAGTGTTCCAGCTATTTCAATCCTCGATCAACGTTAGCCTGGCAACTAGATGGTTGCGTATTTTTAGTACGTTTTTCGTGGAAGAATTTTATACTCACCAAGGCATATTTTTCGTATTGATCACAAATTCCAAGATACCTATAGATATGAATCACTTTGGAAACGGGTAGTTTTAAAGTGACGAACTCTAGAGGTACCCGGGAATACGCAGCCACTTAGTGGCCAACCGTATGCAATTGTTGTGCAATTGCTACTAATTTGTTATCAATTTGGCATGCCTTGTCTAATTCCTCGATTTTTTGAATGGGATGCTCTTGCTTAACTACTCTTTGGTCCTCAAAACCCTCTTTGCGGCGAATCTGGGGCCCTCTTCAGCATTGCCTGATAAACTGTCGCCGTTCCCTTATACCATACTGCTTCTAATTCGTGATCAACCGACGGTCGTTGATTCGATTTGTCGCATTAATTAGTCGCAAGCTAAGACTTTGCTATTATTTATGCTGAAGTGTTCCCATCAAATTAAAAATGAGATCGACAGAGGGCCCTGCTCATGAGGAACGCAGGTACATAATAAGTTTTAGATTTCTTTCGAGGAGATGAATGCATAGGTGAGAACGAAGACCTTTATCATATAAGGTCAAGGAAGACCTGTATGGCCTAAAGAGATCAAAGCATAAATCGTCCCTGGAAGACTATGGGAGACACCGCCATGAAGGTGTATAGTTTGAGGTATTAATCAGGATCTTGTTGCGGGAAATCACGACCCCACGCGAAAATCTTCCAAGTCTTTCGGATCAGCGCGAATCATCCAGAAGTGAGTGAACTATGAATCCCTTGGCGTAACTACGAGCTTCCTCCGTTCTACCTGACCTGTGTGTTTTCAATCGCCACCGTTGTCAAGCCACGGGTCAGGACACTCGGAGCTCACCCGCAGCGAAAGGGCTAAATACGCAATTTGAAAAGGTGGGTCAATGGTTTTTTTTGGACACCTTGTAAGGTTTACCCACTGTGATTTGCGAGACCTTTCTGGACATCTATAGGCCACACTTAAAGTAAGCTGAGGTCTAAACGTCGTTTGACCATGATGAATCTCAAATATTTTTTGGCTTCCGGAACATTTGTGTAATGAAAATTAACAGCCTGGCCGAGTCTCCAGAAAAGTACCCTGAGACATCAAGACACCTTGTCGAGATTAGGTGAGAGTCGAACATGGTTGCTCTGAAAGAAACAAATCCTAACGTACAATGCATTCCCTTGCGCGTGTATCCACTCGCAGTTACAGGGCAGCCTGTGGATTTGATCGAAGTTTGGCTATGAAGGGAGGTCACGGCGTTGACATAACATCTTTCGACATCAAATGCATTTCATGGAGCAAATTACGATGAACTTCTCTGGTTTGCAAACGTATATTTGGCTGGATCGTCTGCTGCGATAGCGGGATGCACTTGCGTGTCCAAGTTGGCAACTCATTTTCGAGGCTATACTCATGTTTCAGTAAAGACCCGTGAAGAAGGAATTCTGTCTCCCTAGTTAGCTTTGACCTAAATCTAAGAAATGTATGTAAAAGTTTTCATGTACAATGACCACATAAATGTGTCTGGCAATCAGTGAGGAGCAACTAACAAAATCGTGCATCGAGCTCTTTTTCAGCGAAAAGCAATTAAAGGAGCGTGCATCGAGCTCTTTTTCAGTCCATCAGCAGATAGAGTGGATTACTGCTTGAAAAGCACCTATTAGTCTCGAAAAGACATCGGTGCTTCATTTTGGCAGGGCTGTTTTTTGGCAGCATTGCCTTGCAAAAGTCTAATGAAGTCATCTATCTTGAGTTCTTTATGAACTCCAGGCTGAATTTCGAACAATACAAAGGTAAGGTATCTTATCGAAAGGCCTTCTGTAAAATAGTCGGCGCGATGAAACAGCACTATCTTGAGACATCACAGAGCATATGTTATTCCGATACTAGAGTATGAGTCGCAGATGTGGTGCTCCATGTCTATAACCAAGACTACTGTGTAAACGTTCGCAGCAGCTATCTTGTGAGCTGAACGTCATTCGTCACGTCGAGTCGCTCAGTTCACCTGTGAAGGCACTTGCAGCAGTTCTCGAAATGTTGCTGACGACTGCACGTTCACCAGCTTGTGGATGAGCTGATGTAGCGTTAAGTAAGATATCCTTCGAACCAGTTTTACGGTACCACTTCGCACTAACAGTGCCACTGGATATATTGACTTGGGAGTTGAAGCAAGCGAGCCAACCATCACGTGGTAACTCCCGAGTGAGTTTAGTGAACTACAACTGTGGTCATTCATAGTTTGAAAACCCTTCCCATTTCGAACTGTGCCTATGTTACGATGAAGCAGTCATAGATATAGCTACAGCCAAAAGATTTCGATCAGAAGATTCTATTCTACAATCGCTTCTGCAATTTGATAAATGAGTGATGAATTTGATAAGCCTCTTCCCCCACATTGTGGGAACTCTGCTTCAAAGGCCTTATTTCGATGTCATATGTGGTCATGAAGCACATAACTAATAAATCTTCTGGCTTCACGACTAACGTCATTCGTTCAATAGTGCGAGAACAGTATGTCTCGGAAGTGCTTTTTACGTTGGGAACCATTCTTATCCAGGAAGGTGCGCTTCGATATGACGAGTCATTCCTATCATAGCTATCAGCAGCGCAGCAAGCAGTCAGAGATTATTAATTCTTTATTTGATCGTATAAAGAAGCATGCGTCATCGCTTTGAAAGTCTCCGGATGCAGTTAGCCAAAGAGAGTTGTAAAACTTTGCAAGCCTTCAAAATATATTTTTTTAAATTGCGCATAACAAGGAACGCTCTCAGTACAGACACTCTGCCGTGCCTGCAAGTCCATTTCTTTACCTGCTGCGCCTTGGCTTCACATCTGTCTCAGCGACTCGCCATATGCTCAACAATATCATTCAAAATGATCGCTCTTGTAACATAGTTCCCAAAAACGTTTCGCAGACTCGGAATGTGGATTTGACATCAGCGTCCGAAAACACATATGTGGGTTTACATCACATCTTGAATGGCCGCGAATCTAATTTCCTGCCGTGTCAGTCGTTAGAATCAGAATCCTAAGTTATTCTCCCAAACGGTTTACCAAAGATGCGGTCATGGGGAAATCTCTCGAGATCAGGGTAGTAAGCCACATTTCTACCATTGTTTTTAGCTCATGTGAATGTACGGATAGCTTGCAAGGCTCTTCCTCGTTATGATTCGAGTAGCTAGCCAGGATGTTTCGAGAAACAAGGGGCTCATTTGTTGGGAGCGCTCCCGAATCGCCTTTGTTTACGTTTGACTCACTCAAATGCAAGCTTTTGGCTGAGACGATAAGAAGGATACGTACAGCTAAAGCAGACTCCCCACACATGCATGCAAGGATATACCTGCGAGGCAACGGGATGTATGAATTGGCCCATAACAAAAGAAAGAGGGAGTTCATCTCTTGTACCTACCTGCGTATCAGAGCTGGTAGCGGTGAATTAGGTCCACGATATAACCCCCGGTCCGCCACCTCGGGCCTTAGCTCGTACCATCCGGCTGGATCAAGATATCCTCAACCAAGATCAAGACGGATCACCCTTACGGAAAGAAATGTGCTCACCAAGTTACCCACCAAATTTTGGCGAAAATGTGGTTACGGGGGAGGGGCACCGCTCTTTTAGACCATTTGAATGTGGGCTAGAGCGCAGAGAAGGAAGAGTAGATGGATTCGCGAGCGGGTGTATGTCGTTTGGCGCGATGGGCGGGGTCGCGCCGTCCATTTGAGGCGGCGCGACTCCGCCCATCGCGCCGTTCAACTCGTTCAGATCGCGTAATCTTCCGCTCTCCTCTCCTCCGTAGATGATAGAAGCCCAATCCATCATCTATAGAAGAGACTAGAGCAGAAGATTACGCGATTTGAACGAGTTGAACGGCGCTATGGGCGGAGTCGCGCCGCCTCAAATGGGCGGCGCCACCCCGTTCATCGCGCCAAACGACCGGCTCCCCTCGCGGTCCCTTAATTGTGCTTAACGTTTCATAGCTTTTCTATGTCACAATTACATCCTCTTACATAAGCCTGAAAAACGAAGGAGCTCCGGAGTGGATGAGCCAATTGGATGTTCAATTTTTACTTCATCTCAGCTTTTGCACGAGATAATAGTCTCACCCATCCTGGAGCTCCTTCACTTCTAAAGCATTAGCTGCCCCTCAACTGCATTTCATCCGGATTCTCATGTAAAAGGATAAGAATAATGGATTCTAATGGAGCCTATCCAGCCAGCACTAGGAACCTATACAGTCGCAATTTTGTGGATCACGACGTTCATGTCCGTAAAGATTAAAAGTGCAACTGAGAACGACATATGGTATCCTATTATATGTAACGCACTGTTATTTGTGTGTGTGTGTGTGTGTGTGTATGTGTGTGTATGTGTGTGTGTATGTGTGTGTGTGAGTGTGCGTGTGTGTGTGTATGTGTGTGTGTATGTGTGTGTATGTGTGTGTATGTGTGTGTGTGAGTGTGTGTGTGTATGTGTGTGTGTGTGAGTGTGTGTGTGTGTGTATGTGTGTGTGTGTGAGTGTGTGTGTGTGTGTGTGTGTGTGTGTGTGTGTGTGTGTGTGTGTGTGTGTGTGTGTGTGTGTGTGTGTGTGTGTGTGTGTGTGTGTGTGTGTGTGTGTGTGTGTGTGTGTGTGTGTGTGTGTGTGTGTGTGTGTCCGATAACTCCGACAACTTCATAACTCCTGTCCCCTCGACCCCAAAGCTTTCCAATTCGGTAAGAGTGCAGGCGGGGCACCAACGGCGGGTTGGTTGACTGCTTGAGTGGGTTTCTGAGTAAAGGGATGACTGCATCGAAATCCTCAGCCTTCTCTCTCTAAATGTAGGGATTTAAACTTAGGCAAATTCTCTAAATAGGGACTCTATAGAACCGTTGACAGACTCTTAATTTCCCACTCTTGCCTAACGCGGGGCTATTCATATCGACGGGATCCTGAACGATAGTATAAGGTATTAAATCGATTACTTCACCTTCCAAAGAATATTGTGATAATGATCGTGGTCGTGCGCAAGCGAGCGACGAATCTTCGATGGTGGTGTTGGGAAATTAAATTGCAACTACCGTATTTACCTAATCACTTCGCAATCGTTTGAATATGACCCGTATTTTCTGTCCCAACCACCTATTCCATTTTGGTGTAAGGTGTAGTGAGCGCGGCTGTCGTTCACAAATGTATGCAGCCACCTCGGCCGATTACTTCTGTGAAAGCCAATTTGAGTGTGCTCTATCTTTGGAGAGCTTACTTGCAAGCTTGACTCTTCTGCACCGTTGAAGAGAAAAATGACGTCGTGTTTGAGTACGTTCATTTTTTGAGACAGTAGACGGAGTAATTCCAACATTATAGCACATGAAGCCAAATCGTCAGATCCGCCTGAAGCAAGTCGATTCATCTATGGTGATACTATTCCAGAAATGCAAAACGTATTTTGAGCACAGGAGTCGTTGCCATAATCCGCGTAATAAATCGTTCATATAAGACTGTATAAGAGGGCTACATTCAAACATGCATGTGTCAAACACAAAAGTGGAGGAGTAAAAGAACAAGTGAGCATGGGACTAATGGTCTATAACTTACCGCTGCTAACAGGCCAGCTGTCATAATGACAATTCAGTAGCAGTGCGAATCGCTGTTCTTTTGTATCATTTCTTGAGAGGCGAACTGCCACGTTCGACACCTCAATCACTTCTTCTGAGTTTTCCTAGCTGACCTATCATTCAAAAAGTTTTGGCGAAAAATGATTGCTTTAAACTCACGTTTTTGTAACAGACTGTGAAGCTATCAGTATCGAACCGTGGAATATCAAAGCAGCCCGAAGGGTTTTGTAGGGAAATCTCGATCTTCGCTGTGGCCGCAACCTTTATGATCCTTGGAAGAGAACTTTTGATTATAAACACAAACATATATTCCGAGGCTATCCAAAGCTAAAACTGTTCAGAAAAGGTGGGTCCGGGAACTTCTCCCCTAACACGGCGCCGCACACACCGCACCAGCTGCCTATCGCAGGATTGCGATGGAAGATTGGAGCGCGCAATTGGTGAGGTGGGGAGTCCTTTAAACATTTGAATTGGCCGGCCGCTCTCTTCAGTTCCAATGTGATTCTGATCGTCGTTGATATAGAAGGAGTCATTTTAATTAATCAAGTCTAATAAACATTAAAACTAAAAAGAAACAGAAGAAAAAACGATAAAATCCAATGAAAATGCAAGCCAGTCAAGGAAAAATTTCGCGTCCTATCTATTAGCGGCAGGCGGGGTGAGTACGGTAATTGCAGTGAAATTTGCCGCATGCCGCAAGGGAGAATGCCGCGATAGGGGAGAAGTTCCGTTACCCAGAAAAGGTGGACCCTTGGTGACCTTTCAAAACACACAAGGGTTCCTGTTGCCTGTCATATAAGAAGTTCGAGGCCTCCTGGTTTCGATCAATCGTGTTTTAGTATGTGTTCGCATACTCGCCTCTCATTCGGGACCGTAGTGACTTTGTCATTGCGGACGTGGCCTACACATCTAGTAAGTTGCGATGGCCAAATCAGTGCTTCTACCATTCCAAACGATTCAGGAAGAATAAAAGTCAGGGACGAAAGTCAGATAATTATATATATATATATAATTATATATAAATATATATATCCTCTATATCCTTCTTATATATAAAGCAGTAACTTGGTTTGTCTGTATGTCGGTATGTCGGTATGTCGGTATGTCGGTTTGTCGGTCTGTCCTCCGGGTTACTTTGTGATTATGATAAAGGTAGTGATATGGAAAACTTATTCTTCTTATATAAAAAGCAGTCACTTTGTGGGTAGGCTAATGGAGTAAAGTGAGCACTGCGGAGTGAAGTGAGTAATATGAAGTGAGGTGGATGATTCAAATTGTGATCTCTACTGTACTGTAATGGCAGTACTTTGACACTGGTATATATATAAAACGCTAACTTTGCGTGTCTGTTTGTACGACCGTTTGTGTGTCCTCGCAAAAGCCATGTAGGCACGATCAAGAGCACGGAGATCACGTGAGCGCGGCGGGGAAGTAGATCCCACGGTAACCAATTTCTTTAGAGAATAGAGAATGTTGGGTGTTAAAAGTTTTACAACTTTCGGTATCAGGCATCATCGAACACCCTGCTGAATGTTTCCCAACATCTCTGATGCGCAATTAAATAATGTTTCGGGGCATTAATCAATCCCGTCAGAAGGATCCCGCGCATTCGACTTCCATTCAGAATCGTAGTGGCGTATCGAATGCGTATGTGGCCTATATAACGTCTTGGGGTGGCCAGCCGATGAACTAGTCTTCCCAGACGCCTTTATCTGCCTTTATCTTCCCAGACGAGTCTGGTTCCAATTAACCCCCCCCCCCCCGAAGGGTTTCTTGCGCTCCGTAACTCTCTGAACTTCAACGCCAAAACCATGGGACCTTCTCTCCTCTAAGTCATCCCACTACTCATCCAGTTTTTTTATTGCATACCGAAGAATGGTCTCCACGGCACGTGTTCTCCAATGTTCGACGACCTTTGAAGGCCCAGTAAATTGCCTTCCAGCAGCAGTTTGATAGATAGTTTCCCAATTGTACTCGTATCAGTATGGAAGTAGAATAAGAACTTTGGACGTTGGACGAATCAGTGTGTTAGAAGACTGTTGGCTGATAAAGCGCAGTAACACGAGAGTCCATGCCTGAGATTATAGCTGGAAGGTAGTAAGGGCTAGAGATATCGAGAAGGGGCCAAGTTCTACCACAGCAGTGAAAATACCAAACGAAATAATGTGGCTGCAGTAGTAGCGAGCGAATTCCGTCGAGCAATTTGCCGCGCGCACCCCGGACGCACGAATGCTCCGTTCCCCTGCAGGACTACCGGTAGAGTCATGAGGATATACACGAAAGAGATTTCCAGAACGACACTGCCCGGGCTGTCTCACTGGATGAAGGCAAAAAGAGCTATAGGAAACGACTACTGCATCAATTATATTGTTGTTATCAATTTCAGTAACACTAGCAGGTAACGGTAACATTCAAGGATCTGGTTGAGTACCCGAGCCAGGAGTTCTGCGCCAAGACAAACAAAAGGACTAATTCCTTCCGAAATATTGGAAAGAAAAAGGACAGTCCAACGTGTATTTCACACATTGTAAAAAAGAAACGATTCAAAACATCACAACCAAATACTCGCAGTGGTTTGGTCCCAATGTAATGAGAGTGGGTAGCTGGAACCTGTTCGGAGGAGAGGTCCTCACAAGTGAGTCGATATTATCGACATCAATTTGACTCTGGTCAAACGATTCCACACGCTTAGAGTCTACTAAATTAGCCCGTTTTAATACTGCCTCGTCAAACATGAACCATCACAAGTGAATGAGTGAAACATATCAATCCCATCTGAAAATTTTTCGTCTTATAGGAGCACGCTAAATTTCGTCACATCTCTTCATATATGTTGTTCGATTTTGAGCTTTTTCATGATAACTCAGTACTTCGAAGAGTACTGCTTCCTGGTTCCAATGGCTCATTTCTGACTCATTTTATGAAGGTTCTCTAGATGTTGTGCTCTTTCTGTAGAATACAACGCAGCGTCAAGGTCAGATTGATCTGCTGACAACTCACCGCAGGGAGAATATTAAAGTCATGAGGAACGATGCTAATGAATAGAATAGGCTAAGCATCATATAGCCCATCATATCGTAGGTGGGATCAATTGAGTAAGGAGATGTACTTTGGAAGCACCTGATCGATAACTGTAATGTTAGGACAGAGCGCAGACTTACCCTATTTCGTTTAATATATAGCCTTTCGTGTACAGCTCGCATGCTTCCGATCCAGCTGGCTTCGGTCCAAAGTTCGACATTTCGAAAACAAGCCGGCGTGCGCGTAGTTCGGAAAATCGGTTGTTGTCTTAATGAGAAGCTCGTTCGAGCTGACAATCAATAAATATGTGCCATTATCGAAACAGTAAATTCGGTCAACATTTTCCATTTTCGACTCTCGAGTTATAAAATTTTTGTCAGTAGGTGACTTCTACAATTACCTTGCATTAGATGTCTTCACCAGCGACAGAGGATTTTAGTCTAGCATCCACTGCACCTTGTTTAGGTAACGACTTTTGCAGGTTTAGCTTCATTCAGTGTAATAAATGCAAAAATCCCTCGGAAAACTATCGAATAACTGAACGAAAGTTTCGATGCAGTGTAGTACATCAAAGGTGAGAAAACCAGAACATCAGCAGTAATCTAGAGATATAAGGACCTCCCTGACCTAGGTCATTTGTAATGTTGACTGTTGTTAGCTAATGACGATAAAGCTAGCTGTTAGCTAATGTTTGCTGTACGGCAAACGGATGGTAGTTTGTGGCCTGTACCAGCCGATGGGTAACGGAACTTCTCCCCTATCGCGGCATCCTCCCTTGCGGCATGCGGCAAATGTCACTGCAATTACTGTACTCACCCCGCCTCCCGCCAATCGATAGGACGCGATATTTTCCCTTGATTGGCTTGCTTTTTCATTGGATTTTATCGTTTTTTCTTCTGTTTCTTTTTAGTTTTCATGTTTATTAGACTTGATTAATTAGAATGACTCCTCCTATATAAACGACGATCAAGACCGCATTGAAATTGAAAAGAGCGGCCAGCCAATTCAAATAATCAAAGGACTCTCTACCTCACAAATTGCGCGCTCCAATCGTCCATCGCAATCCAGCGATAGGCGGCGGGTGCGGCGTGTGCGACGCCGTGTTAGGGGAGAAGTTCCCTAACCCCCAGCCGATTCTTCACAACGAATGCTGAACGTTATCAATGGTTCACAGGGCGCAACTTATTAAGCATATGGTTGGACACATTCCTTTCCGTGACTAATGAACGGAATTGCGCGTGGGGACCGGTTATTGAGTTTTTGATGCTTCCTACCTAGCCGCTTTTCGACCTGAATTACGGACTCATTAGGCGCTTCCGAAGTAGAAGTGCTGAGCGCGTAGAGTTGCCAGCCACTGAATACCGTTTGCTGACAACACTGCTAGCAGCAGTGCTGCTTGGAAAATAACATGCTCGAACTCAAATACCGTCAGTCAGCGGCCACGCGGAGGGTGTATGTCGTTTGGCGTGATCCCTCCCATCGCGCTGCCTATTCGACACGGTTTGCAAGCTGGACAACTCGTTCAAGCGCCACGAAAAAGCCAAACAGACTACGTAGACAGGCAGAATAAAATTGAATAGGAGTTGTCCAGCTCGCAAACCGCGTCGAATGAGCGGCGCCATGGGAGGTATCGCACCAAATTACCGCCTCCCACCGTTTGTTGACAACACTGCTAGAAGCAGTGCTGCTTGGAAAATAACATGCTCGAACTCAAAAGCCGTCTGTCAGCGGCCACGCGGACGATAATACAGTGTTGGCAACGGATTTTCATTCTGAAATGTGCTGTCAAATGCATTATCACCTATAAGGATGTAAATACCTAATCATCCATCCGACCGGAGAGCAAGTCCTGTTTGGTTCGCATTCTTTCCAACGTTCGGTTTGCGTCCTTTTCAAAATTAGAAGGTCAGCGATAGTGCCGAGTCATTCATCGCGTTCGAGTCTCTATCAAGATTGCATCATGCTGATGCACAAGCCACGATACGAAGGCAGCCGCTTGCTGGCATAGAGGTCGTTGTGGTCGTCACCACAGCCGCTAGGCTATTCGCCCGACACATCGTCATGAGAAAAGAGAACAATGTCACTAGTTGCTCAACACGGGTTATAAGAAGCGACAAATAGTGATTCGTTTGGCTGGCTGGACAAACCAATCCGTCTGAACCCCCTCCCCTTCTGTCCCACTTTAATGCATATTTGTATGTATAATAAATATATCTACGGATCTCCTTCACTGAGGGTCCTTTCTCACTGAAGGATCCCCAGCCGGTTGGTGACGAGGCTACGTAGGGCGTCCCCAGGTGGCAGATAGGGGAATTAATCGCCGACCAAAAGTCACCGGTACTTTCCCAGAGACGCAGTGGATTCAGGGGACGGACTCCTTGATTCTGCTGTGCTGGGTCGATATACCCTCTGCTCCTCGCAGGCGATCCACGCATAAGTGTGTGGAGAGTCTGTGGGTGCAGTTGGTATCCTACCCATCGACTCGGCCAAAAGCTTGCATTCGAGTGACTGAGAAGTATCTGGGAGGCGATTCGGGGCCGCCTTCAAAAACAAAGCTACCTGTCCACTTCGGGATAGGCTGGCAAGCTGCACGTTGGGTATCTTCACGCCAAAAACAGTAATAGAAATGGGCCTCATTCTCCTGAACCTGAGGGAGTCCCCAATACGGCAGCGTTGGGTAGGACCGCTCGGGAGAGGCTGCTAAAATCTCAGGGCCAAAACAGGCTGCCCAGAAGGAGAAGGACTAAGATGGCGATCTGTACAGGGTTGGCCATAAACATAGCGACAAGGATTTAACCTTATATCTCAGAAAACAAAAGTGCAAATGAGTAATGAACATAACATTTATGAAGTAACAACTGTTACATTAACAATCATAAGTTACTTCTCGATTCGGCCACCTTTGGCACGAACGACAGCTCGGAGTCGCTTGGGAAAGGCGACGATTACCGGACGCAGGAGTGCGTCGTCGATTTCGTCCCATTCTCGGATGAGCGCTGCCTTCAGAAAATCCAAATTGAGGTGGGGAGTGGCGCAGGCCTCGCTCTCAAGGTAGGATCACAAGTTATAGTACAGTGGGTTCAAATCCGGTGACGATGCCAGCCATTCTTCGGCCGAGATGAAGTCGGGGAGTTCGCTCTTGCACCACGCTTGGACGACCTCGGCCTTGTGGGCGGGCGCCGAATCTTGCTGGAATGTTCACGGGCAGCCGTTGAAGTGGGAATTTGCCCACGGGAGTATAGCATCTTCCAGAATCGTCTTCAGGTAGTAATCTTTGTCGATTTTGACGCCGGGGTCGACGAAGATCAACGGCGTCTTACCCGAGACACACACCCCTGCCCAAACCATGACTTGGGCAGGGTGTGCGGCCCGGTGAACGACTCTTCCCTTCTTTGCGGCTTCCTCGGCATTCCTTGCAAACATTCTGACGTTCTGAGCGTTGAACTGCTGCCCGACAGCAAAGAGCTTCTCATCCGAAAAAATAATCGAATGGTGACCCTTGTTGCGCGTCCGAAGCAAAAGCTGTCGCCACCTCTTGATTCGCGCCCGCTGATTCGAGGCGCTGAGGATAGCAGCCTCCTGAGTACGGTAGGTGTACATCTTAAGGTCTTCGTGGACTACCCTTCCCATTGACTTCCACAAGATTCTCACGTCGCGAGCCATCGTCGAGATGCTCCGAGTCGCGTTTCCTGCTATCCGCTTTCTGACGGCCTCGACGACCTTCGGCGTGGAAGCAGTACGAGGTCTTCCACTTCTTCGGCGGTCTTGGAGTCCACCAAGGTATCGATAACGTTGGAGTGTGCGGTACACGACGCTGCGGTGGACGCCAAGTTGCTTAGCGATCATGGCGGGTGGGCGGCCGGTTTTATGCAGACGAACGATAGCGGAACGATCAGGAGCAGGCTTCACCTTTTCACTATGAATGGACCAAATTTGACCAAATTTTAACAGGAGTTAGAAATAACTGGCGCGCTATGTGCGCGATAGAATGCACGCTAACTGCAGAAGGTCCTGTCGCTATAATTATGGCCAACCCTGTACTTTCAACGCACGGACGCTTGCATCGCAAGCGTGTCTAGAAGATCTGATGATGCAAGCACGAAAGAACAAGTACGACGTCATCGGACTGACCAAGACGAGAAGGCATCGCGCACTGCACGCCGTATTTGAGACTGGAGAAGAACTATTCCTTGGAACATGCGACAGTAGAGGCGTCGGCGGCGTAGGTGTCCTCGTCAGTACGCCCTTGGCCATGAACATCGATTCATACGAAAGCTTAACAACCCGAATCGGACGTTTGCGATTAAGAAAATGTGGCTTAACGCCAGCTCTAACCATCTTCGTTGCTTACGCACCAACTCGAGCTACGAAGAAGAGGAGTTAGAAGCGTTTTATATGGATCTGAAGAAGCTCTACAGGGAAGACCACACTTTCTTCAAGGTCATCGATGGTGATTTTAACGACCCAGAAGTACGGCCGAAGGGACATCGGGACTCATGGAGTGGAATGGAATGGGTGAAAAGCTGTCCGAGTTTATCATGACGACTCACACCATCCATGGTAACTCGCAGTTCCAGAAGCCCTTTCATTTAAGATGGACATGGGAGTCACCTGGTGGACAGTTCCATAATAAAATAGACCACATCATTTCCAATCGGAGATTCTGCCTGACCGACGTCGCTGTTGTTCCGAAATTCTACACGGTATCGGACTATCGTCTCCGCGCTAGATTCTGCTTCTCAGTGCGTGGAGAGAGAGCTATGAAGTTTAGGAAACGAAGCCCTAAGACCTCCATCAACTGGGACCACTTCGCCTCCCTTGCGAGTAAATGGGAAGTTTCCGTTATCGACAACATCGACGAAGAATACGACCGGCTCGTCGAACATCTTCACGATAGTGCTAAGAAAGCAGAGAGTCTACAAGTAGCCAAGAGACTACTCTCTTCGTAGACTCTCGAGCTAATACGCCAGCGTGGAATCGCGCGAGCTACAGGCAATTATCAACAAACGTCCGAGCTTGCGAAGCTATGCAGAGAAGCGCTAAGGGAAGATCTGAAAGGGAGAAGAGCAGCAGTCATGGACGAAGCTGCCGAGGCCGGAAAGAGCATTCGCAAAGCCTGACGGAACTTCGCCAATTACAAGACCAAGATGACTTCCCTTCGTCGTCCTGACGGAACCGTTACTGCATCCCGGAGGACAATGGAGAAGGTTATCTACGACTTCTACTCGAATCTCTTTGACAGCCACGCCTACCCTTAGGCAATACGGATACATCACTCCTTCGTCTACCTGCCTACTCACCATCTTAGGCAAGACGAATACATCGCTCCTTCGGTTCCCCTTCCGAACTACGAAATGCCATCACGTCGATGAAGAACTGTACAGCGCCCGGTCTCGGTAGTAACAAATCAGAACATCTGAAGAGTATACCACCAGTCATCATCAAAACTCTGGCTAGGCTCTCCACACGGTACCTGTCGGAATGCAAAGTGCCCACGTCGTGGAAAACTAGCAAGACTGTGTTGCTGTACAAAAAGGGAGATCCAGACGATATTGGCAAATATCGCCCAATCTGCCTGCTGTCCGTAATCTACAAGCTTTTCACTCGTGTCATCCTAAACAGGATTGGCAGAATATTAGATGAAGGACAGCCATGTGAGCAAGCAGGGTTTCGGAGAGGGTTCAGTACAATCGATCATATCCACACCCTAACAAGGCTCATTGAAGTATCGCGAGAGTACAAAATGCCGCTATGTCTTAGGTTTATCGACTTGAAGAAAGCCTTTGACACCGTCGGGACAGAAGCGGTAATTGAAGTCCTGGGCAACCAGGGTGTTCCTGCTCAACATATAAGGATGCTTCGTGAGCTCTACGACAACATCACGACCAGGATCTCGCCATTCTACAAGGAAGTCATTGTCAACGTGAAGAGAGGTATCCGGCAAGGCGATACTATTTCGCCCAAACTTTTCAGTGCCGCTCTCGAGAATATCATGCGTCATTTGGAATGGGAAGATTTGGGAGTGAAGGTCGACGGCCGCTTCCTACATCACCTCCGCTTTGCAGACGACATCGTGCTTATAACGCCGAACATCGAGCAGGCGGAGCGAGTGCTGGCCGATTTTGATAGTGCTTGTGGAAAGACCGGCTTGAGGCTGAACCTGACTAAGACGATGTTCATGGAAAACGGACTGGTGCCTGATGCTCCTTTCACGTTAAACGGAGCGAATATCTCCGGATGCTCTAGCTATGTATATCTAGGTCGGGAAGTCAACATGATGAACGACCTAGCTCAGGAGCTGTGCAGAAAGAAACGCGCCGCGTGGGGAGCATTTAAGAATATCGAGGGAGTAGTGAAGAAGACAGAGAACATCCGGCTCCGCGCTCACCTTTTCGACCCTGCTGTCCTTCCTGCTTTGACGTACGCCTCGGAGACTTGGACTGTACGAAAGCAGGATGAGCATGCTGTCAGCGTTACTCAACGCGCTTTGGAAAGGACGATGCTCGGAATTTCCCTATACACGCAAGTGCAGAGGGGAATCCAGAGCTCCGAGCTCCGTCAACGAACGAAGATCAGGGATGCCCTTGATTACGCCAAGAAATCGAAGATCAGGGCTGGACACGTCATGCGATATAGTGATGACCCTTGGACCAGTGCGGTTACTTACTGGATCCCTCGGGACATCAAACGAATTCCAGGAAGGCCTCCAACGAGGTGGTCAGATTTCTTCACGAAAGCTCTGAACGAAAGGAATGTTAAATCTCGTGTCCCTGGAGCGAGGACGATTCAATGAACCACTCTGGCTCGTGACAGTCACGAATGGAGACGTTACTGGCGCCCGCTCGAGGAAGCCGATGATCAACGGGACGACAGGTGATACAGGTGAATAAATATATAGAAGTATATGTCTAATTAGAAGCATCCCAGAAGTCCGCTACACACTCAGGAATAGGCCTCGCAAGCGTATCACTTGATCAGAGAGAGGGCCACTCCCAAGGTTACAGTCAGGTATCATCTACACTCCTCTGTTTGCCCATACATTTGCAAATTGGCTGCCTACGATAATGGTGTATTTCGATTTCATACAACAATCAGCCCACACGATTTCTCTGAGACTCACCTGTGCTTGCAGGTTGGGCTTCCGGTAGACGGGCATTGAGGAAGGTTGTTCCAACGACCAAGGATACTATATGCATGAGAATAAGCAGCCAGTGACGGACTCCTAATTCCGTCTCGACATCTCTATCCGACGAAGAATCCTCCATCACAGGTAGACTGGACGTATTCTCGCCACGTTTCAGGAGCCACATTTCTACAAGGCACATTTCTTGGAACTAACCAAAATATTTCACATTCCTCGAAATCAAGAAGAAATGGAAATATCATATAAGAAGGAATAGTTTTGCTGAAGAGGTAAGAAAAGATTTCTGTGTATATCAAGATCCTGCCTGTATGGGAAAATCTTTGTGATCTTACAGTAGACACTTATTACACATTATGTTTAAAAAGGAAATTCGGAAGGTTTGAAAGGATACCAAGGCTCAGAGAAGAAAGATTCGCGAGTTTGCCTTCTATGACACTTTTCAAACCGTAATAATGTGCTAAATAATAATAATAATACTAAGACACGCGATTAGGCACGCGGGTACGCTCTGACTTCACCGTCGTTGCGGCCAGTGTGCTGGGCGCTAACTGTCCGCGCATCACCTCGTAATCTCAAAAAGGCATTACAATGCCATTGTAAAGATCTTGCCTTAAATTACTTCCCGGCAGGCGGAAATTTGAATGCAAGCTCACAACTGAAAAATAAGTAACTACTCTGGAAAATAATATATGTTTCACATGAACAGTGAAAAGTGAATAGTGAAAGCTACAAGAATAGACTCACAAAAGAACAAAAGAATTGGAAGAGGCTCAGTTACAAGGTACGGAAAAAACCAGTCCTTCACTTGAAATTCCACTAGGGTTGTGTCTTTGCTTACTCATGACAGCCACATATAAAGCCCGAGAGTAAGAATATATTACCTTGCTCACCCCATGGAATGAGCAAGTTGCTATCGATCTGATTGTGGGAGAGACGGGGTGGAAACAGAATACATTTGCTCAAAATGGGCTCAAGAGTCTTCGAGGAGAAAGATTCCAACAAATTTATCTGATGAAACGCTTCTCTACATGCTACCAGCGAATCTTCTGGCCGAATGTGGTGTCTTAGTATTTGATGGAGAACTTTCGTTCTTACAGCAAAACGTGGGCACCATTTATTTAGAGGCGGTAATGAAGATCTTTCGAACCACACTTCTCGATGCTATGAAAACAAGCCCGTAATTCTTTCCGAGGAAATAGAGTCCGTGAAACGCGATCACAATGATCCTCTGCGGTCGCCTGATGAGAACAGCGACGATAGACCCGTAACTTCGTGAAAAAAAACTCGTACGTTTGTGGGGATATAGAGGTTCGGAAGTGAAAAGTAGCCTTCATGTTTGTAATCTGGCCCAGAAGCTCCAATTTTATGGCACTGGTAGGAGAGTCCATAGCCTTCTATAGTTCGGCCGTCAAAAGAAGCCGTACCTCTTCGAACTTGAGAAACAAGCGAACCGATCTGCCTACCTGGAGGTTAGCAGATAAGTTTGAAGGATAAGCTGCCAAGCTAAGATCAATGTAATAGTCCCATTCCACGACAGTCATTTCCACTGAGTACGGCTTCAAATCAACAATGAAGGCCTATAGGGGACAACTTCAAAGCAAGTCGCATGTGGATCCACGGTCTTGAGTACGGCCGTGGTATCGTTCCCCACCACACCACCACGCTTACCTCATGAAAGGGCTTCTTGAAAGGGCGTTCACCTCAAGAATAGAATCAGCGGATAGCCATATGTACACACAAAACTATTGTCCTACAGTATTTTTCAATAACGCCACTTAAAGGCACCGTTCACGCTAAAAAAAGTTATTGAGTTCTTACTTTATTAATACTCAGCGGCCCCCATGGGTTGTAGAAGGGTCCTTCTCACTCCCGCTATTTCGACGTCCAGGGCATAGTGGCGGGCCCGTTGTTGTCGTAATTCGCATCTCCGCCCCTCGACCGATCACCTTAGACGAGTGTCTAGACGACACAGTGTCATGTAATCGCGTCAGGACCCACCCTGAATTGCAAATTGGCAAATTGCCAGAGACGCAATGTGTTGTCTGCTATTGCATTGCGTCTCTGGCAATTTGCCAATTTGCAATTCAGGGTGGGTTCTGACGCGATTACATGACACTGCGTCGTCTCGACACTCGTCTAACGTGACACCCATCGTCTCTAACCGACGCTCTTTCAATGTGAAACTCGTCCAACCCCCTTTCCAGCTCTTTTTTTTGGCCCTTTGTAATTCTTTTTGTTCATCGTTTTTTGCGCTTTTTTCGTTGTTATCGCTTCATTCTAGAGTAGTTCTATCAATTCCCGTCAAAAAAGGGTACCTTAACTTTTTGTGAATGGTGCCTTTAACTTGTACCACCGCTTCGAAAGCGCGGACGGTGTTCTCAGATTGAGTATCGTATCCCTACCAAAGAGGGATAGATGAGTCATTCGACCGCCGTCTACCGTAAGTGCAGGGAGCTGCCGAAGATTTCGAAACATCATCTTCACTGTTCAGGGTAGAGAGGCGTATATATTCGGTCAGTTGAGATAAAAAATTATTGGTTTACTATTCCCCGAAATCCTAAATCGTGAGGGAACCTTGTTGACAACCCAACATTGAGCCCAAAAATGTTTTGCCAGCGTTTGGGAGGCATTTCATGGAAAAGAACATGAATCGCATGCATTAATGAGTTGAACCTTGGTGTCATGCCTAGCAGTCCACCGACCTACCGGCTGCGCCACCGTTGCACACCTTCTCTGCTTAGCACAGTGATCCGTTCGGTACAATGGTATAACACCGGGAAGGTACGGTCTCGTAACTTTGTTCCCAAAATCTATTGCAGATTTGGAACACAGATTTGAGATCAACGTCCGAAACCACCTACAGGAGTATACATCTCATATTGAATTGCCACTACGACCAAGTATCCTTCCTTTGTGAGCTGCGTCGGGATTGGCATGGTCAAAACGACTACGCTTTATCTCGTGATTGTGTGTTGCCATTATCGTCTAGAAACAGTGGCACACTCTAGTAACGGAGGACTTCCCTCAAAGTAGAACTGTCGAAGCATTCCAATCATAACTTCAGATTTGTTCCTCCAGTTCGTATGTTAGACGGTGGTCCAGTCTCTGCGCTCCGCCATTCCACATTTCATTTCATCCACCCGCGAGGAGCCGGAGCACTGGGTTCAATAAATTCACCCCGATCTTCTCTTGTGTTTCTTACTCATGAAGGCGTTAGCTCTTTTCTCTCTTTACGACTCTACAGGGTGCGCCATAAATATGGTAACAAAATAATTTGGCTACAGAAACAGCTGTTCATATTGATACATAGTGAATACAGGTGAACTAATTGCTATGCATCGCATCTACGAAACGAACACACGGTCATCTTATATAACCGTCCCTTGTACTATAATAATTACAGCTCGAAGACGCTTCGGCTACTTATAGACGGTGGCACGCATAGTTTCTTGAGAAACACTAGCCCGGATTTTTCCAGTGATTTCTTAGGAGCAACAACAGTGGTGCGTTTTGAAGCGCAGGCTTCCCTCTCCAGTATATCCAGCGACCCATCACATTGTGGTCCGGGAAATTAGTAGAGGAGGATTGGAAGGTGGGATATGGTTGCGAACATTCCTTCAACACCAGTCTCGATCTTTTCACATTCGTGAGCACGTGCGCCGTAGTTTATAAATCGGGTTCCTAGAAAAATATTTGACCCTCAGCTGCATGCTTTCAGAACACCCCTTCTTGAATAGAATCGGAAAAAATTTTGTACTTTTCTCCACCAAAATTTGCGATATCGCTTTGAGGTTGAGATTGTAGCCTAAAATCATGAAAGAGGAAAAGGAAAGCTTCGAGAAGCGATCTGACTCTTCTCAACGCGAAATATACGTATACTTTGGGATCCCAACATTTCTTCCACGCTGGGCACCTTTTAGTCAGAAAAAGTGCGTCAAAGCGCGTGCCGCGCGCAAGTAGCGCGCGGCATTTGTTTTTTCTCTTCAACTTCTTCTCGTGAAAAGCTTATAAGGCTCGAATCTTATTTAGATACAATTGTATTTACTATGGATGGACTCTTCAAATCGGATTAGAGCATACAAATTAGCAGTCATTTTTCTAGTGTTTCTGCAGGTTCCGCAGCGTACTACTTCCCAAGCAATTGTATTAGGAAAAGTGGTCAAGGGGTTGTAAGACAAGAAGTATCGAGGTTTGTTGTTGACCTGTCCACGCAACGCGATCCAAGAGACTGTCAAGTGGGAAATGTCGAAACGAGGAACGAACCCGGAAAAGGACTCAACAAATGCGCGCAAAGACGCGGCGGTCGGTGGATGTCTGCGAGGCTCCACCGTTTCTCAAAATCTGACGAGTTGAGAATACCAAAGTAGATATGCGGGCTAAGGTATATCATAAACATAAGGAGAGGTGCAGATTTGGAGAAACCCTCCGAACAAGGAAAATACGAGCGTCCTAAAGTTGCTACCATACCTATGGCGCACCCTGTACTATACATAGTACTACTATAGTATCCTCACTTTATACAAAGCACTCGCGTCTGTCTGTCCGTCCATCCGTCTGTCTGTCTGTCTGTCTGTTTGTACGGAAATTCATAACTCCGGTTCCCGTGGTTCTAGGACGTTTAAATTTGGTAGGAGCATAGTCGGCAGGATGGGAACACATATGGTGGGTGGTAGGACCGGACTCTGCCCACAGGGGGCGGGGTTTGTGCAAAATAAATGTTTCAGCGGAAAATCATAACTCCTGTCCCTGTGAATCCAGAAAGTTCAAATTCGGTGGGAGTACCCAAGGCAAGGTTGGAACACATAGGGTGGGTGGCAGGGCCGGACTCCGCACACAGTGGACGGGGTTTGCGCGAAATAGATGTTTGAGTGGAGAACGGTAACTCCTGTCTCAGTGGGCCTAGAAAATTCGAATCTGGTAAGAGTACCAGAAGCAGGGTGGGAACAGTAATAGTGGATGGCAGGATCGAGCCACAGAGGGCGGGGTTTGCGCCAAAATTGTGAATTTGGCCCCAGTACGTTCGAACATGGCAGGAGTATAGGCGGCAGAATGGGAACACATATAGTGGATGGCAGGACCGAACTCCGCCTATAGGGGACGCGATTTGTGCGAAACGTTTCAGCGGAAAATCATAATTCCTGTCTCCGTGGAATTGGAGAGCAAAATCAGTAGGAGTGGAGGGGGTAGAATGGAACACTGACGATGGAAGAGACCTGAGAGAACAAGATTCAGTCATCAATTTATATCCCAGCGCCTTTGTTATTTACGATCCAGCTTTGATTCTTTGATATGTTTTATTCGACAAGAAAGGTAGGTGCACTGATTGGGATCGATTATAAAATTTGATTCATTTCTTGCTTAAGACCGCTATCCAGGGAAGTTTGCGATTCAATAAGAGATCACGGTTTCTCTCTATTTTGATATCATTCATGGCAGATTTTATCCGACCGCTAATAATCTTGCATTTTCATTCAATGATGTATCCCTAGAGAAAAGGAGCGACATTCATAAATATCATTTCGCGTCATCCGAATAGGTGATGGTGTGCGTAACAGAACATTATGCAAGGAAATGAATGCAATAAGATCTTCATGTCTTTATGATAGTGAAGAGTTTGATTCGAAAGATGACTAGAGTAATTTACTCGGATGTTGTTGATAGGAGAAAGAAAGATACACAGGACGGAGGCTGGTTTTTCCTATTCATAGTAGCAAGAGTTTCGAACTTTATAAATTCGCGTTGATTATCCTTGAGAGGAAAGAAGTATCTTACGTAGTGGTAGGAGAGTGAAAAATAGTCAGGGGAAAAGAGAAGATAGATGTCACCAAGCCCACTGTCGTGGGCGATCTTCGATTTTTCTGTTAGCTCTTTAATTACGTAGTCAATATTTATGTATGATAAATTTAGTTACTTCATCAGCACTATGAAAATGTACATACCCGATTGCAGCTGAGTTTTTCGTCCAACTATGCTAGATGAGTCAGAATGAAGTAGCTTCCACCTGCGATATTAGCACCTCGTGAAGTGGTTGGTAGTTGAGCGGGGACTCATATATAAATAGTGATAAGTAGGAAGGTATCATTATTATCGCAACGCCATATCAGACTGATATCCTTCTTGAGGCCGAGGTTGAGGCACGGTGGAATGAAGAGTTACAAAGCTTAGCAACCGGCCTAATTGCTCTTCATGTTTTTCATAACACAGTCAATGTTGTTCCTTTTCTCCTAACTACGAGAAACGAGTTTTTCATCAGTGGTCATAGCACTTCTTTCACTGTTTTAATTTCATAGCCCTTACCTCGATGTCGGGTTGCATTTTGGCACTCTGAAGCTTTAAAAAGCGAAGTAGCACCAGAAATCGCAGTAGACAGTGGTGATCAATCACTAGGTTTGGTCATTCTACTATGAAAACAGCCAAATTCGTTGACTTTTTCAAACATTTTTACTTGCATGATTTCTTGACTTTCAGTTTATCGGAATATTCCTTCTCATCTCTGTAATTCTCACTGTCTTACAAAGATGAATGTGAGATATGGACAAGAGTAGAAGAAACGGTATGCCGAACCGTGCTGATCTACTACACGACCCGAAGTCTCCTCTCCTTATTTTTCTTCTTCTATCGAGCTGAATCACACCATCTATTATTAGTCTCGAGTTCCTTTTCCTTATGATAGTTTCTGCCGGCGAGGTCCTTTTTGATAACGTCCCGCCAGCTCTCCCCTTGAGATCCCCGTGAAACTCCAATTATGTTGCCTCAATTTTGTGATCTTAACATTCAAGCGTCCCAGGGCCTTAAAAGTCCTCGAGCTCTGAATGTTTGATACTATCAGCGGCTCGACCATCTGCAGCAAGCGGAAGTTTGCAATGGTTCCCTTCGTAGAGTGGTGATGACTCTAATCCTCATCACGTTCAGCCGAAGCCCGTCCTAATCCAGCTCCTCTAATTCTGCGATGTGAGGTTAGGATGTGAGGATGTGATGTACATATGTGAGATACCGTAGGTAGTTCTTGATAGGGAGTGATAGCAACTGATAGGGGGTATGAGGTACTTTGGAAGGCAACAGCTACTATATCCTATCCTACTATATATAACTCGCTAAGTGTGTCTGGTTTGTCTGCGTGTTTATGTGTGTGTGTATCGGTGTGCGTGACTGACCAGAAATTCATACCTCCTGTCCCCATGGACTTAGAACGTTCAAACTTGGTAGGATATAGTATGGACAGAACGTTCAAACTTGGTAGGATATAGTATGGACTTGGCAGGATGAGAACACTTATGGTAAGTGGCAGGACCAAACTCCGTTCACAGGGGGGGGGGGGCGTGCGCGTTAGAAATTCTAGGCTGCAAATTCATAACTTCTGTTTAAGTGGACTTAGAGCGTTCAAACTTGGTAGGAGTACGGGAGGCAGGATGAGAACACTTATAGTAAGTGGCAGGACCGGACTCCGTTCATAAGGAGCGAGGCGTGCACGATAAAAGTTTCAGGTCTCAAATTCATGACTCCTATCCCCGTGGACCAGAGCATTCAAACTTGGTAGGAGCACAGGCGACAGAACGGGAACACTGATGATATGTGGTAGAGGCGATAAAAATTGGAAGGAGCTGATAAATCACCTTAGAAGGCGAGAGCCGCAGGATCCAATATCTCCTTCGTATTGACGGTGGAGCATTGGTACTTTAAGTAAGTGACATGGATTAAGAAGGACCGTAGATGTCCAGTGATAATGATTGGTAAAAGCTGTTAGAGATAATGAGCCGTAGAAGACGAGAGTCATTAGGTTTAAACATCTTTCATTTCAACGGTGGAAGACTTTAATAGGTGGTGTAGGATACGGAGGGACCGAACGTGATTTGTGACAAGGACTGATAACAAACAAGGAAGGCCTAGACGGCTGGAGCAAAGAGGTCTCTTTCATGTCAACAGTCACACCTTGGTTTTCGAACATTGTTCTTAGATATTTTCATTCAACAAGACAGGTAGATGCAGTGATGGGAACCGAACAAGAGCAATTCTCCAGAACGAGATGAGAATTTGGTTTATTTTTTGCTGTTGGACTACGACCGCAATCTAGCGAGGTTTCTGACTCAATGACACATCAAGGTTTTTTTTGTTTCGATATCTTTTGTGACCAAACTCATCCGACCGCCAGTGATCTGGGATTCCCAATTATTGATTAATCCGTAGAGAAGAAGAAAGTTCGCTGGTAATCAAATCTGATAATGTGCGGCATTATCACTCGACAACATTTGCGAGTACCTTTCAAGACATCAATTGTCACTCAATTAAGCCATCATCGGGACATGTCTTTGAGATGAATTTGATGTCTTGATTTGATTTAAGATTACCTCTTTTTTTCTTCAAAAGAAGCCTATGTGATATGCTACGACGACATAATCTATTCGAGCTCTGCATCAGTTTATACTCTCACTCAGCTAAACAGCGGATATAAACTTTGAAAAAGGGAAAAAATTCGTTCAATTCAACATTTTTGGGATAGGGTGTTTGACACAAGAAGGAGGAGAGTCAGGCGTTAGCTGGGCGATCCGACTGGTAAAATATTCACGCCTTTAGCATGAACCTTGAAGCCCCGATAGCACAGTTCACGATAATTTTTAGGTATCCCCTCTGATTCGAGAACCCGAAGTATTGGTTGGGAATAGTGCGTCAGTGCAAAAGAAGCAGTGAATTCGTGGTTTTTGCGAAAAATAAGGGCCCTAAAAAGTTGTGAAAATAGAGGCTGTACGAGATAACCACGACGGAAATGACACAAAAGGGTATCTAGACGGGATTTTTTGCAATTGCGTAAAGAGCTGACTACACAAAGCCAAAACTGTCCAGAATAGTCTTTTGCTGTCACTATTTGTCATAAAAAGTTGTTTGAACTCCCTACTTGGGCCCCCTTGAAAATAGCGCAACATCTACGATCCCGCTAAAACTCGTCCGCACATATGCACGGGGCATTTTTGAGCCTTTATAACTCCCTGTCTAGGCCGTTTTCCGAAGACGGAGTCATATATGATATAAAAGGGGCCATAGAATTATCATGACGGCATATCTCATTAGCCATTTTAATCGTGAACTGTTCTTTTGACACTATGATGAGTGATGTGGGTTGTGATGGGGTCGTCGATTGTTGGGGACAGGAAATGGTAGCAACCGATAGAAGATGATAGGGAGGCTTAGGAGGCAAAAGCCATCGTACGCTACTCCCTGCGTCAACATACGCCGTGAATCATTATGGGAAATACTCAGAAGGCCTTTTATTCGCTAAAAGAACCTGTACCGTAACTCTTCATGTTGTGCAAAGACGGATACAGGTGAAATCTCATTCTTCGAAATCGTTACGGGAATACGGTAAGGGTGCATCCTTTCGCCATTGCTGTTCAACATCTGCCTAGATTTTGTCATGAGGAAAACAACACAGCAAGCAGCGGTAGGTGTACGCTGGTTCAACGATGAAAGGCTCACTGATCTAGACTTTGCGGATGACATCGCACTTATTGCTGAAGACAAAGACGGATTGCAAAAGGTCAGCGATGCTCTCAATGAAAACGCGAGCATGATTGGATTACGAATTGGCGCCAGTAAGTCGAAAGCTATGTCAAACGGTCAAGCTTGCACGCAGTTGAACATCAATATGGAGGATACAATGTTGGAAAACGTTGATAAGTTTACTTATCTCGGGGGTACGACAACCCACGATGGCTATATCAAAGCAGACGCCGGATTAGCCGGATTACAAAAGCTGCAGAGGTGTTCAGGAGACTCCAGCCAATATGGTCACGTTCTTCCATATCTCGAAACATCAAGATTAGCCTATATTCTTCCATTGTGATCCCTTCCGCAATTGATGCAAACGAAATATGAAAGTATATGGTACAGTCAAAAAGTACAGTCAAAAAAAGATGGACGCTTTCCACCACAGATGCCTGCGAATGATCATGAAGATACGGTACACGGATCACTCTACGAATGAGGGAGTTCTGCACCGTTCTGGTATGAATAGTCTTCAAGTTTTTTTGGCACGGCGTAGACTTCGATAGGCCGGTCACGTGTTGCGTATGCCGCAGCAACGTATTCCAAAAATGGCTATGTATTGGACACCTAAAGGGACCAAGCGAGAAAGAAGCCGTTCCAGGAACGCGTGGAGAAGAGCATCTGACAACGACCTCCAAGTCATGAATGTTTCCAGGAACGAAGAAGGCATTGCACAAGACCGGCAACACTGGGAATACTTCTTCGTCCGATGTGCCCAATGGCATGGGTGGAAGTAAGTTTAAGTTAGTCACCCAGATAGATGTTAGAGAAGTATCCAAGTTTTGAAGATTGAACAATTGAAAATCACATTGCTGTAGATAAGAGAACAATAAGTGTTTCTGCACAGGTTTGCGCATGGCACATTATGTTTGCCCTACCAGATTCTAGCTTCCTAAAAGAGACAATTCACTATAAAAACTAGAGGCTCTGCCGAGTAGAAAAATAGGGCTAATATCCTACTTATATAATCGGCTAAGTGTGTCTGTTGGTGTGTTTGTGTGTTTGTGTGTGTGTGTGTGTGTGTGTGTATGTGTGTGTGTGTGTGTGTGTGTGTGTGTGTGTGTGTGTGTGTGTGTGTGTGTGTGTGTGTGTGTGTGTGTGTGTGTGTGTGTGTGTGTGTGTGTGTGTGTGTGTGTGTGTGTGTGTGTGTGTGTGTGTGTGTGTGTGTGTGTGTGTGTGTGTGTGTGTGTGTGTGTGTGTGTGTGTGTGTGTGTGTGTGTGTGTGTGTGTGTGTGTGTGTGTGTGTGTGTGTGTGTGTGTGTGTGTGTGTGTGTGTGTGTGTGTGTGTGTGTGTGTGTGTGTGTGTGTGTGTGTGTGTGTGTGTGTGTGTGTGTGTGTGTGTGTGTGTGTGTGTGTGTGTGTGTGTGTGTGTGTGTGTGTGTGTGTGTGTGTGTGTGTGTGTGTGTGTGTGTGTGTGTGTGTGTGTGTGTGTGTTGTGTGGTGTGTGTGTGTGTGTGGTGTGTGTGTGGTGTGTGTGTGTGGTGTGTTGTGTGTGTGTGTGTGTGTGTGTGTGTGTGTGTGTGTGTGTGTGTGTGTGTGTGTGTGTGTGTGTGTGTGTGTGTGTGTGTGCGATTGTGTGTGCATGTGTGTGTGTTTGTCCGACCGGAAATTCATAACTCCCGTCCCATTGTAGCTAAGGCATTCAAATTTGAAAGAGAGATAGGAGGCGAGGGCCTGTAGGTCTGTGACGCGCTTCCTGTTTATAGTGGAGTTGTATTTCAATAGGTGATGTAAGATGTGACAGGATCGTAGGTACTCGGTGATGGGATCGAGAACGGTTGGTGTCAATCCAGGAGCTGATAAAACTGATAAGGGCTAAAGAAAATAATAGAAAGCGTAGAGCCACTATGATAATGGCATTGATAGCGGAGCCTTGACAGTTTGGCATGTGATGTGGAGTACGGCGGGATCGTAGACGACCGATGATAGGGACTGATAACAGCTGATAGCGACGACTGATAAGATCACTTACCAACTGATTCAACTCCTGTGATATTCACGATGTATTTATGATGACGACTGTTATATACATTACTACCGCTACCCAGCAAGATTTCAACTCCGTGGATGATCAAGGTTACTTTATGTTTTGTTGATACTTTACGGCAAAGCTCGTCCGACCGCCAATGATTAGGGATTCTCAACTAATGATGTACCCATGGAAGAAAGAAGGTCCAGTGATAACGACAACTTATTATCACTGTTATTATCACTCGAGAACATTTGGAGTATTACTCAATTCTTTGGTTGCCTTTCAATTAAACTTTTAATGGTTCCTAATTTTTAAGATGACTAGCAACCGATTGACACTTGAGCATCGACAGGGGCAGGTGTAAGCATGGGCACACCCTAAATACCACTGACGCTGCCCTGCTTATGCCAGCTCCCCTCTTTGTGAGTCCTGTGTCAAAGTTGTGTAGTGTGCCGAATTTCGTGTTCAGGAAAGCATAATTCGTTCCAAAAATTGGGGGGGGGGGGGGGGACGGCGCTGCCGATTACTGGGACTTAAAGAAGGAGGAAAGCCCGGCGTTAGCCGGGCGGTCCGACTGTCTATATATAAAGTGGTGACTTTGTGTCTGTTTGTATGCCCGTTTTTGCGTCATTCCGAAAGTCTCGCATGTGCAATGAAGTTATGAAATGGAAAGTCAAGCGATACTGTTCAAATTGGTCCTCTAACAAGTTATAGGTGAGAGCGGAAGTTGGCATGTGGTGCACGCATTAGCGTGCGTAGCCCAACTGGTTATGTAATAAGGCCCCACAACCGTCTCAGCCAACGAACACACTCAAGGGCGTACAAATTCTAATGGTGTTGTAGGGACTGTAGAGGTTGCAGCAAAGTTGCGGCGAAGTTCGTGGCGATTTCATCGACCTTAGCGCCTGTCATTGAGCCAAAAATTGAAGTGGATTAGACTATTATGGTCAGCTGATCCTACTAATCGATTCTACTTTGAATTCGGGCCCCAATGATAGGCGCTGAAGTCGACCCACGAATTTCACCGCTCTCCTTGCCAAGACGCACGTATGTACCCGTGTCCGCGGCCAGGAGTAACGGAACTTCTCCCCGATTGCGGCATTCTCTCATGCGGCATGCATCAAATGCCACTGCAATTACCGTACTCACCCCGCCTCCCCCGCCAACAGATAAGACGCGATACTTTTCGCTGATTGCCTTTCTTTTCTATTGGATTTGATCGTTTTTTATCCTGCTTCTTTTTCGTTTTTATTTTTATTAGGCTTAATTAATTCGAACGACTCCTCCTATATTAGCGACGATCAAGACCGCATTGGAATTGAAGAGAGCAGCCAGCAAATTCAAATAACTAAAAGACTCCCTACCTCACAAATTGCGCGCTCCAATCTTTCATCGCAATAATGCGATACGCGGCAGGTGCGGCGTGGGCGACGCCGTTTTCGAGGAGAAGGTCCCGGATCCCGCGACCAGCAGGCAACTTACTACAGCGGAGAACGTCTGTTGCGCGCGTCCGTCGAAAGTAGGTCACCCTGCCCACTTTGCGCGCGGCGCACCTCAACTGAGGTCTTGACATGACATTACAGCACCACCAAGTGCCAATGGAGCGAATGATTTGCATTTGTCCGTGTTATCTTCTCTTTGGCTGACTGCCGTGGACCAAGCGCAAATCGTATGTCCCATAGACAATCTGCGACGTTTGTCAAAGATTGCGGGCTAACGCGTCGCATGCGACGGCTGCGGCGACGCGCGCAACGAAGCGCACCCTACTATAGCCAACTGTACGCGATGGCACACGCATGTGTCAGCTCGCCCAATAACCCCTTCCACTTTGCAACTTTTGCCGCCATATTCTTCCATCCCCCATTTTACCACTTTTTCGAAGCTTTACAGCTAAATACGACAACTTTTGCACTAATATGGACTATCACCTCTATTAATCGTCCCAACTATACAACTCAAAATTATCGTGAAGTGCGCAACCGAGGCCTAATTTTTCCACTAACACCCTTCAATCATCCTCCGCCTTTGCCACTCTATTGTAGTACCGTCTCGATCGCCAATTCAACCGGTTCTCTACCATCCGAACACCTCTGTTGGACGATTACGATTCGATTTGTTATTTGAGCTCTGTTTGAAAAATAATTTATGTAAAAAACAATCAAAATGACGATCCAAGCACTACATTGCAATAAATATCCTTAACGTTCCAGGTTGGTTAAATGTAAACATATATAGCATCATAGAATTTGACAGAAAATCCACAAATCAATCAAAGATCCTAACACTGCTGATTTTCAAAGTGTACGTAGAGCTCTTGGATGACGCCTCGTATTAAAACTGAGATGACAATCACGACGACAAATTTGAAAACAACGGAGGGAAAATCACATCACATGCTGAATTTTACCTGTATCTCCCATAAAACATTTAATTGCCTCATTGAGGCATGATACGGTCTCACCTAAAGAAAAAGAGCTGCTGCCTATAACTCCACTTTATCAGTCTTTGTATCCGTATCCTTAGCTGACCCGACGGCTTCATGTGAATTACCCTCTATATCACCAGTCTCCTTAGCGGTTTCATTCTCAACTGTGGTACCTTTCTCTATATCATTATCTGATTGTTCGCCTGTTTGAGAATCCTTATCTGAATCTGTAGCCTTCATCGTGTCTTCTCCCTCAGCTGTTGCAGGCCCTTCAGTGCTGTCTTTCTTTCCCGACTCAGTCTTAGAATCGTTCTTCATTCGATCTTCCAGATCTTTGAGCTTTGCTTGCCTCATCTTCTTCATAAAGGAACTTAATTCGCGATCCAACGATTTTAACTGAAAGTAAACATTGTCTGTGGATAGAATGAAAAATAATGAGGATTCCAAACGAGTAAAGCTACGACCGAAAAATCAAGTTGCTTATCTATATACTTGCGTAATACAATTAGAAAAAGCTGAAACTTTATGTAAAAAAGGACAATCCTGAAAACCTCCGATTGATTTTCCGCGACAATAGGTTTAATGCTTGAGGAAAAGAAGAGGAAACCATACTTATCCCATTGCTACTTGAAATGACCAGTTTGCTGCAGATTTGCTTGCAAAAAAGCAGGGTGGAAGTAGAATAAAGCGCGTTGAGTAAACTTCCCGGGTAGAAAAGAATGGAATTAGAAAAGGAAGAAGTAAGGCGGTGAGGTGCACAAGATTTCTGAGTATAAACGCTGTATAGATGCGTCGAAGTTGTATTGGAATATTCGTGCGCGAAAAAAAAATTAAGTCGCAAAACCTTCACACGATTTAAATGTGATTAACTTGAAATCGCACGGTGGTGGGCGATGGACGACGTGTGTGGCGTGACCCAGTTCCAGTGAAGATAGAATCGAGGGTTCCCCAGGAAAAAAAGCCGACATCCGTTGAAGTATGAAAGTCGCAATGAGATGAAAATATGTATAATAGTAGTCTATTCAGTGCAGACAAGCCACATAGGCAATAATCCGCTTTCGACCAGGTTTTTGCGGATGTCGCAACACGTCCAAGGAAGTCATCAACTCTCTTTGCTAGCGTTTCACCCATACTCACGAGGAGAGGTCGCCCATGTGGGTCATTTCCTGTTTCTGAAGCTCACACAGAAACGGAAGCTTTGTGCGGAAACCAAGTTCTTTCAATTATCTGGGAGTGGTAGCCGCTTCAACACCAAGTTTTGACGCGACACACCCAAATGACACCCCAACCATCTTATCGTTTACTTGCCAAGGCTTTTTTTCTGATGCATCATATAGGTGACGGAATCAGGGTGATTATCAAACAAGACTATGGTACAAAATGAATATGTGGATCGCGAAATTCTGCTGTTTGGTATTTCATTTCACCTTGAGTTCAGTGAATAAACCAAGTTTCCGTATTGAGTTTCCATTCCTGTGAAGCTCATTACGCAAATTGTGAGTATTTTTCACGTGATTTACCACTTTTGGATTTTGCGCTAACTTAAGTAGGTATCCCTTCACTTGAACCGCCTGCACTGATCTTGACTTGGAATGTGCTGTAAAATATAAAACCGAAGACAGTCTACTGTTGATACAAGAAAATGCTTTGCAGTTACTTCTGTTAAAGGCACGGTTCACGATAAAAAAAGGTTACTGAGCATTCCTTCAGGAATACTCAGCGCCCCCCATGGGTCGTAGAAGGGACCCTCTCGCTCACACAATCTCGGCGCTTAGGGCATAGTGGGAGACCCGTTGCTGCCGTAGTTAGCTTTCCCGCCCCTCGATCGGTGTCACGTTAGACGAGTGTCGAGACAATACAGATTGCTATTATTCGTTCTAGGACCCACACACAATCAGCTAATCGCCGAGTGATGAGGCGATGTTTTTCTCCCATTCTTTTTTCCTCTGTTTTTTTTTTTGCTGCCGCGATCCCTTATTCAATTACCTACTACTAGAGGCTGAAAAAGGTGATCTACTTTTGCTGTTACTAGGATTTCTTTGTTTTCTTACGCTTATAAAAGAATGAATTTTTGCTTACCATTGTCTGTTATTCGCACCAGGACCCATACGCGCGCAGTGAAACACACTGTTTAGCTCGTCCGGACGCCCCACCCTTCTCCATTTTCTGGTTTCATTCTCGTCCAGCCCCTTTTTAACCATTTTTCGAAGCCTTTTTTAACTTTGGAAACACCGATGCACGCAGTTTCTTCACCTCAGTCGCACTTGTTTCGATCTTGTCTTCCATTTTTCATCATAATCTGGATTACCCAAAATTATCGTGAACTGTGCCTTTAAGACCGTGCGAGGTGAATGGGTACAATTTTTGGACCCATCTTGAGAATCGCTATCGAAATATACATAGTTTAATCTTACCTTGGCAACTACTTCACTTGTGAGCACGGCTGGTTCTTCATAGGGTTGCTTCCCTTCCTGCTCTGCTTTCTTTTCTTGTAACCATGATGTTAGTTTTTCCAACTTCTTCGTAAAGGCGTCAGAATCGGTCTAAAAAAGAGCTGCGCTACTAAAATTCTTCAGACATACTTATTCGTCCTTCAGTGATATTTATTTTCAATCAATCATTACCTTGAAGAAAGAAAAAATTTCACTCACCTTGTTGAACAACGATTTCTCATCGTCACCGCCCATGCTGGCCATTACACGCGAAGAGTTCAGCATTGATTCAAGATTTGCCAGCGCTTGTGGAAGAGTCTGATAAACACAATTGTAAACTATATGACAGACCGTAATTCATTCGATTGATGATAAGGTAATCGCACGAGAATCAAATTAAAATAAAGTTCTTCCTCGAATCTGAAGCAGTAGAGATTCTTCAAAATTCCGTCGCGACAAAAAATGGAAAGCTCATTGAGTTACAACATAAGATCTTTTACAGTTAAGCAAATACCAGACACCATTTCTGGCTGTTCGCGCTCACCCTGCCATATATACTCTCTAGCGCGCTTCATGAATTCCCTTTCACAAAACTCTTGTGATCAAACTCAATGCACTTTCTACGCCCAGCACGTAATAGCCACTGAGTTCAATCTCTACCATGCTATGGATGACAGCACAGTTTGACGGATTCAAAGATAGCAATACCATAACTACAACGAGACTGGAGCGTGAAGATAGTTATTAAAAACTAGGCTCTCGCAAAAGACCACTGCTTTGGGACGCATTCGTAGAAATGAGCCCAAATCATAATTTACCACTGTTTTTCTTTTGAAATCCTAAGATGCGCCGCTCCATCGTAAATAACAACTCGAAAACGGCACAATCTACGCCATCAGAAATGGACTTTTAGACGATCCATCAAAGGTGAATGATGAACGAAGGAAACTAATCGAATTCTCTTTGAAAAGATAATGAAGTCCTCTACACAGGAATCTGAGCTGTAATGTCCATTGCCATACCCTTTTGACTATCAAGGCTCCAAAAAGAAATTTTTGAGATCATTCAGTTGCAAATTCATGATAGGGGACATAGGGAATCAAACAAGAAGCAATAGATGCTTTAATATTCAACTCCTTGAAGCAAAAAACCAAAATTATGAGATTGGGCACTGTGTCAGGTTAAGTTGACGAAATCAAGAGTGTCAACAAGCTACCAGTGTTGATGTGAAGGAAAGCTTGCCCATTGGATTAATCCAAATTTGAACATTTTCCAAAGCGTAAACTTAATTGCCTTTTAATTAACGGCTAGCTTCCGCTGCTATTTAGCAGATATGTAAGACCACTGGGCGGAAATTCAGTGAGAATGCAGTTATTGTCGGACAAGTGTCACGAACTGACGACTACTCCAAATACAGCAGCTGTACCACTGAAGGGTGAACTGGGGCCAGGAAATATGAAAAAAAGGTTTGCCGACAAGTTTTACCTAAACAGAAGAGCTTAATATATAGTTGAAACTTAATATTTGAACATATAAGAATAGCAGAAAATTTTGCAAAGATGTGTATATGCTCTCTGAATAAGATTTTATGTAAGAGTAACTATCGTGAGATAGTAGAAACACTCACTTTCCCCTCATCAATCCTCTTCTTTATTGGTCGTACCATTGCCACCAAAGCTGCATGATTTTTTGTGAAATCGCCTGTTTTCGTCTCTGGCACCACCTCTTCTTCAAGCCATGTTCTTATACGTTTCGACTGAAACAACCTGACTTAATAAGGAGAGAAGTTCGACCATTGCGAAGATAATTCATTCAAGACCGCTCTGTAGTATAATATTTTGCTATCACTGCATGTATACACCGCAGTGTATACACCGCATGAACCCAGTGCCATTATCTTCACGATATACAATGCGTTCACTATTGATACAGCAAAAATTCATAACTCTGTTCAAAAACGTTGTAGAATGTGGAAAAGAGTGGCTAGAGGCTACCGAACAAATGCGGTCAAATCCACAAAGTGGGCGGGGTTTGCACCACGGTAGGCGGTGCTGAAGTAGATTATCGAAGAATGTTCTAATTATATTGTTGTAGGACGCAAAAAAGTTAGGCTTGTAAAAACGTCCCTGAACCGTATCTGATGGCTATTTATATAGTATGAACCACAAACGCATGTGTTTCTGTCGGTCTGCCTCCCTTTTGATGTGTTTATCACCACCTTATATAGTAATCTACACTTTCATTGAAGTGAAACAGATTATCCAGATTGAAACAAGTGGGGAAGGAGTAGAGCTACTCAGGAACACATGATCTGAGCTAGGCTAAGCTCACGGAGGGTGTGGGCTGCGAGTTGTTTCTCTGTATCTAAAGCGCTCCAATTTGGTGGAAAAACAGGCGGCAGGATGGGAAGTTTGGGAGTAGGTTGCTAGAATAGAGTCCGCCCTCTAGGGGTAGGACATGCACGAAAATCGCTCTAGAGTTAAAATTCCGAAGGGATACAGGCGGCGTGACGCGATCACCAATAGCACGAGCCGGGTGTAGATTCCTCTTACTGAGGGTGCGGCATGCGCGAAAGCTGTTCCTTTGAAGTTAAGCCGTTCAAATTCAGGAGGGAAACAGGCGGCAGGACCGGACTACGTGGAGAGTGTAGAATCCGAAGCTAGCAATCCTGTTCAGAAGTCTTCCACATTATGCGCCGTCATTCCACAGCTTTACTCGCTTCACACATGGGACATCCATGGGGTAGGACTTACGCTGTGGGGATGTTGGCCGATTTACCGATATGCATTACCTATCTGTTGCAAATGACCGATCAGTGGTCACTTTGTTTCCTTGAGTTGTGCAATGTTTCAACTTCGAGGAGGTTGAAAAGTTGCTGAAGGAATATAGCTAGCTGTAAGCAGCAACAGATAATGGCAGCCGATATTGACCAGTCTCGATTTGTACTACTCGATATGGAGCTACTACTCGATACTTTCCTTTCCAGAAGAAAAGGGAAGAAATGATGATAGCCCTGTGTGCCAGTGTGCGTGTAACGATATGTGTCGGTGTATCCTAGATGCAAGTTCATAACATTTCTTCCCGTAGACTTTGAGCCTTAAAATTCGGTAGGAGTATGGGTGGCAGAATGGAAACAATGGTGGAAGGTGGCAAACTAGACTCTTCCTAAAGGGCGATAGGCGTGCGCGAAACTGGTCAAGTTGGACCTAGATCGCACAGATTCGACAGGTGTACAGGTACAGGCGGCAGCACGGGAATGCTGATGGCAGGTGACACGATTGAAAAATAAAGAAATGAATGGACAAAGATTCTCATACACACATGAGTTGAGCAGAATCCGCTCATGAGGAGCAAGACGCTCACGAAGTGTGTGTGTGTACTTGACTGGAAATTTGATTCGTGTTCTCCAGCGCCGAAGCGTCTAAATTTTGGAGGGCGTGGGCAGCAGGCCAACATCAAAGGCACAGTTCACGACAAAAATGTTCTTGAGATTCCCCCACATGATGAATTTGAGGCACCCGCGTATACCATACCTGGCACTATTAGGTCGGAAAACGGCCTAGTTAGGGATTTACAAAAGCTCAAAGACTCGCCTGTGTGAATCCTCGGACGAGTTTCACCGGCATTGTAGAGGCTGCACCGATTACAAGGGAAGCCATGTAGGAAGTTCAGACAACTTGTCATGATCTTTAGCGACAGTGAAAGATATTCTGTACAGTTCTAGCTTGATGTAATCAGCTCTCTGCGCAATTGCAACAAACGAAACCTCGTCCGAATACCCCTTCCTTGGCATTTCCGTCATGGAGATCTCGTCCAACCTCTATTTCGCTTACTTTTAAGAGCCATGTTTTTCTCGAAATCGGCGAATTCTCTCGCTTTCTTCACCACCAATGAACTATTTCCAATCCATCCTTTCGCTTTTCGAATAAAAAGGGTACCTCAAAGTTATCGTGACTACGCCTTTAATTTTGGAGGACGTGGGCAAAAAAGGGCGAAAAAGAGGAAAGGCCGGCGTTAGCCGGCGATCCGACTGGTATCTTAATATTCTTCGATAGACCCGCACACACACACACATACATCAAATCAAGAAAGATAAGAAGCAGCAGCAGTTACAGAATACCGAATGAGGCACATGTGCACGTTCATATTGCGAAACGTTCTATTTTCATCCTCGGAGCCATAAAGTCCATAAAGTTGAAGGTTACAGATAATATGCATGGCTCCATCGCTCGTTTTGGAGAAACCGATCCATCAAAAGATATTAAAAAATGAAATGAAAAACTATAGAGTACCTCTTGTAGTAATTTGTTCCTTTCCTCATCAGTGGAATGCTTGATAAAGTCTTCTTCTTCTACAAGCAGACTTACTTCGAATGCGTAACCCTCTAACTCGTTCTCCGCCGCTGCGCGTTCACGAGCATGACGCTCACGCTTCTCGAACTGCTCTAATCTGAAAATTCATACATTGAACAAATCGAATGTATCGGTAAACAGTCGGTTCGCCCGGCTAACGCCGAGCTTTTCCCCTTCTCCGACAAAGTTGTAGTAATCGGCTAACTCTCTACTCAATCTTTGAAACAAATAACATTTTCCTGTGCACGAAGTTTGACGAAGTACTAACAGGACATTGCAAATGGTAATGAGTGTATGTTGGTGCTTACGCCTTCAACTCAAATATCCATTAAAGATTCAACTATTAGGCAACCAGAGCCTCACAAATGTTTCGCGTGATGATAACACCATTAACAGATGTCTTTATCAATGGACATTTTTTATTTCGCGCAAACCTCACCCCTGTGCGCGGAATTCGGGCTGCCTCCCTTCTGTACTGCTATCAAATTTGAACGCTCTAGGTTCAAACTGGTAATTTTCGTGCCAACTCCGCTCCCTGTGGTAGGGTCTACTACTATCTACCATAAATGTTCCCACCTCCCTCCTGTAATCCTGCTTAATTTCAACGCTCTAGATTCAGATAAAGAGGACTGATAAATCAACTGCTGAAATTTTCACTGCGCATGGCCCGCGCCTGTGGGAGGAGTCTAACCCTGCCATCTGCCATGAGTTTTCTCTCCTGCTGCCTGTAGCCCTACCAAATTTCAATGCTTTAGGTCCAGCTGGACAGGAGTTGTTAATTTGCGCTCGAAAATTTCTACGCGCACGCCCCGCCCCTCGTTGCGGAGTCTGGTCCTGCCACCTGGCACGAGTGTTCCCATCCTACCGCCTGTACTTCTACCAAAGCTCAATGTTCCTGGTCCACGGATATAAGAGTTATGATTTTCCGGTCGAACACACACATCGACACACACACACACACACCAACACACCTACAAACCGACAGACCCACTTTGCGAACTATGTATACTAGGATCCTAGCAATTACTATTGCTGCAAACATAGGTTTTCATTTAGGAATACAATTAAGTAAGCAGTTGAGAAGTGAGCACACATAAACATGAGCAACACTGATTCCTCACCAACAATATCGGACCTTTTTTCATATGTGATTGAAAGAGAACTTGTTTTCCCAGAAAAGTTTCGTTGCGCTTCTTTCCCATCCCGAAAGAAAGCGGCCTTCATCCCAAACAATCAGAGTGGCAAGTTGGTAGCACCACTCACCTTTCATCACACTACTTAAGTATGTTGCTGAAATATGTCTTAAAACCAGTTGGGCTACGCACGCTAAGCAACAAGGTCTACGACGGTTTGACTAAGATCTTACACAAGTAGATTAACGGAAAAAGTCAGCATATGGTCAAAGAAAAGGAGTAAGCTATACTTCCACTAAATGATGTAATAAAGTGATCCGTAATTGTTAGGGAATCAAAATAAACAGCATCGGTAGACTTCCTATTCCATAACTGCTTCCTTACCGCGCCAAGATGAGGTTTCACGCTCCTCACCGTGCCTACATGACTTCGGGCACCGCCACACAAACCGGCATACAAACCGGCAGCGCAGTGGCTTTAGTTGATGTAAGGTTATCAATTAAAGCATTCCAGCGAATTGCGCATCTGTTAAATTATTTTGGCCTTTGTCTCTGCCTTAAAGGCACTGTTCGCGATGATTCAATGGGCGGGTGTGTCGATGACGTGTCCGCCTCTCATTCGATGTCACGTCAAACAGTCTGGCGTGGCGTCGAGAGGCGGACACGTCATCGACACACCCGCCCATTGAATCATCGCGAACAGTGCCTTTAAAGGCACAGTTCACGATAATTTTGAGGTGCCTCTTTCTATTGACAAACGGAAGCATAGGTTGGGAACAGTTCATCGGTAGTGAAAACAACAAATTCGCCGATTTTAAGAAAAAAAAATTTCCAAAAAAGTAAAAACAGAGCTTGTACGAGATCACTTTGATGAGAACAACATGGAAGGGGTATTCGGACTAGATTTCAGTTGTTGAAATTACGCAAGGAGCTAACTACATCAAGACAGAATTGACATAACTGCCCTTCAGTTTCGCCATTGGTCATGACAAGTAGTTTGAGCTTCCTGGGGTTCCCCTGCGATTGGTGCAGCCTCTACAATGCCATTGAAACTCGTCCGAGGGTACACATGGGACAATCTTTGAACCTTCATAACGCCCGATCTAGGCCATTTTAGGACCTGTCAGTGCCACAGATGGTATAGTTGGGAGTCACAAAATGATCCTAGTGGAATATCTCGTAAGCCATTTTTACCGTGAACTGTGCATTTAATATGTAGGGAGGTATAGGTCACCATGTTGATTGCTCCTTCACTATCAACTTTCACATTTGATGGATCATTTGGCTCGACAAGAATGGTTTGGTGGTGTGCCACTCAGTACTACTCTGAGTGAGTTGAACTCAAAAAAAAAAATAGCTCACATTTTCTTCGCACTTGCAACGTCCTCTTCGCCCATCATATGAGCCGTTGTATATTTCTCCTTGACTTTTAGTGCAACTCGCTCAATCTGTGGAACTTTTTTCTTCTCCGCAGACGCGTCAAAAGTATCATTTTTCTGAAAAAAAAACTGTTTGTCAATTCTAAATGTTTCAGTTGATCACAAGAATCACAAGAGGAACAAGATGATCAAAGAGTATAACAAAAGTCGTCAAGCATGAGAGGAAGTTAGGATGGACCTCATAACTCGACTCGAACCCGTTCACTAAATTTACCTTTTTCTCCCCCTATCGAGCTAGTGTACCAAACTCTGAAAAACCCTCACCTTCCCTAAGTCTGCTGATGTAAACGGTTTCGCTTTTTCTTTGGTGTCATTCTTTCCTTCACCAGCATCTGCTGCTTCTTTCTTTTCCTCTTTATCAGCTGGCTCCTCGCTACTGCTTTTGTTCTCACCACCATCTTTGCTTTGCTCGCCCTTATTTTCCAAAGAATCTTCCGCCGGCTTTTCCTCTGTAGGCGGAGGCTTCTCGTCGGTGGTTACGCTTTCAGCGCCGTTGTCGTTACTTTTATCTTCAGATTCTGTTGTTTCTCCTTCCTCTGTTTTCTTCGAGAAGAAACCAGTAATTGTGTTTGTGATAGCTGAAAAAAATCTAAAAATCATTTAAGCATTCATTTCAAATCATAGTTGAAAACAAGAACTCGACAATGTGCAAGCTGCCATAAACTGCAATGTTATAACTTGTTTAAGTTTAATAAAGGAAATTAGATTGTATACGGCTTTACAGTACAGGTTCGGAATAGCAAAATAGCTCAGTTTGACCAACGTTTCAAACGAACCATCGTCATCCTACTTACTATAAAACGCTTCGTTGTCGTCTGTCGTTCTGCTTGTATGTATGTCTGTCTGTCGCATGTCTGTCACGAAATTCCTTAGCTCCTTTAGATCTGTCTAGAGAGACTGGGTTAAGCGTAGGATAGGTGGGACATGTCCCGAGAAGTATAAAGCACATATCAGCTTGGCGGAGCCTCGCCCACAGTGTGGCGTGCATCGAAATGAGCTGTACTGAGGATCATGATTTCAAATTCAGTCACAAGACGGCTTCAATACTGGGGTGGAAAGGTGGCTAGAGGTGTGCATTGGTAAGCTAGATCCAACTGGGGAAACCCACCCCCAATGGGAAACAACCAAACGTACTATACCCGCTGCATCTATTCCAGAAACTCAAATCTCAATCTCGGATGATCTAAACTGGTTTATTCGCAGTTAAATACCATTAATAATTCATCTTTCTGCGGTTCCACTGGCGATGTCTCTAGTCGGTTAGGGAACAAGGAATAAACGAAGCTTTACTCGTACCAATTATAAGGCATGTGACAATGCTTCGTTTTACGAACGCGTGTGCACTGCACCTCGTTCCCATGCTGGACACGCGTTTTACAAGTAAAAAGCGTAAAATCTACTCACCCAAATTGGGTAGCAATGAACGCAGCTAAACCAGGACAATTATTTCAGTATCAAATGCAGAAATCTGGTATATGAGAGTGGGTTCGGTGCTAAAAAGCTTCAAAAACACTTATCCTCACGCGAAAAGTGTACACATAAAAAGACGCGGCTGTTACAAGTGAACTACTGCCTAATGCGTTGCTTTGCGGAGCTTCGGAACGACAGTATATTTCATATCTTAAGTTGTGGATGGCAATTTATTTGTTCGTTCATCCAAATGTTCATTACGGATGGAGGGTCAACGCTTGTGGAATCGAAAAAGACTGCTCAAGAGGCTAAGATCATTTGAGTTCGAGTTTCTGAGAATTGCTGCAACTGGATAGTGCGTTCGAAGGCTGACTGGGTGAGCTACAGATTAGAAGCTCGGACTACTTTCAGTTACAAACAGGACAATTTTTTAGGAAACAATTTTTTGTAACAAACCTTCACCGCAGGAGTCAGTCTAAAATTGGAAGGATGTCCATGTACTCGTATACGGACGATGACTACTGTGACGATGTTAATGCAAAGAATATTGACACCTATTAAGGGAACGGCTAATCCTGTGTGCCCTCTTGTTCGTTCTATTCATCTTACTCAAAAACTCAATACATGAACCATGACCTCACCCACTATCGTAAATACATTCACTCACATTCTACAACGCCTTGACTTTTTCGTTGAAGGACCGCTTCAGCTTTTTCGACCCGCAAAACTCCTGACATATCCATCAAAAAGCCAACCTGAAGGAGGCACCGAAATTTCGTCAAGAAAGGTCGTTCGAGAAGGTGAAAAGCAGTTATGTAAACGAACCTTGACGCCAGTAAACTCTGTTTGCTCTGGATTAAGTTTACCTTCGAGTGCTTTCCCTAGACCAAGTACTGATACGGTAGTAAGATGCGATACAAGAGAGTCGAATTCTCTGAAATTAATTTTTCAAAACGGTCAGCGTTCTTAAAGATGAAATATTCCGAAGGAGCTAGCGAAATGTTCATTCAACGAGCGATACGTAGCCAATCATTCCATTAAAAACTTGCTCTCTATTTTAAGAACTCTGGACAGTTCGAAGGGTAGCGCGGTGCACATTCACTCATTATAAGCAACAGCTCGCCATGCTCTTCACGTGGAGTACGCAGCATCCTCTAATTGACAAGCACAGATAGTTGCATCAATGTTCAATCTTTCAGTATTAGTTAATGTATCTGTCTGAGTGTTGCATTCACCTAACCCGTAGAAAAGCTCTTCTGAGAGTCAAATCTGGCGAAGCCTGATGCAGAGTTGTAACGCTCCTTTTCAAAATGTGGGAAATGGTAGCATTGTCAGAGTTATGTCTGCAAGGAGTTCTATAGCCGAAACAATGTCTTTTATTAGATCTCTGTCAATCATAGATTTCATTAGAAATGACGCAAAAAAAGCTTACACTGAAAATCTAGAAAGTGCTCATGAAGTTTTACCTAAACGTACCTTATTTGATCATCAGTGAAATGTTTTAAGTCCGCGTAATTTAGATCGAATGAGAAATCATCGGTATAGGAAGTGAATGTTATAGTCTGAAACATAACGTTACTAAAAAAACCAAAAAGAAATGATTCTCGTCAACTCAGCAGTTAAATCGAAAAGCAACTTATGAAGACAGCGAAATACATTTGTAAGGATCTGTCGAATTTTGGTCTATACGACAGAATGATCTCAAACCTAATTTTCTGGAGCTGCTTCAGCACCGTTTTAATATGGTGATAATTTTGCTTTATATAAAGATAATTCGCCAAAAGTGTCTCTACGTGTGTAGGTGTAATTGTTTGTTTGTTTGTGTGTCTGTGTACCAGTGTGTTTATGTGACTGGAAATTCATGCTCATAAACTCTCTTTCACTCTACCTAGAGCGTTCAAATCATGGCAAATGTGAGGAGACAGGAAACCTGGATAGGCGATTTCAAATTCAATTCTTTCCATGCCCTCAAAAACTGTCATTTTATTTCTATCTAGGCTACTTTTCGGCTTTTTCCAGAACGATCTTATAGATGTGTGTAAATATTGGTAATAGCTTTTCCACCTTGAAGGCCGCCTTATATGCTTTGAACTTTGACTCCTCTTCCTTTGCTTAGCTCTATTCCTAGTGTAAACGCATTTGGGCTAGAATACATCTTGGATGAAATTCCACCCACGAGGTGTCAATCCCGCCCGCCACAAAGCTTTTATCTCCTTTCTGTTGATAGCATCCACCCATCTCGCCCTGTTCATTGTAACGTTTCTGGACACGAATAAAAAGTTTTAGCTAAAGCTCTGCCACATTAGCCCCGGCCATTCACAGTGGGTGTTTATATTCTCAATTACTCAAACGATTGGTTGCTTTCAGGCTTCGACGCCCGTCCGTCCGTCCGTCGGGACACGCACGCGACGGACGGACGGACGGACGTTGAAGCTTGAAAGCATTTCTTCGCTGCACGCTGATCCATTTTGGTCCCTAAAGTTGTATTATGCACAAAATCATAACCAACCAAAGTGGAAAGCTCATAATTACATACTTTACACTATTTTTGAAATAAATCATGAAAAAAGCATGAAGAAAGTTAAAATGGTTCACACTAGAAGACAGAATAAACCGTAGGACAGCGCGGCTCAACGGTGAGCCGCAGAAGCGGAAAGCTTCGAAATGCGTCTGTCCTGTGCGCCAGACCCGCAAAAAAGCGCGCTGTCGTCAAAGGGTTAATTCATTTCAACATTTTTACTTACATAACGCCGTTGCTTAGTGATATTTGGCTACTTTTACATGGGTAACGCTGAAGATAAGTGACAGATCCCGAAGGCTGAGTCCAGTCCTGCCCCTGTCATAAGTGTTCCCATCCTACTTCCTTAAAGGCACCTATTCACGAAAAAAAGTTATTGAGTTCTTACCTTATTAATACTCAGCGGCCCCCAAGGCTTGTAGAAGGGTCCTTCTCACTCCCGCAATTTCGACGTCGAGGGCATAGTGGCTTGCCCGTTGTTGTCGTAATTCGCATCTCCGCCCCTCGACCGATGTCACGTTAGACGAGTGTCGAGACGACACAGTGTCATGAAATCGCGTCAGGACCCACCCTGAATTGCAAATTGGCAAATTGCCAGAGACGCAATGTGTTGTCTGCTATTGCATTGCGTCTCTGGCAATTTGCCAATTTGCAATTCAGGGTGGGTCCTGACGCGATTTCATGACACTGTGTCGTCTCGACACTCGTCTAACGTGACACCGATCGTCTCTAACCGACGCTCTCTCAATGTGAAACTCGTCCAACCCCCTTTCCAGCTCTTTTTTTCGGCCCTTTGTAATTCTTTTTGTTCATCGTTTTTTGCGCTTTTTTCGTTGTTATCGCTTCATTCTAGAGTAGTTCTATCAATTCTCGTCAAAGAAGGGTACCCTAACTTTTTTGTGAATAGGTGCCTTTAACCCACTGAAAATTTGAAAGCTCAGGGTATGCGTGAAATGAGTTGCGAATACCCGATCACACAAACCGACACATACCGACACACCCACCGACACCTCGTGAGGTCAAGTTCAGATTGGGTGGGGCTTAGGGCAAATCAACAGAGAACATATCAGCTAAACGGAAGTCTGACCATAGTAGGACATGCACGGGTATGGGGGATTGCCAAAGGCAACTTCTTCGTTGTTCAGAAGTTGTTAGGATAGTTTCATGAAAGACACCTAAAGAAAATTAGCAAACAGTTCGGAATGGGTCAACAAATGTGACGAAGGATCTAGTCATAAGGTCCCATGGAAGTAGTACATGGAAGTACTGCTGACTCTGAGGACGCAGTGGAGAGCGAGCGGCACTTCCCTCGTAAGCTTATACTCGCTTTCCCGGAGACTGGGAGACTGGACAAAGTGTTGGATCAATTAAAGTGTGTTAAGCATGCATGAGCTTAGGAAGATCCGGTCGAATATGCGTGGCGTGCTCTCGAATAGGACCTACTTTGAATAAAAATTCATACTTTTGTTCAAAAACGTTTTAGAATTAGAAAGAAGTGGTCAGATGCGGTCGAAGAGAGTGTTCCAATGGTAACGAGGGAAGCTTGCACCAAGGTGGGCAGGGCTAACAGTAACATCAAACCTAATACTCTGTTCAAATGTAGAATCAGAGAAAATGAATGCGGGTAAGCTTTCCACATAGATTCCCAATTAGATTTCACCGCAGTCCGCTAGCCGAAAAACTCTTGACTCCGATCAAAGCTTTCTTTGCTGTGATGCACGCGTTCGTGGTGCAACGCAACTGGTTCACTGTACCAATGGAATGAGTAAAACAATGCGCAGGCCAGAGAAAATAACTTCAACAGGCGAAACAGGAGGTCAGAGAACACCGATTCGGTTCGATGTCCCCATATCGAAAAAATGGCAGGAATAGGTAAAGGGTAATGTGGTTCGTACGATTGAGAGAGAAAGATAACCCAGCCTTACACAGGGTACATATCCAAGTTTAAAATAACCTGAAGTACAGTAACTAACGGGGGGTTTGGAGTTTTCCCACAAAAAATGAAATATTTAGAAAGAAAAACGAGCAAAAATTAAAAGTCGAAGTTTGATGGCACAAACATTCCCGACAAAAGAAAGGACTGAAACAGGTGCGGAACTATGGTGCTATAAGGAAACGAGCACTCACTTTCCTAACGGTTGGATAGTATGCCTTGAAAGGGAACAGCTGTCTTGTGAAGGGTTTTTCAATAAACTCTCCATTCTCCTGTTTCTGTTTACTTGCAAAATTGACCTAGAAAAATAAGCTTCAGTTTTAGCTACTGGCATTTAGCAACCGGCGTAAATAAAACAATCAACAATTAAGTTCACAAAACCTGGACTGGAAAAACCACTAATTCTTCTACACCGAACGGCTTGACTTTGAAACCCTTGCTTAGGTGAGCAGCCTGCAAACAGCGAGATAAAGTGAAGGACACTATATAGAACAATCATCATGATAGTTACGTACCTGGTACAGCGCTCCCATGGCAATAGCCTCATCAGTATTCAAAAAGCGACCGAGCTCTTTACTAAATATTATAACTAATATTTCACAAAGAATTTATTGATCGAAGTACTCTAACCAAGACAGTTAGCTACCCTTACTGATGGCCTCTTCAGTAAATTATACTCAAATTATAAGCTTATTTTGTATGTACAAGCACTGATGCAACACGCAAACAGAAATGCACGAGTGACATTGTAGTTCTCATTATATAAACATCCTACCTGCCAATAAACTTCTGCACTTCCTCTTGAACCCTTGGAACACGGGTGCCAGCGCCCATCAGAACAACTTGATCAACCTGGAATGCATCATTTCTAGAAAAATAGCCTCGAAAACCCGTTTTCACAATTGTCTGATGTTGCAGCTATGCAAATGAGGTCAGCAGGATTACCAGAACCTGTAGCAAGTGTGAGCGAAAACAGGATTAGAGTATCTATGCCATGCCCCCACGCATTTAACTTCAATGCAAGCTCGCAGCGGCTTTTGGGCAATTCAAGCTTACGTCTTTGCAGGCAATTCTTGTACTAATTATCCGAAATAGAAGAAGGAAGGCTCTGTTGCAGTTCATATCTGCAGTGGCAGAATCACTAAGCACAAATTTTTCGTTCAATCAGATAAAGAACTGAAGGGACACATGTGAGGATGTCCCATCGTCACCAGCTATTATCAAGAGAAGTTGGTGAATCCTGAGCGTTGAGTCGAAGACGAGGGTACTGACAGATGAGAGATGTTTAGAGAATGTAGAAAAAGATTACAGTAGGTTTATGCAATCGGATAGCATCGAACTCCTGGCTCAGCACAGAGGGAGCTAAGCGACCAAAAGTCACACCCATAGTGGATATGAACAGAAGCAGAACATTTTATTTAAGGCAGAAACAAAGGCTAATTCAACAGTGTGCAAATCACTGAAAGCATGAATTGATGACGGTACATCATTTAAAGCCACTCTTGCGCTCATCTTGATTCGTCTTATCAGAACTACAAAATAGTTCTTTGAAAGAAATAGAGCAAATTCTTTGCGGCATTTTTTACTCTGAAACAGTAAGAACGTTTCACATATAGGCAAAGTTGGGATGTGAAGGGATGCTTAGTGACGCTTATTACTCGAAATGAGGTCAGAGATTATGATACTCCACAGACTACTTCACTGAAAACCCTCACGTCGTTCGACGCTAAAAAATGAGTAAAAAGACAAAGAATAGTCTTCTATTCCGTTTCAGGATGTGCCTCACAGTCCTCACATTCATTCATAGTCTATACGAAACTTGACTGCGTGGGTGTCATATACAATTGCTAGCTGGAGTCTAGTGCCTTTCTCCAAAAGAAAATAATGAGTGGCCATGACACTAACTTAACCCAAAAATGTTTCTGCCGATTTTCTTTCCAACATTAGAGAATGTCAGTCTGCCTCACCTGATCCAATTGCAGTTCGGCCATCTTCAGAGCTTGAGTTAATGGTACTGTCACTCGAGGCATGAGATCATCAATAAGATGATTGAATTCCTCACGAGTCACGTGGACTCGCATGTCTATGTCTTCGTGAACGCTTTCAACTTGCGCGTAATAATCAACATTGGCACTCAGCACCTCAAATTAAGAATTATTATACACAGAGAAATTGTGCAAAAAGCTGCTCACCTGCTTCAATCGCTCAGCCTCTTTGAACAGTTTGGCCATGGCTCGTTGGCTTGTTGTGATATCTTCTGCAGACTTATAGTGCTGTCTGAACTTTTCCACCAGGAGATCTCTCAAGCGCATGGTCATTTCTAAGCCTCCCAAATAGCGATCGAACCCAACTCCCAACACAGACATCTACAAAGAGAACACAAGCATTCGTTTACATTCACCGCATACCATGCCAAAGAAAATTATGGTGAACAACTGTACAAATATGAGATTGTTGTACCTTCGGTTCTTTGCCATATTTCTCCGTCCCTAATTTGTACTCAACAAGAGTCGCTACAGTCTTTGCCGCTCCCATATCATAAATTAAGAGCCGTTGAGGCTTCTCTGTAACTTCCTTTCGTCGAAACACGCCGTAGTTGAGTCCAGCAGCAGTTCCATCATTAATCAGCTTAAAAAATGACTTGATAGAAGTCGAAACTTCTGAAGGAAGAGAATGAACGCCTAAAAACTAACCTGAAGCAAGTTTAGTTTCGCAATTTCTGCGGCCTTCTCAATTACAAGACGTTCGGCTTGAGTAAAAAATACCGGAACACTTATCACCACATCACGAAGACTCATCTTGAAGTAAAACTTTATGTAACGCAGAAGGGGCTCAGGTGAAAGTGCTACCTCTGCGTAGGCTTCCGTGAATTCTCGCACGTTGGTCAATATCATTGCGAGAAGGGTTTCCACCGGATAACTGGTGTCTCTAAAATAATGAATGAAGAAACAAGTTGGCTAAAAACATAACGTCCTGTGAAATACACTGCATATTAGCATGCCACCGCTATTTTAATACTCTCAGGGAAAAAAGCAAATAGAATTGAATGTTGAGCAACCCACTAAATCCATGAACGATTCAAAATGGACAACTTAGACTCGAGCAGTGAGAACACTGGAAGTCCTACCCTGTAATTTCTCTACATCTAAAACAATGAGACAGCGCCAGATGCGAAGTGACGCCGTTGCTGTAGTTATAGTCCAAGTTCAAGTTCCGGCCACACCTACTTTCGGAAACGACTGATTGTTATGACGGTTGCGACTGTACTAGTCTGAGAAGACAACGACATTGGGAATGTGCATACAACCTCAAACCATATGGTCGTCCGAAAACACATCCGAAATGGGAAGAGTTCATTCAGAGAAATTGCGGCAACTATCCCAAGGTCGATAGTGCACTCCAAAGTATGTTGATCAACGCCAAAAGTCTATCTCTCGTAGATGACAATAATCAAGAATAGCTCACCCAATGGGAAATATCACACTGCTCTCGTTTGCATGTTTCTCTATTGCTAGATGAGGGAATCGCTGACGAAAGAGGAGTACCGATGGATGGTCGATATGTTTTGCAACTAGATCAAGAAGATGCCCGTAGACACTTGAGGGATATCGCACAGACATCGCTGAAGCAGCATCACCAAACAATCTGAAAATAAATTGAGAGTATTTGAAGACAATTGCAAGAAATAAGCGAGGCACCTTTCATTTTGACGAATCGACACGACATTTGGCGTTTTCCGGTGTGATTCCTTGTTGAGCACAATTTCCATAGGAACACCAGGTTTAATCAGTCCAACCTATAAAAAGGTCCAAGTCAGAAAGCATTATCCAGCGTAAATTGCAAAATCAAACTCGCTCCCATGGTATAATATTTGACGAGGAGACGGGCGCGTGTGATCGATTCGCCGCACGCGGCACTCGCGGACTAGTTGACTCGTTATTGCGGTTCTAGCGTTCTTCATACAGCTCGATCAAGATGGGGTTACTATTTTTGGCAAACTCTACTGTTAGTTGATTTGATCCTGTATTCCTTACTCGCTGCGCTGCTTCGCTCCACTCTGCTACATTCCTTCGTGCGCGACGTCGCTTTCCCCGCGAAACGACCATTTAGATTCAACTGCACCACAGCCTTATGAATGCACCAAAAAGAACCACTCGGCCGCGTACACACACCATTACCTTCAAGAACTGGCTTCCGAAGTCAATCGAGATTGCTCCAAACGCACAATCTATAATCCGAGATTTCAGGATAACAGCAAAGAAAAAATTATACGCCTACATAAAGCGTATTACTTACCAGACGGTATAATCAGTGTCAATAACACTGCTAGACAAATCATTCTCCATCGAACGCCAGTCGTCATTGTACCCGATCCCTGACAACTACAGGAACTAGAAAAATAATAAAGTTGAATTCACAGTTGGTAACTAGTGTAAATAGTCAAGTAATTGAAAATGAAGCTCATCTAGGATGCACAATGGAACTAATAACCAAAGACTAAAAATATATTCTGGCGCTTTCACCGAATGACAAAAAGTCTGCTCAACTGTGGGTACCTTTTTATCAATAACTCGCATAACATGACAAGTGTGTACAATAGAAAGATCAACAACAAACTCGGATTATACGGCATTCTTACATTCTGTACATAGTCATATAATTCGAAACTGAACAACTGCACGCGTATATGATTGCAGAAAATTCTGATGTCCAGATAGCTACACTTCAAAAACAGAAATATCGTCGGTCGCAAGAAACAATTGAATGGAAAGATTACTCACAAAACCAATCCATACTCTATTTTAACTGTTTGTACACAGCAATTAAACCCCAAACAAACTTTCTTAATGTGTAGGGGAGCGTTCCACACTTAATCTATAGAGAAACACATTGTAAGTGTAGTTCGGACCACCAAAGCAACTACCGACTCAAAAACCACCAAATTTTCAAATAACACCTCTTCGATTGGGTGCTTTCAGGTTCAAGGAAGTGCGTTGTTTTGATAGCTGCTTTCAGAATTCGACGCCCGTCCGTCTGTCCGGTGCTCGCGGCCGCGTTGCGTGCGTGCGACGGCGGCCCTAGCCACTTGTTGGCGCGTGATCCAGTGATCCACTGTTGGGAACAAGTGGCTAGGGCCGCCGTCGCACGCACCAACGCGACCGCAACACGCCGGACGGACGGACGCAACGGACGGACGGACGGACGTCGAAGTCCGAAAGCAGCCAATCGACGACCGAGAGACCCATCGTTGACAACGCAGGACAGCTTGCGATGAGGGTCGCGTTCGCGGTATCGATCGATGTCCAGCGTTGTCAACGCATGGCCAGCAACGCAGTCGGTCCCTCGGACGTCGGTTGAAACAACGCACGCCACTGAACTCTGAAAGCACCCGTTACCCCTAAACGCTACTTGATACTGCGATTGCATGCCTTTGATTCGCAGCAGAAACGGAAATTCACCAACGGGCACCTAAAACAAATTGCATTCAAATGGATGAGTCGAAGGAGCCAAATCTTGAAGCAACGAAAAAAAAACAACAAAGTCCACGAAGAATTGAGACTTGTTTTTTTGTTGCTTTAAAATTTGGCTCCTTCTCACTTGCTCACTTCAACAGGTATACATACTCGAGGGGAAGATCATCTTAGCATTTTAACTCGCTCGCCGGTGAAAATGTAGTTGGTGGAGGGGGTGAGGGGTGAGGACAGCGCCGTTTTGAATATTGAAGGCTAGATCGCAGAGGAGGGGTAGCCAACCCACTTGTGCTTAGAGATGCTTTTTAGTCAAAAGAATATCGTTTTACTTGACCATTAAGAGAGGAGCTCCGGGGTGGTTGAGATGATTACCTAGCGCAAAAAGCTGAGATGGGGTAAAAATCCAATTTGCTCACCCACCCCGGTGCCCCTTTTCTCTTGAAGTTTAGGGTAAAAACCATGGATAAAACGTGTAAAATCGAAGAGGTGAAACTGTTCCCACTTTGCGCTATAACTCGCTCCTATGCACTCTGACGCCGCATAGTGTTGTGCCGCCGCAGATGGAGACATTAGAGTTAAGTTGCAGATGATCGCCGACTAGAAGCGTACTAGCCCACTAGAGCACCGCTTGGTGTTACCTCAAAAGTCCGCGCGCAGGAAAATTTTCTGAATCGCATAATTCGTTCACGATTCAAACGTGACAACCTAGAGACCGAAGGGGGATACGGCGCGACATATACGGCGTGACCTGTTCCTTCGACAAGAGATGAATGTTCTCCAGGTGTAAGAGTTGACTTTGAAGAGTGGTCGCGATGAATGCAACCCCGTGGTCATCTCACATCAGCCGTGACGTTGCCCACAGTCCTTTTCTATGCGTCGTACATGTTACTGGTTGAGGACCTGTGTATTCGAATAGGAACATGTATGGATGGGAATTCTATCGCCTGTGAAATCCTGCGTAGAATGCTTCTCAATTCATCGCAAAGTCGTTGTATGGGTTGTAGCCTGACCAAATTTCCGTTCCTGTTATCGTACGCTTCACACCTAACTGTCCAAGAGACTGGATGACCTTCACGGCAAAGATGAAACGGTGATGAAGAACAGCATTTCATCAAGCACTTGTCGTTACTGATACATAAAACCTGAAGGATCAAAGTGTTCAGATGCTGCCGAATCTGATACTGCCCATCGACTTTAACGATTTTATATTTGTTTCACGAATTTTTCCTCTAACGCTAAATAGAATAGCAACTATGAATCATGAAGAGATTAAGGAGAAGTAGCAAATAATTATAACTAACACTAGCAATTACAAGTCAATATGACCTAACTTCATAAGTAACTAGAACTACCTATATCACAGACAGCATACTTAATCTCAAATTACTTTTAACAAAGAACATATAGGCTATTTAAAGCGAGATGCTATGTCGGTACATAAATTTAATATTTCAGTAAAGTTGAGAGTCATTCAAGGCGAGTCTTTTGTTGTTCTCTCTAGATCATTCAGCTTACTTATGAGGTGCCCTCCGAACTTTGCTCTGTATAAAGGAGAAATCGTGTCGAGTAACTGTCCGAGCGACTCAAAATATTGTGTATGCATGTGTAGCTGTCGGAAGTCGCCATTCATGCAATCTGCTCGGTTGCTAGCAATTCGCCAACCTTTTGCTGAGAAAAACAGTATGAGAATTATTGATTATTAACACAATAATAAATATAAACAAAAAGTACCGGGCGAAACCAGTGCACTGTTCCTCGAACTTACAGAGTACTACAAAGTATCGCGAGGAGTTCTTCAATGTATAATGGTAGCAATTCTCGTATCATTTAATGATGCTCAGTTTTAACACGCTGACGACGAGCCGGTTTTTTCGTGACTTTCGCGTGTTACGAGACAGTTTCCAACTTGACAATTTGTTAATTCTCAAAAAAAAAGAGGAGTACAGTCAAAAACATTCGAAAACAATGGTCACGAAAGAATATTCCGTAAGCCATCCAGCAATATTCGAATTCTGCCCAACATTTGTGGCTACTCGGGGTACAAATTTGGCGGTGATGAAATCCGAGGTATATAAGTAGGATCTCTGAGAGTATCATTATACTTGCAAGTTCTTTGCCATCATGAGTAGCCCGGATAACGGCATCGAAGAGTTTAGCGAAAGTTCGACGACCACTAGGATCTTCGTCATCGCTGCCGACAGGGATGAAGAAGCTCCTAGTGGTTTGGACAGCGACGATATGTTTTGCTCCGACTACTGCAACTTCAGGCAAGTCGTCCGCGGGAGCCTAGCCAAGAGGACTGACGGGAGGGATACCAAGTCGCAGTGGCCATTCAGTACGAGATGTTTAGAGACACAGATAGGTTGGAAAGCTGATTTCAAGTCTAGTTTCCAAATCTGCGAAACGATTCTTGGAACAAAGTTACCAACACACTTTCCCCAGGCGTTATGTCACTTTTTTGCTTTTGTATGGGAACCAACCAGTACCAAACGTGCAGAGATGGCGCAGTGGGGAGGACGACGGACTGGTAGGCTTGAGAGGGAGGTTCGTTTCCTCGATAAATGCGCTTATTTGCTTTTTTTTATAAGAAGTGTCTTAAACGCTTGCAAAACCCTTTACGTCTCATATAGACCATTTACAGCCCTTTCCTTTACGGAACACCAGAAATGCTAATACAAGTGAATTTTTTAGTCGGGTCCACGGACAAAATAGGGAGGGATGCACCCAGAAATCTTCTGCTCCCGGCACTCAAGGTGAGGTCAAGAAATTCAGCAGCTCCATGCACTTTCAAAAGAGGGCTGTCGGATGACTCGTCAGGGTGTCGCGCTTTTGGATGAAGGGCGCTTTTGGATGAAGTAATGCCCCTTTATGGGTGGAAGTGAGCTGGTGCAATTTAGCTGTCATTTTAGCAAAAATACTATCAAAGCAATATTTCAGCATATTATGAACAGATATGATAAGCCAACACAGTGTTTGAAGCAGAAAAGCATTTCAAAAGCTCACTTTGTGGGAAGCTTTTCTGCTTCAAACACTTTATCTTGGCCTATCATATCTGTACATAGTATACTCACCTATTGCTTCGATAGTATTTTTCATAAAAATGACAGCTGGATTGCACCAGCTCACTTCTACCCATAGGGGGCATCACTTCATCCAAAAGCGCTATACCCTGACGAGTCATCCGACATCCCTCTTCTGAAAGTGCATGGAGCTGCTAAATTTCTTGAGCTGACCTTGAGTGCCGGGAGCAGAACAGTTCTGTGTGCACCCCTCCCTATTTTGTCCGTGGAGCCGACGAAAAATTCACCTGTATAAGCATTTCTGGTGCTCTGTAAATGTGAAGGAGGGCTGTAAATGGTCTATATGAGGCGTAAAAGGGGTTTGCAAGCGTTTAAGACAATTCTTATAAAAAAGCAATAAGCGCATTCATGAAGGAAACTAACCTCCGTGCCACGCCTACCAATCCGTCGTCCTCCCAACTGCGCCATGGCTGCACGTTTGGTACTGGTTGGTTCTCGTGCAAAGGCAAAAAAGCGACATGACGCCTGGGGATAGTGTGCCCGTAACTTTGTTCCCAGAATCGTTTTGCAGATTTGGAACACAGATTTGAGATCAGCCTTCGAAGCTACCTACGTCGGTATACATCTCATCTTAAATGGCCACTGCGACTCGGTATCCTTCCCCTGTAAGACAAATGCAGTAAATGCAATAAACTTTATAGTTTTGACAGTTTTCAAACAATTTTTGGTCGTTAGATGTTCATAAAAATGAAATATCAGCACTGGAAGGCGGAGGTGGTGTAGTGATAGTGGCGCACTATCACACACGCATGGCAGGGGTTCGAATCTCGGATCGACATCTGCCTACGTCAACCAAGTTTTCCATCCCTCCGGAGTCGGTCAACTGGCACCAGCCTCGCCTAGGAGGATAAAAAACACTGAACTGTACACCGGTTAGCCACCCCAAGACGTTATATAGGCCACATACGCATTCAATACGCCACTACAATTCTGAATGGAAGTCGAATGCGTGGGCGCGTCCCTCAGACAGTATTGATTAACACCCCAAGCCATTATCCTTTATCTTTTACCAGTTTGGCTATGCACGCTAACGCGCGCAGTATGTCGACGGTCACTTATCCACGACGGAGTTATTCAGCGGAATGTTGGACACTCAGAATAAGATAGTTCTCTCTAAATTCGAACCCTGAACTGCTGACAGCATCACGCTCTATATATTTCAGCACAATTATTAGTGGTTGATCATAGCTCCGTCCACCTTAGTGCAACCCCTTTCCACAATAAACTTGACCACCCTTCTTTTGACTGCTCCAAACCACTTTTTCCGCATTCCAGAAAGTTTTTGAAAAGATGAATTTTTGGTTCTAGCCCCGCTGAGTCCGAACGAAATTGTTATTGCTGACCGCTACGAACACCAACTTGACAGCTTGTAGGATGCTCTCCCTACAAGCAGCCGTTAATCGCAAGGAAATAACATGAGGTGCTGTTCCACCACGAACATGCCAGACCCCATGTTGCGAAGAATGTCCTTAAAAGAATTACAGTCGTTGGATGGGATCAGCTTGTTCAGCCCGCATACTCTCCTGATCGTGCTCTTTCTGATTACCACCTATTCCGGTCCATGCAAGTCAGTTTGGCAGATATACACTTGCGGAATGCCGAACAAGTGCGAAAGTGGGTGGATAATAGGATTGCCACGAAAGATGAATCTTTCAGATCCGGAGTCAACAAGATACCAGAAAGATGGCAGGAAGCTGTAGCTAACGATGGGCAATACATTGGTAGATGTACATTTGGCTTTAATTTTGTAATAAATATGTTTTTGCACGCAAAAAACGGCGGAAATTAACGCACACACCTAATATAAGCCTCTCATCGAGAGGAGCTTCAAAGAAAGTTTCAGGAGGATGCAAGGTTTTGAGCCAAGCCATGGAACCGTGCCCTACCGCATCCCCACGTTTACCTCGAGAAAGGTTTTCTTAGCAATTAGTGTGTGATCATTTGTGTACATGAATTGAACAACTCTTGTTAATGGTATTTTTTTCAGAAATACCACTTAACTTGTGGCACCGCTTCGAAGCAGGGGCAGTATTCCTCGAATGTGAGGTCAATGTGAGGCAAGTATTCGTTCCAAAGAGAACTCTGGTCAGATGAGTCAATCGGCCCTCTCCATTTTATGCCTACAGGTTCAACATCCTACCCCACCTGCGCAATAGCTCACAGCAACGAACCTGCTCGGTTTGGTTATCTGTTCGATACAGTGTTACAACACAGGGAGAATCAATTCCGTAGTTTTGTTCCCAAAGTCCTTTTAGCAGATGTGGAACACAGATGTGAGATCAGCGTTCGAGCTATACGGCGGTATCCTACCTTGGACGGCCACTGCGATTAATTATTCTTCCGCTGTCAGTTTACTGGTTGGATTTTTGCTTTTCATAAGTAGTTTCAAGAATCACTCACTGGATGCAGACTGGATGCAATTAATGGCTCTAATCTCGATGAGCAATGCAACACACCTGTCAGTTCAATACAGTATGTAGTATGTTCCAATGTCGTCAGATTCAGGAACAGCAGTTCATTCGTGCGTGGCAGCATTTCCGAGATACATATCCACTGCACAGCGTACGAAAATTCACGGACGGCTGCGATTGCTTCTTCCTCCAGTTGAGAACGCATGTCACATTCGCATAGCCTAGGGGATCAGCTCGTTCTTGAGAATTGTACTCATGGCAATTGCTCATGTCACTAGGAAATTGTGAGAATGGTTGGCTATTTCGAACATTTCTAACGAGTCTACCGTGTATAACGAGTTTACAGCTCTACTTATTACCGCTAAATCCATATTCGGTAAGATTGCCTTCACGGACATTTGAAGGAAATCTTGCGCGAATGAATATCCACAGTTGCCGTGTCGGTGTCGGCGCACAAATCTCAACAAGCGCCAACTCCCAAAGAGCTTTTCCAGTTGTGTTGTATCATAGAGTGGGATTGAAGTGTGTTTCGTATTTAAGTGAAGAAACAACGACCTTCGGCAATCATATGACTTTTACTTTCTTTACGTGGCTTTTACGACTCTAACTTGTCGGCAATTCAAAGAAGAAAGACTCTAATTACAAGAAGCTACAGGGATAACAGTAATTTCGTAAGCGTAATGCGGCGAAATAACAGCATTTAATAGAAGAAAACATTATGTTGAAAAAGTAAAGTAGAGGTAAAAAGCCAAAATATGGGTGTTAAGATTTTAAATCTCTACTAAAGCAGGGGCAGAGAGGGGGAGGAAACTAAAACGAAAATTCGGTCCGGCACCCGGCTCCTACAGTACCCCCCTGGCTTACTCCTCCACCCACCCCCGTGTCCTTGCCCAAAGCCCCTTTTCGACGCGTCGTATACGTGACGGGTAAAAATTTGCGTATAAACATGTGCCGGATTATTGAAGAAGGATTCAGGTCGAGTGATCCTACTGTTAATGTATATGTCACTAAATTTCCCAAGTTCCACTTTAAACACAGAATAAAGGAACAATGCCTGCAGATAGTATCAAATTGTTTAAGAAATGCAGTGCTGACACTTCTGCTCGACTATTTCGGCCCCAACCTTCAACACTAGATGCGAAATCATCAAAGTTTATCAGACGTATTACCCAACACTCCCGTTTCGTAAAGGAGCCACGGGTAGAGCGGTAGGAGTGGCGGGAGGTGTTTGTGAAGACGTCGATGTAGGTTTTGAATATGAACCCAGACTTGCATTTGATGAGTTTGTCATTATAACCTGAATGAAAAGCACATTAAATTCACAAAAACCACCGCTGCTCAAGCGATGCCGGTGGAAAAGTTCGAGATACGAAGCTGGAGCTCGAAGACATCAAAGAAATCGAAGAGGACTGCCTAAAATAGGGAAAGAATGAATCACAGGATAAAAGAAGATCAGCTCACTAGGCATTGAGATCTTTCAACGAAAAAAAGGAACAGCCATAGTTAGTTCTGCTATCAGAGAAGTATCTTCCTATGTATATACGGCAACAAGTTGGGCTCTGCACGCTAACGCGCGCATCACATTATTTAATCATTTACTTGATCTGGATACGCAGTGCTGCGATTATGTAGTCGAAAGCAACGCACGCCATAGAAGTTACTTTATGATCGGCTCACAGAACTTCACTCCGTAAAAAGGTGAAAAGGGCTCATTTCATCGCTACTAACAATTGGATGTGCTCACCATCTTAATCTGCAAAGTGTCCTAAAAAAGCTTAGTGATTATTTATATTTCAAGGAGAAGCAATGTGCAGGAATGGTGGATGTTATCAATGGAAATTTTCTTTAAGGATATATCATCGGTAGAGGCTCCTAGATTATTAGCGGTTGGATAAGCTTTGTAGTGAAAAATATAAAAGCAAAGAGGAACCGTGTCCCTCATTGAGTCTCAAAGCTCGCTGGGTAGCGGTCATAATACAACAGCAATAAATGAACTGAACTTTCATCTCTTCATAATAGAGAAGCTTTAAAGGCACAGTTCACGATAATTTTGGGTAATCCGGATTGTGATGAAAAATGGAAGACAATATCGAAAATAGTGTGATGAAGGTGGAGAAACTGCGTGAATCGGTGAAAGGCTGAAAGTGAAAAAGGCTTCGAAAAACCGTTAAAAAGGGGACTGGACGAGAATGAGAGTAAAAAATGAAGAAGAGTGAGGCGTTTGGACAGCTATACAATGTGTCTCACTGCGTACGTGTGGGTCCTGGTGCGAATAACAGACTATGGTAATCAAAAATCCAATCACTTATAAGCATAAGTAAACAAAAAAAATCTAGTAACAGCAAAAGTAGCCCATCTTCTTCAGCCTCTAGGAGTAGTAAATTATATAAGGATCGCGGCAGCAAGAAGAATAACAGAGTTAAAAAGAATGGGAGAAAAACATCGCCTCATCACTCGGCGATCAGTGACTATATGTAGGTCCTAGAACGAATATTTGCAATCTGTATTGTCTCGACACTGGTTTCTGACATCTGACGTGACATCGATCGAGAGGCGGGAAGGCTATTGACGTTCCCGCCCATTGAATTGTCGTGATCTGTGCCTTCAATCGGTACCTATCACTGCACTTACCACTAACTTTTGTCACCCTAGTTTACCATCTCGTCGTAGTGAATGAAACATATTAAAGAGCTACCAAAGCAAACCCTTTAACACCGAACTGATTTCTCCGTCGGGGTTATATTTCGTAGATGGGTCTTGCTTTCTGGGACCACTTAACAGCTCTTATCAGCTGCTATCAGTTCATTCCCCCTACGTGCCACATGTCACATGTCCTCCTACCACCTACCATAGGTGTTCCATCGTGCCACCTGTGCTTCTGCCAAATTTGAACGTTTTAGATCCACGGCACAAGGGTTATGAATATCCTTGCAAACAGACACACATACGGACTGACAGACGCGACACTTTATATATAGTAAGAAATGTTTCAGCAGTGCCTTGGGGGTATGTGTACGAACGTGCGTCCGAGGATGCGCGCGGCAAATTGCGCGGCGAAGTTCGTAATGGTTTGAACGAGTTCGGCGCCTGCCATTGGGGCCCAAATTTCAAATAGAGTGGATTGGGAGGATCATCCGATTCTACTTAACTACACTACTTCGAGTTTGTGCCCCGAAAATTGGCGCAGCAGCCGTACAAATCGTCACGAACTTTGCCGCGCAATTCGCCGCGCGCACCCTCGGACCCACGTTCGTACCGTCCCCCGTGCCTTGGTGCTTAACTGCCTGCCTGTTCGTTCACAAACCTTAATCTTGTTATAATAAAGGTGGCACTGGAGAATCATACTGCAAACTGGAATGCTAACAGTTAAGCATAGGATTTGAAAGTAGCCCTGCATGACGTTAGCAAAAAGGCTTGTACAGCTTCAGCAGGCTACACAATATCTCATTTCACAATGGTCAGGTGTGTTGCATCTTTTTGTATTGGTGCGTGCGTATGTGTATGCACGTGTGTGGCTGTGTTTGTGCTTGTGTTGCCTACGTATACGTATGTATATCCTCACCATTTATATTCCTTTCTATCTATGAAATAAGAGCGAAATGTCGTGTGAGCGCGGTACCTACGAAGAAGGTGTTATGAGCCAGGAAGTCTAGTCTACTTTTTACACTGACCAATACGGATCATTTTGTGACGTCATCCACTGAGATCATAACTTCCCTCCCTTTTGCCCTAAGATGGACTCCGACTCCGCTTGTTTCCTTTAATCACAGGCGACTAAACCTCCTGGAAAAAAAAGTAGGACGAGAAAACTTCTACATTGGCACCATTTGACATCAAGCACCATCGAACAGCCGGTTTAATGTTGTCCCTCCTGTTACATCAAATTGATCGATTTCCTATTAAACTGAAGCGAAATTTCGGCACGAGGGCCCAATGGGCCAGGGTCAGCAATTCCTTTTCCCTAGAACTGGGAAGATTAAGAGTCGAAGAAGTCAGCGACCACTTTTACAAGGTGGTCATAGTTAAGAATTGTTCTTTTTTTCGTAAGGAAAGCCTTGAGGGGCTGGAACAAGTGGTAATCTAAGGGAACAATATCAGGCGAATAGGGTGGATGGTGAAACGTGTCTCGGCCTAGCACCTTCAATTTTTCCAGGGTCTCTCTACCTATGTGAGGCCTAGCTTTATCATGGAGGAGGTGCACCGAAGTTCGTCTAAGCCGTTTCTATCGAAGGGCTTGTGCAAGTTTCCGCAGCTGACCAGCGTAACAGGGAGCGGCGACAGTATGGACTTCCCTGAGGAATTGGTCGTACAGCATTCCTATTGAATCCCAGAAGCAGCAAAGGCGAAACTTCTGGGGCGTAGGCCGGATTTGGTTGCGTCGGTGGCTGTTCTTCTCGCGGGAACCAGACGGCGCCGTGCTTGTTAACGTCGTAGAGGACGCAGCTTTTTACGTCCAGTGATAGGTCCTTCGGAAATTCTTTGTGATGTCGGCGAAGAAGGAGGGACTGACAAATAGATACCCGGGTATCCAAGATACGAGGTATCCATCGAGTCAGCACTTTTCTGCAACAGAATACCTAAAGGCGACTGACGACTGTTGATTGGGCACAAGCAAAGCGCAATGCAAGACTGCGGGTGTTAACTTCTGGACCCTCTCTGACGGTATCGAGAATGACGGAGTCGTCGACGACTCCGTCATTCTTGATACCGTCAAAGAGGATCCGGAAGTTCCTCCGAGACTTGTCTTCGAAGCTCGTATCTGCTTCCTTGATGCGAGCGAACCAGCGGTGGACAGTAGCGATGGGAGTGCTGCCCTCCCCCAATGCGCTGTTGATGTTGTGGATTGTAGCTGTAGCGCCAGTGCCACTCACAGAAGATGATGGCTAGAAGATAGTCATGTGAAATTGGCATCGTACCTAAACTCAGGTAGGCGCACGCGTTCTCATATACTTTTGCGGAGAAGCTTCCCAAATGTTCTAAAACTGCCACATAATAGATCATGGCCAAAAGCAGAAATCGAAAGTCTCGCACTTTTCAAAAAACCCTATTAAGACTTTTCGATCACCTAAGGTTTCCTGATGTTCAGTTTAGTAACTGCCTTATTCAAGTTATTCTTTACGCTCATCGCACTTACTTCCGAATTGACTAACGTTTCTGCATGTAATTTGTATTACTATGTGATGATATGTGAGAACGATATGATTACATTATCCTTACTACATATAATGCGCTAGCGTTTGCCTGTCTGTCTGCTCGTCATGAAATTCGAAACTACCAGAGGAAACACTTGAGAGGTCAGGTCAAGTTTGCAATGTGCTAAACATAGGATAACTGCAACAAAGCACACTGAGTCGCGAAGCTCCGCCCTCAAGGGGTGGGGCATACGCTCCAATAGAGCGGTGATATGCGCGAATTTGCCTCTTCCGGTCTCATAATAGTCAGTATGTCGGGAAAAAGCGAGCAATGGCTAGGTATGAGTAGATATCAACAATTTAAATGAAGGAGATTCACCGGCGATGGACGAAGTGTTCTCGCCGTGGGCGTTACTTTTCACATAAGTTCATAACTCAGTTCAACGAAGGCGTTTAGGCTAAGAAAAAAAAAATAAAAAGGTAGAGCACCTATTCGTGCTGCGCATGCGTGAGCTTGGCGGAGCTCCGTCCACGATGGGCGTCTGTTGTAATGTAGGCTATTTTTTAAAACGAAATAGCTTCGATCGGAAACGTTCTAGATGCGGAAAAAAAGTAGTCAGATGTGATGAATCAAATTGGTCAAATCCTCGAAGGGGGCGGGGTTTACACTTAATTGGAGGGACCTTAGATCAAAAATTCATAATGCTGTTTAGATACGTTCTAGAAAGCGAGACAAAATTGATTTGCGGTAGTGGAACAAATGTGGTGAAATCCTCGAAATGGGCGGGAGTAGCACAAGATGGGCGGGACTGACTCAAAAGTTTCTAATTCTTCCCGTAAAAGTTCTAGAATGGGGAGGGGTGAAAAATGTTATAAATAGTAGAAAAAAGGTGATCAATTTCCTGATTCGGGCCCGAGTGGGACTAGATCAAAATTCACAAAGCTGTTTAGAACTCTTATCCTACGACCGTCAGTGGTGTCTCATTGTTCCCTTGTTGTTCGCAGAATCGAGTGGGACGGCAGCGTTGGGGGAACCGCAGAAGGTTGCTTTCTCGGTTGGGAATTTTTGGTGTTCAACTTTCTGGGAGCTGTTGCAACTGGGCTAGCACGTTTGAGCGCTTGGTCGGGTAAGCTACAGAACAGGAGCTTCGAATTGCTTTCAGTTCCTTGAAGACGACGAGATAGTCGAAACGTCGACCAAATAAGGCGGTTTCTACCCTAGCAAACTGTGCGGCAAAAACAGAGTAAAACATTTTGTTTAAAACCTTTCTAAAATGCGGAGATAATGGCTAGGGACAGTTAAAAGAAGGTTGGTCAAGCTTCTATAGTGTGAGGGTGCACTGAAGTGGACGGGGCTATGATCAACCATTAATAATTCCGCTCAAATGAAAGTATCAAGTGTGATGCTCTCAAAGCGGCTTAGCGTTCAAATATAGAGAGAACTATCTCATAAATGATAATCCAACATCAGCTGAATGACTATCGTAGATGAACGGTCGTGGACATACTAGGCACGCGTTAGCGTGCAAAGCCCAACTGGTGACTTCATAAATGAGAACTAATTACAAGCGTAAAAGAAAGTATTCACTGATCTTCCGTCGAAATTTTGATCTACGCTCATGTATCACGTTCAGGGTGAGGATGGCTGACTCATATACGGACGGCTGTAGAGAGGTAGCGTGTATAGGGTGCGAAATTTGTCAGCAGCATGTTTGTTTGACGCATTTTGCTTCACCAATGTTGAGTTTACACGTCTTTAGTCCAAGAAAATTTTTGCTTTCCTGTATTGAATGCGAAAGAGAGTGATATAAAATACAAGCAGGAACTGCCTGTGTTATGTGAGTGTGATAAGCTCGCGAGGACGAGAATCAAACCCACACTTCTTGCCTGACGAGGTAGAGGACTTCTTCAAGTTATAGGCGCTGTTGCCAATAGGTCATTTGTTGCAGTCCGGCAACGATCGCGGCATATTCGTCCATAGGAAAGCGTTTCGACAACTTTGCTTCAACCCTGCCCCTGAATCGATCGCGTTCAGGAAGGTTGCGAAATTTTTTCATAACTGGTCAATGGAAGTCATCCCAAAGCTCTATCCATAACCGCAGCTTCTGACAACTTCTTTATGGTCGATTGAGGGATGAGGGGGGGGGGGGTTCCAGGAGCTTTTGGTAGCAATCTGATCTGATTCGAAAATCTGATTATGGCTTGATCGGAACTTCTAGATTTGGCTAAAAAGGAAATTCCTGTTGGGAGACAAAAAAGCCTCCGAGGAAGACACTAAAAAGTCGTAGATTCAGCTCTGAATGCCAACACAATCAATGCAACCAAGGACTGCTGCATTACTTCATTACCGTTCACAAACTTCCTCAGGATCAACGGAGCGTCAACACTTGGGAAGGAACATTCGCATACGAACGGTAACGGTGTTTAAACTTCATTGACCGAAATCTAAGACAGACCAGTGCATGAGGGGAATGACGTTCACGATTCAAGGCAGATGCTTATGTTTCTGGTACAAATTATTTGAATATTAGCGGATAAATCTCGCAACCAGTTTATCGTCGCTCCATCTCCTATTAAGCTTCCTTTTACCGACGCCTTTCGGAAATGCTTAAGAAGTATTCTTTGTTGCTTTGACTCGCTTGACGAAGGCATAAATATCACATTTTCTCCTAGGAGGAGCAGCGACTGCGGCCCTGAGAAGTGGGTGGCATCGAAGACGAAAGGAGATGGAAATACTCGACCTCTATACTAAATTATTCGAACCAATCTCCAAGGCTCACAATTGCTGTTCTCTCCTATACAATAAATGGCCGCAACTGGTGTTCTCTCCAATGATTACAATAGTTTTTCTGCGTCTACTTGTATTCGAATTACTGTCTTATAAGCTATTTGTACAATTGATTTCAGGCCTAATCCATAGCTTAATGTACCGATATGCATCGCCTTTGGTCTGTAATGATGAAATATAATTCTAACGGAAGCTCACATCAGCTTTAACCAAATTATGCATTACATTGTTCAGCCATCCTACTTACTAAAAGCGCTTAGTCTGTCTGTCTGTCTGTCTGTCCGTCTGTCTGTCTGTATGTCTGTCACGAAATTCCTTAGCTCCTTTAGATCTGCCTGGAGAGACCGGGTCAAGTGTGGGATGGGTGGGCCAGGTCTCGAGAAGTATAAAACACACATCAGCTTGGCGGAGCCCCGCCCACAGTGGGCGTGGCGTGCCTCGAAACGAGCCCTACCGAGGATCATGATTTCAAATTCAGCCACAAGACGGCCTCAAAATTGGGGTTTAAAGGTGGCTTGAGGTGTGCATTGGTAAGTTAGATCGAACTGGGGAGACCCACCCCCGATGGGCGGGGCGTTCTCCAAAAATGCAATGCTTTATGAAAACATTTATAACTCGGTTTGGAGAAAGCCAACAGAGCAGGAAAAAGTTGATGTGGGAGGAGCATTGTCGGGGGTGTCTCCAGCATAAATGACGTCAGCGGAGGCCCGCCCACAATGGGCGGAGCGTGCCTCGAAGCTCACATCCCTTCTTACATTTATATACGAAAATCCATAATTCCGGTTCCCATGGACGTAGAGAGTTCAAATTTGGTAGCAGTACAGGCGTCAGTGAGGCAAAACTCATGGTGGGTGGCAGAACCAGACTCCGCCCACAAGGGGCGGGGTTTGTGCGGAAACTCATAACTCCCGTCCCCATGGACCGAGAAAGTTCAAACTTGGTAGGAGTACAGGCGCCATGGTGGCTAAACGTGTGGTGGATGGCAGTACCAGACTCCGCCCACAAGGGGCGGGGTTTATGCGGAAATTCATAACTCCCGTCCCCATGGACCTAGAAAGTTCAAACTTGGTAGGAGTACAAGCGCCATGGTGGCTAAACGTATGGTGGATGGCAGCACCAGACTCCGCCCACAAGGGGCGGGGTTTGGGTGAAAATTCATAATTCTGTCCCAATGGACCTAGAAAGTTCAAACTTGGTAGGAGCACAGAAACCGCGATGGGGAAACTTATGGTGGGTGGTAGAACCAGACTCCGCCCACAATGGGCGGGGTTTGGGCGAAAATTCATTACTCATGTCCTCATGGACCTAGAAAGTTCAAACTTGGTAGGGGTACAGGCGCCATGGTGGCAAAACTTACGGTGGGTAGCAGAACCAGACTCCGCCCACAAGGGGCGGGGTTTGAACTCATAAATCCGATAAAGGTCTATAATGAAAATCAGCTCATGCGGCTCCGTCTCTCATGGCTAGAGCCCCTAGCGCGCGCGAGAGCGTGCATAGCCGCCTGGTATATATTAAACTACTGGGCTCACTAGCTCATGGACAGAACTGTCATTACCGAAAGGTTGCGTATTTGTGATAAGAGCCTGGAAAAAAGTGAAGATCGCTATTTTGCGAACGCCAGTAGAAAAGTAATGGTCGAAAAAAGAAATGCCGACAAAACAGTACAGCAAGAAATCTGCATAGTGAAAGTATAGCTTACTTTTTCGTTAATGAATAGAACTGAAGACTTGATAAAATCAGTAAGAAACTTACATATTGAACAGATGCTGGCGCTCAGCTAACCGTGAGGGAATGGAACTAAAGGCTTGGAGAAATCACGAAAAGGTTTCATATAGCGGAAATACGTGCTAGGAACGGGACTAAAGCCTGACAAAATCACCAAGAAATTCAAATGGTGAAAAGTAAGGCTCTGCTCTTTGCGAACTTAACAGAAGCCCTGAAAAATGCATGAACAGTTTTATATAAAAGGAAGACAGCCTCGGGTTTCCGTGGAGTGGTACTGAAGCCTGCAGGGAATTAGTTCGCTACACAACAACAATATTTACAAACTATGGTTTGGAAGGATATGGCAGAAGAGGTTCCGGTGAAAATGTAGTTGGGAGGGGCCACGCGGCGGCGCGACACTTTCCTCGTCTGGCGCTCTCCCCAGCGAGATAGCAGTGGGCCTGAGTCTGGGAAGGAGTGGTGAGGTTGCACTGATGTGTTTCGAAATTTGGAACAAACTAACTCTTGACACATGTTGATATGTTTGTATATGATGGATACTCTTCTTCTGAGCCGATAAAACCTATTTTTTAAGGAGGGGAGGGGCTCCGGGGTGGGTGAGATGGTTATCTCGTGCAAAAAGCTGGGATGAAATAAAAGTTGAACGTCCAATTGACTCACCCACCCCGGAGCCCCTCCCCTTCCTAAAATTAGGTGAAAAACACGCAGTTATAACATAAAAGAACTATGAAACGTCCCTAAACACCATTACGGGCTCGCCTAATCTTCCTTGTCTACTATCTCGCCGGGGAGGGCACAGACATGAAAAGGCGCCGCGCCGCCGCGTGGCCCCCCCTAACTACATTTTCACCGAGGTTCCATATACCTCCCACCTAGCGAAGGCCAGTAAGAGCTCCTTATATTAAATCTCGGTGCCTAAACCCAAACAGTGGCAAAGGCTTCCAATAAGGGTGAAGCTACTATAACTTTCAACTTTAACCCGCGCCTATTGCTTTTTCTAATATTATCAGAAAACGAAAACATGAACTTGATATCGCAGACACCCAGAAACTTATTTTTAAGAAAAAGGTGGGGAAGTTTTGCCACGTTAACGACCTTTCGTGTGAAATAAACGAATTCATACCAGAATCCCAATGAAACCATGCTAAAACCTGAGCTCCCTTTCGTGTTTTCTATTGGCGGTACGATTTAACTACATCTGAAATAGGAATCTGAAGCGAATTTCTTAAGTGGCCGATGAACTTACTAGTTAATAGGGATTAAGATTGTACAGTTCTAGCTAACAAGACTATCATCTTGATGAAATTCCGCAAGTAGAAGAAAAAAAATGACTGGCCTAGCTCGCAAAAATTGGAAATAATCTAAACTGTTCATATCTAAGAAACGTCAGAGTTGGCACTACGCCAGTAGCCTCCGCATGTTCTGCTCGGGACCGAAGCTTAAATATCTTCACAGTCCTTCGGTGGCAGATGAGTCCGAAAAAACACTATTCACGTAGAAGAGGTTGCGTTGCGGGTCTCGCTTTGGAGCATGTTATTCAAGAGACTGTCAGCGTAGGGCTGTATGTGGGGAGACGGCCCTTCGGAGTATGCACGTTTAATTCTAAATGATTCATTTCGCCCCCCACTCATTCACTCGTGGGGTGACCATGCTTAACTGGCTGCTGCTGACCGCTCTGCCAGGCCCATAAGAACCAATATCGATTCTATGAGTCAGAAATCTCGTTTCATTCTGAAATATAATGAAAGGAAAAAGTGGTGAATTCATGTGTACATATTATGTGCAGCACTGCAATCAATCCCGTCCATCCATCAGTGCACCCATCCTGTCGCTTGTATTCCTTCCAAATTTGAACGCTGTGGGTCCAGGAGGACAGGAGCTATGAATTCGAGGTCAAACGAAACAGACTTACACGCACAACAACAAACACATTTAGCGGGTTATGTACAGTAGGATTTCTCCTGAAGTTAAGAAAAAGCAGCTAAAAGTGTTCTACCACTCGCGCTCTAATGCAAACAGCACGCCCGTGTGGGAGCTCGAGTTACTGTATCGCGGGTCCATCGAGCTTTGAAATCTGCCTTTTTTGGTTCAATTGCATCGGGCGCTTGCTAAATTTACCAATACTAGTTGTTACCACTGTGTGAGGACTAGAAGGTGATTGAACTTTGCACACACTCTCATTAATTGAATATGCCGTAGAGAAGTTGTAAAGGACGCATGTTTAGCAAAACAAAATACTCTGTGAAAATGGGCCTCGTGAAGGGTGCTATCTATTTCCACACCCCCTCGCGGTCTGCAATTACGTACTAAATGCAAATACCGTAACACTACGCTTGATTTTATACAGTTTCATAGACTTAGCAGATTCTCACGGGGTTTATATTAGTAGACTGGCTTCTTTTGGCTTTCAGCTTTTCACTACTTTTTCCTACATAGGTTGTCTAATTCGTTTTCTTTTCTTCTGTATTTCTTCCCTTAATTTTCCATTTTGACCATATCTTAACTGCGCATCTACAAAATGCGCTTCGTTTTATCCAACCTCGTAGACTGACAAGGGTGATCGCAGGGTATTTCATATGGATAGTTTCGCTCCCCATCAGGTTTTCACAACTTTTTTCAGTGTTGGCTGCCCACTTCATCTTTATGTTGACTTTTCCACCTTTATTTGTTCTTTTAAGTCTTCGTTTTGATCATTTCTGAACGGTGCATCTATAAGATGAGCCAATGCACGTTTCGTTTCGATCTGGATCACTTCGCATCCCACCATGCCTTCTCAGTTAAACTGTAGTCGGTCCTATGAATTAGAAATTTGAGTTTCGTTGCATTCTGAAGTATTGAGAAGGAGCAGTAAAAAATATCCTGAGGCCATTCGTTGTTAAAGTTTGAATCTTTTGTTTTTTCAGACGAAGCTGGCAGTATTGCACGGACTATGTTAACCATGACCGGATGGGAGGCATAATTAGCGCTTTCTAGACCTAACATACTAGCACCACCCAAATTATTACATTATATACATGAATACTATTACAAAAGCATTACTATCAATTTGGTTGATGGTTACGCGAGCAAAATTTTGCACAACATCCTGTAATTACCGGCCGGACCAAACGATGAGTCTGACGAAGTCGTTTATTGCAATAGGGCACAAAAGCAAAATGTATGCGATCATTAGAGCTTATATACGGAGCAAGTTTTAATTATGTTTGACTTGAAGAGAAACATTTTTCTCTGAGTCCACCACTTGGTATGGTCTTACAAGAAATTGTCTTGTATTTGGGTGAAGTGACTAAGCTTAGACATTTTATGGAGCTCGAAGACGTGAGCGATTCGAAATTTGATTGATATGATTCATTTAATTTCTCTCTAATTTCGTAGAATGGTGAAGACACATCCCTCAGCCCTGTATTGTAAAAAATATGTATCAACATAGTGTTGCACATTCTATGTTCACACGATGTATTTTCCCTTTTTTCTTCTTTACCCTTCCTAATGTCTCGGAACGAAACAGAATTTTCAATTTAGGCATCTATATCAGCTTGGTTGATTGCTTCAGCTCCACAATTAAGAAGTTGGCGGAGGTGGAAGTGGTCTTCATATGAACTAAATGTGCTAACCTATGAATTGGAGAAAGAAAAGCTCAACATGAAAACGAACCAGACTACCAATATCAAAAAGAGTAGTGAAACGTTGAAGGATGAAAAAGGAGCGGATCTATTCATATAAACACCGTGCAAATCACCTTCGTCAGTCTATGAAATTGGATAAAACCAAGCGTAGTGTTACGGTAGTTACAATTAATACGTAACTGCAGACCGCGAGGGGGTGTGGAAATAGATAGCACCCCTCGTGAAGAAAGCAAATTTGTACGTATTCTAAAAAGAAACAGATTTCTGTGAGGGAGACATCATCTAGGTTAGCTGTTCGAATTTCGATGTTGGGCCACTTAATCGCCCGCGGTTTCATTTTTCATTGTCTCGGACACTCTCTGATCGGGAACAGGACAAGCTAAGATTATTCCCCATACTTGTTATATCTGTTTCACCTCTCTTTAAATGTAACAATCGGCCGCGGGGAGAGGTTTTGTACTTGTACGGCGTGCCATTCTTGCAGCAGCCGTTCGCGAACTGGGAGTGGAGAATTTGATGGTCCAGTGAAAGATCACGGGAGCTCCAGCAAAATTACTGTCGTCTGTCCAGGGAAGGGTACAAAAGTCCTTAGTTGGACTAAGGTGCTTTACTACCGCAGAAATGATATGCTCCATTAATCCATGTTTGTGTTATAGTAGCAAACGTGCTTAATTTTTTCGAGTCAGCTTGTTTTCCTGCATTGTTGTAAGCCTAAGGACCAATTCATCGTTTCGTTACAAACATTACGTTCGCGCAGTGCATTTCTCATAAGGATCATTCCTTATTTCAACGTGTTGTGGACATCACTGCGAAACGAAGAAGCCTTCTTAAAGCCTTCTAAGATGTTGCGTGACTGCAGAACATAGATTTCGCAGGGGTATATCGGGAACGGAATGTTGGAAGGTTGCATCTACCCCTCCCCTCCCCCCGTGAACTGTTGGGCTCTTCTTCAAACCTTGTTTCGTCTCGCATATGCTTTTGATCGTATTTATATGTATCGACGATTGTCTGCGCGGGTGTGGAACCTTCTCTTTTATTGGAGTGCAGCAACAAAAGCACTCTTGGTTGGGGTGTCGCGAGTTCAACACTTTAGAGACATCTTATTGTTAGGTGTTCTCTCTTGAGCCACGGTCAAGATCTTACAATCTTTACTAACGATTCAGCCAGTCGCCCTCGTCAGAGCCTCGGACGAGACTCGAAACCGGCTATGCGGGCACCTTTCTCTTTATACCATACACTACGCAACCCGCTGCCCTTGCTTTCTTGATGGCGTTCTGCGGAAATAACAGCAGTTAGCGAAACATCAACTCAAAACAAGCTTTATTAGCAAAGGTTTACAGCTTAACGGTTTTATGTGATAATGGCTGAAGGGCTTATCGCGTTGTATGTGGTAGTGGTGGTAAGCTATAGCATAAAAGCAAGTGAGAATGCGAGGGCAAGCTGGCTCTCACAATCAGATGAGTGGTGTAAGGGATACAGCGCACGGTGCCTGGATAGCACAAGTATGAACTCGAGTGCCGCAGTTTTATTCATAACTAGGCAGCCTTGCGTGAATACCATAATTTTGTTGACTCGATATTTTTGGTCAAGTTTTCAAATGAGCTAAGCCATCTTTTGAGAAATAATCCACATTTTTGTTAAGTATGCGCATTATAATTTCACATTTTCATTTGTGGAGAAGGGTTACTGTTAATTATTCAGGCCATGGTGAAAGTTGATGCAGTAAAGCTGAAATCTCCAAATGCCACGCAAAAGAAGAAGCTGAGGAAAAAAAGGGTTGCACATGAAAACCCTCCAAAACCTTCACATGTTATCGGATCGCATTCGATGGAGATAAAGCAAGAAGTGTCATCTGATGCAGTGAGCAAGCAAAAAAAGGTGGGTTTTAGAGCGGGACAGACTGCAGAAATTGATAGCAGCTTTCAGAATATTGGTAAGGTGGAAGTGATTTCATCAAAGAAAAGTAGGGAACACTCAAATCGATGTGCTCACGGGATCGACTCCACAGAAGGTGCGACTTTTGTTTCTTTGCTTTCCATTATAATTTTCACTACATTTTTTTCAAATATTTCGGAGGAGTTTGGTACGTATAATACGGTTGGTTTTAGCAGTTGTTGGGTATTAAGTCCCAGTACTGAAGCTACTGAGTAATTTTCCTTCTTCTCGCTCATTCGTCTTTTGAAGCAATGCCCCTTGTCGTAAAGTCACCAGTAGCATGCTCACTTGGCCTATTTCAGATGTAATAAGATCCTCAATGGTGCTGGTCAAAGTGCGCACTATAGCGAGAATCAAAAACTTGGTAAGTAAGGGTGCATCGTTGAAAACCAATGCTACCGTCATAGGCTCGGGCACCCTCTGATTGCTACTCGATCCCCAGCATTTCACGTAACGCCTACCCTGCGCACTCATGAAGAACGGACCATCCCTAGTGATTCTCGAGCTGATACAGGAGAATGCGGAACTGCCCCACTGAATGATCCAGTAGGCCGTAGGATTCGGAGGATTTCCATTTGAGGTGCGGGCATGGAACGGTTCGCTACAAAGGAAGCAGAACCCTCCTCATTCTGACTACAGAAGTCGGCTTAGAGCTCGTGTTACACAGTCTCCGTGCTCGTAAATTTGTTTTCTCCTCGTTTCTCACAACTTGTCATCAAGCGTCCTCATTAGCGACCGGTGAGCCGAAGCAGACGAGTCCACTATAACCCACTGCAAAGAGAGCACAAAGCGGGCGCGAAGCGCGTTGCAAAACGAGGTTGTGAAACCAAACGTCGGAAAACTCTTCATCTCGCATATGACCTCGTTAAACCTACCACCTTTGTCCATACAGCCATAGGATCATCGAAGCTTGACACCTTCGAGGACTCCTCAAAAATGCGTCGAGGTGTTCTCGAGACCAATGCAGCGTCTTTATTCAAGCTCTCAACGACCGCATGCGTTTCGAACATTACCTTCTCCTAGAATTACCTAGAAAAAAACTTACTAGTTCTGAAGGAAATTAAGTTAGTGATAGACAGTTGTCATGTCCAGCATTTTCGAGAAGACTCAAGAAGTTTTGCTTGATACATATGAAACGTGGATGTGTTTCGTTGCGGTTGCGCGGACGTGGTCGCTGTTCAAATGCCCCATTGGCTGCTTTCATACTTCGACTTGCGTGCTGGTACGCACGTCGAAGTATGAAAGCAGCCAATCGAGAGGCTGGACGGTTTCGACGAATTACCCGATTCAAAAACAGCGTTCTATGAGCCTCGTGTGGGGGACAATTCCATGCGCCCTAATATTAGTAACTGCGAAGGGCCGCATCGAACGACACACACACCCCCTCAAATGAGTCGCCGTGGTCAAAGGAATGGCTTGAGCGAATTTGCCACTGTAGAATTTTTGTAACGTGTAGGCGGCGTCTATAGGTGAGGAGCAGCGTCGAAGTGTTTCCTCTCTCAAGGTTCGTGGCGTAGGCAATCATGATCGGTAGTGGTCCTGAAGTTCATATTTTGCGTTCCTATGATTTTTATCCTAGAGCGTACAAATCTCCCACGTCTTATTTCGATCTCTAGGATCAAATGGTGGACCTTCATCTTTACGCAATCATGAATCTGGTCAGTTCCAGGAGGTCCTTGAGAAGATCGCTGATGTTCTTGATGTTCGAGAGGTGCTGTCATTTTTTCTCGAACCATTTCTTCTTGAATTTAGATCGCTGAAATTTTATTGATGTTATTTTATTTCTTTGAGCCTACTTCTGCTTAATTTTTCTGTGACATACTCATGTTCAGGCTCGGAAGTTTGTCAATGGGGAAGTGGTTGCTGGGAGAATCGATCAATCTGAATTCAATTTGATAATGCAGAAATGGAGAAAGCTCAAACTGAAGAAGGTTAATCTTCTCAGTTCCTTCTTTCTTGCACCCTGATTTGTTAGTATCTTTGACTGCATATACATGATATTAGGTGCGAGCAATGCAAAGTGATAAGGTAATGGAATTGGAAGGAACGCTCAGCGACATCAAGGTACAACGATTTCTATACTTTCAATTGATATGATACTTCTTTCTATAAGCAACTCTGAGTTGAATACTCTACTCTCTCTTCACTAACTAGTACGCATAACCCGAAGAAAACCCTTTCGACCATTGGCCATCAAAGTTTTGTTATGCTGTAAATTGAATGCATAAGCTAAATCTTGAGCAGCCTTTATGAATACTTGTTAGATTGATTCCTTTGCATCTTTAGGTCGCATTGGCCTTTCATTTTTGATTTCATTAAGTACACACACAGAAAGCTACACACAAAGAAACACCACTTTTAACTTTTTCTTCTCTTTTTAGAAAGCTGTGGGCGATTTAGTTCGTGGAAATAAGCTGAAATCTTGGGAAGCTGGCGATATCATTAAGCGGTGGAAGAATCGAGAGAGGCGTAGAATCGCTCGTCAAGTTTCTAAACAGACGTGCGTCCGATTTTTTAGTTCTGTGTCGAAGTGTTGTCTTGCGATTTATTCAGTTTCCTCCAGATTTTTGGTAGTGGTTTTGATCTTTGAAGTCGCAAAAATGGGCTAATGACTGTCTGTATCGACTTCTACAGTTTTTAATTTTCGGAAGCCGTGGAGAGAAAGGTTTAACAGTCCGTGAAAAGTATGATAAGTATGAGTGTATATACGTCGTATTCGGTCTTACAGTTTTCGACACCATTACATATTAATCGTTCTCTATTTGCGTTACTAACCAGGATAAAAATTGAATGCTTATTTTTTAGTGGTCTGATCATTTGTAAAGTAACTCATGGCGCTGTTTTGCAGGTAACGTAAAGGCCGGTATCAATATTAGCTTTTTTGCAAAAACGTAAAGGCGGTACCGACATTAGCTTTTTTGCAGATTCCACATGTATGTACCTCACTAATCTCCTTCTGGTATGCTTTGAGGCTCCACAAGTTTGGTGCGTCTGTATGTATGTATGTATGTATGTATGTATGTATGTATGTATGTATGTATGTATGTATGTATGATGTATGTATGTATGTATGTATGTATGTATGTATGTATGTATGTATGTATGTATGTATGTATGTATGTATGTATGTATGTATGTATGTATGTATGTATGTATGTATGTATGTATGTATGTATGTATGTATGTATGTATGTATGTATGTATGTATGTATGTATGTATGTATGTATGTATGTATGTATGTATGTATGTATGTATGTATGTATGTATGTATGTATGTATGTATGTATGTATGTATGTATGTATGTATGTATGTATGTATGTATGTATGTATGTATGTATGTATGTATGTATGTATGTATGTATGTATGTATGTATGTATGTATGTATGTATGTATGTATGTATGTATGTATGTATGTATGTATGTATGTATGTATGTATGTATGTATGTATGTATGTATGTATGTATGTATGTATGTATGTATGTATGTATGTATGTATGTATGTATGTATGTATGTATGTATGTATGTATGTATGTATGTATGTATGTATGTATGTATGTATGTATGTATGTATGTATGTATGTATGTATGTATGTATGTATGTATGTATGTATGTATGTATGTATGTATGTATGTATGTATGTATGTATGTATGTATGTATGTATGTATGTATGTATGTATGTATGTATGTATGTATGTATGTATGTATGTATGTATGTATGTATGTATGTATGTATGTATGTATGTATGTATGTATGTATGTATGTATGTATGTATGTATGTATGTATGTATGTATGTATGTATGTATGTATGTATGTATGTATGTATGTATGTATGTATGTATGTATGTATGTATGTATGTATGTATGTATGTATGTATGTATGTATGTATGTATGTATGTATGTATGTATGTATGTATGTATGTATGTATGTATGTATGTATGTATGTATGTATGTATGTATGTATGTATGTATGTATGTATGTATGTATGTATGTATGTATGTATGTATGTATGTATGTATGTATGTATGTATGTATGTATGTATGTATGTATGTATGTATGTATGTATGTATGTATGTATGTATGTATGTATGTATGTATGTATGTATGTATGTATGTATGTATGTATGTATGTATGTATGTATGTATGTATGTATGTATGTATGTATGTATGTATGTATGTATGTATGTATGTATGTATGTATGTATGTATGTATGTATGTATGTATGTATGTATGTATGTATGTATGTATGTATGTATGTATGTATGTATGTATGTATGTATGTATGTATGTATGTATGTATGTATGTATGTATGTATGTATGTATGTATGTATGTATGTATGTATGTATGTATGTATGTATGTATGTATGTATGTATGTATGTATGTATGTATGTATGTATGTATGTATGTATGTATGTATGTATGTATGTATGTATGTATGTATGTATGTATGTATGTATGTATGTATGTATGTATGTATGTATGTATGTATGTATGTATGTATGTATGTATGTATGTATGTATGTATGTATGTATGTATGTATGTATGTATGTATGTATGTATGTATGTATGTATGTATGTATGTATGTATGTATGTATGTATGTATGTATGTATGTATGTATGTATGTATGTATGTATGTATGTATGTATGTATGTATGTATGTATGTATGTATGTATGTATGTATGTATGTATGTATGTATGTATGTATGTATGTATGTATGTATGTATGTATGTATGTATGTATGTATGTATGTATGTATGTATGTATGTATGTATGTATGTATGTATGTATGTATGTATGTATGTATGTATGTATGTATGTATGTATGTATGTATGTATGTATGTATGTATGTATGTATGTATGTATGTATGTATGTATGTATGTATGTATGTATGTATGTATGTATGTATGTATGTATGTATGTATGTATGTATGTATGTATGTATGTATGTATGTATGTATGTATGTATGTATGTATGTATGTATGTATGTATGTATGTATGTATGTATGTATGTATGTATGTATGTATGTATGTATGTATGTATGTATGTATGTATGTATGTATGTATGTATGTATGTATGTATGTATGTATGTATGTATGTATGTATGTATGTATGTATGTATGTATGTATGTATGTATGTATGTATGTATGTATGTATGTATGTATGTATGTATGTATGTATGTATGTATGTATGTATGTATGTATGTATGTATGTATGTATGTATGTATGTATGTATGTATGTATGTATGTATGTATGTATGTATGTATGTATGTATGTATGTATGTATGTATGTATGTATGTATGTATGTATGTATGTATGTATGTATGTATGTATGTATGTATGTATGTATGTATGTATGTATGTATGTATGTATGTATGTATGTATGTATGTATGTATGTATGTATGTATGTATGTATGTATGTATGTATGTATGTATGTATGTATGTATGTATGTATGTATGTATGTATGTATGTATGTATGTATGTATGTATGTATGTATGTATGTATGTATGTATGTATGTATGTATGTATGTATGTATGTATGTATGTATGTATGTATGTATGTATGTATGTATGTATGTATGTATGTATGTATGTATGTATGTATGTATGTATGTATGTATGTATGTATGTATGTATGTATGTATGTATGTATGTATGTATGTATGTATGTATGTATGTATGTATGTATGTATGTATGTATGTATGTATGTATGTATGTATGTATGTATGTATGTATGTATGTATGTATGTATGTATGTATGTATGTATGTATGTATGTATGTATGTATGTATGTATGTATGTATGTATGTATGTATGTATGTATGTATGTATGTATGTATGTATGTATGTATGTATGTATGTATGTATGTATGTATGTATGTATGTATGTATGTATGTATGTATGTATGTATGTATGTATGTATGTATGTATGTATGTATGTATGTATGTATGTATGTATGTATGTATGTATGTATGTATGTATGTATGTATGTATGTATGTATGTATGTATGTATGTATGTATGTATGTATGTATGTATGTATGTATGTATGTATGTATGTATGTATGTATGTATGTATGTATGTATGTATGTATGTATGTATGTATGTATGTATGTATGTATGTATGTATGTATGTATGTATGTATGTATGTATGTATGTATGTATGTATGTATGTATGTATGTATGTATGTATGTATGTATGTATGTATGTATGTATGTATGTATGTATGTATGTATGTATGTATGTATGTATGTATGTATGTATGTATGTATGTATGTATGTATGTATGTATGTATGTATGTATGTATGTATGTATGTATGTATGTATGTATGTATGTATGTATGTATGTATGTATGTATGTATGTATGTATGTATGTATGTATGTATGTATGTATGTATGTATGTATGTATGTATGTATGTATGTATGTATGTATGTATGTATGTATGTATGTATGTATGTATGTATGTATGTATGTATGTATGTATGTATGTATGTATGTATGTATGTATGTATGTATGTATGTATGTATGTATGTATGTATGTATGTATGTATGTATGTATGTATGTATGTATGTATGTATGTATGTATGTATGTATGTATGTATGTATGTATGTATGTATGTATGTATGTATGTATGTATGTATGTATGTATGTATGTATGTATGTATGTATGTATGTATGTATGTATGTATGTATGTATGTATGTATGTATGTATGTATGTATGTATGTATGTATGTATGTATGTATGTATGTATGTATGTATGTATGTATGTATGTATGTATGTATGTATGTATGTATGTATGTATGTATGTATGTATGTATGTATGTATGTATGTATGTATGTATGTATGTATGTATGTATGTATGTATGTATGTATGTATGTATGTATGTATGTATGTATGTATGTATGTATGTATGTATGTATGTATGTATGTATGTATGTATGTATGTATGTATGTATGTATGTATGTATGTATGTATGTATGTATGTATGTATGTATGTATGTATGTATGTATGTATGTATGTATGTATGTATGTATGTATGTATGTATGTATGTATGTATGTATGTATGTATGTATGTATGTATGTATGTATGTATGTATGTATGTATGTATGTATGTATGTATGTATGTATGTATGTATGTATGTATGTATGTATGTATGTATGTATGTATGTATGTATGTATGTATGTATGTATGTATGTATGTATGTATGTATGTATGTATGTATGTATGTATGTATGTATGTATGTATGTATGTATGTATGTATGTATGTATGTATGTATGTATGTATGTATGTATGTATGTATGTATGTATGTATGTATGTATGTATGTATGTATGTATGTATGTATGTATGTATGTATGTATGTATGTATGTATGTATGTATGTATGTATGTATGTATGTATGTATGTATGTATGTATGTATGTATGTATGTATGTATGTATGTATGTATGTATGTATGTATGTATGTATGTATGTATGTATGTATGTATGTATGTATGTATGTATGTATGTATGTATGTATGTATGTATGTATGTATGTATGTATGTATGTATGTATGTATGTATGTATGTATGTATGTATGTATGTATGTATGTATGTATGTATGTATGTATGTATGTATGTATGTATGTATGTATGTATGTATGTATGTATGTATGTATGTATGTATGTATGTATGTATGTATGTATGTATGTATGTATGTATGTATGTATGTATGTATGTATGTATGTATGTATGTATGTATGTATGTATGTATGTATGTATGTATGTATGTATGTATGTATGTATGTATGTATGTATGTATGTATGTATGTATGTATGTATGTATGTATGTATGTATGTATGTATGTATGTATGTATGTATGTATGTATGTATGTATGTATGTATGTATGTATGTATGTATGCACAAGTTGTAGAGAATAGCATCTTTATATGTTCAGTGGGAACACCTTGGTTGCCCAGAGTTCAATTACTGCTTCCGTCTCGACGGTATCGAAGGCTTTCTTCAAATCGATGAACGTATGACATAACGGCGGTTTGTACTCCTGCGATACTTCAACGAGTCTTGTAAGAGTGTGCATATGATCGATTGTGCTGAACCCTCTCCTGAACCCTGCTTGCTCGCGTGGCTGTCCATCTAATACGCCAATCCTGTTCCTGACGCGAGCGAAAAGCTTGCAGATTACAGACAACAGGCAGATTGAGCGATGACTGCCAATCGTCTAAACCTCCTTTTTTATTCAGCAACACAGTCTCGCTAGTTTTCCACGACGTAGACACTTTGCATTCCGACAGGTACCGCGTCAAGAGCCTAGCCATAGTTATGACGATCCCTGGAGTAGGACTCTTCAGATGTTCTTGTTTGATCCGATCGGGACCGGGTGCCGTATAATTCTTCGTCGACGGGATGGCTTTTCGAATTTTGGAAGAGAAACCGAAGGAGCGATGTATTCTTCTTGCCTAAGATGGTGGGTATTCAGGGAGACGCGGCTCTCGAAGTGGTGGATGACCTTCTCCATTGCCCTTCGAGATGCAGTAAATGTTCCGTCAGAGGGAAGAAGGGAAGTCATTTTGATCTTATAACTGCTGAAGCTGCGTCAGGGTTTGCGAATGCTCTTTCCGGCTTCGGCGGCTTCGTCCATAGTTGCTGCCCTTCTCTCTTTCAGTTAAAAACTTCCTTTATCGCTTCTCTATATAGCTTCGCAAGTTCGGACGTTTGTTGATGATTGCCTGTAGCTCGCGCGATTCCACGCTGGCGTATCAGCACGAAAGTCTTCGAAGAGAATCGTCTATTGGCTACATGTAGACTTTTTGCTTGCCTAGCACTATCATGAGATGTTTGACGAGCCTAATGTATTCTTCATGGACGTTGTCGATAACGGAATCTTCCCATTCTCTCGCAAGGAAAGCGAAGTGGTCCCAGTTGATAGAGGTCTCGGGGCTTCTTTCCTAAACTTCATAGCTCTCTCTCCACGCACTGAGAAGCAGAATCTAGCGCTGAGGAGACGATCATCCCATCCCGTGTAGTACTTCGAAACAGCGACGTCAGTCAGGCAGAATCTCCAATTGAGGATGATGTGATCTATTTCATTATGGAACTGTCCTGCAGGTGACTCTGATGTCCATCGCAAATGAGAGGGCTTCTGGAACTGTTAGTTACCATGGGTGGTGTGGGTCGACGTGATAAACTCGGAAAGCCTTTCACCCTGCTCGTTCCATTCCATTCCGTGAGTCCCGATGTGGAGCTTTTCAGCCGATCTTCTTATGCCAATTTTAAGCGTTAAAATCACCGAAGATTACCTTGAAGAGAGTGTGGTCCTTTCTGTAGAGCCTCTCCAGATCCATATGAAATGTTTCCAATCCCTCATCTTCGTAGCGCGATGTTGCATAGGCATCGAAGGTGGTTAGAGCAGGGGTTTAGCCACATCTTAATCATAAACATTCGATTCGGACTGTTAAGCTTTCCTACGAAACAATATTCATGGCTAACTGCGAATTGACGAGGACACCTACGCCGTCAAAGCCGTCGCTGTCGCATATTCCAAGGAACATTTCTTCTTCAGTCTCAATACAGCGTGCAGCGGGCAATGCCTTCTCGTCCTGGTCAGTCCGATGACGTTGTACTTGATCTTCCTAGCTTGCGTCATCAGGTCTCCTATACACGCCTCCGATGCAAGCGTCCGTGCGTTGAAAGTACAATTCGCCATCTTAGCCTTTTTTCTTTTGGGCAGCCTGTTTTGGCCGAGCAGCCTCTCTCGAACGGTCCTACCCAGCGCTGCCGTTTCGGGAGTTCCCTCAAGTTCAGGGGAATAAGGCCCATTTCTATCACTGTTCTTGGCGAGTGCACACCCAATGTGTATCGGACCAGGCTCTGACCTCGAAGGCTCCTTGCCAGGCTATCCCGAAGTCTTGACGAGGGGCTTTGTTTTGCAGGCGGCTCCGAATCGCCTCACAGATACTTTCCACTCACTCAGATGCAAGCTTTCGGCTGAGTCGATGGGCAGAATACCAACTGCACCCACAGACTTTCCACACACGTATGCGTGGATACGCCTGCGAGAACCGGAATGTATATCGACCAGCACGGCAGAATCAGGAAGGCCATCCCCTGAATCCACATGCGTCGTTGGGCAAGTACTGGCGACTCTTGGCCAGCGATTAATTCTCCTATCCGCCACTTGGGGACGCCCTACGTAGCCTCGTCGCGAACCGGCTGGGATCCTTCAATAAGAGAGAAGTCTCAGAAAGGACGATCCGTAGACATACATATATACATTTATACATACATGCGCCTCCAGCGTTAGTCGTTCCCATAAGGGAACACTTAGGGTGGCCAACCCCTGGCAGCAGTCCTGCCGAACCCGATTCAATGGGATGACTCCTCTCTGCGTGCAGGGCTTGACCGTCCACACGCTTAGATTGAAGGTCAAAAAAAGTCACAATCAATGAAAATAATTATCACACAATTTCACAATTTATAAAAATAAGAGAAGCCAATAGCTATATTATTAAAGATTTTGGTAACGATAACAGAGGTTGCACATGTAGTATAAATTGTAAAGTTTGCAATATCACGGTTAATGAACATTTCATCTATTCGAAGGTTACAAAAATTAAATTAAAAACATTTAAGCGACCTAACACCACCTGCAATACTAATAACGTTATTTATTGTCTGAGTTGCAATAATTGTGGACAACAGTATGTAGGGATGACAACTAGGAAATTAAAAGAAAGAATAGGAGAGCATATTACTAACATAAATACACATAAAAAACATACACCATTATATGACCATTTTCTTATTTGTAATAAAGGGATCAACGTTACAGTATTAGACTCGGTGGAAACAAATAATAAAGCAATCTTATTAGAAAAAGAACTTTTTTGGATAAAGTTACTAATGACACCATACCCATTTGGATTAAATGATAGTATTAAAGGGTATGGTAATATTAGTAATATAGTCAACCCTTTTATGATGAAAGGAAAATCACCCTACTACTCATTAAAAATTACTAAAATAAGGGAAAATAGAGGATGTAAGAGAAAGAAAAGAAACAAAAACAACAAATATGAAGAAATTTTAGATATAATCAATGTTAAAGAAAATACTCAAGAGCCGTCCTATTATTACAGATTAATTAAGAGCTTGAGAAAATCAGATATCAAAAAAATAATACAATTATCGGTGCAAGAACATTTTTTAAAGGAAGTTAATAATATAACAAAACTAATGATAATGTGCATTTTATCGCAATTTTATTTCAACTTTAATAAAGAAGAAGCTAATCAAAAAGGAACCAAATATCATAACGTAGTAGTTAACTATAGAAGTAGAATTTTTGATAACTTACAATTACAAAGAATACTTAATTCCTCATTCATTAAAAAACTTATTTATAATAATAAACATAAAGATACGGAATATATTCCTATTAGAATAGTTTATAACTACACCAATGAAGTTTCTAAGACGATATTTAATTATAATAAGCTACTGAAAAATCTTAATATAAGTGAGATGACAAATATCCTCACTGAAGAATGTATATGTAGTAGCGAAAATTGTAAAGAATATAGAGACGAGACACATGGACACGTAATTACAGGTGATTTGAACATTATAACAAATACCAAACTCCGCTGTATATTACAAAAGGGAACTAAATACAGGATAGATTCGGGAATAACGCGGAAAGAAGTAAAGAATATATTTCGCCACATTATTGACAAAGTAGTTAATTATTTCCGAAGCAAGTATAACTTTAATAAATCAAAAACTGATTATATGGTCAAATACTTTAATAAATGCTATCATAAAAAAATAAAAAGTCAGCTAAAATATTGCAACATAAAAAGTTTATATGACAAAATACCTTTTCAAACATTGAGAGAATATCAAAAAAATTATATATTTTGTCCGTTAAAAAAAATTATATATTTTGTCCGTTAGATAAAGCAAGTAATAACTACGGCGTAATTTGTAAGAAGTACTATTTGATTATTTTAATGAAAGAAATGGGAATAAAGTTCGATTGCGTTACTGGCTTGTTATTAAGTACAGAAGGCAATCAAACTTATCAATATATTGAACAAGGTAATAAAAGTGAGATCATGACCAAACATAAAATGCTATGTAAGGGTAACAACATTACAGTTAACAACAAAATAGATTTACCTAGAATATATGCATTACCAAAACTACATAAAACTCCTGTGAAGTTTAGGTTCATTACTGGTGCTTCACATAGTAGCCTTAAACCTATTTCCGTTGAATTACATAACATCTTTAGTTATCTCAAAAGACATTTTATTAATTATACTAATATAGTACAAGAGCGCAGTGGTTGTATAAAAACCTTTTGGTCTATTAATAATACTAATATCAGTCACGAGTTAATCAATATTAAAGGTAATAACCTCAAAGTATACACTGCAGATTTTACCGATATGTTTACCAATTTGAAACATACTGATATTTTATGCAGTGTAAAAACACTCCTAAATATATGTTTTAATAATTCAAGTAAAGCTATGATTGCTACTAACGGATATCAAGTCTTCTATACAGATATGGTAAAACCTAAACATAACTATAGGTATTATAAAAAACAGGATTTGCTATATCTAGTACAATATTTGTTGGAAAACAGCTTCTGTCTCTTCGGTACATATGTGTTTAAACAAAGGAATGGTGTCCCTCAAGGTGGTAATTTCAGCCCTTTACTGGCTGACCTTACTCTTTGCATTATGGAGTTCAGTTATGCCAAGAATACCATGAGGGTTAAAAATAAAGTATTCATCCCCTTCAGGTATATGGACGACCTATTAGTAATACACAATTATTCAGATGACTATATAAACACAGAACTGTGTAAAGTATATAAAAATGCGCTATTATTACAAACAACACATATGAGCGAAACAGCCAGCAACTATCTAGACTTGGTAATCACAATAAGTAGCAATAAAATTAATACAAAAATGTATAACAAAACTGACGACTTCAATTTCAAAGTAATCAGATTTCCCCATGCAGCATCTAATATTTCCAAGAAGAATAAAGGGTCAGTCATTTATACCGAAACGCTCAGAATAGCAAACACTTGTAGTGAACTAGTAACTTTCACCGACAAACTTGGAACACTTATTAAGATGTTGTTAAATAATAGCTACAAAAAAGAATTTATATTGGCTAATTTACTAAAATGCCTTTACAAAAATAAGTTTATCTCTTATAAATACGCCATTGATAATGATTACAAAACTATTAAGAAGCTTGTAAATGAAGTAATAAACTCTTTACAAACTAGATCTTAACTTAGCGTAATACTACCTTAAACTTCATAAAAGAATAATTAGGTAATAACTATTAAATAAATAATACGCTCTATTCTACCTGAGTATTCATGTGAACACTCATTCTTCTAATATGCATACCGTACTCTTCACGTTAGACAATTTTAGGCTACGATACCTAAACAAGTATTCTTACATTAACTTTTATCTCATGTAATATACCTTTTGATATCTTTTTACCTTCAGTATTTTCCTTTTATTCTCGTTTACTTAACCTTATTACTAATCTATCTGTCTATCACCTACTCCATTCTTCGCTAACCCCGCTCACTGAAGATCCTCAAGGGTTAAGCGAAAAACATGATTCGTATGAGCAAGAGGTGAAACGAATCATGTATTGTTTTTCTCCTTTGTTCTTTCTCGCTGTCCTTTAATCTATCAATAGATATTTACATTAACTAGAACTTCTCTATTAATAATACATACATAGTACACACGTGCATACATACAGTACTGTTCCAGAAAGAAAACACCATTTACATTTTTGTCATAACTAATCTCGAACTCAGTGTTCTTAACTGATATTTTGACAGCGTCCCTTTGAAATATTATCGACTCTCCTGGGATGCAATGTAGACGGCAGCTTATTCCCGAAGAGTGGACGGTATCTTTTGAAAAAAATTTGCTGTTGCGGCTTGTTTTTCAGCTGCATTCTCCTGAGCTCTTGAGTCCAAAGTTGTCGATGATTCTTTTTCCTTTAGCTGATCGCTCTCAGTGGTAGGACAAACCTCAGCCTTTCGCTGACCAGAGAGCAGCTTTCGCCATTGCCACGGGCAGTATGCAGAGATTGACCCATGCTTAACATTCAAGCAGTTTGCTATGTCAAGTCTACGATTACGAAGGCTATCGGAAGTACAGAGTCTCGCACAGGCACACTCAAACCACCAGCTAGAAAAGCTCTCCGATTGCCGTTCCTGAGGAAGACAAGAAGGTCATCCCGCCGAGCCGAAATCCAGGCGAACATCTTCCAGTATAATGGCCGGAGAATCAACGGCGGTAACGTCGCAACCATCTCGAGATACCATCACCAAATACCTGAGAAATGCTCGATTATACGGAAAAAGACCTGTGAAGAGGCATGTTATGCCTCTGTAAAACAGACGTGCTCGACCTCAGTGAGTGCGTACGCATCTACACTTGGCCCTCGACCACAGTGCGGAGTCATCTGAAGTGACCAGTCAATGTTTGCCTTGTTTTGTATCGATGAAATTTGTTCATAAGATGACCTACTAATACAGGGTTTGATCCCAAGTACCAATAGGCCACTGTCGAGCATGGTGGTAATTCAGTATTGGGTTGTTTTTCGAGTCTAGGCGTGGGGCTCCTGCACCATATTTCCACCATTATGGATCAGCAGATGTTCGTAAAATGCATGTTGCCTTTGGCCCATCATGTGAACGGCAATAAATTACTTTTAGCATGGTAACGACGCTAAATACAGACTTAGAGCGATGTGCAAGTGGCTAACTGACTCATCGAAAATTTCAATATCTCGATTGGCCCAGCCAGTCCCCTGATTTGGACATTGTTGGACCGCTGTGATAAGGAAAAGGATAGCCGATAAGAAAGCCACAATTGTTGCTCAGGTTTGCCCAGTTGGAAGGAGATCGAAAGAGTATTGTTTACCGCGCGTTTGATAAGTTGGTTGAAACAATGCTCCGCCGATGCTCAGTAGTCATTGATGTCTTGATGCGGCTTCGCAACCGAGTAATAGACTGGCAGCTTTCCATTTCATTTCAATGGAATTCAACTTAGGCAATTTTTTGGTGCTGTTGAAGTTGGTGTTACTTTGTCCTGTTGGGAAAAATGTGAAAAGTGATCTTCTAGGCGAAATGATAATAATTTTTTTGAGTTCTGTCATGGGACCTCTAATTTCATTACTGTTGTTAACAAATTAAAAATCCAGCCAAAAACATCGAGTTCGAGATGTGATATGGCCATTGGTGTCTATCTTGATAATTAGTAGTACACTTAAACACATCCAAAGTCCACAAGCGTTCATGTATAGTAGAACTTACGATGTGTGTTGCGATCCCTTTGTCGAGATAAAGGGGCACGCCGCACACACGCATATGCTCCCATGACATTCAATGCGTTATTTTAATAGGGTAACCAAGGACTGTATTGCATTCTTTAGGAGCAGAGCGTGTTTCCATTGTCGTCAGCAGGGTCATGTGTTGGCAGATTGCCCGAATCGTGATGACGCTGAGATAACCGGTAATATCGTTAGCAGTTACGGAGACGGGATTTGCTTCAAATGTGGATCTACGGAGCACAGTGTGCACAAATGCCCTCGTAAGCATGTTCAAGGTAAGATTTTCTATGACGATCTTTATGACTAGCGGAAATTTACGCGAAACAAGTCACGATTGGTTACGAATGTAGTTTTACTTCTGCAAAGAATGTGAATATTATGTTGTTGCCTTAGTTAAAAAGGTTCTGAAATTTCTTCTCGAGTCGAAGCAGATCGAGATTCGAATGCAACCGATCGAGTAGTTGCAATCAGTAATTTTACCGCTGGCCCTCTAATTCATTTTCTTTTGACTGATAATTCAAGATTGCGCTCTTCAGAATGAGGGCGAATTTACTGTGTTCTTGAGACTACGTTATGGCTATCTACCACATTTTGCTTTACTCTACAAATTTCTGAATATTTTCAATCTTCGACAGAATGTTAACATAGATACACTACATGCTGCTGGAGAAAGTGAGCTGAAGGTGGGATAGCCCTCGCATACTGTTGTGGTTGATAATTTTTGTTAATAATTAATCAACTAAGAGAAAACTGCAATTTATAATTCGATTGATGCAGTCGAAATCATTGAGGAACTCGCTTAAAAAAAAAGACCAAAGAACACGCACCTCTTCATGTTTTTTTTCTGATGAAAATATTTCACAGCAAAGTTAATCCTTAAGGGGTGCTGCCAAAGAAATCAAGAGCGCTATCTCCTGCGAGATAGTGATTACAAGAACAACAAACTGATGTTTACTGTGAGAATCATAGCAGTGGTGAGAGCGTTTGCCTGAAACAGCCTGTGGTCCTTTCAGCATGACGGTACTCCAGCCCACAAAGCCGAATTTGTGGGTGAGTGATGTAGCCGCCAGTTGACTGTCATAGCGCCGAAGAATGGCCATCTCGCTGTCCTGATCTTAACCCATTTACTTCCCGGCGTGGTCCCCTATTGGAGGGGCCTGGCTTGCAGACTGTGCTATCCTAATTTGGACTTTGAGTCTCTATCCGTTTCAATGAGTGATGTACTGGGATGTGATTATAAGTTTTTATTCTATGCAATATATGTAAACGTCCATATACGTTTACGCGATAGGCAAATTTCATACACAGCTTCGACACAACAGCTTCATTCTACGCACTATTCGGTGGCTGTATCGGCTACCTCCTTCCCTCTTATCGAGTCAAATTCCTCTAAGTTCAAACTCACTGAAAAAGTTTAACTTATTGGAAGTTCTGGGTGTTAACGACGTGTCATGGTCAATCTTCATGTTTTCGTGTCTAGTTGTATGTAGTTGTTCAGGCTTAGCAGTTTCGCTCTTGGACACCCCTTCAACTCCTTCAGAACAAATCCCTCGCTGTTAAAGGTGTCCCCTAGAACGTTGAAACACGACTATGACTATTTTAGCCTGGGCAATTGGAAGGGTGCATTGCAGATTCTGTTAAGTTTGCCGGTTCCACGTAGGTGGTCGGCGTACCCGTGTCTCGAAGTTCAAGTGCACTCCCATGACCACCCATGGCCGACTGATGCTGACTTCAGGCTTGGGGTTCCATTGCTTCGTGTGACTTCATTTTTGGGAATACACGAGTCAAGGTGAAACCCCTTCTTTGTCCTGTTCGCCGAGGGAAGCAGCCTGCTTGAACAATCTCTCTCATTCTCTCCACTCAGTAAGCTTTTAAGCTCTTGCTCATTTCGCTTTCTTTTTTTTTCTTTCCTAGATTTGTTAACTTACTTGTGTTTTATTTGCTGTTCATTATAGCTATCGTTTAATCCCTTAATTATTATCTTCTGAGTCACGTTGTCAGTCCTGCCTCTCCTGGTGTAGCTGGCGCGTCATAGAACACATGAACAAATAAATAAATTAATAAATATAGATTCCACTGCTATTCTTAGCTTGGAATTTTAAAGTATTAGATGTGTGCATTAATTTCCGCCTTTTTTTGCGTGCAAAAACATATTTATTACCAAATTAAAACCAAATGTACATTAACCAATGTATGACCCATCGTTAACTACAACTTCTTGCCATCTTTCTGGTATCTTGTTGACTCCGGTCAAAAAAATCATCTTTTGAGACAATCCAGTCACCCACCTATTTTCGCACTTCTTCGGCATTCCGGAAGCGTGTATCTGCCAAGCTGACTTGCATAAACCGGAATAGGTGGTTATCAGAAAGCAAGATCCAGAGAGTATGCGGGCTGAACAAGCTGATCTCATCCAACAACTGCAATATTTTTAAAGGACATTCTTCGCAACATGGGGTCTGGCATGTTCGTGGTGGAACGGCGCCTCATGATATTTTCTTGCGATTAACGACTGCTTTTAGGTGAGAGCACTGTACAAACTGTCAAGTTGTTGTTCGTAGCGGTCAGCAGTAACAGTTTCGTTCGGGCTCAGCAGCTCATAGTACACAACACCCTACTAATCCACCATCAAATGCACACACAGCTTACTTTTCGGCATTGGACCTTCCGCTTTCCTTGCAAGCTCTCGAATTAAGAGAAATCATCACAGCAGGGTTTTTCGGATGAAGCATGTTCTCCATAAAAGCATCCGGTGGGCTTCAATGCCAGTTTTCTTGAAATCGAACAGCAGGAGAAGGGCCCCCTGGGAAAACGGTTCACCACGTTCCATGACCAATCAGTCTGAGAGCAACAGGATTTTGGAAAAAAAACTTATCTGTCTGCCCTAGGTATGTAGCCAACACCTACCTTACCGAATATGACAGATTTCACCGGTGAACCCCTAACATGATTCGCTCAACGCCTTGAAAAACAACGGCGGCGGAAATTAATGCACACACCTAATACATTGCAATGAAAGACGCTCTAAACTTCGGGGCACCCTGTAAGTAAGTGTATGTATCCCAATGTACAGTATAGGTTGTTACATGTTATGTAGTATTTATATATATATAGTATGTTTTCTTCAGGATTTCCCTTCGCAAAATGTTTTGTTTGCGGTTGTCAAGGGCATTTATCAAGAGACTGTGAAAAAAACGCTCACGGAATATATCCAGATGGTTCGTCCTTGCCTTTGATGGTCACTTGATATTGGTGTGATATAGTATGGTATGGTATAGTTATGGTACTCATTTTTACAGGTGGCTGCTGCAACATGTGTGGTTCGAAAAGGCACTTGAAACGTGATTGTCCTGAATTAGCTGGACAAAAACAGCGGAAAGACGAAAGAGGTTAGTAAAGTTGTGTTTTTCTCTTAATGTCGGTATGGAGTGGAGGCTATTCGAAGGAACGTTTCATGGTCTATCGTTGAAAGTGTTTCCTTGTATTGAAAACGATTTCTATTATTTGCAATTCACACCAAGTCGGCTAATCTGAGCGGGATGGTAACGATCCCTCCTATCTCACGTTTCTCTTTTGCCAATAAGGATTGCCCACTTTGCCACATAGTTAGATCGACATTTTTTTGCGATATTCAGGGAAGGCAGCTCTTTTGTTATCAATAGCTTCCTACTTAATATTTGGGCTACCCAAGTAAGCTCGTTAAATGTTGTTCGACGCGACTTTACCACAGAGATGACCGTCATTCGAGGTCGAAGGATCGCACGCTGCTATGGTACTGAATGTTCTGTGACACTCTTTTTCATGTAATTGCTGACTTTTCCGCACCTGGACATTCACCAAAGTAGTGATTAATGCGCTCCCTGCAGGTGATGGTTTTTACTGTATGGGAGGGAGATAAGGTCGCCTTACTCGTCAGTATACAGTAGGCTTACGAAAACATACCGTTAGTGGAAAGATTTCGTTCCTTTTCATAGGCTAGTCAACTACTTAATTGTTCCAAATACTACGAGTAATTGAAATACTCTCTCAGTTGGCTCTGATTTCACATTGACTGAAGAGGCCTGAATTTGAAAGCTTATCAACAAGAACTCCGAGCACTCAAAGTGAAAAAGTAGATATCCTCAATATCCGTTTTGAGAGTCTGTAATCTGAGATGGAACTAAAGGCGACTTAACTTTTGTACCTATCAAGGAAGAAGAAAAAAATTTAAGGCAAAAATATCATCCTGTTGACGAAATTAGGAAAGGTAAAGAAAATCTGACACTGTTTAGCATTCATTGTGCTGTTTATTTCCCAACGTGTTTTTCTAAACTGAAGAACTCATTTGTTGCTCTTCGTTTCTGAACTCGAATACAACTGCCATCACAATAGGTGCAGTTCTTATCCTTACGTCGGCTTATTCGAAGGCGAAATGTCCCACATTTCAGTGAACGGCCAAAGCTACCCTAGATTCATTCAGATAATGGGTGGAAAAAGTTTAGAATAGATGTAGTTGAGGCGATGTGTGAAAATACTGCTCCTTGAATTTCATCTTACGCTCTGAACAGATTAAGTGCCGTTTCTGAAGAAGATAGTGTTATTGGAGAAATTAATGATAGACGCAACCAAGAAATTAGCGAAGTATCGAACATTCTTAGGATCAGACCGTTTGGAAGTACAGTAAACAGGATGGAACTGAAACAAGGGATGCCAAGTTCTCGTAATTTTCGTAGTTCTCGTGGGTGTACTCATTCTCTGACGTCTATAGTATATCTGGCTTTGGTGATTGTCATATCAGGGCATCTTATCAGGACTTGAGCTTGAAGACGTGATTCACTTCTAGGTTATCCCTCCGCATCGAAAGGGTGAGGCAATACCGAAAAATAGTGAGTAAGTCTAATACCAGCAGACTGCCTCGTTGACAGGCCTGATTTCCATGCTCTCAGTGGGTGTTCACTCATGTCTGCGACATGATATGAAACACACCGGGGCAGATATGCTGTAGGCTGGTATGTTCGCAGAGGTGGGAATGCATGCGAATGATAGCTTCCTTTAGCAGAGTGAATTACTACCCACTCATTGGATGCCAATTGAGTTGGTAATTATTCGAGTGGAGGTCTCAGAATGTTGTTTTTGTACTCTTTCCCATGCTCTTGGTGTGGAGAGGTCTTCCGATTTGGCAAGAAGAAACATGCACCATCAACATGAGATACCCATTTTGAAAAATCAACCAATCGGTACCCAAGGCGAGGGTGGAAGGCAGTTTTAGCGTTTTTGTTTCAGTAAGGTCGGCAACTGAAATCTCGTCCGAATACCCCTTCCATGCCATTTCAGACATGGTAATCTCTGCTTGCACTACCTTTAGGAAACCCCATTTTTCGCAATGTCGCTAGGTTTTCTCACTTTCTTCGTTACCGATACACTACTCTTACTACCACTTCTGCTTTTCAACCCGAGGTACACCTCGAAGGTGTGCCCATCAGTCGAACAGGAAAAATTGGGTTCTTAGTTGGCCTGTAAGCAAGGAAAAAAACAATCCCGAACGTTGCCTCAAAGCTGGATTTACTGAGGTCTTTTCTTCGAAATTTTAACAGTGTCCTGTGTTGGCATAAGCTTGAATTTCTGAATTGAGATTTTCTTGTATGTTTTCTCTCTTCTAACACTTCAAAAGCGCATTAATGAATGGGGCATCCAAATTTACATCGACCCACGACGCGAACTAAGGTTGACCAGTTTCAGAGATTGCTGTGTCTAGCAGTCTCCTTCACACTTAAGTAATCTTTTATTTGTTCTGTGTGCTTAGATACAAGGTGATCAAGTTACAAACTCTTATTTTATTCCAGAAGTGAAGGTTCGTGCGATGTCAGCGATGGTATCGGCTGATTTGGACAATATTCTCGACGACAAGGTTATTAATGAAGAAATGAAGGTGAAAACGGGAAAGAAGATCGTCAAGTTCTAATGCTCCGGGCCCTTATAAAATTCCATTGTTGTTAAGTTTGCTCAATTGTTAGAACCTTTCAGTCTATGAGTAGCGAATTTCCACTTCAACATCGATCTAAGCGTGATTGATGTTTACCAGTCGGATCGCCCGTTTAACGCCAGGCTGTCCTCCTTGTGTCAAACACCCTATCCCGAGAAATGTTGAACTGAAGAATTTTTCCCTTTTGTAAAGTTTATTATTTTAAGTTTTTTTTTCGCTGTTTAGCTAAGTGAGAGTATGAAACTGAAACAGAGCTCGAACCCTTCTTCGACACAACAGAAATTGAAAGCTTCCCTAATTCTTTGATAAAGTTATAGTAAGTCTCTATACTCTTTTCTTGAAACAAATGACAGTTTCCTGCACACGAAATTTCACCCAGAACTAACAGGGGCTGTGCAAGTGGTATTCAGTTAAAGTCTGTGCTTACGCCTTTGATCGGAAGTCTCGAACTTTTGCTCTCTTTAGAAATAAATACCCATCGAAAGTCCGACTGTTAGATAATCAAAGATGATGCCGTTGAGATGTTCTGAGTGATGATAGCACCGTCATCAGATGTTCTTTACCAATGAACCTTTTTCTTTACAGTGGTATCATTAGTTGGGAATTCCAGATTAATGGTGGTCGGTGAAGTTTTGTCGCAAATGATATCGACCAGAGGGGACCCTTCATTGAATCACAATGCTGGGTAGCGGTCGTAATCTAATAGTAAGAATAAACAAAGTTCTAATCTGCTTATCGTATTGCCCTAATGGGTCCCTATCACTGCACTTACCACTCACTTTTGTCACCCTGCTCCACCATCCCGTCTTATCGAATGAAACATACTGAACGGTCAAAGCTACATCGTAGATACTAAAGACATTAAAATTTTGATCGGTAGGTAGCCTCTCTTAGCTCCCTTATCTTCTCTTATCAGTTATGATCACTTCTTGTCACCGAGTACCTACGATGTCGTCATATCCTGCATCACTTACTAAAATGCTGAGGTTTCATTGTTAATACAAAAAGCTGTAATCCTACCAGTTTTGAACGCTCTAGATCCACGTAAACATGAGTTATGAATTTGCGACCTAAGATTTCTATCGCGCATGCCGCGCTCCCTGTGAACGAAGTCCGGTCCTGCCACTTATCATAGGTGTTCCCATCCTGCCCCCCTCACTTCTACCAAATTTGAACATTCTAGGTCCACGGGGACAGGAGTTATGAGTTTCCGGTCAGACACACCGGAACACCAACAGACACACTTAGCGAATTATATAAAGAAGGATAGATGCGTTAGGATGATGAGGCATCAGTATCAAAGCATAGAGACTTATTACTTTAGCCACCTCCATATATGGGAAGGAGTTCGTTTTTTCGCTGTAGGAAAGTACAGAATTTTTGAGGGGAACCACATGCTGAGTCTCTGTTGTATAAAATTATTGTATAAAACTCTTGCTGCTAGGTGTATTCATATTCTTTCTGTTAAGGTAGGCTTTAGATGGTGGCCCTCCGATAGGCTTATCATGGGATAGTTTTAAAATTACATGGAACTCTGAATGAAGAGCTACACATACCCTAAAATTCCATAGATAAGAGCGGGTGTACCTACCGGTGGAAAATGAATTGGAAAAAATCGAAATTGAATGCAGTCACCCCTCTAACTTGATGGATAGATAAATTAAACTTCGAAGAAGAAGTTAAGAAGAAGCTCCGCCCCTCAACTCTAAACCCCGCCCACTTAATAAACAATTCATATAGAAAGATAGCGATTTTAACGGATCGCTGTTTTTCTATATGAATTGTTTATTAAGTGGGCGGGGTTTAGAGTTGAGGGGCGGAGCTTCTTCTTAACTTCTTCTTCGAAGTTTAATTTATCTATCCATCAAGTTAGAGGGGTGACTGCATTCAATTTCGATTTTTTCCAATTCATTTTTCACCGGTAGGTTCACCCGCTCTTATCTATGGAATTTTAGGGTATATTTTGGGAAAAATGAAATGCCATCGCCCATATAGAAACCGAAACTGCTGCCTACTAAACCGTTTGCGATGGCAAAACAAAACCAACAGTTTTAAATAGAAGATCAATTTGAAATGTGCATTTGGTACAACGGTAGCAAGCGTCGTCGTGGTGCGATGGTGGAGCTATCACTTTCCAGGGGCGCGAGTTTGTTCCACGTCAACGCTAAATTTTTTGCGCAGCATGTTTTCGTTCCTGAAAAGTTCTTATCATTATTTCTGACATTCCCTCAAGCAGGGCTTGTATTTTCAGTTTGAATGGAATCGCTTCGCAAGTAAATTGTATAGGTGTGGGCACAAAACATCCGAGACAATCGTGATAAAACATTAAGGCATAGATCGCGAATAATTTTGAGGCACACCTTTGTGAAAGGAGTAGTTTTGTCCCTTTCAATGGTTAGTGCGGAATTATATAAGTGGAAAAGTTTGGTGGTCACGAGATCACGAAAAGGAAAGGGTTGTTAGACGAGGCTTCGGTCGTACGCAATTGCGTCAAAAGCTGACTCTCTTCTGCCATAAACCTTGAGGGACGTGCGATCCGTGCGATTCCGGGTGCGCGCGGCAAATTGCGCGGCGAAGTTCGCGATGCTTCAAACAACTCCTGCGCCTATTATTGGAGCACAAACTTGAAGCAGAGTAGATCAGTAGGATCAGCGGATCTGCGCAATTTGCCGCGCGCACCCAGAATCGCACGAATCGCACCACACCCATAAATCTTATATGTGAATTGCCTTCCACTATCGCCCTGGGGCCCGTACGATCAGCTTTGTGAATTTTCAACATACATGCCTCATTGTGAACATGGCAGCCTTGCAATCTTTACTAACCCCTGATATACGTCCATTCTCTGAGTTTGGCCGCCCGTCGTGTCCCTGTCGAGAGAGTTTTCGACCCAACGATCCTCCATATGGGATTTTCAGGGTTGTAGAAAAGATGTTCACAAGCCATTTCAATCGCGGACTCTACCGTGAAACATGTTGTCCTTTTGTATCCAATGATATCTGTTTTTACATTTCTGTTCATTCTAATCCCTGTTCTGTAACGGACAACGGCCCGTTCTTTCATGGGGTCGAAGAAGAAACGTGGTCGGTCGCATTGGTTAATGACGTAGCACCAAACTTTTGCGGAATTTAAAATCCTGTAATGAAGTGCGCATCAAGAGCAGAACTGCATAACTCCACATGTGTAACAAGTGTCGAAACATGTATTCACCTTGAGGTGCAGGTCTCTTAATGATGTCAGTATCACGGAAAAGCGACCTTGTGATGACATAGCGAAACGAAATGCCCGAGCGATCGCCAATGAAATCTGGCTCATCTTGATGTCGCAAGTGTTTTCTCTGGAGCCTCAGCCGAGGTATCATGATTTTCACTAAGCTAGCGTTTCAGTTTAGTCTCCTTCGTCAGATTCTAGAAGCCAAAATGTATCTAATATGCATGGTTAAGGAACATGGGGATGGTCTGGAAAGTTCGAGACCTGAAAGCCCCCTCGTAGACCACAGAAGGCACGGCGAGTTTGGGGTCTCAGTCAAGATTTTGATGCGGAAACCCAAGATCTCGAAGCGAAAAACGCTTGAATCATTTTGAGCCAGCGCGGAAAATCCTAAAGTAACTAGGAAAGATGATTGCCTAATCATAACTAGCTTGGTTCGTTCCTCGACCTATGTAAGTTTCAACTGCACAAGGAGTCAAGGCATGGGTCAGGACACCTGGAGCCCATTTACGGCAGAAGGTTCGAACAGACATATCTAAGTAGAGCAAAAATCTTCATTTGATCATCTAAAGCCACCTGTTGTGATTTCGGGGTATCCATAGGCTATGCTTGAGTTGTACTCGAACTGAAGGTCCAAGAGTCATTTAATTGAAAAAATCTAAAGAAATTTTTGGCTTCTATTCTCAGGAGAAGACGTTAGGCCGGAACGTTAGTGAGATTAAAGTAGTAACATCTTGGCCTAGGTTTCACCCAAAACCTCCAAGGACATGCCGAAAAGTGCTCAAGGTTCGATCGAGAGTATGGAATGTTTTCTGTCCATGCTTTTCAAGCTTTGAAAATGCCTGCAGTGAAGATCGGGGAATGTTGATGATAACCCGGACGCGTCAGTCACTTGTGGTGATTAGTTGTTTAGTCTTGCGATGATTCTTTCATCCATGGTTGTAAATAAGGATTGTAGGATTGAGTTTGGGAAGAATGCGATTCCATGAATGCCGTGTTTGATTCACATGTTCTTGCTTTTATTCCAGTGCTGAGTTCCATTCTGACATACATAAATATTGAAAACCATTATTAATATTATCAATGAGTTGTCCACGGATCTCCTCCACTAGAGGCTTTTTCTCACTTGATGATCTCTAGTTGGTTACAAGGCTAGTGGCAGACTCAGGGTGGCGGATCACCTGTATCACCTGACGTCGCGGTGTCCTCGATTTCCTCGAGCGGGCGACTGCAATGTCTCCATTCGACCTTGTTGCGAGCCAGAGTAGTCCAATAAATGATACTCGCTCGAAGGAAACTGGGCACAACACTCCTTTCATTCCGAGCATTCGTGAAGAAGTTTGACCATCGGGCCGGCGGCCAGCCTGGTGTTCGTTTGATATTTCGAGAGATCCAGTCCGTAACTGCCCTGGTCCAACGGCCATCACTATATCGCATGATGTGCCCGGCCCATCTGATTTTCGATTTCTAGGCGTATTCAACGGCATCCCTGATCTTCGTTCGTCGACGAAGCTTGGAACTATGGATTCCCTTCTGCCGTGTATAGGGAGGTTCTAAGCATCATCCGTTCCGCAGAGGGTTGTATGAGGCTAACTGGATGTTTATCCTGCTTTCGTAGATTCCTAGTCTCTGCTTAGGTTAAAACAGGAAGAACCGCAGTGCTGAAAAGGTGAACGCGGAGCCGGACGTTCTTCGTCTTCTTCACTATGGTCTCTCCGCGGTGGGAGGGTAAAACGTGCAGCGCGTTGGCGTGTCCGCCTTTACCACTTCTATTTTCAAAAAAACCGGGTTGTAAATTTTTTGGTATTTTATTATATCATGTGCTCTAATGCAAAGTTCCGGTAATCCCAGTTATGCGAGAGTAGCCAAGGGAGATCATCTTCAAGGGATGTCAGGCTGATACGCCAGCATCGAATCGCGCGAGATCCAGACATTTATCAACAAAGGTCCGAAGTTGTGAGGCGACGCAGAGATGCGATAAAGGAAGATAGAGCAACACTTTAGCTGACGCCGCTAAGGCCGGCTGCAAAGGTTGACGGAGCTTCGCCAATATTAAAACCAAAATGACTTCTCTTCGTCGTCCTAACAGAACACCTGCTGCATTTCGAAAAGCAAGGGAGGAGGTCATAACTACCATTAAAAATTTTCGGCTGACAAGTCAGGTTGGTCAGTCATAGAGACGCTGTACCAATAAAGCCAACAAAGGAAAGGGATGCGCCTCGTTGTACGCGTCCGCTGAAATTAGATCACGTCGCAGCCGTCGCATGCGGTGCGTCAGCCCGCGATACTTGACGAACGTCGAAGTTGTCATTTGGGCATACGATTCGCGCTTGGTCCACTGCAGTCAGCCCAAAGTGAAGACAACACGAACTAATGCAAATCATTCGCTACACTGACACTTGGTGGTACTGTAATGTCATCTCGAGAACTCAGTGGATTGTCGTGCGCGAAGTGGGCGGGTTAACCTAGTTTCGATGGACGCGCGGAACGGACGTTTCCCCAAGGAAAAGAGTTTAACCTTCAAAGCTGTTAATATCCTGTGATCTTAAGCAAATGATGTTTCTTTTCACAAAAATGCTGGAAGGGGACTTGACAATATAAATGAAGAGGAGCTTGGCAGAAACAGAACGAACGGAACTCAATATTTGATGTCGTCTACGCTCATGGTGCGAGGTCTATTCAAAATAAAATGGCGGGTCAGCTGATCGATTCCACTCCGCCTTAAGGAAGGAGGGAATTTCGCTGCGGGATATTAGACTGAAATGGGGTGGGTTGAGGTAGCTAAGTTCCGAATTCCGTATAAGCAAGCATAGTCCCATGCCTATATCGATCGGAGACATAGTGTTGAAGAATTGGCTTTGTTTCGACTCACTACATTCCGGAGTTTTCGCTCCACCCCATTAATCTACGTACTAATTCACTGCTTCATATATAAGAAGGGGTGTAGGATAGAGCTGGGGTTCCTATACCCTTTATCGTAATCATAGAGTTTTACGGACGGATAGTCAGACAAACCGACAAATCGACACACCAACCAACCAAGTTACTGCTTTATAAATAAGAGGGGTATCCTACTTATATAATCGGCTAAGTGTGTGTGTGTGTGTGTGTGTGTGTGTGTGTGTGTATGTGTATGTGTATGTGTATGTGTATGTGTATGTGTATGTGTATGTGTATGTGTATGTGTATGTGTATGTGTATGTGTATGTGTATGTGTATGTGTATGTGTATGTGTATGTGTATGTATGTGTGTGTGTGTGTGTGTGTGTGTGTATGTGTGTTTCTCTGACCGGAAATTCATAACTCCTGTCCCACTGAACCTAGAACATTCAAATTTGAAAGAGAGATAGATGGCAGGATGGGAACACTGATGGTAGGTGACTGGATGTGATAACAATCGATAGAAACTGATAAGGAGCCTCAAAAGGCAAAACCACAGTATCCGTAACTCCTTTCGTAATAGCGAGTAAGCCTTGGAACTTTGGCAGGTATTGTAGGATGTGAAAGGACCGTTAGTGATTGGGACAGGGAATGATAGCAAGTGATAGGTACTGACAAGAAGCCATAGAAGGCGAGAGCAACTGGGTCTGTAACGCACTTTCTGTTATTAATGAACATGGAGAAGTATTGAAAACAATGCATATCGAAGCAATGAGATTTTAAATACGTCAATGACCCTTCCACATCAGGTACAGTCCCACCTCTTTGATCAGGTAAAGTTTGTTTGTTTTGTTTTAGCTTGGAAAGAACCAGGAACGATAAAATGGTAGTTTTGAATCTTGGAATTTTAATAGGTTATGTAAGATGTGACAGGTTTGTAGGTACTCGGTGATGGGATCGAGAACGGTTGGTGCCAGGCCAGGAGCTGGTAAAACTGATGAGGGCTAATGGAATCTTGGAAAGCGTAGAGTCACTATAATAATGGCAATGATGGCATCAATAGTGGAGCCTTGACAGTTTGGCATATGATGTGGAGTACGGCAGGATCGTAGACGACTAATGATAGGAACTGATAACAGCTGATAACGACTGATAAGAGCACTTATCGACTGAATTTACCTCCTGTGGTATTTACGATGTATTTATGATTACGACTATTACATAGATTGCGACCGCTACCCAGCAAAGTTTGTAACTCGGTGGAAAATCAAGGTTACATGATGTTTTGATATCATTTACGACAAAGCTCATCCGACCGGCAATAATTTGGGACTCTCAAGTAATGATGTACCCGTGGAGGAAAGAAGGTCCAGTAATAACGACGTCTGATAATTGTGTTATTATCACTTGAGAACATTACTGAGTACTACTCAATTCATTGGTTGCCTATCAAAACCTTTAATGATCCATAATTTTCAAGATCAAGAGCAACCGATTGACACTTTAAATCGTAGGCGTATGCGTGGGCATGAGGTGCACGCATTGGCGTGCGTAGCCCAACTGGTTGACTAATAACTACAGTAGATTCCTGTTGCTAAAGAGCTGCTTTGAATACATCCCAAAGCGATTCTCACTTCATTATGCTGACTTCGTCCATTCACATAGCTGTCGGATCGTCCGATTAGCGCCGGGCTTTCCTCCTTCTTGTGACCGAGTTGTGATAATCAGCTTACCCTCCACTTCTTCTTCAGGATACATGGTACTTCTCTGATCACGAAATTCGACACATGTTTAACAGGGCAGTGCCAAAGGTATCCAGTACATGCCAGTGCTCATCACACCTATAATTAGAGGATCTGTTGCTCTTCATCTTAAATGTGATTATCTAAAAGACTAGACTATTAGCCGAACTAAGCCATGAATGGTACTCACAAATGTCTCCGAGTGATAATAACGCCCATTAGATGTCGTTATCGATGGAATTTTTTTTCTCTACTGTTTAACCACTGATGGGGGATCCCAGGTAATGAGGGTGGGGGGGGGGGGGGGGGTCGGATACAAATGATTTCGAAACAAAAAAGGCCGTGATGTTTAAATGAGTCACGAATCCAGCTGGGAAGCGGTCGTAGTCTGTAGCAAAAAAATGAACCAAATTCTCATCCAGTCACGTGGTAACCAGGCGGCTACGCACGCTCTATCGCGTGCTCTAGGGGCTCTAGCCATGAGAAACGGAGTCACATGAACTGATTTTCATTATAGACCTTTTTCGGATTTATGAGTTTCCGCTCAAACCCCACTTCCTGTGGGCGGAGTCTGGTCCTGCTACCCACCATAAGTGATCCCATTGCGTCACCTATGCTCCTACAATATTTGAACGCTCTAGTTTCACTGGGACACGATTTGTGAGTTTCCACTCAAACCCCGCTCCCTGTGGGCGAGGTCTGGTCCTGCTACCCGCCATAAGTGTTCCTATCTTGTCGCCTGTACTCCTACCAAGATGGAACTTTCTAGGTTCACGGGGACAGGAGTTATGGATTTTCGTTTATACAGGGTGTCCCAAAATTATTTGCGCCGATTTATAGCAATATATTTGAAACTTCTCAACTGCGAAAGACGATGGAATTTCTATGCACGCTAGCTAACATTATGTGCTACAACATGCTAAAGTCGCATTTCAAAATATCCCCCGTGAGCGCGAATAGAAGTCAAAGTTTGCTTTCGACTTGATCGCATGTGGCACGCAGGTATCCTTCTCCACTTCTTCCCAGCCGTCCTCCAGCTTTTGCATTCTAGGACCCCAAACTGGGACTGCAAACTCGAAAGGTCCTCTTCTAATCAGGGACCATTCGTGGGATTCAGGTGAGTCTAGTTCTGGAAAATAGGATGACCATTCCTCTTCACCAATGAAGTCGGGCAGCTGTCGTCGGCACCACTCGCGGGCAAGCTTGGCTCTGTGGGCTGGAGTAGCGTTCTGCTGGAAGGACTATGAGATGTTTCAGAAAACGTGGTCGGATCAATGTTTTATTTACTTTCATTAGTACGCCGTTTGAGTACTGGTCTTGGTCAATTTTCACACTTGCACCGAAGAAACCACGAGCGGCTTACCCTTGCCAGTGATTTCCTCGAAAAACATGATTTTACTGTTCTGATAACAACCTTTTTGTGAGATATTACACGCTGGATGTTACTCTCCGGAACGCGAACGTTTTGGTTGTTGAGGGATGGTTTTATCGTAAAAAATTTTTTGATCAGGGAAAACGACGAAGGGTTGCGTGTCATCACTCTAGTGGGTCTGCGACTTTCTGCATTTTTTGGCCCTGCAGAGTCTGTTGAGATCGGGATTGGAGAAAACGATAGGAATGGTAGTGAGGCTTCTGCATGACATTCTTCCATCTCGATAACTCCTGTAAGGCGTGCCCGTTGACTTCCTTTTGATGGGTCACTCAGGATACCGACCGACTGGCATACGGACCATTTTAATAGTCCTATCTTCAGGAACATTCTACCTTTCTATCTTTCCTGGTTTGTCTCTGATTCATTCTTCTTTTCTATATCGTTTGATAGCCTCCTATACGGTTATTAGAAAAATAACAAAGAATTTCATAACGCCTTTCCACTTCTCGCGCGTCAATGATTGCAAGTCGCATTGAATGAGCCTCCTCCATCTGAAAGTTAATGGGAGTTCCACATCAGCAACCATGCATATTGCAAGGAAACCTTCTTATGCAACTAATTAGTAACAGGTAACGTGAAGTTGATGGATTATTTCTACCTTAAAAATTACTGAACTTTGGCGCAAATAATTTTGGGACACCCTGTAAATTTAAGAAGAGATGTAAACTTCGAGGCACGCTCCGCCCATTGTGGGCGGGCCTCCGCTGACGTTATTTATGCTGGAGATACCTTCGACAATTCTTCTCCCATATCAACTTGTTCCTGCTCTGTTGGCTTCCTCCAAACCGAGTTATAAATGTTTTCATAAAGCATTGCATTTTCGGAGAACGCCCCGCCCATCAGGGGTGGGTCTCCCCATTTGGATCTAACTTAACAATGCACACCTCTAGCCACCTTTACACCCCAGTTTTGAAGCCGTCTTGTGACTGAATTTCAAATCATGGTCCTCAGTACAGCTCATTTCGATGCACGCCACGCCCACTGTGGGCGGGGCTCCGCCAGGCTGATGTGTGCGTTATACTTCTCGGGACATGGCCCACCCATCCCACGCTTGACACGATCTCTCCAGGCAGATCTAAAGGAGCTAAGGAATTTCGTGACAGGCAGACAGACAGAACGACAGACAGACAGACAACAGACAGACGAGAGACGACAGACGAAGCGCTTTATAGTAAGTAGGATGCTTTTGATCGGTTCCCATCACTGCACTTACCCGTCTTATCAAATAAAACTTATCAAAGAGCCAATGTTTGAACATGAATACCGAAGCCGTTAAGATTCAATGGGTAAGTAGCTCTTCCCCTATGAGGCCCTTTATCAGCTCTTACTAGTTGTTATCAGTTCCTGTAACAGAGTACCTACGACCATGTCACATCCTTCATCACATATTGAAATGCAAAGGACAAACTAGTGACTCTACACCTCTAGGCTCTTTGTCAGCCCTTGCCCGCTTGTTATCACTCTTTGTCACCAGTCGTCTTCGGCCACTTCACATGCCACGCCGCCTACTGAAGTGCTCCATTGTCAATATGAAAGGAGTTGTAGGCTTGATGGCTCTATTTACTATGGCTCGTTATCAGTCTCTAACAATTGTTATCAATATCTATCACTGAACATCTACTGTTCCTTTTAAATCCACACCTCTTACTAAAGTGCCACGGCTCCAAAGTTGAAAGGAAGGAGGTAACGGATCCTGCGACTCACGACTTCTGAGGCGCTCTATCAGCTCCTTTCAATTATTATCATCTGTGTTTCCATTCTGTCGCCTGTACTCCTACCAAATTTCAATGCTCTAGGCCCACTTAACCAAGAGTTGTGAATTTGCGGCCAGAAATTTCTATCGCGCACTCCCCACCCTCTGTAGGCGAAGCCTGGACCTGCTACCTGCCCTAAATGTTTCTATCAATGCTATCTGCCATTGTTTCCTAGGGTCTGTATCCTACCAAGTTTGAATGCTCTTGCTCTGCGGGAACAGGTGTTACGAATTTCTGGTCAAACACACCGACACACACGCTTAAGCGGACATATATATATATATATATATATATATATATATATATATATATATATATATATATATATATATATATATATATATATATATATATATATACAGAAGCGCTCAAAAGCCTTCGGTTAAATGCTTTGACGCTTTTTCATTCACAACTTCTTTCTTAGTAGACCAAATCGCGCAAAATTTGGATATGTTCAACTAAAGCATACATCAGCCTACCCAACAAAATTTGACTGCAAACCAGCAATATCCACAGATAGAGCAAGGTGTTCTTAGCGGTAGCAGATTTTGCTAAAAGTAAAGTTGTTGACTTCTGCACTTATTCGCAACGTGTGAGCGTTTTTCTCATCTATTGTGATCGGCGTTACCGCTCGTACACTTTTGACATGATAAAAAGGAAAGAGATTCTAGAAGGAACACCATCTGTATTTACAGTCGATTTTGAGTTGATGCTCTTTGGAATATCTGGAACATGATAAGATTGCAGGTTAATAGTGGTAAATATTCACAATACACCCACGCTCCAAATATAGAAATTTCGCATGATTAGATCCAGTAGGAAAGGAGTTACGAATGAAAAGTGAAACTGAAGAACCATTTCACCGAAGACTTTTGAGCGCTACTGTATATGTATGTATATATACTACACACACAACACGAAAGTGTTTTGTACCTAGCGAAGCGGGTATGGGTACATTCACCCAGAACTGGATGGACCGGGGTGTGGTGCGATTCGTGCGATTCTGGGTGCGCGCGGCAAATTGCGCGGCGAAATTCGGTGCGATTCGAACGACTCTGACGCCGCCTATTATTGGGCCACAAACTTGGAGTGGTATAGTTGGGTATGGTCAGCTGATCCTACTGATCTACTCTGCTTAAGTTTGTGCTCCAATAATAGGCGCAGGAGTTGTTTGAATCATAGCGAATTTCGCCGCGCAATTTGCCGCGCGCACCCGGAATCGCACGAATCGCACGTCCCCCGATGGACCGCGGCAAACGCGCGGCGAAATCCGTAGTGATTGAAACGGCTTGGGCGCCTATCATTGTGGCACGGGTTTCAAATAGATTGGATTAGTAAGGCCAACTGTAGTTGCTTATCTTTCCTACTTAAAATTTGTGCCCCATTGATAGGCGCCAGAGTCGTTTTAATCCCCACGAATTTCGCCGCGCGGTTCGCCGCATCCATGCAGTCCTGGGTGAATGTTCCGTCCCCCTAGCGAAGCGCCTAAGTATATCATTGGTTAACAGGCGAAATGGTATGGTGACGTCCAAGGAGAATTAAGCGCGCGGTACGGATTTAATCGCCAGCACTCACTTTCCTCCCCCTCCTCCTTGTACACTTTTCTTTTTCCCCTTTTTTCTTCTTCTGGAAAAGTTCAAGAATTTCTCTGAAAAACTCTGACTACCAAAGAATTGTAAATTTTTTCGCTAGAGGTGATATGAATCCAAGTAGCTATTTCTAATATAATGATAATCAAAAATAACCTATCAAAGTTGTAATTTTTGGGCTTCAATTGTTTCAACGAATACTGTCAATCTATTTTTGTGTCTGGTATTCCGAATACTGTTAAAAGCGGTCTGTGACTTTTTGAATGTTTTAGCGAGTGGGTTTAATCGGATTCACTGGAGAAAAGTCTGTGATAGGGAGGTGAAGTAGCACTTGATTTTTCCTTTTTTCCTGCTCATAACCTCCTAAACTTGGTTCGAATATCCGTTAGTTCAACCTGTCATCTCATTTCTGATCAGTACATTGGTGAGCTGCACCAGCTGATGACATCCCCGGCATCGATTCCATCCTGTTAGCGCAATCGATTGCGCCGTCAAGAGGGAGCGATCGTACTGTTTCTTTCGGCCACCTGCGGTTTGTTCGAGACGAATAGGCTGTATACGTCTAACATTGGCACTCTTATGCAAACTTTTCATCAATTTGCAACCATTATGCCTAGTGTCGTTGTCGAAGAGTACTGAGCCAAGTGTTCAACATTCAGAATGGAAAGATAGGGGTCTGGTATCTTGTGGTGGGGACTGCGCTTTATTGCACTAGGGCGACCACGCCCTCGTCTACGACCCACTTTTCCGCCGCACGTATCGCATGTGGGGTATCCTTTACAATAAGTAGACCATCAATAAGAGCAAGTTCACCCCCACACTCTCACGATGCTACTGTCCTCTCACAGTTGGTGAAATTTTTACATTGAGTCGTTATATTCATTTCCACTGTTATAACCAACTGCCGGCGTCAATTTTTCTAGTTCTACATTGTATAAAATGCTGTTGAGCGGTTAATGTTAGTGATTCAGGTATCTGTAACCACGCTGCTAAACGAACATGGAAGGCATGCCATTAAACAGACCTACCACCGCAAATAATTTAATAGTTCGAGAAGTAACGATCCTTCAAAATATTGTTAGATATCGCGGCTAGTAACTGTATCGCTTCAGATGATTCCAAAGAAGTATCCAGTAGTCGGTACAAGTCCATCCTCGTCCTTGTATCGCCCTGCTTTCTTCATCCTTTCACCAAACTTTCTTGACTGAAGCAATTCCATGCGTTTTCTTTACGATTGTCCTTCGCCAAATGTCTCTTGAAAGATCAGCATCGTTTTTCCGCCAACTTTATTTCACCCATTTTCAGTAAGCAGGATGTTGAGCTCTCCTGTGCTCCTGCTGTCCGCGAGGACTATACTATTCCACTTCCGTATCTGTTTTCTTTATCTAAACTCTGCGTAAGGCGCTTGCCGGGTTCAAGTTTATAGCACACAGTTTGACGGCATATCTATGTAACAGCAAATGATTACTTCATTGTCTTTATGCTGAGCATTGATGGTTCTTGCACAATAAAAGGAATGGGACTCCTTGCCACATAAATAGCATAATTCGTTATGTACGATATGTTCGTAATTCTCTTCTAATCAGGCTTTCCCCTCAGAAGCTTTTAACAAGCTCTCGTAGGTGAACGGTGTTCTTATAATTGTGGAAGCGATTCATCTTTACCGTTATTCGGTCTTACGAACTCTTGTGGTTCTTCTTGAGCCTTTTTATTCAGCTGTCTTACCATCGAAATACCTGGAGACCAAATGCATCGCCTTAACTTGCACTTTGCATTTTCAAGACCGTTTTCGTCGCGTCCCCTATAACGCTATCTCGTGTGCTGACTGTGCCTTCTAAGCTCGCTGTATTTTCTTCTTCGATTAGGAGAGCAGGATTGCTGTTCTGGAAGTAATAAAGTTTTGAGATAAAGCCAGTGACTTATTTGGGGCTAATTCCGTGCGGATATTCCTCAGTTTCGGATTTACCTTTCGAATTTTATAAATTTTATATTATTATAATAATGTTATTGAATACTACTTACAGTTTTTGTAATATATTTTTCTCATTAGAGACACGATTTATACAAATCATCGTAACCTTCCTTCTGGACTAGCTTCATCGCTGTCGTAAATGTGGCATTCATTATTCTGTTCGGGCATCGTTCGTGCAACACCTTTTTCAACGTGGAGGCAAGCGCTCGTACTGAACGTGGAACGCATGTACCGCAACAGTTTTTACCACGGGAAACAGTGAGAGTCCGCGACACTTTATCGCTTCTCGCTGAACGCTGGCTGAATGATTGATGGGACCGAACGTTCTTCATTTTGATTCTTGTGATTCTCAGGAACGATGCTTGCTTGTTCTGATCCCTTCATCGGTGTTACGTACTTACTCGACTAGTAAGAAATATGAGTGTATCTCTTTCTGTGCATTTCTCTGAAGGCATAATCATCAAAAACTGGAGGGGCAGAAAAGGACTTCATACCATCTTGTAAAATCATCTTATACTAAACGCTGCGCCTCATAGGCGGTCACGACCTTTCTCTCCTCTACCGTCGTTAAGAAATTCTGTAGACTCAATGGAGATATCAACTGTCTGTCACGGTTACACAGCAGCAGCCGCACGTTTGGCTAAGCCATAAAGTCACAGTAGAACGCTCCCAGTATCCGCTGGCCGCAATGGTGCTCTGAGAGGGGTAACCTTATCACAAAATCCTTAACATGATCCTACAGACTCAACTAAGTAGTTCAGTTTGAGTTTCCATGCTGGAAGTTGAAAGCGACCTCGATCGACTCGAGAGAAAGATTAGATGATCACTCCATCTAATCTGATCAATTTTCAGAGTTTTACTCTAAGCCATAACAGAGTTTTATAAGTGCCAGAGATAAACGCAAGGTGGTTGTCCCTGACTTGTTACTGTTTTCGATGGTGACAAGCAAAAAGCTCTTTTCCAGGTTTAGTCCCCAATACTCTTGCCTTACTATTCTTATCAATGCGTTATTGTCTTTACTCGTCACTGAACACGAAACTTGGCAGTCGTCACCTTTGGATTTACTCTTTTCACAACTCTTTAGGCTGTACCAAGGGATACGATCTCAATTTTGAAGTCTTCATTTCTTGTCTTCACATTTACCGTGACTATCTATCCACACAGCCGAACAATTGTGTTTGCGGTGCGGTTTTGGCGTATATAATTGAAGCCTCCGCGGCCGCAATGACTCACCTACGATCGCGTCCAGCCCATTGACGACCGCCTAATCTCCCAGAATCTTTTATCTGTACGTCTCCTAAAGCGAGTCATTTCCGATTCATAATCGATCGATCACGGGTTCTCCCACTATTTAGTCACGGTAAATCAGCATGTTAATAATCCACTAGGTGATCTTTGTTTGAATACCAGGGAATATAAACTCCTAATAGTGAATTTCTTCGAGGTTCTTGTTTCAATCGCTATTTCGAGACTATGATCAAATGCACTTGATACCCGATGCAAGATTTTTCATTTTTTACTCTTTTTGTTACCCACTTCCAGTCATAGTCCTCTTTTCTTTTTGGACTTCGATGGATTCAGCTATTATGAGAATTTTTGCTAGTGGTGACTCTAGCTGAGCAGTGTATGCTACACTAATTGTGGGAAAGAGTTGAAGATAGCAAAGTGCAGGCGTGTATCAATCAACGAGTGCTTAAGCGACCCCTTGCTCCATCGAGTGGGTACTTACTATTTTGTTAGACATTTTACAACTCTCAAATGGTCAACAGCAAGAAGGACGTTTATTCAGGCCACCCAATACAGGCTCATCTCCTACTCTCTCTCCCACTCTCCCCTCCCAAAAGGTAAAAGGTAGTTGGGGGGGGGGGTGTTAATAACAATGGTAGTATGACAGTAAGTTAACACGGTGCTGGTTGTTAATCCATATCACACTAGCACTGTATCAGAAACAAAGAGGTGTATAAGCTCTGGTTGCCTGTGCGCTCTTATGCGACTTTAGCCAGATGGATGAATAGTTTTTTTTTAAACTGAAGCCTAAGAGGGTAGGAGCACCGGGGTGAGTGAGATGATTATCTCGTGCGATAAGCTGGTTAACCAGTACGGGTATAAAATCGTTATCATTCGCGGAGCATATGGTGGCAGTCGTCTGTTTGTTATGTTTCCTGCGTCAACTTAGTAACTTCGACATCTCATGTCTTTCCAAACCCATGTTGTATTCCCCAAAAAGCATTAAAACGCTCATATTGTCATGGGTGAAACTCGATTGAGTATTCTAGTAGTTAGTTGGCCCGTAATAGTTAGATGTTATGAAATTGGGGTCTAAATCATTTTTATCTCTTTCTTTTCCAGGACCTCTCGTTTTGAGAAGGCTAAAAAGGGGAACGAGGCTTACTATTGTTGCGATGCATGCATGGTCTAATAATCAGCTAAAAGGCACGCTTAGAGCTAGGAATCATTCGATATCGTCTTGACAGCTCGTCATTCTGTCACTCTGCCCAAGATCACTGATTTTTAGGGGCGCTCTGTTGTGCAAACACGGTCGACGTTCCACTCAGATTCTCTGACCACTTATCGTTACACGCGATCGGACGATAAGCTGATCAATACAGTCATCAAGTGTGCGATCGCAGGTCAATAAAATTGGCTGGACTATACACATGGATGCAAGACCGAGCATACTAGTCATTGGTTCACTACAAGTAATCAGCGTTTGACGAGAAATAGCTGATAAAATAAAAGTCAGCAGTCGCATGGGCTGTGTACCTTCAAATCCAACTCATCAGGATCTATTTTTTCGGCATTTTATTGGGATTTGATGGTCTACGGGCAAGTGGCTCACTATCACACACACATGGTAGCGGGTTCGAATATCTCAACGATATCGGCCTGGGCGAACCAAGCCTTCCATCCCTTCGGGCCACTCGATTGGTATCAAACTCGTTTCGGAGGAAAAAAGCACTGACTTGTACATTGCTGGACACTGCAATTCACTGTATCGGCTCAATACGCACTCAATACGCCACTACGATTCTGAAAGGAAGTCAAATGCTGGTCGCGTTCAAAAAAGGGATTGATTACCGTCCAAAAACTTTATCCTTTTAAGACTTTAACCTTAGGGTTTGAGCTTGGAATATCCTATCATAGTGAGACATTAACACTTATGGGATACTAGGTTAGGTAATGCTATCAAATCGTCCTAAGCTACTAGACCGTAAAGGGGGAGACGGGCAAGAGGAATGGTTTTGTGTAATCGATCCGCCGCACGCGGCTGTCGCGGACCATTTGCCTCGTTATAACAGTTATGGCGTACTTCAATCAGCTCAATCGATATGTGATTATTACCTATGGCGTGATTCTACTGCTATTTCTTTTGTTTCTGAATTTCTCACTTTCCACCGCGTTCTGCTAATTACTTCGCGCGCGGCGTCTCCCTCGCCGTGCGCGATAATTTTGTTCCTACTAGGCACCGCCACCAAAAGTGGCAAAAGCTGCTAAAAAGCTGCCAAAACAAAAACTCACTACTGCACCACACCCCCGTAAAGGCTGTACCAAAATATGGTAACACGAGCGAAGGCGAATTATTTCCACGAAATTGTTCAAGGATCAACGGGCTTTGATATTAGGTCACCAATAATCAATAATTTGATTGAAAAGAAATTTGTTTCTATTCGCAGTGGCCTACTTTGTAATGTGAAACAGGCTTCAGACACTCAGGCGCTTCTTCGCGGGCAGCAGGGATGCTTGCAACTTCCTTCGTTCTTTTCCTACTGAGCATATCAGATTTCGCATTGTAGGTTGCTCTATAGCACAGCCTTTTATCAGGACGAACAAACACAACGATACACCGTTTTGTGTGCAATTTTAGCTTACGAATGATATTGGGGATAGAAAGCTTGCACCTCTTCATGGCATACGGTATCCGCCGTAGACGAAAAAATTTGAAAATTCTTAAATTTCAAACTAAACTAAGAAGCGAGGACACGTCTTTTCGCTTTTTTTTTATAGTAAGTCAGTTTAAAACAAGGTTTCATGAAATCTGAACATGCTATTGAACTCAGCTCTTCAAAGTCTAAAGACATCACAATAAAAATTTTTAAGAGCTGTATTCTAGAAGAGCTCAGTGCTCGGGAGTATTATCAAACTTGAAAAGAAATTTCGTCTAAATTCGGTAGCGCTATCGAACAACCATTGTGGCCTAGCATGAAATTCCTGGTCGACTCTGATTAGAGCAGTCTTTTAGAGCTCAAGTCTTTCGTCAGTGTTTAAAAGCGGCTTTCTTCTGTCTTGCAACTTGCTGTACCTCTAGATTCAAAATCAGCGTACTTGAAATTCACCTCGTGTCTTCCCCCAAGTTTCCCTTACACACTAGAATGACTTTTACAGCGTTGCTCCAGATCTGCTAAATCGGTCCTTCGGTGTTTGGAAGACCAGCTTCCAATATCGTCCGTTTGAAAGATTTTCTTTCGACACCATCAGTGCTGCTTCCACCTCTGACCCATCGCTCCGCTCTTGTCATCTTGTCCTTATCTTCTTGACAAGCTCGATGCCTGTCTGCTAGAGGGGCCAGTGCTGTGGAACTTATGAGAAGATGATCAATTTCCATTTATTTCTCCACACTGCACTAAGTTACCTTTTCGCAAGATAGTGCTGCGGACTGCCATGGCGTGGATTGTGGCCGACTCGAAAAGCGCTCTTTTTCTCCTTCCCTGGTTCTCTAACCCGTGAACTCTTTTCGGGCCTCTTCGTTAACTGTCGATGTGGACATTTAGATCATCCGGATGGCGAAATAGTCACCTTCTGGAACTGATATGATAGCATAATCAAAACTCAGATAGAAACCAATTTTTTAGCTTTCGGAAAAGCTGGCGGGTGATGCATACACAGATGTAACCGTCCAGTACCTTTTCGGGTCCCTCCTCACAGCCATGATTCAGCCGCTGAACTGTTCACACACATGCAGAATCTGAGATACTATCTTACAAATATGACCTCATCATTTTATTATTTTCAAAGTCTTCTTCGTTAAAATAAAGTGTGATACCTATCGGGAGCCCTCTGACATTTACTTTTTCTACCGTGTCCCTGAAGGCATAGAGGGTGAATGTTCCAGCGCTTCATATTATAACAACCTTTCGCAACTTAACAATTATCGTATCACGGTGAGAGTCTTATTCGAAACAACTTCTTTGGCTAAAGTCATTCACTTCTCGATAGCCCTCGCATACTGCCCACAGCACTCGGGCGAGTTTTCTGCACCCCGCAACCGGGTGACTTTATTGCTTCCATAATACATAACTCCTTTAGGAATCTCGACATGTTTATGTGACAAGATTCTTCGTCAGCTGACATGTAAGCCTGAGCCTGACGTTTCTCCAAAGCATTTTTGCAGACCTGCAGGGCATGGTTCTTTGCTTCGGCACGGACCGAACTCATGACTTTCCTGGTTGCAGACATGGCTTCCCTCTCCTGAACACCTTGATATTCCTGCTTCGTGAACCTGGGTTTGAAACGGGTATAAGATCTAAGCGTACTGATCTTTAGGACCGCGCACAAAACTTCCAGAGGACTCTGACTGTCGTCCAGAATCATTTAGCACTTACATCGCTATATTCTCGGACTTACCATTAGTCGAGGTTTCTCCCATAATTGGAAATGTTTCTTAGAGCATAGCTGGTAAAGAATGAAGCTTCTACAGATATTCATGGCTGAGTTTATAGGGATGTTTAGATTTGAATAAACTTAGCTTAGATCGGCTCACAATAAGAAACAAAAAACGCGGAATCTCGTTCTGACAGTGAATCTAATTGTAAGAGTTTTTTACATTGGTCCTTCTGAGTTCAAAATAGTGCTTTTTTTGGATATAAAAGTTTACTTTTTCTATAAAACTATGGTCAAAAGAAATCAAATGTCACGCATTTGGTTGAAATCACACGTAGAGTATGGGAAAAAACTCACAAAAAAATGCAAAAAGTGTTTACGCAGAGAGAAGTTGACGGCATAGCCTGTGGCGACTGGTTAATAATGTGACTCTGCTACTACTCCTATCTTGGAACAATGAAGTATGAAGTGACCTTATTAAAATTGATCCTATATCCGTCTGCAGGACAGCGATGCTGCCCGCCACCTCGTAGTAGCGTCTATGGTCGGTCCGCCAAGTCTAAGAAGGAAAGTGATTATTTTCTAAAGATGATGAAACGGCGGGAGTGTTAGGTCACTGAAATGAACAGCTTGAATGCTAAATATGGGGAGGGATCCTAATCAAACTATTCACGGACTATGTGAAGGCCTGCCTTAGTGCTAACTAGTTTTTGTAAATTGAGATAAAGGGGCTAGAAACGAGTGTGTTGGCCAAACGAAATGATGAGCCTTGAGTGACGGAGCCTTTACAGGGTTTCTTCCTCTTCACCTTCAACATGACACACAAGAGGCTTATCAATCTTTCGACAGGCGTGAAAAGTAGGTGTGAGCTTACTATTTTCTTTCATCCATGCCCGATGAGTAGAGACAAGGTAGCAAAGGCTCCAAAACCCTAAATGCACAATAGTAAGAGTGGTGCTGTGCAACTTATGGAGCGTAAGGTGCTAAGAGCTAACTGAAAAATGACGTGAGAGCTAACGTTGCATTGCTCTGCTGCGAAGGGTGATGATCCATTCTATGAGCGCGTACAAATAGCAGGCCAATGTGCGCTTCAAGTAAACAATGTCTGGCCACACATATAGCAAGGGCGGCGAAGAATGAACTAATGACATATGGTTCAACAATCCTTCCATGCCCACTCTACTCGCCTGATCTCGCTCTCTCCAAAATTCATCTATATTCCGATCCTCGACACATATGTAATCGCCATTTAATTACTCCTTAAGCACATGGAGTTAGTTTTGGAATATTGGCATTGATTGTGCTACATCGACCGCAATGACCTAGATGAAAGGGGCAGTTCACGTTGAAGATGATTTCTATAGTTTCTGAGACCCCCCCCCCCCGACTCTCCTACGTAACCTGTGACCCCCGCGAATAGCCTATGGGCGCTGTCGGGTCTAAAAGCGGCCAAGTTAGGGCGTACAGAGATCCCCAGAGCGGGCCTAGCCACGTACACATCCGAGGAGGACGAGTTCGTAAGCGTCGTAAAGCTGTAATGGTCCCACCATTCACAACGGGGCCCACACCTTGCACCCAAGCAGCTTTCTGCAGTCAGCTGTATGCAGTGGCGCGCACATTTGATCAGCTCGTCGGATTACTCCTCCTAAGAAAATTCCGTCGTCACATTCTCGTCCAACCGTGTTTTTGCTTCTTTTTCTAAACCTTGTATTTCTCTGAATCTGCTGAATTCCGCATTTTCTTCGCCTCTTTCGTACTAATCTGGACTACCGCTTTCATTACTCACCCAAAGCTGAATACCTCAAAATTGTCGTGACCTGTGCCTCCACGGTGCGCTTCGTTGCGCGCGTCCGTCGAAACTAGGTCACACCGCAGCCGTCGCATGCGGCGGGTCAGCCCGCGATACTTGACGGACGTCGCAGTTGTCAGGGAGGTATTCGATTTGCAATGGTCCACTGCACTCAGCTGCAGTCAGCCCAAAGTAAAGATAACAGGGAGAAATACAAATCATTCGCTCTATTGACACTTGGTGGTACTGTAATGTCACCTTGGGACCTCAGTAGGGTGCGCGAAGTAAGCAGTGTGACCTACTTTCGGCGGACGCGCGCAACGGACGTTACCCGTGCCTTTAAACGCAGCCCTGCGAACGTATGTAGTCATGTATGAGCCTGAACTTTGTTTAGCTTTGCACATTATAACGCTGTTAAGAATGGAATATCCGAAGCTATGAAACTTTTGCCAAGAGCTACATTGAAAGCAGAGCCATTTCAACGTAGGACCCTTGATCTATGCTAATGGTCATGCACGGTGGATCGTTATCGTATTCCATTCGTCTTTTAACTCGGGTACCCTATCCAGCCTCCCCTTATTGCTGGCGTTTCTACCGGATAATCAGGTATATGAAAGCTGTTTGTTCTGAATGCTTATATGCTTACGGTATTATGCGGAGAGGTGACCACATGAATGCGCCTTTCACATAGCCATATAGCTCAATAAGCCCAAAATATTTTTTGAGCCGAGCGAGGTCAGATAGAAACTCCTTGTCGCGATGACCGATCGAATCCTCACACAATAACTGGCTTCGAGTCCACCTTGTTACCGCCCCCATTAGAACAACCTTCCACTCCAAACGGGCTTCGAAAAGCGACACTCCACGCTTTTCGTGAATCGAAGCCGTCCCCTTTCTAAGATATGCCATGGGCGAATTGGCTGCTTTCATAGTCCGCAGGCAGGCGCGCAGGCGCGCTGGCGCGCAGGCAGGCGCGCTGGCGCGCTGGCGCGCAGGCAGGCGCGCTGGCGCGCTGGCGCGCAGGCAGGGGCGCAGGCAGTGCTAGGGGGGAGGAGGGAGGCAGACAGTGTAAGGCAAACAGTCCACGCCCCTTCGAAGGTTGTTTGTTTTCAACCCCTCGAAGGGGCGTGGATGTTTGCCTCACACTGTCTGCCTCCCTCCTCCCCCCTAGCACTGCCTGCGCCCCTGCCTGCGCGCCAGCGCGCCAGCGCGCCTGCCTGCGCGCCAGCGCGCCAGCGCGCCTGCCTGCGCGCCAGCGCGCCTGCGCGCCTGCCTGCGGACTATGAAAGCAGCCATTGCCCACAAACAACTTGACTGCCCTCTCTAGACAGTGATGGTCAATACTCGTCCGATTATGCCTGTTTTCTTAAAAAAGAGAAAATTCGAAGTTGGGAAGTGGATGACAACTAATCAAATGCTATGCAGTAGAGTGTTACTGTTTTACGCGTACGTATTATATGTAGGTTAACTTTACGTACTTTCGGTTTCGCTATATTGCGCACTATTGTCGTTTTTCAGACTACATGTGGGTCCCCGTTTAACTTTTAATATCGATGAATGATCTCTATGTGCAACCAGGAGATTAACTGTTGATATCGTAATGCTGCGAAAAGATGAAAAAGCACAAATGGTGTCCCTATGGCACGCATTCTCCACGAATCAATTAATCGAATCAAATTTCGTTAAATTAAGATTGGAGATGTGGAACGTTCTTCAGAAGAGGAATCGATCAAGAGTAAAAGGTCTTTCATTTTGATTTCACAGTAAACACGTATGGGTTGACGCTCTGAAAAAAAAAAGTGAGCAAAAGGCAAATATGCACTTGACTGGATCGAAGTTTTTTTGCTGATGAAGGGAGGAAGAGGTCTAAAAACTGTTTCCTTCGAGCCTACTTCACTGGGTGTTGAACTGTCCTCATGTGGTGTTGCTCAACATCTCTGGTAGGTGAAAGTTGTAAAACAATCGGCGATTCGGTTCTATGTGCTTTTTGGAAGGTGAATGCGCTAGGATAGAAAAAGTTTTGTACCTACAAGTTATACGACTGATATTTGTTTCAAACTTCGTTCACATGATTGTATTCCAACTAATCTCTCCAAGGCCTCTCTTCTAAATCTTCTTTTTGGGAACCGTAGCCTCCCCACACATATGTATTGTGCTTCACTCGGGTGTACAATACTACTTGTGAAATCAACCTCCCAGACGTCATTCATGTACCCCACTCAGTCACTTGACTGTTGACTGACTGTTGACAGGCTCGATGAAGGTGACACCACTGGACGGTAAGATGAGCGATCTAGCATCAGTGATTTTTGGCTTCTATCTCGAGATCTACAAACACCCTTAACTTGGGCTGTTCAAAGCTTTTATCAGTGATTATGTGCTTATAGTGGGAATCATGTTGATTCTAGGAAGCATGGTTACTCATTCGGGTATCCGAGAGGGCCATACTCCTACCTTCTCTCTCACACCGTTCCTTCAATTAACAATTTTTCGATCGCTAGCTGACGATGGTGCAGTTGGGTGTTCAACCGGTTGCTCGGCTACAGATCATTTATCTTTCAAAGTCAAGGAAAGCCTCTGCGACTTTCCTTGACTTCGACTGGTGCGATTCATAAGCAGTTCGTCAAACTGAAGTACACTTCTGTGAAATCCAGTCGTGCTGATATGCATGTAGTGGGTTTTTGTAGACTGTTCCATCCATCACAACAATCTAGTCGATGTCTGTTTGGTCACCAGACCGTGTCAAGTTGTCGTTCAAGGTATATCATCATCTGTTATCCTTTCTGGCGCATCCTCAGTGTCTAATATTACTCAGTTGATCTCATTTTCTTTACTGAATCATTAAGAAAAACCAGCACTACACATAACGTCATCGTGTCTTCGAGGCTTCAGAGCCACTTCACTGTTGCTCTTAGAGTGTGTTCACACTTCAGGTGCACGTATTCCGTACCTAACCTTTATAACGACAAGAAAATTTGAAGCCTGAAATTATTCTAGCTATCCGCATTGTGTATTGTGTCAGCTGTGTGTGGACAAGATGGAACTAAGCAATAATTGCCTGTGCTCAGCTCATTTTCACTTGCCACATCGCACACCAACATGAGATACTTCGTACATTCTTCCCTTCAGTCCCTCCTTTTCTATTGCTTCTTCTATAGAGGTTTTTTGAGCCTCTCATTCTTGGAGTGATGGAGTATGGAACTCGAGCTTTTTGGCCTCAATTGGTTCCATTTTTAAACGGGTCCACGCATCTAAGTTCAATTCACAATCGTATTAAGTTGCATATATGACCTTTACAATGAATTCAGCCAGTCGACAAATCAATCCTTTTGTCCAAGGTAGAGCCAGTATCAATTTTGCGACACGTGGGTTTGGAATGGCTGGAGTTACTGATCCGGGACTCGATGCGGGAACGGGCCCAAAGTGTGAACACAGTCGAAGGCGCAGTGGAGCTCCGCACTGCACTACCCCATCTCAATTCAGAAAGCAATTTAGCTATTCAGTTACAAAGAGCACGAAGTTTTGCCGTTCTCGAGAAACTTGAATTTTTGATCTATTCGGCCGCTTTAACGTGAACTGAATCTCGAAGCTAGAGACACAGAAACACGTTGTAGACTTCTCCAATTAAAGGCACAGTTCACGATAATTCTGAAGCACCCATCTTACGTTGATAAGAGAAAGTACTGATGTAGAGTAGTGGCGGAGAAAGAATCCGCCTACTCCGCAAAAAATAAGGCTTTCTAAAAGTAGTGGAGATAAAGGTTGTACGAGATTACCATGAAGGAAATGACGTGGAAGGGGTATTTGGACGAGATTTTAGTCATTACAATTGCGCAAAGAGCTAATAAATCAAATCAAAATTGTCTAAAACTCTCTTCCACTTTGCCATTAGTCATGTCAAGTTGTTTGAACTTCCAACATGGGAGTCTTTTGAGACAGTGCACCATCCTCAACACCGTTGAGCCTCGTCCGCTGTGGGCGTTGCATTCACACGATGCAATGTCAGGCCCCTTACTGCGCCCTATCCAGGACGTTTCTCGTCCTGACAATCGCAAATATGCTATCAGGATGGACCTTGAATTCATTCTATATATTAATCCCATGGTTGGCAACCATTTTTCTCGTGAACTGTGCCTTTAACGCTACCAGACACAGCTTCTAGCAAATACTGTGACCCCCAGCGCAGTCAGAACAAAAAAGAAATCGGCTCAACAGACCCACAGCAACTCTGTTCTCATAGAAACCCGTAAACTGCGGAAAGTAAAATCACAGAAGTAAAAAGAGATCAAAATAAAGATTATGTAGAGAGCTGAGAAAGATTTGTAATTCAGAGCTCTCAGCAGGTATGAGCTCCCACCAAATATCTGGTGATTGTGCTCTCCTGAAAGGAACTTTGGCATTTCGTTGACGATTAGTTCAGGAGCTCTCTCAGTTGGTTTCAAGCAGTCGCAACGCCTTGACTAGCAGATGATAAAGCCTACTGCTTGCTTTGGAAATCAATCCGTGAAGAAAATTCGTTTATATCTAGTGTCGGTAATCCCACTAAAATTTTCAACACTGTTTCTATGCCAGATATACTCCAAAAACAGCTGTATAATGGTGGAGTGAGTAAGGTGATGAATCCGTAGCGATCTTAAGCACATACAAAAAAAGCGGGCGTCAATTGTACAATTGTAGGTGATTTTGTCAAAATTCAACCTGCAAGTGTGCAGAGGTAGTGTGGAAGAAACGTGTAGGGAAAAGGACGTTGGCTCTGCCATGGATGTATTCTCTGTGCAGACGTTATAACTTGCTTTGATAACCTAGTAGCTTTTGTACGGGGTGGGCAACCTAATTTTCTTATTTAGGTCACTTCCTCTTTCCGCTCACCCGGTGGTAGGGTTAACTCCTTTAATGTTTGTGACTGCTGACCTCTCTCTATACTCATCTGAACTCGAATCGTTTCTATAAATTATAATTTTCGTCTCATTCCATAAGGAACTGATAAGGAAAACCAGATTTCATGTAAACACGAAAGTCAAAGTAACAAGGAATCAAAAAAAAAACTAATAAAGTCTAAAAATACCGCGTATGGCATGATGACATTACTAATTCTTTGAATTTCGTTCAGTTATTTCGAAGTGATTCGAACCCCTGACTGTGTGTGTGTGACTATATCACACGCACGGTCAGGGGTTCGAATCCTGGATCGATATCCGCCCAGGCCAACCAAGCCTTCCATCCCTCCGGGATCGGTGAATTGGTACCGGACTCGTCTGGATGGATAAAAGCACTTACTTGTCCATGCCAGGCCACCGCAATTCATTGTACAGGCCACATACGCACTCATTACGCCACTGCGATTCTGAATGGAAGTCGAGGGCGGGGGCGCATCCCTCAAAAGGGATTGATTAACGCCAAAAACTTTATCCTTTTACTTTTATTTCAAAGTGTGCAATTGTAATATTTATAGGATAGAGTTTCTAATTCAAAGAATCGACATTACTCCATTTCTCACTCGCTCAGTGGCTGCAGATCGTGTCCACTGCGTGTGGTTGCACGCCATGGAACCGCTGGCAAAGATTTGCCGCCTGCGGACTACCGTGTGAATCAGCCCACAGGTTTCCATGGGCCATGGGGCATTTCTTAGACTGCTCGAACAGCGCACTGAAGCAGGTGTATGCCCATATAGATCCGATTTCCATTTCTCCTCGTCCCATTTTGTTGTGAAGTGACTCGCTCAATCTGTTAGCCACTGACAATGAGTGCTATGTCATACCAGACTCGGCTGAACCAATTATGATTGTAGGAGTTAGAAAACTTGTTATGATTCAATCTGCGAGGAATAACTGAAAGAACAAATAAATTTCAATTGATATAAAATGTGCAACACTGAAAGCTGCGAAAGCTAAAGAAACCATAGATGAGGAAAAAAAAAACTTCTTTGTTTTGTAGCTCCTCTATCTCTGATTATTCGCTGCACCCAAGTACGCTATGATATCTGAAGATCGAGATCCTTCGTTTTCAGGAGGGAGGTCACCCCATAGGCGAGTGAGCGGAGGTGGTGCGAAGAACCAGAATTGAACCCAAATTCCCACTCACCTATTGCAGTAATATTAGCAGTCTCTAATCATCGTTATACATACCAGGCGGCTACGCACGCTCTCGCGCGCTAGGGGCTCTAGCCATGAGAGACGAAGCCGCATGAGCTGATTTTCATTATAGACCTTTATCGGATTTATGAGTTTCCGCTCAAACCTCGCCTCCTGTGGGCGGAGTCTAGTCCTGCCACCCACCATAAGTGTTCCCATCCTGTCGCCTGTACTCCTACCAATTTTGACTTTCTAGGTCCATGGGGACGGGAGTTATGAATTTCCGCACAAACCCCGCCCCTTGTGGGCGGAGTCTGGTTCTGCCACCCGCCATAAATTTTGCCACATGGCGCCTGTACCCCTACTAAGTTTGAACTTTCTAGGTCCATGAAGACATGAGTTATGAATTTTCGCCCAAACCCCGCCCATTGTGGGCGGAGTCCGGTCTTGCCACCCACCATAGGTGTTCCCATCCTGTCGCCTGTACTCCTACCAAGTTTGAACATTCTCGGCTCATGAGGACGGGAGTTATGAATTTTCGCACAAACCCCGCCCCTTGTGGGCGGAGTCTGGTTCTGCCACCCACCACGAGTTTTGCTTCCATGACGCCTGTACTCCTTCCAAATTTGAACTCTCTACGTCCATGGGAACCGGAATTATGGATTTTCGTATATAAATGTAAGAAGGGATGTGAGCTTCGAGGCACGCTCCGCCCATTGTGGGCGGGCCTCCGCTGACGTCATTTCTGCTGGAGACACCTCCGACAATGCTCCTCCCACATCAACTTTTTCCTGCTCTGTTGGCTTTCTCCAAACCGAGTTATAAATGTTTTCATAAGGCATTGCATTTTTGGAGAACGCCCCGCCCATCGGGGGTATGTCTCCCCAGTTCGATCTAACTTACCAATGCGCACCTCAAGCCACCTTTAAACTCCAATTTTGAGGCCGTCTTGTGGCTGAATTTGAAATCATGGTCCTCGGTATGGCTCATTTCGAGGCACGCCACACCCACTGTGGGCGGGGCTCCGCCAAGCTGATGTGTGTTTTATACTTCTCGAGACCTGGCCCACCCATCACACACTTGACCCGATCTCTCCAGGCAGATCTAAAGGAGCTAAGGAATTTCGTGACAGACAGACAGACAGACAGACTAAGCGCTTTATAGTAAGTAGGATGTATTCTTCTACCCATGCGGGCCACAGTACCTCGCAATAAATGTGAGCTTTGTTTGAGTAGACATGATATTTTTACAAAAGCTCCTTTTGTGAAGGATTGAACGAGTAGTTGACACTACGAACAGATGGGAAAAACACTTTTTGCATTGTCTTCCGTTGTACACTCTTTCTGTGCTATGTTTCGATTAGTCTCCTTTGCGGCGCAGGAGTCGAGAGCCACTTATGACTGGTGAAACGGCTCTTCCACCAAATTTCATTGGTTTTTACATAAGCACGACAGCATGAAACAGGCATATGAGCACATGTTAGCGCTCATATGGGCATGTCTTTATCGTATTATCTGACATTCGCTCTTTGATTTTCTTTCTCCTCAGAAACTAGCTACCATCTTCGCCAATGAAAAAAGAGCAGAATGCAGGGGGTAACCGTTAACGTGTTTCTCTACTTGATGCACAATCTGAGTTTTCCGGATGTGGTACAGTAGGAACGAAATTGTCGCGCCGCGGCGAGTGATACCGCGCGCGAAGGAATGTAGCAGAATGCAGCGGCAAGTAAGAAATTCAGGAACAAAGGAAGTGGCAGCAGAATCATGCCATAAGTAATAATCGCAATGCGATTGAGCTGTATGGAGAACGCTTGAACTGGTATAACGAGACAAATGGTCCGCGACAGCCGCATGCGGCGGATCGATTACCCAGAACCGTTCCTACTGCCCCTCTCCCGCGTTTTACTTAGCTATGCAATTAGTTACTGTGAGGAAAGCCACCTCCCTCTTCCCACCAACCTCTCCCTTCAGCCACTTCCTCCTCCACCCTGCTTTCAATACCCTCTTCTCATCTTGCTCACAGGTACACAAACACAAACGTCATTTGTTTTTTCACTAAGTTTTTCGTAGCAGTGGAGCGACAGTTTTTTGTGAAAATGTAGGTGGAGAAGTGAAGTGGTTTTCCAACAAGATAGAAATAGATAACGATTAGAATGCAGTTGCTTTCAGTGAATTGAGGGAAAAACAAAAAGAATAAGTGCTTGGATAAGCTCCTACATGCTGATATCATGTCATATCATCTGATTTCCCTTTTTATCGATTCTTCAGCTTTAATTTCTCTGTCAGTATGTTTCAAAGTATAGCCACTATCTTCGTGCAATTATCTTAGACTTTCCTTTCCTCATTTCCTTTGTCATAACATCTTCCATGCTCTTCAAGTAAGTAAGAGAATAAGTAAGAGGTAAAAAACGGTTACGAAATCAGCGAGTGGGCTATTTTGAAAAAATGGCTTGAACTTTAATTTCAGTGAGAAAAGTTGAGGTCACCATACGATACACTTTTTTGGAGATGATTAACCAAAAAATGTGGAGCACAACTGAAACAATCATTGAAAAACCCTACAACTAGCGAGACTTTTGATGAATCAATCATTTGCTTACCTTGCAAACCCGAGGCCTAAGGCATTATGCTGTAGAGTGGACTCTGTAGAGAACGATTTGTAAACTCCATGTTCGTCTTTTTTTAAACCTGGGCATCTGTACTATTATTAGTCAACTCTTCTGTGCCAAACAGGTTTTTAATGGTGGAATCTTTATTCGCCTGACGTTTCGACTAAATCGTCTTTATCGAAGGCCTGAAAGCGTATCGCAACTTTAGAGTGTTACCTATCACGCTTGACGTAGACCAGCTCTTAACTAGTTGCAACTCAGGCTGATGAACTTACAACTAATAAGAAACTCCGACAAGCCGCTCACGTTAATTCCACCAATACCGAACAGTTGCTCAAGTTCCGTGACGATAGAGCAATTGAGACAGCCCGGTCAACCACGACCTATTTATAGAATCGTGACGTGACGCGTATCAGTCTCACTATCAAAGCTCGCACAGAGGGATGTAAGGCAAGAGGTCACCAGTTATATTGATGCACTCATTCTTGTTATTCATGCTTGGTTTCCGGTGTCTTATCCAGAAAGCCTCGAGTTTTTCTGGCACCAATACTGTCCTCGAGTGCATCAAGGCGTCAGGCGAATAAAGATTCAACCATTAAAAACCTGTATGGCACAGAAGAGTTGACTAATGATTTGTAAACCTTCACTGTATCCTTTCTATAACACTAGATCTCCCGATAATGAATATTCTTCTTTCTCCCTACCCGTCAGTCTTGGTTGTTGGGTATTGAATACGTGACATCTCCTATCTCAGGAGATAACTCGAACTGTTATCAATCACTTTGTGTTGGAATGTTTTTACGAAATTGTTCTCTGCACCCGAACGCTCCACTGTTGCTGTATACGGTCACTGTAATGAAGACAACGAGCCGGGGTCAATATATCACAGACCATCTGGGCGCTAGTGTTGGAGCTCTGCAAGCTTTCCAATGGGCATCACCGGAGGAAGAGAATTCCTTTATGATGCAACATCTCTGTTTCGTGAGTGCCAATATCAATCCTGAAGCCGAGTCCCGAACGGTGTCTAACTAGAAGGATACCTCACGAGCATGCGCATCGCTTAGATTGTATGGTGTAATTCCTGATGTTTGAGGGGCAATAGTGTATTCTCAAATGTTCACGGTTGAGGTCAAACACTTTTTTGATAGCAGGGTAATCTCGATGGGGTCGTGTCTGAAAAAACCTGATCTGGAACTACCTATCCTTTTTTATAGTCACCTTCAAGGCAGCTTTACAGAAATGACCTTCAATTCGAAGAGCTCTCTTCGAAGAGAAGAGAACGTTCTGTGAGAAATCCAGGCTCTCCTTCTCCTTAAGCTAAATCACCAACATTCAGGGACTTGCCTGGTTCGACTACGTTGCGAAACTCAGAGCATTTCCATACCTTTTGCGACTCACCTTCATTTCAGATTTATTCATTTACAAACTATGATATGCTCATACTAGCTTTTCATTTCGTGATTGAGTCTTTTAGTGTTAGTGTAACTGGGGTGGAAGGAAAAGGAACAGTTCATGCCAAAAATGGCTTTGGAGGTTCACTTCTCCAGCTCTGGTCTTCGAGGAAAGGGTAAGGGGTGTCATTGGGTCGAAAAACAGTGACAAGGGGTGGCTGACGATTGATCTATTCATGGTCCAAGGAGGCATAGCTCATGCAGATAAATTTTCTTTTCTTTTTTTCGTGAGCTACATATTCAACGGCGTTTATCTCTTATGTCCAAGCAACTTTTCCGGCTTCGTGGTCCAGTCACTCTTTGTGAAGTAGTGATTTCAGAGACAGAAATGTTTTGGCTTCACAGTGAAGGCAACTACATAGTGCTTCAGCGGATAGCATGCAATGTAAGGTAGGGCCGTAAGGAATCTCAAACTCATACACAACTCGATGTAAAGCAGGTTTTAAACGTTGCATTTCTACTGATCTCCAGCTCATCCATAGCTTGATGGCAAGCCGTGCCCGAAGGTTTAGAGATCTCTTGATTATTCGAATATTTCGTCCGAATCTGAGAAGACAACGATGGAAGTTTGTATGATTTCCATTTTAGTCTTTCTTGAAACCCTTCGATCTACAGATATTCAACACTTCTGTGCTGAACAGGTTTTCAATGATGGGACATTTATTGTGTCTGACATTTCGAAAAGTTCTTCGTTTTCGAAGGATCGCAAGCGCTTCGAAATATTAGGGTTTTAGCTATCACGCGTAACGCAGACCATCTCCTAGTGCAACTCAGGCCAACGAACCTAGAGTAAGTAAGTGTCCCATCAAGTCACTCACGTCGATTCCACCAACACCAAACAGTTGCTCAACTTCGGGGTACATAGAGTAAGTGAAAGTACCCGGTCAGCTACTGCCCATTATAAGGCCGCAAAGTCACACATTTAAATTCTCTTTATCAAAGCTTACACAGTTGGATGTAATGCAAGATATTACCAACTATGTTGATGCACTCATTCTTTTCATTCATGCTCGTATCCCTCAAAGGCACAGTCTACGATAAAAATGGTTCCTGAGATTTCCCTATAGTATGAATTCAAGACTCACCCTTATACCATGCCTGCCGTTATAAGGCCGAAAAACGTCATGGATAGGGCACAATAAGGGACCAGAGGTAGTATCGCGTGAATGCCACACCCCTCGTGGACGAGTTTCATTGGATTAATAGAGGCTGCACTATCTCAAGAGACACTCATGTAGGAAGTTCAAACAACTTGTCATAACCCATGGCGACCGTGAAGGACAGTTTCGGATAATTTTGGCTTCATATAGTCATCCGTTGAAATCAGCATTCGGTACGCTACTTTTCTAGACTGTTTTCACCCTTCGTTACCGGTGCGTGATTGGCCGAAGTCTGACTTGATCTATCAATTCCAAAGTTGAGCAACCAATCGGTGTTGGTGGAATTGTCATGAAATGGAGGTTATCAATGATTCCGCACGTCAGTCAGTGTTCTCCACATATTCCGTCTCGGCTTGATTTAAAGGCACAGTTCACGATAATTTTGGGGTTTTCCGGTTTTAGACGAAACTTGACGAAAAATGTTAGATACGGCCTACAATAGGGCAATGGTACAGCAGAAAACACGAAAAACGAAAAATAAAAAGAAATAGAAAGCTTAAAAGCAACTGAAAAGGTGGATTGGACGAGCTACATGGCGAAAAAAGGGCGATAAGGGAATTTTCGGGCGAGTCAGACAGACGCGACGTAGTGTCTGCAACCAGCTTATCGTCGAATTCAAACCATGTGCAAATCTCCGAAACCATCTTCTCGTGAACTGTGCCTTTAAGGGAAGTAATTACTCTGTTGTTGGCCCCTGTTGGTAAATAACATATGTCGGCAGATGTTGTTACCCTTTATATCCTTGGCGAATCAAAACGCACCGGAATGTGTAGGGCCCGATTCTCGGACCAAACGTTACTCAACGGTACATAAATTACACCGGTCGCCAACGACACATGGAATTGCGTGAGGTCAGTCTGGGACTAGTCTTTGAAGCGGTTGGCTCCTCAATAATTTCCTGACCGTGGTTGATCTTTTGCTACTCTTGCATTCCTTCTTTTTCGCGGGATTCGTTCTAAGCTGCTGAACATGTTTGCATGTTTCATGAGCAATTCTTGCAAGACATGACAGTCGGAGATTGTCCCCTTTCCACATTCGCCACTTGATTCTCTGTGAAGGCTGAATAGGTTGAATGGCCAATTTTATATCATCCATCAATTGAGAAATAAATTTGTAGAGATTTTCGTAACTACTTCTATCTGAAGGAAACCATCAACATTATCAATCGGTTCATGTACTGTGTAATCGCCGTTGCTGTTTACGACCTTTTCCCATCTTGCGATCAATTTTTCGATGCCGTTCCATCAAAAATCGCCCTATCTGGTATGTTGCTGAGCCAGTTTCCAAAGTCCCTTTTTTGGCAGGGGTAGCGCCTCTCATATGGCTCGAAAGGGAGCTAAAATGATGGTCATTCGTCTACTCAAGGATAGGAGAATTCTGCGAATGAAGGACCACCCACGCCTAAACTATCGAAATGCAACTTTGACGGCTTTGCAATAATGAGCCTCTGAAGGGTTGTCGATGAAGTGTTTTCAGTCGCGCAGCCTCCTTCACGGGTAAGTAAGACCATGTAGAGCATGTCAACGGGACATTTCTTCCAAGCATGTATTCTATGTCCTTTGTAATTCCCCTCGTTGAATTTAGAGGGCCCCATCGTCAACAAGACACCTTTTCCCATATAATACGTTGCAAATGTCCCGGGCTGCTTCAGCAGGTTTTTGGCCTCAGTGAGCAGCGAAGAATGGACGGTTTTAAAATGCTGTTTTTTACTCTTACCTTACATATTCTATTTCCAGGGCTGAGAAGTGATCAAAAATTAATTTGGTCCAAAAGACCTACAACTAATTTTTGCAGAGCAGAAGGAGCTCTGTCTAATGGAGAACATACATTTCACGGACTGCAAAAAAGTCGCCATGAAATGAAGAGAATCTAGAAACTCTTCGAACTCATTCCCCAGCCTAATAAAACGAAGTTGTATGACTCCTCTAAACTGACCTATCGACGCAGACTACTTTGTTCGTGATCCTTCTGAAATTGGGATAGGCAGTTTGCCGACTGTGATGCAGAAAATGTACTCTCTACGGTGTCTGTTTGAAGCAACATCTCAAGCGTCTTGGTAAATCAACTTTCAGCTGCCTGTTGTTGTACGGTTTGTGGGTACAAACCTCAACTAATGTCGATGACGTTCCGTATACTCTGTGCATTCTTCTGGACCGTTCATTGTTCTAAATGTTCTGGATTCTGGTGGATCTCCTATTTCGATAGTAAGGTCCAATCCTCTTCAAACACGTGAACATCCATAGGTTCGTGGCCAGATCCGGTTAATGCCAAGGTATCTTCGATCCGTTGATCGCTGGGCGGCAATGACTGCCATACAACAGCATGTGTTTGTAAGGAGTTGAATCCGGGCTCAATCACCTTGTCATTAATTCGGTTGTACCTGTCTCGAAGCCGGAGGCAATGGGCATTCCTTGAATAGAAAGCTTGAACTCCTACCAGCAGCGGTGAATTATTTAAAACTGAATTGGAATTTGTAGTAGATTATGATGTTGCCGGCTAGTTCAGTGGTTGATGTACGTGTTTGTATGGAATTACCTGGGAAATCATAGACTGGGACAACATAATGCGTATGACACTACCCGGCAGACCGTGGACCAGATTTCGTTTTTACAAAATAAAATTGGATCTCCGGCTAATCCTATCAGTGTGGAACTAGGGCTAGTTTGGATGTCTTTCATGCGCGAAGGCGCGATCTCCCATCCATCCCATCCGCCGTCGTTTCCTGTTCGTTGCAGCATGACCGCAAAGAGACGTCCTTGAGTTTGTCGATGACTATAAAACTGGTAGATGATAAGGTCATTGGCGAGTAACTATTGATAGTATCCCTTGTCACCTCTGCAGTCTACGGAATTGTTTACTCCTCTGCTTCATCATTTCCTTTACTGTTTATGAAGAATGTATTGCAAGGATTTTTGAAAATCTGAAAAATTCATTTCGATTTTTTTGCGTGAATATTGATTGGGTATTGAACCATCTACTGCGCAATCATTTTTCCGTCTATCGACTTTTAAGAGCAGGGCTGGAACATTCATTTTTTTTTGGAATCTCGAACTGGTTCAGCTCTAACCGTGATGAGTAAAAGATGCCAGTTGAGTCATGTCCTTTCTCTGAACTGTCCTATTTTCCAACAGTGCGTTGTTCAACATCTTCTTCTCATTCGAAGTTGCATTTGGTGCGGAGATTTTGAACAAGTAATCGATAGCCTAGTTTAAAGAATGAATTAAGTTTTCAGAAGTCGATCATTCTCATCTCGGGTGATGCTAGAGCATCCTTATTATAGTCAGAGTAGTTGAGGAATTTGAATGCGCGGTTGTCATGCGCAATCAATTCCAAAAACCGAATCGTTCAGTGTTTCACCTTTTTAGAACAAGACTTTTACCAGCTGATGGGATGGGATGATTTGTTGGCTTAACTGGGCATCGTACCAGGCCATGGTATATTTTGACGAATCTCACTCTGAGAAGGCCCGTATGCTCCTAATTCCATATCTGAATTATCTCCGGCTCTATAACTCCGATCGACCTTTCAAATTCAGCTTGCATTAATTTCCTTGTTTCTTATCTTTGTGTATATGTATGTGTGCATATGACTCATTTCAATTAGCCACTTCTAGCTGCCACGATCCTCATTTACATCAGGTTATAAGTTAAAAGCTATAAGTTTATTACGCCTGCGGAAGGCAAAAGTGATGAGGAAAACAAAACGCAATGTGAATGTCGAACATTTGTACAAACACGATGCGTTTTGTTTTCTTCATTACTTTTGCCTTCCGCAAAGATAAATTAGTTGAATAATCAGTCCCAGGAAACGTTAGGATCAGTTCACTTCATCAGCAACTTAACTACTTGGCGTTTGAACTGTGCTAGCGATGAAGGAAAAGATATATTTTTCACCACTCTTAGGTAATCACTGCCAGCTCTGAAAATAAAGCTACTCGCTCGCGCGTTAATTTTAGAACGCACCAAAGAAATCTTCATGGAGCCGCCCCTAGTCCTAGAATGTGTCAGCTTGAAAGCATTGGAACCGTGCCCACATGTGCCGTGTACAAATTTGTGAACCATACAAAGATCGAAAACCCTGCGTCGCGTTCCTAAAGATGTCAGTCCAAAATACTGATTCCTGATAGCTGCTTTAGGTATTCTGGAGGACAAAAACCACCAATTCGAATAAGCAGCTTACGAGTGAAGTTATTCTGAACCTTTTCAAGCGTATAGACATGTTTCCTTTTTTTGCTGTTGAAAAAAGGTAGTGCTGGATTCGTCCAGAGGTCGCATATACGACTTGTAAGCACACAACAAGGCTCCTTAATCAGCTAAATACAGCCCTTTGAAAATTGGAATGTCCGAAGATTGGCTACTCTTATCCTCGTTTTAATGTGCTCCGTGAAGTCCAGTTTGTCGTTGTAGTAAAAGCCGAGGCCTCTGATGGGCAGAGAGAAAACCACCAAATGTGTACGTTCGCGTTGGTGAAGTACAAGAACGTAGTTGCATGTTCACAGTTTTGTGTGGCACTATGAGCAGTTGCCAATTTTTTGACCAACTTACCGTTAGATCAATAGTTCTTTGGAGCTCCTGAGAGTCATCTTCTACTGAGATTGCCTTATAGATTTTTATGACGTCGGCATACACCCTCGGAGTGACGCCTCCTTCACGAAGCATATCGGGAAGCTTAGCCGTGAACACATTGAAAAGCACCGGTGACAGTACACCTTCCTGGGGCACACCACTTATTACCCGCCGGACTTCCGAAAAGGACTTACCAATCTTAACTTAAGATTTTCTATTATTCAGATACTCTGAGATCCAATTCGTATTGATCGGGTAGAATTTCAAAGCCTCTGCCCTTGCCAGTGATGCTCCGAATCCACTGCTTTTCCTACCTCATTCACCCAATTTCGCCCTCTGCTGTTTTATCTGAAAGGATTCGATTACCGGAGATACTTCGGCAGTAGTTACCAAAACAAAACATCGAACTCTGTTGTACTTGCGTCGTTGGTCAAGCAAGATTGCATTTAGAGACTTCTTGTGAACCAAGGGGTTATAGAGCATCTAAGGATGTTAGAAATGTCATTCACGACATTTTTATTTCGAAAACGAATACCTTTCCATGTAATGGCCAATCAGTGCTACCAACACCATCGCAAAAGTGCCTTTGTATGACTATGGGTTTTGAGTTCCTTTAAAAGGCATGTTCACTGTAGATTCCCGTTGAAATCTTCGCTCCCGATAGCTGAAACATCTCCCCTTATCATACTCCCTAAAACTTTCCCATCCCTTGGTATTAAGAATAGCCTCATTTCCCATCTACAATCAATGAAATCACTATGGGGTTAAGGTCGAACGGAAATACCTCCAGCATGTTCAATGGCTTAATGCGCTATCAATAAGGCAATTTTCTCCTTGAAATCATAGCAAAATCGCTAGTGGGGTTGGACATGATCGGAGAGAGCAGGTTTGGTTCAACGACTTGCAATCTGAAAACTCGGCTTATAGTGATGTTTCTAACGCTCTGGACGAAGATAGGCTGCCGTGTCTCATTTAGGAGTAAGAACCACTGGCATTTGGTTTTACCGAAACAGCATCATGCTCTACATTTTAACCTTTCACTAGTAATTTTTTTCTACATTCAAATCAATTTAACCAATCCACAACTGCATGTTAGATTACGTCAAGTCACTGATAAGCACTCATCATTTACCCAGATCCTTTGCTAGGACTTAGGGTTTGATTCGAAGAGGTCTCTCAGCACTCCACTACTCCCTGTCCGCTTTTGTTGTGCGACTGCCTCGCTAGTGATCATTTTTAGATTTTTTTTTTCGATTTTTCAGTGTTTTCCGAAAAATGTACAGAAGATGCTCCTCAAAATAGAGTCGCAACAATCTTTTTCAGATTCTTCCTATGCATTCCAGCTTCTTTTTTTCACATATTTGACTCTGAAGTCATCATTTTATGTTCTAAAAGAATTTGTTCTCGACTATGATCAAGAAATGTTTTAGTCCTTCCAAACAAGTCATCCTTACCTTTCTATTACTCGTCTCTGTTTATTGCTAATTCGGATTCATCTTTCATTCGATCGACTTGTGATATTAATGCACTCCGAGTACGATCGATTAAATAGGTCATTACACCGCCTAGAAAACGTTCTCGTTTTCGTCCGTTCGTGATAAGTAGGCTTTGTTAAAGTTACCCATAGCTTTGTTAGAACTTCTCTTAGGGTAACTTATTGAATTCAGAATTGAGACGGCAGAGCTGGTTTCCTCCCCTTTTAAAAGTTAGGGGAGGAACTGCGGGGTGGGAGAGATGATTATCTCGTGCAAGGAGCTGGGATAGGGTACCTTCCCTTTGGAACGGAAAGAACTCCGGGATGGGTGAGATGATTAGATGGGGTAAGAATTGAAGAGAGGCAGAGCACGGAAGAGTCTGGCACCCCCCAACTACATTTTCACCCAGAACTTCGCTCATTGAATTATTGTGTAGAGCGACAGTACCTGCGAGAGACGGATAAGTACAATTCTATTTAAAATTCCATATCCAACACCCAAAACATTATATGTCCGACCGTTCGGGAAGTCTGTTAGACTTCCATCATTTTTATAGGTTTCCCGACAGAATTCGAAAGAATCTCAGAGGAAGGAACCAGTTTATCGTGGCCAAACAATTGATTCAAGGCTCGCCTTTCCTCTCTTTTCAATACAGTATTGCCTGCATTCTTGTAAGACTTTTAAAGGGTGACCTCTCTGACCAACCCATCTGCAAGGAACTCATTTTAGTTTTAATACCCGCTGTGCTAAAACATATTAATCTCGGTACAGAAACATAATTGGTTTGATTGCGTTCTCCACATAAATTTTCTCTTGTAATGGGATGGCAACAACGCTAACAGCAAAGCTCAGTTTTGCAGGGGTTGAGGGAATGGTATGTATACAGGGTGCAAGAGTAGAGAGTCTGCATCATATTGATTTAAGTACTAATATATTTCCTCGAACGATCTCCTGAAAGGCGTTTATGAAAGGCTGGCGACTCATTTCGTGGAGTGTACCGCTTTTTTTCTGCATTTTAACTCCACGGTATGGCAGTTAAAAGCAGACGAAAAGCGCTTGACATCCGACATCATTATACAGACCAGAATCTACTCAGTATAGGGTGACCCACATGAAGTGTGATGGGCAATAAAAAATTGACCTTCCAGCAGGATAGGACCCTAGGCCACAGTGATCACGCTCTCGGGTTTTTGGACGAAGAAAATTTGGCCTCCAAACTCCTAGATCCTTTGGATTTTGTTGTATGGTCGATTCTGGAGCAAAAAGCCTGCGCTTTCAAACACAGATCTCTAGACTCTCTGGAAAAAACTCTCTTATGGGATGAAATCTTAACGGAAATGATTGCGCGCATTCGTGAAAACCTCCGGAAGAGGTTCAATGCTTGCGTTAAGGTGGTCATTCTGAATGGGAGATGTGATATGTTTTTTAAATTCAAGTGATAATTGTATAGAGGTGAATATTTCCAATTTGATTTGATTTCTATAATTTCAATGTAATTTTTCTGGGTCACACTTCATGTGGGTCACCCCATACAACAATTTCGATAGTATTGTGTGCATGCAACAGTTTAAAGCTACAGATCAACCGAATGCAGTCGGTATGAACCGTAAAGTTTTGCTCATGAAATAGAGTCATTTTTTCTAATCACCTTCTTCATAGCAATTGTCATTTTTGAATCTTCTTCATCTGTCCGCGATACTGATTAGCTATTGGCTTTTTACTATAGGCCGAAAACTGAAAACAATATTCGCTTCAACTCCATTTGAGCTCCTGCAGCTAACGGAATGGAGGAAATGCTAACCTCTATCACCCAAAGAGGCGAAAATCGTAAATACAGAACTTCTTTTTCCTTAGACGTAGAGCGTTCAGCTTACATAGTCAAAGCTTTAGGCAGCGAAAACACTGATAAAACTTTGTGGCAGCGGTGAGGGAGGGGCAGAAAATGATATCATCTGATGAAGACTGATAAGATGCCCTAGAAGTCAAGAGCCATAGTAAGTTGCGCTTTTCGCATTAACATTGAAACCCCGTAGCTTTGGTGGGTGCAATTTATCGGCTGTATTACATATGGTCGGTTCCGGGGAAAGACAAATCCTAATGAATCAGGTCATAGAATTCAATCACTTCAAGTCCGTAACTTGTTCCTATCCAAATTTTTCACAACTAGTGAAAAGGCGAATTTTCGCTTTCTTCGCCACCGATGCGTTCTTCTCCACTCACGCTTCCGCTTTTCACCTCAAGAAGGGTATTTCTTGATTATTCGACGTTATTCCTCGAATTGTACGTTCGAGTATCGGAGAAGACATGAACTGAAAGCCAAATTTTCCGCCACTAGCTTTTCTCCTGAATCTGCAAGCGCCTTTATCAAGTAGTATTCAATGCTTTCAAGAGTTCCCGTATCAGTTGCGAACGAGTTCATGCATAGTCTTTCGCTCATGCCAGGCACTAGTGTGGAGATTCCGTTTGGTGTACACTCGACTATGTCGCTCCCTTTCTAAATACCTTATTGACTCGACTGGTTTCTCGCCATGTTTTTCGGCGGTTTCGTGATAGCTAGCCAGTCCCAAGCCCATTGTCTGAAACAACAGAGCTGGGAATATTTACTTGAGGTATCAATCTCTGACAGAAACTGAAAAGGTTTTTTCTCTTCGATCTTCAAAGGTTCATTCTCCACGGGTCGATATGCTTGCATTTTTATTGATGTCATCGAGTGCTAATTTTCAATACGGCGTACTATCACACACAGCCAATTTCTCCCTTGCTTCTCGTGTATGATGAAACAACTTTAGACCTCCCTTCGTGAACCTCGAGCTAACTTTCTTATCCTCTACGTGGGACCGAATCACGAACTTCAATTTGAGATTCCTGAAGAGGTACATAATCTATCGCGCTGGGTCGTGCATGGCACTCTAACATTCTTTTAATATGTACAGCCGAACGTACATACATATTCACTTCCTTTCTGTTCTGGTGTCCAGGTAGTTTGAAAAAAAAATTGCCCTCAGTTTTAAAAGCATGTTGGGGGCGAGTGCCCCAGAGCAGGAGCCGAAGTATCAAGGTTTCAATGCTGAACGGAAGGGCGCAACGAACTCGTTGTTTCTTTCCTTTTACGGCCGCTTATCAGCTCTCAACAGTTGGTAACATTCTCTATCACAAGTCACCTACGATCCAGCCATCAGTCATCTTGGTACTGCCACACTCCACCTCATCTAACGAAATGTCAATGTCTCACTATAACGACTAACGGCTTTTCAAACGCAATGATCTCTGCCTTCTATGGCCACCAACTAACCCTTACCTGTTGTTATTGGTTTCTTCCGTCGACCACCTACAGTCCCGTCACATACCATATTACTCGCCGAAGGATCAAGGCACCAAAGTTGTTACGAAAGGTGCAGCTTTTCCGGTGACTCTGCCTTTTTGAGCTCCCTATTAGCAGCTTTTACCAGTTCATATCAATTCCTGTCATCCATTATCCATGCTTCCACGCTACCGCCTGCAATCCTTTGAAATCTGAACAAATTTGAACTCTCAAGGTGCAGATGAACAGGAGCTACGAAATTTAGATCACACACACTTTGCGAATTACTTAAAGTAAATTTATACTGATAAAAACAAAGTTTCGGTCAACAAAATATCCATAAAAATAATGATTCTCGTTGGTCTATTGCATGTGTTCTTTATCCAACCTGAATAGGGGGGCCATTAAATTTAGACTGTTATAAAAGATAAAATCTTTCGGCGATAATCAATCATGTTTTGAGGCGGACTATTGCCTTCCATCCTCCCAGACGAGTCTGAAACCAATAAACCGGCTCCGGGGGATGGAAGCCTTGGTTGGTCAAGGCGGACATCGATCCGGGATTCGAACACGCGACCGTGCGTGTGACATAGTGCACCACTTGCCACTACACCACTTCGCCCATATGTTGTCATGTGGAGCGTTGTGTGGGGTTAGATATCGACCTCTCGCAATGTAGTTCCAGAATCAGAAGCAATCTAGGTAATCTCCGAAGTGGCACCAATAAGCAAATTGCCCAGGGAACTAACAACTTAGCTCCCGCATCGATAACATGAATCTCCTGTCATCCCGTTGGCCACTGTTTTGCTCGATCGGGAGTCAGTAAAGTATCCATTCGTCCCGTCGCAACCCAGTATAGTCCAGTGAATTCTACCTCGCTCAAAGGGTACGAAATATTACTTCATTCCGTGAAGAATTCCAGAAATTGCGTTGGCTGTGTTCGTTTGAGCTCTCAAGAGATCCAGCCAGTGATCGCCTTCGCCCAACTATCATTACATAATCGCAAAAATCGCATGACGTGTCCGGCCCCCTTCCTAACCATAGGTAACTGGTGAAAATATCATAATGACAATAATAATGGAACAACCTTCACAAAAGCTGTTCCTAATTTAATGCATCCGAGAACTGAAGCGCTAAAATGCTCGGCAGTCAACTTACCAAACTACATGGGATGTTGAAGTTGGGAAGTTGTTCGTGATGAAACAGAGATTGGGGAAATTGATAATGAATACGTGGCCTGCTAAAATCGGAATTTATTCAAAACATCATGTGTAAAATTCAGCCTTAATTGTCCTTCAGATTTTTTGTTCCTTGTAGCCACGACAAAAACTACTTTTATGGCGAAGCTGCTTCGGTCGGCATCTCGTTATTATCAAATCTATTTGGCCAGTGGCGTGAAGCTTCTACTGTTTTTTTGGATGGAATTACATTTTCGACCACTCGGTCATGCAAAAATCCTTGAAGTTCGTGAAATTTTCCTTGCCGCGGAGGTGTTCTGCCCTATTGATCATCTTAAGTATTATATACTAGGGAGATGCGATTCGATCAGAGCTTTTCACGTGGCCGTGGACTCAGAGACACACTCACTTTCGCTTCTTCTTGCTTCTGCTTCGATTACCTGTTCCTAAGGCCATATTGTTTACCTACGTGCAACAGCTACGCTTTTATTCACACTCTGGACGACTGTTGAATTCATGCCGTATGCTGCTTAGCAAGGACTTCTGTCGTTGTTTAGTTTTCCCTTTTTTCTGAACTTACAACTTCAGTCGGTAAGTGGATTGTTGGTCAATGTAGTGTCGGTATTGCTTATTTTCCAGGACTACCACAAATGATGGTGTTGTTAAGGTGGGTATGTATGTATGCCTCATGCCACCTCAGGTAAGGACTACTGCTGAATGCTATTTCACAAACCTGCTTTCGGCAGTAACTTATTAGTTATGAAACTTTTTGTTCCCTCTCCAGCACTGTACTGGGCACATTGAAGGTTTTTAGTGTACCAAAACTAAAGAGCGTTCCCGAATACTTACGAGTTTGGTCGGGCGTTTCCATCTTCTTGATAAACAATCTACTCACTCTTTCAGAAACGCTTACTTTAACTTTTATACGTGCTGACTTTCTCCCTTTGCCACTTCATTGTTTACGAGCCAACCTTTTGCGTAAACTATTTATTTTCTTTATCAGAACTTTATAAGAATGACTCAGTATGCGGCTTTTGTTCTGTTCAGTGTCAATGCTTTTCCATAGCCGTGCTTTGCGATTTGAAGTTTTCTTGTTTATGCACTAAATCATGTGGACTTCTGACCGGTGATCATGCAGGGACACTATCACATACCATGCTGATTTGAATTGCTTCTTCATTCAAAGAAGTCTTTTTCTTCACCTCCCCATAAAGTCTTAGGAATAGGCCCTCTGGCATTAGTCAATCCCGTCTGAGGGATGCCTCTTCATTCAGTATCGCAAGGGCGTAATGAGTGCGTATGTGGCCGATACAGTGGTTTGCCGTATCCAGCCGATGTGCAAATCAACGCTTTTGTCCTCCCAGAGCAACCTAATAAGCAACTTGATTAGCTACAAGTCGTGCTAAAGTCCCATAGTACTTTCCTTCGTTTTATTTAATGGCGTTTCTCAACTTTCTGTAGCTACACAACCAAGAATCGGAAGTGATTGTCTTTTTGGTTTGATGATTTTTGATTTTTTTTTATGATTTTCGGAGGAATTATGTTTGAAGACGCTAGCAGATTATTATACTGCCTTTGTGGAATGAGGTCTTCTTGAACGTTCCTTATGTTGACTAATTCACCCCCTTCTGGTTGGTTGACCGTTCCCGATGAGGTTTGAAGAAGTATAATGATTTTTCTTAGCCCTATTGAATGCTAAAATCAGCCTTCCTTTCATCTGGAAAGGATTTTTGTGATTTGCCTAGAAAACGTTTTGTCATCAGTTGCGTTTTCATCATTAGACCAATACCGCATGCTAAACTTATATGTGCAGTATCAGTCAGTGGAACGATTTCAACTCGACAAACACAACCCCTCACTTATGCCGTCATGGTTAGAAGGTGGATCGCAAAAATTAGTCATACTTGAGAAAAACTTCTTTCGATGTAGTTATTTCGGCGTACGCAGTTGTGCGTTATTTTGAGTGCTGTGGGAAGAATACTGACTGACAAGAGGTTTTGGAAATTGGGCGGATGTAATAGGACTTCTGATTTCAACTGCAACAGTTTTTGCTCGTTGTTTTACAAAGTGTGTGACAGTACACTATTTTGCAGCACTCCTCCTCAGACCCTCCTCGTTGGTGACATTCAGTCACATTCACTGAATCCATTCAAATCTCGGCATCATAATTTCTTCGAAAAAGCAGGCGTGGTTGTACCGCGTTTGTGGCCTTCGACAAAAGTACCACCCAATAGACAGCACTTTTCAATGACTATGTTCGAAGTGGGCGGAGGTGGTGTAGTGGCAAGTGGCCAACGCTTAGTCAGTGGTTCGAATCCCGGATCGATGCCCACCTAGGCCAACCAAGCCTTCCATCCCACCAGGGTCGGTGAATTGACACTAGGTTCGTCTGGGAGGATAAAAGCACTGACTTGTACATCGGCTGGCCACCGCAAGTCATTGTATAGGTCACATACGCACTCATTACGCCCCTACGATTCTGAATGGGAGTCGAATGCGGGGGCGCACCCCCAGACGGGATCGATTAACGCCAAAAACTCTATATCATTCATCCTTTTATTTATGTTTGAAGTAGTTTATGGGTGTTAATTGAGTGAAGCAAATCCACATCTCAGATTTTCGTGCGGCACTATTTTTCGTCAGTTGTTATTACAACATTGTGACAAGACTTTTTTTTCTCCTGTCGGAAGAAGAAGTTACCACAGGCTGAGGTTTTCGTTCAATATGTTGCTTGATTAAATGGTGTTGTGCCGTCTTCTCCTTTTTTTGATCTTCCCGATTCTTTTCGAACGGCTTGCTGTTGTTGCATTTTCTCAACGTCAGTGTAGTGTTTTTTGGAATCACTTCCATGGCTGAGCTCTCTCTAAGCATGATGAAATGTGGGGCAGCTTCACATCTGTAAGGACCTGACGCAGTACAAGACTACTACCCATCGAAACGAAAAAAGGAACAAAACTTCACTAGGCAGAGAGTGTTCATTCAAATCGTTCCCGCACTAGCTGCTTTCATAGTCCACGATTTGGCCCACGAGCGATCGAGCGTTCGGGGCTGCGCTTGGCCCTTGTTTACAACTGGATCTTGGTCGATACCGCGGGCAATCACCGCCCCAATCGCTCGCTCGCTCGATCGCGGGAAAATCGTGAACTATGAAAGCAGCCACTCTTAAGAGCTAGAGACATTATCGTCGTCTATGGCTTCTATTTAACTATCTCGTCGTCTCACTATCTGACGGCTCCCTAAATTCACCCTCGCCCCCAAATGATGGGGCTCAAGCGGGACCACCGAAAAGATCCGCACGTCTAGTGCAAACGACGGCAAGAGCAAGACGTAGATTGTGTATCATTTTTGATGAATACTTGTTTATTACTATTCCATGACTTCATTGCGGTAACGTCCGCACTTACAATTTTCTTGTATCATTTTTCTCGGTATCACTGCTTATCCGTTACTCAATAAAACCATTAAGACACTCGCACATTTTTGATACATTAGCCCGGAATCGAACCCGAATCGCTCGCGTGGCAGGCGAGTATTCTGCCACTGGAGCATCTACTCGTAGCAAGCAAGCACTCGAGGAAACCACACAACTCTACTTGCGGAAGTTGCCACAGTATTGGGGTATTTTATTTGTAAAACTTCTTCCGGCGCTGAGTCATTCCTGAATGGAAATCAACTTTAAAATGTAATTTGTACTGTTTTCGTTTGATGCCGAAGTATAGTAGAGCAGTAAAGAGGGATTAGGCGAGTGAAATGCTCCATATAACACCTTAATGCATATCCATTGAAGCCTAGGCCGTAAACATAATTAAAAATGAAGGATAACGGGGTAATCGTAAAATTGGTGCTGATCTCCAAGGTCTCGCTCGCACCCACCATCTCGACCGCTTAGAGAAACTGTCGTGGAAATAATTCACCCTGACCCGATGTTCTTGTAAATTGCTTTTATTCTGCCAAGAACTCGAAGAAGAACATGAAATCGGAAAGGTTTCAGCTTACAACTCACAGCTTAAGAGTTCAATGCTGATGTTAACTGGCTATCTCATCACGATGAACGTGTAATAGCTGATAAGCTTGGTACCAAAGCCACTTAGAAAGCGGGGGCAAGCCGAGTCTCGGTAGTGAAAGAGATAAAGGACTTACCAGGGAGGGGTAGTCTACTTACCGTGGGACTTTAAGTAGAGACCCAGATAAATCGATAGAGTTTTGAATGCTGTTTACGAAAATGGAAATTAAAACTGCTAAATGATTCTACTTAAAAAGTTATGGGGGCCCGAATTTTGCTCTACAGTAGTATCAATTGTCTAAAGAAATATCAGAAAACGTTCAGAGAGCCTTTGATAAAATGAAAAAGACTTTGCAAAAGTGCGGATAATGACGGGGAGGGATCCCTCATTTTACGCCCACGAAGCGAGACCACTACCACTAGATCACGTGGGCGGTAGATATGGAAGCGACGAGTTCGCTTTCCAATTGATACTACTGTCGAGCGAAATTCGGGCCCCCATAACTTTTTAAGTAGAATCATTTAGCAGTTTTAATTTCCATTTTCGTAAACAGCATTCAAAACTCTATCGGTTTATCTGGGTCTCCATTCAAAGTCCCACGGTAAGTAGACTACCCCTCCCTGGTTAGTGTAGCACAAGTACGAGTTCACGTTCCGTCCGATGGCATGGTGTTTTGCTCACAACTTGCCATGCCTATCATGGAGGGAAGTGACCCTGGAACCGAGGTAGCAGCGTACTGTCGACACCCGATTTTCACCGCAAAACCGCATGTCGAACTTTTGAGATCTTCTTTGACAGTTTCGATAATGGCGAGTAATTCATTTAACTATCTTTTGGAAACCTCTGTTCCCCTTTCAGTGCACTGTTGTATGGCAGATTGCTGTGGTCGTTCCACTGCCAATCAAGCCACGAGCACGAGCGATCAACTCGATTCTCTCTCGTAGTGCAGGCGAGGTGCAGAAGCGGGTGGACTTTTCCGACTTCATTATCACCGAGAATTACTTCACAATAATTTTTCATCAATCTAATAATTGATCTGCTTTTTGTTTGGATGCTCTCAAAGCCCTGGATGCATTGGTTGAGGCAGTATACTTCAGTCCATGGGCCGTCAATTTCCAAAACCTATCTCACTGTAACGTTGGCACTGTTTTTTTTTTGCGAATTCGTGAACAATTACTCAGTAATTATCGATTCATATTGTTTCAGCACTATCATCTTCGCAGTCGATATAATAGATTTCAGGTACATCGGTTACATACAATGTCGACGAGACGTCGTGCCGCCGACAAATGCCGTTGTTGTCCATACGGTTTTCACATTGATGTCGACTTCGTTGCCTATGCTGAAGACGTGCGCAAAGGAGGCACAACTCGCACCTCATCACTTCCACGTAAGAATGGCGAAAGATCCCTGATGAGTCCGTTGGACAGCATATTCAGGTGAGAGCACCTTTGCGTTATTCGCCATATTTGAAAGCAAAATCCGCGATCACCAAGACTTCACGTACCTTTAATTCGGTCACATGACGAAAGCAGCAATTGAAAGGGCAACATAGAACTTCCGTACCTAGGTGACAGCTGTTGCATTTACAAAGAATGTGCTCCACTTTGAAAGATGTTAGCTTCTACAAGCCGCTAGTCATGCTTTTTTCCAGCGTATTGTCCGGCAACGGGTGTCAGTAGCTATTTCTAGCGCTCATTGCGCACTGCCTGGGCCCCTGATGACTCGACATTGACCCATGTGGCCTTTTCAGAGGCTGTGGATTTCTACTAACTGGAGATCTTCGTATATATTTCTATAACGATCTCTATCTAGAGGGAGATTCAATTGTTTTCGAGAACACTCTGTTCGGATCCTGTAAATAGATAGACGTGAAATGCGGAAAAAAGGAGTTCAGAGGGCGCATATACCAACATACACGAGGGGGCATCGCTTTTATTCAAAACGTAGGGCTAGGGTGCAGAGGAGAGTTAGCCGACTTGACTTGTATTCAAAAACGGTTCTAGGCGGAAGAATTTCCAAGCCAAGCCTCAGGAGAGGAGGAGCGGCGGCGGGGTAATGATGCGAAGATTACCTCGTACAAAAACAAAAAGCTACTATATTCAACTGGCTCACTAACTTCGGTCACCTTCCCTGGAACAAAGGTCAACAACTGTATAATTTGGCTAAGAAACTTTAATGAGCATACTTATGGGCTAACCACCTTATCTTGAAATTATGTCGAAAAAAAAGTTGGAGGTTCCCCACCTACATTAATACTTTCGATTTTTGTGAAGGCAGACATAGCACGATGCCAGTACAGTTCGAAATCTTAGTTCTGGAGTATCCACTTCACTCCACTAACCTCATTCCGCAGTTCTCACTCTACTCCATTGATCTGCCCATCGAGTTACTACCCTATATAAAAGAAGAAACTGTAGAATAGAGCTACGTATTCATATCATTACCTTCATTGTAATCATAAGGTTTTGCGGACGGACAGACCGACACACCAAGTTACTGCATCTCTCTCATTTATAAAGCAGAAACTTGGTGTGTCGGTTTGTCGGTTTGTGTGTATGTCGGTATGTCGGTATGTCGGTATGTCGGTATGTCGGTATGTCGGTATGTCGGTATGTCGGTGTGTCCGTCCGCAAACGTTTGTGATAATGATAAAGGTAGTGATATGGAAAACCCATTCTCTCAACGAAACTCTCACATTTCCCTCTCCACATGTAAAGCAGTAAATGGATGGGTACGTTAATGGGGTGGAGTGAGTTCTGCGGAATGTAGTGAGTACATAGTGAAGCCTGTACTGCGACACTGGAACTTCTTACTGACAAAGTACAAGGCTACCCCATTCATTTTTCAGTTTTTTCCTCCATCATTCTCTGCCCTTCTCATTTCAGTATCTCCCTCATTTATAAAGCAGAAACTTGGTGTGTCGGTTTGTCGGTTTGTGTGTATGTCGGTATGTCGGTATGTCGGTATGTCGGTATGTCGGTATGTCGGTGTGTCCGTCCCATGTCCCAGGTTACCCCATTCATTTTTTCATTTTTTCTTCCATCATTCTCCGCCCTTCTCATTTCAGTATTTCAGACTAAAAAGTAAAGTCTAAATAACCCGCAGTATAAATTCCCCTCCTAAGGCAAAGTGAAAGCGATTGGCTGACCTGTAATTTTCTTTTTAATTTATTTATCGAAGCGTAAGCGACACAACATTTTGAGTTCCATTACGTACTGCCCTTTCCCACTCCAGCATTTCTGTAAAGAGAACTATCATTAACTAAGGATATCAGGATCTTAACACCGTTGATGATAACCCTCTTTTCTTCGTTAGCTCCACAGCGCCTTCTCTATGACTCAACAACCTAGACCAACAAACCGGAAACAAATTTTGAATGGTTTTTATTATTGTTCTCGACTGTTGATAACACCACCATCAAGAGACCATGACCCATCCTGCTGATTTCCATATTTTTGTGGTTGAATTAGTTTTGTTGGAACTGACAGCTGAATAAAAAGAAAACGCGATACCATCCATGCACATTTTGATAATCTCTTAGCAAGGAATAACTTAAGTCATGTTCTATTCTCACGTTGCTGAAAGATCATCAACGCACAACTCGCTAGAGGAAATCTGATTCTTACAGACCCAGAGGCATCCCTGGCTCTGGCAAATCTATGTGGTGAGGTGAGATGAGGAATTGACGCTCCCCGCAGGATTTAAACTTTGAAGAGGCTGCATCGGTGAATCTGGCTATTGAGTTTAAGCGAAAGTTTCGGAACGGTATGCACACTAAGCATACGTTTTCGAAACACTCCCAGATAGAGGCCTATTGAAATGGATGGCTCTTACAGAACTGATTGTGTTGACTGAAGGTGCTCCCTAATGGAGCATTCGGGTAGAATGGTTGAAAGTGTTATCAGTTCTTCAGTTGATCCAAAATTTTCCAAGAGGTACGCGTTACATGAGTATCATTTATGACCATCAACGCACAACTCGCCAGAGGAAATCTGATTCTTACAGACCCAGAGGCATCCCTAGCTCTGGCAAATCTATGTGGTGAGGTGAGGTGAGGAATTGACGCTCCCCGCAGGATTTAAACTTTGAAGAGGCTACATCGGTGAATCCGGCTATTGAGTTTGAGCGAAAGTTTCGGAACGGTATGCACACCAAGCATACGTTTTCGAAACACTCCCAGATAGAGGCCTATTGAAATGGATGGCTCTTACAGAACTGATTGTGTTGACTGAAGGTGCTCCCCAATGGAGCATTCGGGTAGAATGGTTGAAAGTGTTATCAGTTCTTCAGTTGATCCGAAATTTTCCAAGAGTTTCGCTCTAAGGGAATATTCCTAACGACCATCAAGCCAGAGGAATTCAGATTCTCACAGATTTGATGGCATCCCTGGCTCTAGCTAACCTATGTGGTATCGTGAGGTGAGGAATTGACGCTCCCCGCAGGATTTAAACTTTGAAGAGGCTGCATCGGTAAATCTAGCCCCAATTTGAACCAAAATCCCGGCACGGCATGCTTTTTTTAAACATGCTTTTTAACCACCCCCAAGAGATTCTTCCGGTAAGACGCAATTCTCACTGAACCGACTGGGAGCACGGTTCATTCTGAATTACAACTTTCATGTGAAACGGAATTTTCAAAGAAGTACCGGTAGCATGATTATTGTGGACCTAATGCCATTATACTTCTACTACATATTTTGATTGATAAGGTGAGGTAAAGAAATTTATCTCTCCGCGGATATGGAGCAATGTCGACCTTTCCAATAAGTCTGACATTTTCGGATGGGTCGAACTTTTTGTAGTGTATGAACTCCATTCACAAAGATTCATAGTCAAAAAAGTGTTAGCCATTATTATAATGAAGTAGTTCATTCTATATTCATCGAAAGGAAATCCCAGATGATTTGTACCAATCTTTGTTCCTACTACATAAGAATCCTACTACATAAGAAGTAGGATGCCCGGCGTAGCCGGGCATTACCTGAGAAGGAGCATGCCCGGCGACAGCTGGGCAATGCGACTGGTTTTAAATAAGAGAGATAATAGTATCGTTTCCTGTCAGTCATGGATTCTCACATATCCCTGTAGTTTGTATACATACTTGGTAATACCCTCATTAAGGCGGCACAAGGTTCGTAGAACACTGAAGGCCTAATTTATCTCCAACCTTTTAGTAATACCTTCAGTTGACGAGGCAGCTCTTCTGAGTCAGTTAATGATGATAATATTGCAGTGATTCCTTGGAAAATATTCTGAGTGATTTCGACGACGCACTTGGAGTCAGTGAGCTGAAGGCGGTTAGTCTACCTCATTAATGTCCCTTTCGACATCACCATATTTATGATTTTAGCTTTTAACTGTCATGTTGAATATACTAGATTCTCTCCTTGATCAGATGCCATTTGTTAAGAATCAAACGCTACCTCGTCAACAAAGAAGCCGATTGCTGCCTCGAGACGTGGACAAACTGATGAACACCAAACGAGTTCAAGATGGCTACGCTTCCGACCACACTGGTTACTATACAGGTCGTTTCAATCACCTTGGAAAACCATTTTTAGTTTTTGAGGAAATCATCGCAAAAACTTTATTTCGTTGCATTAGCGAATTCCACTGAGTTCAAACGAAAGGGAATGGGCAGTTTCATTACAATGGATATCTTCAGAACAAGAGCGTACATATGTCAAAGTGCGCATCTACAGTGATAAATCAGCAGTTGTCGCGGATCTGTACGACTTTTAACTCGGTCATGTCATCGTGATGAGAGGACAGTGTGATAATGTGGCAATACTGCGCAATACAAGTTTAACACATGACTTATAGGAAGGGTATTCTGTATGAATAGAATAATGAAACTGAAGTTCAACATCTGATATTTCTTCTAGCTCTCATCGTAAGAGGAAGTCGTGGCTCTTAATCTTAACAATAATAACCGATCAGCAAATTGATTCTTCTCTTATTGAACGTCAAAATGTTTGAGAGGATACGGCTCTCAAAGACTTCTTTCAGCCGTTATCTCTTCCTGTCGTCAAATGTCGGTGTTTTCTTCCTACCGCCTGTTCCTTTTCAAACATGAACATCTTAGGTACAGAAGAACAGGATTTTCGAACATAATACAAGTGCAATCCCACCGACCCACAAGCAACATGTATATGCGATAGGAGAAGTTCGCCGTGTAGTAGTCTGTCGAAATATTCTCCCCATCAGCTTTGAGCTTGGCTGGCTTACTAAGAATTGCACCGTCGCTGTCTCCTACAGTCTTTACTGCTTCGGTGTCTCAAAAGAAGATATTCCGGTCTTTCGCTAGTCGGATCCTTTTCTATAATCAAGCTTCTGTGTGAGGCGTCCATTTTCCCGTATTTTTTTGCCTCCAATACTGCAGCTTTGGCATGGCTTTTGCAACGTTTATAGACAGCTGGCACTTAGGGAGCCAGCATTTCTATGCATCTTCCTTCTGCTTTACACTCCTTTAGACCTCATCGTTCTAGAACCACGCTCCCTTTTTTCCCCTAAACTCCTCGACTCTCCTCCAGCATTTCTCTTGCAAACTGTAGGATGATCTCCCACAGGGCTCCTTAAGGCTCGCTGGATGGCAGGAATGGCTGGGTGGATCAGTGTTCCGACTCAAATCTGTACTCAGGACAACCAAGAGATCGATCTTGTGGGAAAACCATATCCTGCAAAATTTACAAAAATGGTTTTGGTACCGGCGTCAGACTGAAGTTGACAAGCCCGCCCATGGAGAAAACACATAAAAATGGTCAAGTGCACGAAAGAAATCAGTCAGGAAATAACGGATACCGAATTCTGATAATGCTTTGGTGACAGTTCGCATATGGAACCGGTGAAGTCAAATGTTTCAAATTCATAAAAACAACGACATTCTTTTCAAAACCCATGTTACAAGACGTCTAGAAAAGTCAAGCAAAAAATGAGAATGAATCCATTGCCTTAAATGAACGCTGCAAACGCTAACTAGACTTATTCTATTCACTTCGACGCTCTCTCGAAGTTCTGAAAATGGGTTTGTTGTCATACTCTATTAGCAAATAGTAGCGATTATTGAAAAATAGAGGATAACAGAGCTATTCAGGTGGATCTGTCACAGAACGCCGGTCAGATTCTGCCACAATGTTGGCTCCACGTCAGTTTGCGCTAGATTTCAGTGAGTTACCGCTTTTGAGTTTTTGTCATAGGTAGGGATGGTAGAGATGTGTTAACCTTTTTCACCTTAACTATCCCTCGGTTCAGACGCTCCACCAAAGCCTTTCCACCAACCATCACAGGCTAGTCAGTCTTCAGGTAAATTTCCAATAATTAGTTTCAGAAAAAATGTTTTTTTTTGTTTATATTATACCGGACGAGTCGCCCGTCTTACACCGTGCCTCAACCCTTACAAATTAGTTAGAAAATGTAGTTGAGGAGGGGGAGGAGGCGTTGCTTTCATTTACCACTGAGCTTCAGTGCGGAGAAGGGTGGATAACCGACCTTTTGCAGACGTTTAGAACGCATTTCATGGAAAAGTAAAACGAGCGCATGCATCAAGGAACCGAACCTTGATGTCGTGCCTACTAGTCCACTACACTACTCGTTAGGCCACCGTTGCACAGGCAAGAGCTTTGCTCAACTCGGTGATCACTTCAGTGCAGTGGTATAACAAAGGGAGGCAGGCACCCGTAACTTTGTTTCCAGAATCGTTTCGCAGATTTGGAACACAAATTTGAGATCGGCGATCGAAACCGCCTACGGGGGTATATATCTCATCTTGAATGGCCCCTGCGACCAAGTATCCTTTCTTTGTTAGAAACATTCTCAACAACATATTTACTGGAAAGGTTACTCAATTCAATCATGAGCAGCTCAATTATGTCCAGGAATCAATTCAAGAAACTTTACTTTACTTTGCGTCTGGTCGATAACAGTGAAGATGCTAGAGGCGATCGCCTTTTCGAAATACATGTTTTTGAAGTTTTTTAGTGAAATTCATAAGGATCGAAGGATGAAATCTTTGGCTGCCGGCCCGTCCAGGGGGTGTGCTCCGCATTTGACTTCCATTCAGATTCTTAGTGATCAGTAGGATGAGTAGATTCCATAGTGAATCGGAACGACTCCCAAAATCCAGAATTTTTTGATATTGTCGTGCATTGGGCCTCAGGAAAGAAAATTGGATCAGACTTGTTGACGGACGAACCGTCCGAAATTTTGAAAGATTGACGAAATTACTTGTCCTGAAATCTTTCTTCACATTGACAGTCGACTCACCAAGGCGCTAGTGAGTAATATTCCTTTTATGTTAGAACATATGTACAGCAAACTAGCGCTTCCTCTTGATCAGGTGTGCTCTTTGTGATAGGCACATCAAATAACGGGTTAGTCATGGCAGGTATATTATCTACGTGGACCAAGAATTCATCATTTTTCGGTAATATTTACTCAAAAGTCACTACTATTTGATTTAACACCTGGGGTAATAAACTGGTTTCAAAATAATTCGGTGCTAAAATAATTAGCGCAAATGAGGAGCACTGTGAACTTTTTTCAGTTTTATGCATCGGGTTACAACACTCGACGAGCTGGATTAAATTACATGACACTGTTTTTTACAAATGTTTAAATTAACAAAATCTCTTGATCCATAGTCTCTTAACTGCAATCAGCCTTCCTCCACTTCCCGAAACTTTCTGACAAGAAAAATGCAAATCTCCTCGTTTTTGTTCTGCACCGTCGATGCAGGGATACGCTTTCTAGTATTTTCGTTGTTGCAGCTTATACAGCACTTGGCCGCACAATAACCGAAATCAAAGCAAGGAACACTGAGTCGCCGTTTCCTGAACGTGACATTGGCTCCCGAATAGGTTCACGGGTAGGAACGCCCATCGATCTGGGCTTGCCAAACCACAATATCAACACCTCGTTATCACGACCGCGAACGCCTCGTCGTTTGGAAACGGATAGAGAACGAGTAAGTGTTTTTCTTTCATCGCAATTAAGCGTTTGATTTTTCTAGACGTTGTTGCGATGAAGACCTCTTCAAATTCTCATTGTGAGTGCTGCTTTCCAAAAACAGCAGCGAAAGTGTTGGGGTGTAGAATCCGTCCTACATGTAAAGCGCTGTGTGCGGCTTGAATGTGTGTGTGTATGCGCGGGCATATGTGGGTGTGTATCTGTGTCTGTGTGAGGATATGTGTGTTCATGTGCGTGTATGTGTGCATATGGTGTCTGGATGTGTTAGAAGATATGTATGGTATATATGTGTGCACGTGTATTATTTATCAAGTAAATATGTACTATGCGTATGCATGTATTATTTGTGTATGTGCACATGTGTATCTGGGTGTGCGTACGTGTGTGTATGTATTTATGTATGTGTGTTCATATACAATGTGTGCAGTGCACACACATATGTGCGTGATTGTATGTGTGAAGATGTGTATATGTATGCCTGTGCTTGTATGTGTGCATATGTGTTTGCCTTTCCCTACTATCCTTATATATGCATAAGGATAAAAGGATAAAGTTTTCGGCGTTAATCGTCTGAAGGATGCGCCCCCGCACTGGACTTCCATTCAGAATCGTAGTGGCGTAATGAGTGCGTATATGACCTATTCAATGAATTGCGGTGGCCAGCCGATGTACAAGTCAGTGCTTTCATCCTCCCATACGAGTCTGGTACCAATTCGCCTACCCATAAGGGATGGAAAGTTCGTTGGCCTGGGCGGGCATCGATCCGGGATCCGAACCCCTGACCGTGCGTGTGAGATAGTGCACCACTTGCCACTACACCACCTCCGCCTACTATATACAGGGTGGGCCAAAATTATGATTACAGCGCGCGCTGACGTTCATAGCAAATTTTTTCTGAGTTCATAACAATTCACTGAACTTCTTCCATTCCACAAGGTAGCTTACATTGTTGCCTTTCTAATGATACTAAACTTTTGAAAGATTTTGAAAATAATATAGGCGTAACTAGTCCGTGAATCAAACGTTGCTTTGCATTTACAGGCACTTTTGGCACGGTGCATCTACAGACGAACTAGCGTAACTAGGCAGGTGGTGCATTCAACCATAAGACGCTCTCGAGAGTTGGGAACAATTGCAGATAGGAATGGTAAACCAAGGAGATCCGTGGTTATATTTAGGAGAAGTTTTAAGGAAGCAGGGCAAAGGTCCATGTAGCAGCAAAATTCATTCTGAGTCCAAAAAGGCTAAACGAATGGATATCTCACAAAATTTTCTGCATAAAATCGTGGAGCATCACTTGCACAACGAGACCCATATACGATCAGAAAGTGATTTCCCCAGTGAGCAGGTTAAAGATAAGAGAAAGGTTGGCTAACAAAAGCTGCCTGTCGCATCCGAAAAAATTGTCGTATGGAATTCCTGTTCACCGACGAAAAGATATTCCCAGTGAAATAGGCGCTCAATAAGTAGAGCGATAAGATTTATATGAAGCTTAAATGAATGAAAGTGATACAGTGTCTGGCTCACTAACTTTTTGTGATGGCCTGTGATAGCGTCACCGCCGAGGCAAAGACACCGATTATTCTCGTAAATTATGAAGTGAAAGTTGGTTAGGAGGCCTGTTTGATTTCTTCGTGCGCAATAGGACACTTTGGTGATTCGAACCGGTCATATTGTCAAGATGAAGCTCCAAACCGCAGAACAGAAATTGCCTAGAAATTTCGTAAAATGGGTTTCTTGACTTCATAACCTTCGATCAGTGACCACTCTGGAGCCCTGACCTAAATCCCATGGATGTCTCCATGTGGTCAGCCTCTGAGATGAAAGCATCCCTCAGTCCAAACAAGAGAAGAAATGATCTCGAAAATGCTTAGCAAAAAGCCGGAACCAACTCGATGACCCTAGCTGCGTGCAACCGTCAATGCCGTCCATCGTCGTCTCTGGGGTTGGGCGAAAGCAGAAAGCAACAGATCCCAGTGTCAATGTACAGTTTTGATAAGAAATTAGTGATAAACTCTTTAATGAAGTTGGTTTGCTCTATTGGCTTTCTATCCGTTTTCTGCGATGTGATGTCTGTGTAATCATAATTTTGGCCCACCCTGTATATACATATATTTATTTATTTATTTATGAAGCGCTTACGTCTGTTTGTCTTTCCGTCTGTGTGTGAGTCTGTTTGTTTGTACGGAAATTCGATACAACCTGAAAAACACCTGGAGAAGTCGGGTCAAGTTCGAAATGGGTTCAGCATAGGGTAAGTGCAACAAAGCACATGTGAGCCTAGCGAAGCTCCGCCTCCATAGGGCGTGCATGTGCCACAATTGAGCGGGGCCATGAGCAAATTCTTCTCATTCTTTCTCATAAAAGTCCAGACGCCGGAAAAAAATTGTACAAAGGTGTGAGATGGGTCAACAATTAAAATAAAGGAAAATCAGTGGCGGTGAGCGTTCTTGCAGTGGGCGGTACTCGCCAAGGGATCCATAACTCGATTCAACGAAGGCGTCGAGACCAGGAAAAAATACAAAGAGTGAGCAAGGTCTTATGAGTGCTGGGCATGCGTAAGCTCAGCGAAGCCCCGCCCACGGGGGGCGTGGCTTGCGTTGAAATAAAAGCTACCTTTCAGAAATGAATGTAACTTCGTTCGGAAACGTCCGGAAATGGGAAAAACGTGGTTAGACGTAATGGAACAAGTGTGGCCAAATCCTCGAAGTGTGTGGGATTGGCATTAAAGTGGGCGGGCTTAGATAAAAAGTTTATATTTCTGCTCAGAAACGTCCACATATAATACGTTACATGCGTAGCTCAACTGGTATACATATGTGTTTGTGTGCGTTGTGTGTGAAAGTGTATGGAAGTGTGTACGAGGGTGTATGTTTGTGCATGTACTTGTGGGTGGATGTGTAATAAGGTGAATGAAGCATAATGGATTGAATGAACTTTAGTGCTCATTGAGTGCAGTACATCACAAAAACGGCCTACGCCAAGTTTGATAATAGAACGGCCTAGGAAAAGGAAAAAAGAGTTGGGAACTCAAGCAGCCATTCCTTAAATGACAATTTTCAAAAACTTTCTAAAATTGGAAGGTTGGCTGTGATCCACCGAATGGAGTGAGCCATGCAGAAGTCCAGTCATGCTTAATCGAAATTCTACGGATGGTTTTTACTAGATCTTCTCCGATCGTGGATTACCCTAGGATAGCCCAAGCATGAACAAAAATGTTCGACTCCATTATTCAAGGACGAGTATACATATAATAATATTATTGTCATTGCCACTACACCAGCTCGTTCCTGAATCTCGAAATTTGATGGTTGCCGAGGGGACTGTAGTGGATAGTGGCGTGCTATCACTTACGCATGGTCCGGGATTTGAACCCACGATATAATCCTCATAAAACAACCAAGTTTTGCATCTCTCCGGGATCGTTGATTGGAATTGAATGGCGGTTAACCAGCGGCTGGTCACTGCAAATTATCGTACAGGCCACATACATATGCGTTCATTATGCCACTGCGATTTCGAATGAAAGTCCAATGGGCCATAGCTCGTACCTCAGATTAATTTACGTGCTTTATCCGTTATTTTTCAAATTGTCATTATTGTGTTTTCTCCTGTCACCACTATTCCTTTACTATGCAAACGCGAAAATTTCAGTCATTTTTTTCTTCCAGACGAGTATCGTATTTTTTTTTAGTTTCGTGCCGAACCGACGATTTTGGAGCATCCTTACCAGCATGCATTGAATGGAAAGTCATATAAGTGGCGCCTACAACCGTCACTAGACGACCGGCCAGCATCGGGACCGCGAACAACAAATAATGGTGGGTGGTGAGTGGTTTCCAGAGTGGGAATCAGTCGCTGACTGGTATTTAGATTGATTTTGATATTGAGCAGCAGGAGACATGTCATTCTGATTTTGGCCAGGAACAAAATAAAGCCCAGCACACCCCGTCTCTTACTGCGTTTGCTCGGACTATGCTACAAAGCACAGTTTCGCACCATGGCTTCCTTTCTGCATTCGATAAAGCTTATGATTTTCCAGCCAAACACTTGATTACGGGGCTTTCACAAGGAGAGGATCATAGCGGACATTCAAAATGAGATGTTTCCTGTCATCGATGTTTTCAAATGATGGTCTTAAACCATTCTCCAAATATTCCAAGCACTGGCAACAAAGTTACGGGGTCGTTCCCCTTCCCCTCCTCCCCCCCCCCCCCCCCTCCTCCCCTGAGTGATACATACCCTTTCTCATGATTTTCAAAGCCATGAAGTGAATACTGTTGTCGTGGAAAGAGATCCTGATATCGATTTCCGCCATAAGCTCCTCTCTCAATTTCCCAACTAGTCTCAAAAGTCTGATAGATCGATTCTCCCGTTTTCGCCTAACAGTTACAGCCACATAGATTATCGTAATCAGTCGACATCAGGCTAATTTGGAACATTCGGTCTGCCGGGCTTGAAATTCACCAATATTCGAGGACGAGTGGAGAGCGAGAAAAACATTGTTTGGAATGCATTCCAGTTCCAGTGTAGCTCAAATGTTGTCACTCCTTTTGGATCCGGGTGGTTGCTTTGAGGTATAAATGAATAAATAAATAATCATATCAGGAAGCCTGCAGTAAACACGAAGCGGGAAAGCGTTTGCAAGCGCTTTGTAAAAAGGCAAAGCGAGCACATGCATGAGGGAGTCGAAACTCTAGGCCCCTCCAATGAGCGGTCCCTGACAGTCGGACTACCCATTTCGCTCACGGGAACATCGTATCTTACTTTACATAATTCGCTAAGTGTGTCTGTTGGTGTGTCGGTGTGTTTGTGTGTGTGTGTGTCGTTGTGTATGTTTGACCGGAAATTCATAACTCCTGTTGTTCCCGTAGACCTAGAAAGCTCAAATTTGGTAGGAGTACAGGGGGCAGCATGGCAACACCTATGGTAGGTGGTAGCATCAGACTCCACCTATAGAGGCGGGGCGTGCGCGATAGAAATTTTAGGTCGCAAGTTCGTAAATCCTGTTCCAGTGGACCTAAAGCGTTCAAAATTGGTAGGAGAACAGGAAGCAGGATATTAACACTGACAATAATTAAAAGCAGTTGGTAAAGAGCCTTGAAAGGCGAGAGCCACAGGAATCGTTACTTACTTCATGTTGACGGCAGAGCTTTGGCACTTCGGATAACTGTTAGAGACTGATAGAAACTGATAGGAGACGAGTCAATAAGTCTACAACGTCTTTCATACTAACAACTGAGCATTCCAGTAGACAGTGCAGGGTGTGAAGGGACCGAAGTTAATTAGTGATAAGGACAGATAATAACAAGCGAGCAAGTGTTGCAATCCCCTTCGTGTCAACGATAGAACCTTTTCAAAGACGGCAATGTAGGATGTGGCGTTGTCGTAGGTTCTCTGTGACAGGAACTGATAACAACTGATAAGAACTGATAAGGGGCCTTAGAGAGCAAAAGGGTATTCATGATCAAACACTGATTCTTTAATGCTGTAAATGCTGTAATAGCGACCGTTCAAAGGCATTTCTCCATAACAAAACGAGTTTTTTTTTATTTTTTGTTATTAAACTACGACCGTTACGCATTAAGCTTTGTGACAAATGTAGTAGATAATGTAGTCCTGCTTTCAAATTAACTCTATCTGGATCTTGAAGTAATCCCGATCTATTTTAGCACTTTCCGAGGAGTGTCGATTTTGTCAATTTTTGTGTCATCTTTGCCACTTTTCGCTTTTCAGGGTGTGTGGGCGATTTTGCGAGTTTACGACGTGGCAGAGAATATGCCGTGTCAGATAGCGACACATCTAACCGAGTACGATACTATTCTGCTTCGCCGAAAATGCCGAGAGTAAGTCATAACCAAAATGGAAATCAGCCGCGGAAAGGGTGCTGTTTTCAGAAGCTGCAGGCAGTTCCCCCGCTTCCTTCTCCATCACAATTCACCTACACGCACCACAATGGAAGCACTAGGCTAGCAAAAACGCAGGGCACTTCGATGTCGCCACCACCGGACACAGAAAAGGTTAGACGGTATTCTCCGAGACATCCACTCGTTTAGGTTTTGTTCACGTCTCCAATTTTGGTTGGATTAAGAATTGATTTCAGACAATAGCATCCAAGGAAACGGTTTCGATCGGTGTTTGCACGGCCCCACCACCACCAGCAAAACCTTGCGCTGAATGCACGCCATTGAGAAAGGAGCTGCAAGAAGTGCTGAAAAGGTTAGTCTTTTGTCATGACTTCGAGCTGTGCTGTGCAGCATTCTCAAGAACGCTAGAGGAGAGATTCAATTGATAGGCTGGTCAGTATGATGTTTTTTTTCCTCCACTCCTAGTGGAGCTGACATATAATTATTTCTGCCGAGTCCCGTCTTTTCAGCTGCTTCCAACAATCAAATGAGTTCTTCATCTAGAACCTCCTATCCATAGCTTACCTTTTAATGATTTGTCGTCTTGGTGGAGTAGCGCCATGCACATCAATCTCTCGCTCTTTCTTAAAAAGTAATAAGTAGGAAATCACTCATACGGTCACATCTGACAATCGATTGATAACACCTAATCAAGTTTTGCACCCACTTCCACCCTTTCTCCGACATTATTTTTTGTGTTTGGAACATTCATCAGATTGCTTCGTTCTAGTGTGATTCATTTCAGGCTGGATATAGCAGAAGTTAAGCCTGAGGTATTCTGTACTGGTACGTTGACGGATGAAGTTCCTACTCCAGAAGCATTACCCAGGGTATCCATACAGTGCCACAGCATTGGTACGAGCACAGACCACTGCAGCACGGTCGAATGCGGCGTAGATGCGGTCGGCGCGAAGCTGGAGAATACAGTATGTGGCTTTCTGTGAAGGTTATGCTCAGGTAATTAAAGCTTCTATCTTTCAGGAATGTCAGACCAGCTCTGCATCAACGACGGAAGTGGGTGTAGCTACTGAGGCAAGTGTTGCCGATGTTGGCATGCAGATCGATGACCAGCTTATTCAAAAAACTAATTTTGGAGTAAATACTGATCCAGGTAAAAGTCAGCGCTAGTATCAGCACCATTTGTCATGCTATTCTTGCTTACCCATCACCCATTGCAAAGCAATGTTTGAGAGTTTTTTATGAGTTTTCAGTTGAAGAACCGTCATCCGTCAAGATGATCAATCAGTCGACTGCCATGGATGATGACTCTTTCGTGCCGGCTTTTAATCATCAGGCTACTACTGCCGTGGATGAGTTATCCCCAAAACGCCTAATGACTGACCAAGAAACTATGACGGTTAAAAAGTATTATCGGAACATTCCCAGCCAGACGACTATCGCAGAGGAGGCGATGGAGGAAAAAGTTAGTTTGATTTCATTTTTTTTTTCGGCCAATTGCTTTCACTGTTGTCCTACAGTTGGTGGCTACTAGCGCCAAAATCTCTGCAGCAGCCACGTCGAGTGACGCTGAATGTCAGACGGAAACAGGTGGGTAGTTAATCGATGGCCTCACTCAGCGCTAGGTATCTATGGACTGCCATTCAATGATCTTCAGATTCCACTGTGGATTCGACCGCTTCTGATGACGTCATTGGTGATACGGTGGTCGAATGCTCAAGATGCAGAATGCGAGAAGAGGCATTCACTAGGAACGTTGGTGTGGGCGCATGCTCAGTTTCGGATAAGGTAAACTGAAAGTGAAGTGAATGGCGTTGTATCCTTCTCAGCCCAATATGCTGGAAATATTCAGGGAAGGTGGGCCCCGCATCGCGCAATGCAATGTCGAGTTCATTTTTAGACACCCCTATTCTCTAAATTTATTCGCAGCTGCACACTTAACAATGCAGTGGGTGAAATTTTGTCCGAACACCCTTTTCGTTTTCGTTATCCCGCTAAAACCCTAAGTGGACGTGTTTAATTAGGGCGACCTAGCTTAGAAGTTCTGCAGGTAATCTCTTTTTCTTCGCCATCTAAAAACACGAACGACAGACCAGATCTCGTTGCAGAACCAGCGGCCTTCGCCTTCTACGACTTCAAATCGGCCCTTATTGCTTGCTATCAGCCCTTGCCATGCTCATCGTCGGCCCCTTCACATCCCCCACCACTTACCGAAGTGCCTAGTCTCACCGTAAAGACGAGGGGCTTGACGGACCCACTGGCTATTGCAATCTAAAGCTCTCTATTTAGCTAATATCAACGGTTATACTTCCCTATCTCGGTGTTCCTATTCTTTCGCCTACATCACTTCTAAAGTTGAGCGGTCTAGGGACAGGAATCGCGTATTCCCGGCCGAACACACATACATGCATACACACATGAAGACATACATAAACACACATATCTCTCTTGGTCGTTTACGGATCTGATAGCACTACATTGGTATAGGGAACGACACAAATTCATCAGAGCGAGTTTTCTCAGACACCACTTTTATCGTTAACTGTGCTTTTGATTCTTGTGCGGCCGTGATTGTTGTTGGCAAGCTACCACCGAACATCATGTCTTATAGGTCTGCATCGAATGTGACAAGGCGACACCGGAAGAAGTCGACGAGAACGATGTGCCGGGTTTCAAGGTTTGAAAAAAAAAGACTTTTTCGTAATGATTTCTTCTGGATAACCCTTTATCCATGCTCGTTTGCCATTTGTATACACGAGTAGCTCACTTCAAGGGATGGGATATTCGCTTCACATGAGGTGCAATTACCTTCTCTAACCTGTTTGTTTTTGGCAACGAAGGTTCTGAAAAGACGGTGGTATCCTCCTACAATGGTGGCTTTTTCAGGTCGAGAAAGATGACAGTCGTTCAAAAGAGTTTGATCGAGCTCGGGTCGAAGCCGTGAAAAAACTGCTAACATCCGAGCAGAAGCAGCCATTTGTACGTGGAACGGCGGTCTCACGCAGTGCTCGGATGGAAAGAGTCACGGGCGATGATCTCGAGTACATCACTACTAAGAACAGGGTCAACCAAAACTCCAATAATGCTAATATCTTCTAATAACATCTCAGTGGGAACGGCACAAGTTCTCTTATTGAGTTCTTTTTTATAATTCAGGCATTCTCTGAAAGTCCACAAACACCGACGTCCACGCCATCTCGCGAAAATAAAGATGCGCTGAAAACCAAAGTTGTTCTCAAAAAGGTGATTCCTGCGTAGTCTTGGTAACTTGTGAGACAACTCAACTCTCACCGGCAGCATTAAAATTTAAAATACATATATCTCTTTTGTATCGTCAGGAAATTCCATCACCGCCGTCGATTGTTCCCGATCCGGTACCAGCTAGGATACCACGGCCGAAAGTTAGTAAGTACGTAGCACCGGCTGAAAATGCAGAGACACCGGACGAAGAAGAAGAGGCTGTCGACCGATTAACACCGCTGAGAAGTGAGCTGCGAAGTCTTGGGAGGTGAAAAGCCGAGATCAAATCTCAGTGCTTGGAAGTAGCACAATTATTTTTTATACCTAATGTTGCTGTCAATAATTCCTCGTTTACAGATGGCCACGATCGAACGCGCAACAGCCCTACTCACCCTACAAAGATGGGAGGTGCGTATCCGACCACCGCTTACTTGATGATCCATTTATTTATTGAATCATCGTTGCTTCTTTTCAGTGACTCCGATGAAGAATCGGACGATTCCGAAGGAAGCTATGACACACATGAGGATGGAGTCGACTATGAAGGTTAGGCATGAAATAGATCGTTATAAAGCTTCGTCAATTATGTTATGCATGCCTACGACGTGTATCGACATCATTGACTATTACAGAGTCGCCATACGAGATCACCATCCCGATGCGAGAAGCGATGGAGAGTCTTAACTCCCATCTTTTGCAGCCTGGAACAATAACGCCTGAAACAGCGGTGAGATTACTCACTGTGTTATGAAGTAGAGGGCTACTGCACTTGAAGGGATACGATTTCTCTTCAATAATTCATGTCTGCTGATGAATGTTTAGATGTCCCCTAAACGTGTCCAGGCTTCGTTGTCTGAAAATACACCAGTTCAAGACGGGTTGTGGTTAAATGGAAGAGTCCTTTTTGATAACACTGTTCACGAAAGACGATCAAGGGGCTTCCAGTAAGGACGTCTTACATACACGCATAGCTGTTATGCAATATGACCTTGACGAATATTTAAATTAAAGGCACCGTTTACTATAAATTTAGGGTACCTTTTTTTGACGGGAATTGATAGAACTATGTACTCTAGAAAAAGCGATAAAGGACAAGGATAAAGTTTTCGGCGTTAATCAATCCCGTCTGAGGGATGCGCCCCCGCACTCGACTTCCATTCAGAATCGTAGCGGCGTAGTGAGTGCGTATGTGGCCTATACAATGCCTTGCGGTGGCCAGCCGATGTACAAGTCAGTGCTTTTATCCTCCCAGACGAGTCTGGTACGAATTCACCGACCCCGGAGGGATGGAAGGCTTGGTCGGCCTAGGCGGGCATCGATCCGGGATTCGAACCCCTGACCGTTTGTGTGATATAGTGCGCCACTTGCCATTACACCACCTCTGCCCCGAATAAAGCGATAACAACGAAAAAAGCGCAAAAAACGATGAACAAAAAGAAATAGAAAGGGTCAAAAAAGAGCTGGAAAGGGGGTTGGACGAATTTCACATTGGAAGTATGGCGGTTAAGGGAGTGTTCGGGCGAGTGCACGAAGGCGACGCAATGTCTGCAATAGCAGACAACACACCCAATTTGCCTGAAAATCTGACTGGCAAACTCTGGCAATTTGTCAACCAGCTTATCGATTTTTCACCAACTTCGCTCCAATGCGAAAGTGGTGAACGGCAATTAGATTTCGTAGTCAGCCTAGCGAGGGGCGGAGGGCGACCGTGGCTCGCCCTCCGGCCACTTATTGTGCCCTAGACCGTTTTCCGACCTCATTCCTGCACAAATGGTATCAGAGGGGGCGTCGAATTCAAACCATGTGCAAATCTCCGAAACCATTTTTTTCGTGATCAGTGCCTTTAATGAAAGGTCGGGAACGCCGCTTTGCCGCTTCACACAATAATAGCTCTCTTGTCAGGATTGGGCTCTGAAGTACGTGCAACATGAGTGGCTGAAGTGCACAGCTCGCAAAGGCAGTAAACCTGAAGACGTCGACCTTCTCATAAAACAGATCAGGGAGCTCTCACCAGCTCTTTTGAAGGTTATCGTTAACATTACAGACCAGAACGTGAGTTGTGTAGTGTTATCTAGTTTTTAGACTGCAGTATTAATCAATAAAACAAGTTAAGGGTAACACAGCGCTTCACTATGCTGTATCGCATGGTAACTTCGGTGTCGTATCGTCTTTATTGGATTCAGCTGAATGCAAGTTGAATTTGGCGAATCGAGCGGGCTATTCTGCAGTGATGCTGGCGGCGCTGAGCTCGTTGGAAAACGATGTGGAGAAGGCCGTCGTTCAGAGGTAGTTTGAAAATTTTCGTCGAAGCTTGTATAACCAATTCAAATTTGAGGCTCTTCGAACTGGGTGATGTCAATGCACGTGCGCAGCAACATGGACAAACAGCATTGATGCTGTCAGTGTCTCACGGGAAAAAGGCCACTACAGAATTGCTGCTAGCCTGTGGTGCCGACGTGAATCTTCAGGTACTGGGTTATAAAGTAGGTGACTGTTGGGAGTCCAGGACAGGATGACGGCAGGAAACCAACTAAGGCTTTTAGCCGAGTCGTAGCGTGCAGGAAGACAACTAGCTGAGAATGATTAAAAATCGTTAATGTGTTGGGACTTCCAACATCGCGAGATATCCCGCCCCATACTACCGAATCCATTTGATTTAGGATGAAGAAGGTTCTACAGCTCTCATGTGCGCTGCAGAACACGGTCATAAGGACATTGTCAAGCTGCTCCTTGGACAACCGGGAATTGATGCCGCTCTGACAGACTGTGTGAGTACTTCTATTAAAAGTAGCGAAGTAGTAGCTGGTTCATTGCATTTATTACATTCATTTATCTTCCAGTCGGGTCGCCCGGCTTATGCCAGCCTCATTTTTCACTTTTACCATGGAGTTAGAAAATGTAGTTAGGAAAAGGGGCATCGCTGTTATCGAGTTCTGAGGACTTGATTGCATAAAAGAAGGAGTAGCCCTTCTTGCCAGTTCTTAGGGACGATTCTAAGCGGAAGAATATAGTTTTCAACCAAGTCTCAGGAGGAGAGGAGCGCCGTGGTAGGGGTAGGACGATTACCTCGTACAAAAAGCTAGGATGGTGTATGAATTGAGTATTCTACTGACTCACCCACCCCTGTGCTCCTCCCCTCCTAAAACCTAGGTCTAAACTACATATGTATATTCTCGGCTAAGGAGCTCCTGAGCACGATTATAGGCTCTTTATCTGCGCTCTAGCACTCAATGTCTAAAAACAAGCGGGGGTGCCTCAACTACATCATCACGTTTTTAATTCCACGGTATCCACTCTACTACCTTGACCTATCCACCAGGCTAATTCCTTGCATACAAGAAGAAAATGTAGGATAGAGCTGGTAGAGCTAGTTTTCCAACTCATTACTTTTACCATAATTATGAAGTTTCGCGGACGGTCAGACAGACAAACCTAGAAACACCCAAGACGACAAGCCGACACCCCAAGTTACTGCTTTATTGATAAGAGCGATTGCCACAGCGGATGTATACTTATCTAATGACACAGCAAGTGTAAGGCAAAAAGTTAAAGGTTTAGGTAGTCTCCATTTAACATTAGTATGGCATATATAGTATGCATCACAATAAAGCAATGTTTAGAGAGTGTTATAGAGTACAATGGCTACAAAGAAAGCATGGAGGGATGGAAGCGGCGTGGGGGAGGGGGCGGGAAGGTAAGGGGAGGTCACCCGAGGGAACGTGGTGCCCCGGCCAAACACTGCGAGCAGCTAGGAGGAATCGTAGGTCCGATACCAACTCAATAGATCCCCCAACCTGTAATATTTATAGCAAGGATTTTTTATATGTAGCAAAGATTGTGTAGCTTTCTGCATGATCATACTCATAAGGAAACACTAGACAGTCTCGTTCGCTACTTATCTCACACAGCGTTTGACAGCGGATTTTCCGCTTCTGCAGGGCATCCTTTTAGGTCCCAATCCATGAGTCTTAATCATTAGCTTACTCAAGTTCACCTTTACGTCGTCATTCTCTTGTGACTGGTTCCTGCTACTGTTTGTTATGTCCTTCTAACTTTGTTCATCACCACGTACCTAATTTAGGATTCCGCCATCACTCACCGTTCTTTCTTTTTTAAAATGTTTCGTTAACAGGATAGCTCCACTGCGCTCTCCATAGCTGTTGAAAACGGCCACAGAGATATCGGCGTGCTCATCTACGCTCACCTCAATTATAGTCGAGTGGATACGATTCAGGAATCTTGTTAAATCGAATATGAGTTTCTCACAAAATATGGCTCAGTTGCAAATTTTGATTGAATTTCTTTGTTGCTGAGTTTTTACTTTCTCATGCAGCTCATTCATTTTGTTGTGTGCCTAAATCATCACTCGATCTATTGTTCTGCTTATATTACTAATTTCGTAGGACTGGACGTATGTGGTACGAGTTATGGGAGAGATGCTTGTCTTCTTCATTGAAGATTAGAGCCTTGTCAGTGCTACCTCTATATTTCCTTCAACTCGATTCTTGTTTTATTACTTCGTTCTTGCAAACGACTCGATCATCTCGAAGGGAGTATAGGAAAGTTCACAGCTATTTCAATCACATTTACCTTACAAATTACCCAGTTGGGTTCCGCACTCTAGGCTATGGTGGATTATGAGTTCATGCACAAAGTTTGGAAACGCTCAGATGGCCGCGGAAGAGCCTCCTCCGTCTGATTCGTCCTAACCTTTATCACGGTCTTTTGGAGCAAAAAAATCAAATTTTTGCTCATGCGCCCCCTGTTCCTGTGGATTTTCCGTCTTCTGGTAGCAGAGCTTTCCCGTGCTCACATGTGCTCTTTTACTCTTGCCCGCTGTCCCAGCCATCCCGAAACTGACCCGACTCCTTCAGGAAGTCCGAAATTCGTGACAGACGGGCAGGCAGAAACGAATTCTTTATATATAGTGAATGATGACTTTATATATAGATGGGGGGAGAATCCTAATAACGTCATCGATCTAGATTGTAAATTTCTAATCTTGACTACTCCCACCTCAATGCGAGCGCCGTCAACATTTTAGGTTTGACCACATCTCCTCTACAACCTCTGATACTTTTCCCCGCTCTCAGAACGTTTCTGAACACAGTTGTGCAGTCAAATATTTTGGTTCTCGGCCACGCCCAGCCTGGTACAACCCGGTCCGCTTCAGGGATTCAACCGCATTTCTTTCATTACCTCTGATCGCGTTTTAAAACATATCTAAACAAAGTATTGAATTTTCGATCATAACCCAGCCCACTGTAGTCGAAGCTCCCCGGAGCTTCTGCATGCAAAATGCCTTGCCCACTTCTTTTATTTTTTCTGACCTGTACGCCACCGTTGAGTCGAATTATGAACTTGTGTGGAAAGCGCCACCCACTGCTAGAACGCTCCGCCCGCCGTTGGGGAGTATTCTCCATTCACTTGCTGACTCATCACTCATCTTTGCCCATTTTTTTTCCAGCGCCTGGGCTGTCATAAAGCCTGCTCAAAAATATTGTCCATGACATCGCCCACTTCTCTGCATGTCCCGAACCCTGTGAGCGGAGTTTCGCCGAGCTCACACTTGCTGGTCAAATTATGCCCAACCCATCCCAAACCTGACCCGACTTCTCCGGGTGCTTCTTCGGGTAAAATCGAATTCCGCGCAAACAAACAATCAAGCAAACACATAGACGAGCGGAAAGATAGACAGACAGACCGACAGACAGACAGACAGACAGACAGACAGACAGACAGACAGACAGACAGACAGACAGACAGACAGACAGACAGACAGACAGACAGACAGACAGACAGACAGACAGAATGACAGACAGACAGACAGACAGACAGACAGACAGACAGACAGACAGACAGACAGAATGACAGACAGACAGACAGACAGACAGGCAGACAGACAGACAGACAGACAGACAGACGGAGGCGAGCGGCATATGTTCCTGCTTTTAATACAATAAGAGCGGCTCCACCTCATGAAGTAGTCGTAAATGATCATTCTTGTTCAAATATTCCTTACAAGCTTGACACCAATCATAGGATCTACACACCCGACACAAGATTTATGGAACAACTAAAATTTTGTGCTATACTAATCATTAACAACATATTCGTGAGTATGTCATCCTCTGGGCATTTAGGGCGGAACAGAGCTTTCTGCCAAAAACTCCCATACAATCCGTTCATTTTCCTTTCCTCTTTTCTATTTGGTCAACGTGTTTGTACCTTTTTCATGCGGCGTGCTGCAGCTGCAACTTGGGGACATTTGAATGTATTTATTGTTTGTGTAACCTTCTCTTATGATTCTGAATTTCTTGTCACCCTCTGAAGCTTCCACGCAAGTGGAAAAACATATGCCCCTCCTGTGATGGTTACTTTTTTATCGGAGGAAAATTCACTTTCACCCGCAGAACGAAGAAATGGTGGCTAAAAGGAAGGCAACCATTCACACAAGAGTCGATACAGTTCTTCTAGTATTTTTAGCTAATGAACAATCATAGTATGCCTCTACGATTCGGCTCGGTTCATTAGCATCTTTTGCCGTTTGTGCCTTTTTCATCTAATTTGTGATATTTATTTTATGACATTGGATCATGTACGAGTATTCTGAGTGATATGAATTATGCTGATGATAAAAGAGATCTGTATTGTTTCCACATGTCATGTTCTATTTTCTTGGAGCGTCCCACGCCTGACTGGATTTTGATTTGAGACCCTTTCACCATTTTACTGCGTTCCGTAAATTCAGTAGTACAGTAACCAATAAGTGAAAATTTTCGCCCTTGAAATATGGCAGGCACGAATCTATCTGGATTGGAACGATTGCTATTGAATCGAATTGAAATCGATAATTACAGAAAGGCAAGCGAGAACACTCAGTTTGTACCCTTATGAACAAATATTAATTCATGCCGGGTTCTGCTCGAGTTTTTTTTTGTTGAAGCCGTTTTTATTTATTTATTTATTTGGTGCTTAGGTGCGCGAACTACATGATCCCATTAATTCAACAACCCGCAACCAAATGAAAGTAAAACATGGTTCAAAACAAAAGGAAGGAACATCTCCAGCCAGGTGTGCAGGGAAAAAAATGAAACAAAGCAGAAGTGCAATACAGAAAGTTTAGATAGGTAATAAGAGCTGTATGGTAGTTGAAGAGCAACCACTTTGATTTCAGTAGGCAGATGACGCTGGGGATAACATCACTCCCAGACAAACAATAGCATACCTGTGGAATCGGAGACCGAATTTTTGAATGCTAGGTATTCCCTAACCCTAACAATTCTGCCTTCGACCTGTCATTACGATTATCACAGCCTTAGAAGAATCATCCGGTCGGGATGGAAAAAAGTAGTGCAAATTCAGTTCTGGTGCAGGGGACTCATGACCTATCTTAATGAGCCTCTTAATTTTGAAATTGGCGCGCGGATGATGTTTGCCCATTACCACTAATATTGCTTTCGTTATACACAAAAGTTCTATGTTTTGTTCCCACGTTCACTGCGCCGCGTGAATACACTGGTGTGCAAAACTCAGGGACGAAAGCTTCCGATTACTACACCTCTGCCAGACGACAGAGCTCGATGAAATTTACGTACTAATAGAGGATCATTATGCTATTGCACAGTAAGAAACTAGCAGAAAATCGAGATAGGACGAGCAAATAAGACTTTTATTGAAAAGTGCCGATTACACGTAGTTTCTCACAACTTATCCTAGTAGTTCCAAAAAAGCAACGAGGTTCCTAATAGAGTGTGATCACCACGGACAGCAGTTGATGCTCTGCAACGCGATCCCATACTTATCACGAGGTTGGAAATGAGTCATTGTGGTAGGGCATTCCACTCCTGACAATTGACAATTGCTGGATGGTCAGGGGTCCGGGAACATCTCCACGAAGACGGCGTCGCGCACGCCGCACCCGCCGCGTATCGCAGTATTGCGATGGAAGATTGGAGCGCGCAATTTGTGAGGTAGGGAGTCCTTTGATTATTTGAATTGGCTGGCCGCTCCCTTCATTTCCAATGCGGTATCGCTAATACAGGAGAAGTCATTCTAATTAAACAAGTCTAATTTACATAAAAAAAACAAGAAAAAGAAAGATAAAAAACAATCAAAACCAATAAAAAAGAAAGGCAACCAACGAAAAATATTGCGTCATATCGATTGGCGGGAGGCGGGGTGAGTACGGTAATTGCAGTGACATTTGCCGAGAGAGTGCCGCAATTGGGGAAAAGTTCCGTTACCCGGATGGTCAGTGGTGTATTTGGACGTGCTGCAATGCCTCTACCCAGTGCACCCTACACGTGGTCGATGGGATTCAGGTCGGGGAAACGGGCAGGCCACTCCATTCGCTTGATAACTTCTTGTGTCAAGAGCTCTTCCACCTGAGCTGTTCGACAGTCGCGCATTGTTATCCATAAAAATGAATTCAGGGCCCACTGCAGAGAGGGGTTCCTTTTCACAGTAATGCCGACTGTTAAGGGTCCCACGCTCAAAAATCTGGAGGTCAATACGGTTACGGATGTCTCCCCATACCATAGCATCTTGGCCACCAAAACGATCAAGTTCCACAAAGTTTCTGGGAGACAGGCGTATCCCTACCTCTAGCCATGAGGGTGCGTTCACAATCACTACTCAGACTGAATCTGCTCCCATACGAAAAAAAAGCAAACATCCCCATTCCAGATCGGCCCATTCGCTATGCTCCTGGCACCACCCTAAACGGTCTCGCCAATTCGCGAGGGTCAAAGGAACACTATGTAGTGGTCGTCGGCCGAAGAGGCCGCAACCGTGCAGTCGTCGTGCTACTGTAGTGCGTGGGATGGCTTGCTTTGAAATCCTGTTAAATGACATTGCAATCAAAGAAGCTGACTGACTTGTATCTCTTCTTGACTGCTGCACAAGGTAGCGGTCATACCTTAGTGTAGTTGTTCATGGTCGACCACCTCCTCTCCTTTGTGCAGCAGTACCAGAGATTCGGAATGCTCTCCGTGCACGTGAAACAACGCTGTGAGTGATACCAGATTCCTGAGCTGCACTCGTCATGGTTCGACCTTTATCTAGTTTCCCGATAATCCTTCCTCGTGCCAGGTCACCCAGCCAATGTCTGCGAGATGTGATGTATAGAAGGATAACACCACAGTACTTGGTAGCGACTGGCTGATTGACAAAAAAAAATTTTTTTCGTACCTATCAGCTGCCTCGAATTGTGCGGGTAGCCATATTTCTCGCTTTACTTGAAATACTCCTCCACGAAGGAATGTCTAACTTCCTGTGCATAACCGTCATAGGTCTGGCAATATAATCCCACACTTTCATTTATTTCCACCCAGACCTCGATGTTTTATGTTACATTATCCATCTCGTCCTTAGGTTTTGCACACCAGTGTATTATATGTGAACCCATGAATGACCCTGAAACTGCAACTCTTACTGTTTCTGGAGAAGTCCCTTAATGAAAGTTGTGACAAGTATTAATCGAACTTTGCATACGACATGAAATTTCAAATAGGAGAGTGCTATGTTTTTAATCTTTATTTTTTGGAAAAGTCTCACTGGCCTACTTCGCAAAAAGATACCTCCACAAAAAAGCAATAAGTTAAACATTGAGAGATCAACAAAAATGACAAACCACGAGCTCAATAATCTATTGACCCTCCATTCCTCCGAATAAGTTGGAAGATGTGGTCGTCCATGCTTGCAAAAGATTGTCGGTGAGTTTGATTACTTTGGTGTTGATAATCGCTTCTTCGAGCTCCTCGACGCTTCCAAAGTTTTCATTCATGCACATATTTCTCACCATGAACCGCCATAGGTTTTCCATTGGCTTGAGGTCAGGATTCACCCCTGGTCAAAAGGACGATTTGATAAGCCTTCATCATGTCGGGCGCCTTGGCTGGCGTGTATCGAGCGTTATCTTACATAATAATAAAGTTTTGCCGTGGATTTTTTCAGCAAAAGAGAAGAACGCTTTGTGCCTCATGGCAGCTTGACGGCCGCAGGGAGTCATATTTTTGATACAAAGCATAATTTCTGTCGCCTTTTCAAGGTAATTGCGGTCCAAATCATCACTCGCGTCTCTTGAACTTCCGTCCTGAAAAGAAATGTTCTCCTGCTAAGATCGTAACAGTAGGGTCGATTGCTGTCCTGTACGTCGCAGTTTAACTTTTTTCGTCGGAAAACCAATCTAGAGAGAAATACATGAGAAACCGACCACTTTCTTCCAGACAGATGTAATAGTGCGAAATCGACTCGGTTTTCCTGATGATTCTTCCTCATAAACGCGCTTTCCTCATATTGAGGAAGGTTGGACTTGGACTTTGATACACGGATAACGGTTGAAACATCGATTCGACAGAAGATTCTATTTCCGCGCATGATTTCCGCGAGTTCGATGCTTCTCCTAGAATCCGTCGTATCCCTGCCTCGCCTCTGTTTTTCAGAAACTTGACCTTTTTCGAATTACGACACTGGTTTCCCCTCAGCCATGACCTAGAAAATAAAGGCATTACGTTAAAAGAGCAGTTATATCAAGCTTACATATTATAAAAGAACGCGAGAAAACAGGTTGTGCATATCTTTTGACATAATAATGCGATTTTTCCAAAAAATGCAGATAAAAAACATAACGCTCTTCTATTCGAAATCTGGTGTTGTGTGCAAACTTTGATCAATATTTGTCACAAGTTCCAATTGTGGGTCCGGGAACTTCTCCCCTAACACGGCGTCGCACACGCCGCACCCGCCGCCTATCGCAGGATTGCGATGGAAGATTGGAGCGCGCAATTTATGAGGTAGGGAGTCCTTCAATTATTTGAATTGGCTGGCCGCTCTTTTCGATTCCAATGCGGTCTTGATCGTCGTTTATATAGGAGGAGTCACTTTAATTAATCAAGTCTGATAAACATAAAAACTAAAAAGAAACAGAAGAAAAAACGATAAAATCCAATGGAAAAGCAAGCCAGTCAAGGAGAAATATCGCGTCCGATTGATTGGCGGGAGGCGGGGTGAGTACGGTAACTGTAGTGATATTTGCCGCATGCCGCAAGGGAGAATGCCGCGACAGGGGAGAAGTTCCGTTACCCTACAATTGTAGACCTTTCCAAAAACATCGAAAGCCACGAGTACATATCTAAGCAATGCACAGGTGAAAGTATTTTTGTAGGTGCAGCGAATGCCTGCTTATGTCGAAAACCTTGTTACGTGTTGATGGAGAGTAGTACATCCGTGTCGAAGAAAGCGAGGAAGTCTGCAGGACGTAACGCTTCCTGAAATCGGTGAAATTGGTGATATTACTAGATTTTTCATAGAAACTGTGCGGAAGGAGTATTAGGGGGGAGCTCTGAGTCGTATGCCATCTCGTAAAGGGCCGGTTGCAAGTCTTGAATTCAGTCGCGACGTCGAAAATACCTTCGTTCTTCTCAGGCTTGCTGTCTGAGTGGAAATCCATAACTTCTGATCCCGTGGACTTGGAGAGCAAAATCAGTAGGAGAAGGCAGGGTGGGAGCACTGACAAAAGTAGAGGCCACTTACCAGTTAAATCCTAGCGCCTTTGTTATTTACGATCTAGTTTTGACTTTTGATATGTTTAATTCGACAAGAAGGGTAAGTGGTGTAATTATGAGGAGATACCGCCCGGAAACTGCCGGGCTTTCCTCCTTCGACAAAGTTGTAGTGATCGGAAAACTCCCTACTCTTTCTTTGAGGCAAATAATAATCTTCTGTTAACGAAACTTGACACAGGATTAACAGGGCATGGCAAACGGTATTCAGTGTAGGTCGGTGTTTATGCCTTTAATTGGAACTCCCGAACTTTCGCTATCGTTCTTAAAAGTGAATACCCATTAAAAACTCGACTGTTGGGTAACTGATCCGCTATCTCCGATCCAGTTACACTCTATATCAAACACAAAAGTAGCTATGCTGCTGGCAATCGAGAAAGGGATTGATCTAGTTGCAATATGCGCCACAGTGCTGATGTATGTCCTGTAAGCGTCGATTGATGACTAGATCCCGTCACTTAGTCTCTACTAGGGTTGCCTTTTATATTTTGAAATTTGGCAAGACTAGTGTAGCAATCTAGCAACTGACACCACTATCGTAAAGTTTGACTATTTTTAGGTTACGTTGCGAAATTTGAGCGCGATTTGTTTTGTTTACACTAAGTTATAAGATTTTGTTTAGGCCAGGTTATGGGGTAGAACCGTGAGCATTTTCGCGCGATTATTTTCCTCAACTTTCGACGTGGACTATTTCAACAACAATGCACGGATGAACTCAGTTCAATTTTTGGTGATGAGGCTTCATCCAAGACCAGTGTTTATCGATGGTACAGTGAGTTCACCCGAGGTCGTAGTTCACTCGAAGAAGAATTTCGTGGAGGTGGTCCAAAATCAGTTGTTGTTCCGGAAACCGTTGATACTGTGCACAAACTGATATTGCAAGACCGTCATGTGGCCTATCGTGAGATTGGGACAACCTTAGGCATTAGTGGGACCAGCATATATTCAATTTTGCATGAACGTTTGACTGTAAAGAAATTGTTTTTGAAAAATTTGTCGATCCTCCAGAAAAGGGACTCGTGTCGATTGATCGAAAGAAATGCTCAAAAAAATACGATCGCGGTGCTTCGAAACACGTCTATAGCATCGAAACAGATGACGGATCATGGATTTCTGCCTATGAGCCCGAAAGGAAACAGCAGACGACCGTATGGGTATTCCAAGATGAGCCACATCCAACAAAAGCCGTCCGCGCACCAAGCACTTCCAAGCAATTAACCTCCTGTTTCTTTGGAAAAACTGGGCATGTCGGAACCGTACCACTAGGACAAGCAGAACAGTTAATTCTGAGTGGTATACCACCATTTGTTTGTCAGTTGACTTTCAAAAAATCAGGGAAAAAAATTGCTGCAGACGGAACACTCTTCACCACGACAATGCGAGCTCCCACACATAGGCTCAAACAACTGCATTTTTTACCAGTCAAAACAACGATTTGATAAGTCATCAGCTATATAGTTCTCCGGTGACTTCTTCTCATCCCGTACGTAAAAAATAAAATGGGAAGTCAACGTTTTTCGACACCTGAAGAAGCCGTTGATGCGTTCAGAATCCATGTTTTAGAGTTACCTACATCAGAGTGGCAAAAGTGCTTCGAAAATTGGTTCGAGCCCATACAAAAGTATATAGATCTTAATGAGGAGATTTTTGAAAGGCAGTAAACCGGTTTTCAATAAATAGTATTTGTTTCGGTTCTCAAATCTCAAAATATAAAAGGCAACCTACGTAGCAAATTGGTTGCACCTACTACACAAGAGCTAAATTATGATTGCTTAGTATACATCAATGCCATGATCTTTACTGCATTAGTGCTATTACACTAATAGTTTCTGAGTTTTCTCCCTCCTATTACAGTTCACAACTCGAATGGTGATCTGGGGTTTCCGGGTCCGGAATCTTCTCCCCGAAAACGGCGTCGCGCACGCCGCACCCGCCGGGTATCGCAGGACCGCGATGGAAGATTGGAGCACGACATTTGTGAGGTAGGGAGTACTTCAATTATTTGAATTGGCTCGCCGCTCTCTTCAATTCCCATGCGGTCTTAATCGTCGCTGATATAGGAGGAGTCTTTCTAATCAATCAAGCCTAATAAACATTAAAACGAAAAAGGAAGAACAAAAAACAATCAAAATTGGTCAAAAAAGAAAGGCTGCCAATGAAAAATATTGCGTCCTATCGACTGGCGGAGAAGCGGGGTGAGCACGGTAATTGTCCTGGCATTTGCCGCATACCGCAAGGGAGAATGCCGCAACCGGGGAGAAGTTCCCCCACCCGGGGTTTTCATATGACTCTCTTTCTCGTAATTATGGTAAGTTTTGCGAACGTTCAGCAGATCGGCAAAGTTACAAGCAGACAAACTAACGACACAAAAGTAGGTGCTTTTTCAATAAGAAGTGTTTGTATCGCTTCGTTTCTTGTTTTACAAGTGACAGCATTAAGTTGGTTTTAAACATCAGATGCGACTGTGAAACCACTGCGACCCCTGGCATAAAGCCAATTGTCGACAATGACATGTGAGCCCGTTGTCTCTAGCAACCCTTTCCACTCACTTATCTCAATTAACATTCTTTTTGCTGCCTCGCCTCTACACAAGTCCCTTACTTGCCTCACTGTTTGCTCCGGAAGGTGTCACAGAGGGGGCGTTGTAACGCACATCTAATGAGATTCAGAACAGGATTTTCATAAATTGGGGGTTAGGTGCTTCCGTAAAACTTCTCTTGAAAAAACGGTTCTACTATAAAACGGAAGAATAAGAATAAGGTAGGGAAACTTATGAGGTTTGAGCAGTATAGTGAAGATGTTCTCGGAACTAGGCGGGAGGCGGGCTTCCAATTCAAGGCATTGTTTTATATGATGTCGGAATCGTATCAGATGAAGTATATAATTCATATTTTGGTTCGACCTAACTTTTTAACCTCCCTTGCAAGTTTATATACACACCCTTAATTCTTGCTGGAAAGCATGCTAAACGTTTTCCATCATTTTTTACCTCTCCTTTCTACTTTTCTGCTCTCACTTCAGGCTTCTCCCAATGGACATTCACCCGTTTCCATCCGACTTCTCTCCCTCATTCCGGAATTAGTTCATTTCTCCCTCACATGGATTAATTCACCTGGACATCACAGAAAGTAGCGATCTTGAATGAAGAGCAAGCCCAGCTGAAACTGTCCGCAGTATTGGTTGATGAGTGATTGAATCCGCATAGCCAAGCGCTGTGTGGTCCCTCTCTGAACTCCTTCCCGAGTTGCCCTGGAAGATCTCGAACTTCGGGGTGTGGGGACTTTCGTCGGAGGTTTTCAGGCTGCTTTGATCTTTTCAAGCTCTGAAGAAAGCGATACCGCCGAAACGTCAGCCTAATAAATAAACCGCGTGGTAGAATTTCAGATGCCAAACTCATCGAGATTTATGTCGTGGCTGATAGAGAGCTGTACTTGGGGACTAATGACGAGATCCTGTGCATTACTGAGCGAGTAATTTCCTTTTCATAACCGTAGCTGTGAAGCTTTTGGTGAAATCCCTGAATTCTAGGCAATGTTCCTGACTTTTAAGTTCTTCTTCGGGCACGTTCAAGTTTACGCCCACCATTGTCAACGGTAATCAGAACACATTTCGAATATAAAACGAAAACACTATGAATAACTAACAGCTAAATTGCTGTGAAACTCCTTATGTCTCCATCTATTAGCCTTCATGTTCCCACCTTTTCTTCCCCGTTTATTCACCTACATTTGAACCATACCTCGTCACTCTATTCGTTATTTACGCGTTTCTCCCCCGGTACATTCTCATGTTCGGTCTCTTCGCAGCTTTGGCATTTCGCGTGCGTGTTGCGTGTGCGAGTGTATGCCTTGAATATCAGCCTCGCTGTTTCTGTTTACGCTTTCGTCGTTTGCTGCCTCCTCGAATGCCACACTCTAAACGGCAAGGTTCTCGTGCCCTCCGCGGGTCCTGTACCCCGTCGGCTCTCCACACGCACTTCGTCACCATCAATGTTGCGCTCTCTCAAACCAGAGATCGATCCAACGTCCTCTCTCTCGTTTTTTCGCCCGCACAACCAATTTTTGTTCCCGACGGGCACAGCACTTGCACAACTGCCTCCGACCGGCAGAGGTTTTTTTCATTCCTGTTCCGAGTTTCAGCTCTTTCAGAAAAAGAGCAATGAGTCACAGCAAGGTGCAGGATTCAGAAGCGAAAAAACGTGACTCTCTCCTGTTGCTTTGTAAGGTCAGGTGTCATATGAAATCGTGAATTTATCAGTGGTATTCATTGCTCACTCATCGTGAAATAGAAGGGTATCCTCGTGGTTTTTCTATGCCATTTCCCCTGACACCTTTGAGACCTCTCTTTTTATTTCCTACTATCTGTCATACGTTCCCTTCAACATACCAGGATTTGAATGATCCTTTCGTTACAGCAACTTTGTTCCATTCATTTCTATTGCTCATCGAATTGATTGTACAGATCTGATTCGTTAGGAAACATCCTGATTCTTCATCAATTTTTCATCTCTCTGTCATCATTCGCAACTGTGATGTCTTTCTCATCCTCGAGGGCCAACAGCACGGACATACGGGGTGTTATACCCCAAGTCCTTCTTTTTGTGCTCTGGGAATCTTAAAAATTTTCAGCAGTAAGAAGCGTTTTTGATGACCCTATTTGTGGCATAAAAGTTAGTAATCGAAGTCATTCGGGATAGGATTTCGGAGTGGTGCGATATTGCGTTACCAACGTTTTACAAGGAATTGTTCCGCGTTTTAACCGTTTTGGGCCGTGCGATATATTACTTTGACATGAACCTCAAGTTTAATGAATAAGAATAATACTTGTTTATGAACATTAAGACTTCTCCAAAGGAGGTTCCACATTAGGCGAGTCCGGTGTGGATGCGAACCTTTTGGCCTTCGGGCTTTTCAGTCCCCAATTGGTGGTTACATTCCGGACATGATTAATGGGATGAAACGTTAGTTTTACTGAGTAACGTCTTGAAACGTGCTCCAGTTGCCTACAGAAACGAAAACTCAGTCCGGCACTCGGCTCTTACAGTAATCCAACTCGAAGTTAATAGGCAAATTTTCACCCGTCACATATACGACGCGTCGAAAAGGGGCCTTGGGCAAAGACACGGGGATGGTTGGTGGCTAAGCCAGGGGGTTACTGTAAGAGCCGAGTGCCCTTATTGAATTTTCGTTTCTGTCGAATGCCTAGCACGATTTAATCATCTTTCTGTTTCCTGTACGATTTCCGGTATGCCTATGTTCCTTAATCATTTCGGATTGTGCATAAGGAAGTGACCTTGAATAAAGAGATGGGACTTATATGAAGGAGATGGGGTTCTGTTCAGTCTTAGGCCATCTTTCTGCGTAAAATCTGGGCACGTGACATTAGGCGTGGCATGGCAGGCATGGCAGATATTGTTCAGTTGTGGTGAGTTCGATTAAGGAATAGATTATCGGTCTAATTTATCGATTCATTAGCATTTACTCCGATCTTGCTCAGTGAATCCCAGAACACTTCCCTTCTCCATTTCGTTGCGGATTTTACTCTCCTTAAGTAAAGTCGAAAATCAAAATTACCGATCGTTCTATGTGGAAAACTGTGTACTGTCCTGGAGCGACTTTGATCTTGATTCATAGGGACTCTCGCAAATGAATCAGTCATTTCATTGTCAGCTTCAGTTAGAAGCGTTCATTTATCGTTTCGTTCATTTTTCCTCATTCCTAACAAGAATTCATATCACATACTGCGTTGTGCTAACACACAACAGAACACGACATTCAGTTAGTAGAGAACTGGCACCTCTTGTGCTGTGAAGTTTTCATTGTGACTGCTGGATTAGTTTCTGCCAGACTTTTGTCGATATTGTTGCATTCACCTTGTGATGGTCCTCGACCCTACCTGGAGTGGCTCTAGTCATCCTTAAAAACACAGTTCAGATAATTATGAGGTACACGTTTTCAGCGCAAGTATAGGTTTTGAATAGTTCATCGATAGTGAAGAAAGCGAGAGAATTCGCCGATTTCGAGAAATACATGGTATCTCAAAAGTAGGGAAAGTAGAGATTGGACGAGATTGCCATGACGGAAGTAACATGGAAGGGGTATTCGGACGAGATTTCAGTCGTTATTATTGCGCAAAGAGCTGACTACATCAGGCCAAATCTGTACAAACTGTCTTTTACTGTCGCTATGAGTCACGACACATTGTTTGAACTTCCTGCAAGGGTTCTCTTGTGATTGGTGGAGCCCCTCCAATGCTGGTGGAACTCGTCCGAGGATACACACGGGCCAATCTTTGAGCCTTCATAACTCCCTAACTAGGCCGTTTTCCGACCTCACAGTGCCAGATATGGTATACGCGGAGACCTCAGAATCATCCTATTGGGGAATCTCAGAAACCATTTTTATCGTGAAGTGTGCCTTCAAAGAAGCACTCGCATAGATTTGGCATGCTCGAGATACTGTTAGCACTAACATGGATGACTAGTAAACGAGCTTATTATCCACTTTTATCTCTCTCAAGAAGCAAAAAATCATTACTGACAAAAAGATCCGACGCAACATTTGTGGTTTTCCACTCACTTTGAGTTGCCGCATAATCTCTGATCCACTCAGAGCTTTGATAGTCTGACCTCGTAGCATCAATTTTCCCTCTTTTCAGAACCAAAGGCGCTTGATGTTGCCATATTTAAATGCATAACCGCTAGGGCGGAAGTGGTGCGGCGGCAAGTGGCGCACGATCACACCCGCATGGCCCGGGGATCGAACCCAGTACCGCCTAGACCAAATAAGCCTTAATCTCTTTGCACTCGATTCTTATACGCATTCAAAACGTCGCCGCGATGCTGAGAGGAAATCGTATACGGGATGCGTCCCAAAAACGGAATAGTAAGAACCAAAGACTCTATCCCTCTTGACTTATAAGACTTAGTAGGACTTCTGGGAGTATTACCTGTACGACTGCGTTGTTAGACAAGTGATCATTAAAAGCTAAAGAAACGGACTGAACAATGCGCCCGAGCTTTGAGTGAGATCGATTAGTTGTTGATGCTTACATTTCCATTCTTTTCCTTGAGGGTGCAAATTCTCTGGAGGAGGAAACATGATACCATAGATGCAAACAATGAATGCTTCATTTTTTCTTGCTGCAAATTTAGTACTCTTCTGAACACATTATCGCTCGCTGCTGCCAACAACCATTCCTAACTAACCATTCCTTGCTACAATGATCATTTCATAATGGGCAACAACTAACCTATTTCTGTACTCGTGATATCCACGGAAATTCTCCAGCAGAGAGCAATGATCTTTTTCTGCCGTTTGCTATGTTTCAGCTGTTCAAACGAGGCCCCTTTTCGAAAAGCAACAGTTATTAAGTCGAGAATAACAATTTGTTCAAACTTTCTGCATCTCCCTATTTTAGCGGTGTTTCATCCCTCCTTAGTGTTGTAGCTCGTACTGAAAAAATGTGAACCCCAAAGGGCTTCTTCAATTTTCAATTAAAGGCACAGTTCACGATAATTTTGAGGTACCCCTTTTTAGTCGAAAAGCGGAAGTATATGTTGGGAATAGTTCAGTGGTATTGAAGAAAGCGAGAAAATTTGCTGATTTTGAAAAAATTACTCCTCAAAAGTAGGGAAAATAGAGCTCGGACGAGATTACAATGACGTAAGTGTCATGGAAGGCCTCGGACGAGATTTCTGTCGTTGCAATTGTGCAAAGAGCTGACTACATCATGTCAGAACTGTACGGAATTGCCTTTCAGTGCCGATGGGTCGTGACAAGTTGTTTGAACTCCATACAGGGAATCCCTTGTGAACGGTCAGCCTCTACAATGCCGGTGAAACTTGTCCGAGGGTACACACGAGCCAATCTTTTAGCCTTTATAACGCCCTAACTAGGCCGTTTTCAGGCATGATAGCGCCAGACATGGTATAAAAGGGAGCCTCAAATTCATCCTAAGGGGGAATTCCAGCAACCATTTTCATCATGAATTGTGTATTTAAAAGCTAAAGCAAGAAGGGTACTCGCTTCTTGATTTTGTCTTTCATCTTCTTTGGCAGGGAAGGAATGCCAAAAAGAATGTTGTCAGTAATAATTTACTAAGGGAACATTAATAATTACAATTAGAAGATGCTAATCGTAAGAAGAAAGACGGGGCCTATCGTAATGATGACTGGATATGATCTCAACTGTTTGGGTCTACGGGAAAAACCTGAAACGCTGCCACTCGAATGTGCTCCTTGGCAAATAGTCATGGTACCTATTTAGGACTCGAAAAATGAGAACAGACTCTCACAAACTACTGCCCCACTGAAAGGATAACCCTATCCGTTTTTTGCTTCTTCTGTTTTGTTTTGTGGGTAGATGCGCCTAGGATGCGTGGTAGCTCAACTTGTCCCTCATTCAATTGTCTACTTCTGGTTTACTCGGATGAATGCTTGTGGTCGTACCAGAGTCTGAACCTCATCTTTCAGTGGTTTTTGTATTTGCAACAAATTGTATATTTTTAATGAATAAAATCATGGAGAAGTAAGAGGAATAGAGGGAAACATCACGGAAAGACGTCGCTGCCTATTTCTCCGGAGGAAATGTTTGATATTTCTAAAACAGCATTTGTATGCTCAGTGATTTTTGAGGTTGAGTGATCAAGAGATGTGGTGCTGGACAGCGGTAATAGGTTTTATCGAACCGTATAGATTTCTGTTCTTGAATATTTGTAGGCATGAACAATTCCAGCAAGACAAGGCATAAAGCAGTCACGCATGAAACTCATGAAACTGTCAATCATTCTGAGTGCCCTTTAACGTGATTTTTCTACTCCCCGACCCCCCCCCCCCCTCCGCCCCCTAAGCCTATCGTTTTTCTATTGTGGCTTGAGGGCTGTTAGTAGGATTTGAGGAAAACTGAATATTTTATTGCGGAAAAGCAGAGATCTTATGAAACCATCTTTCTCCTCTTCCATGATCATAAATTCTTGTCCATTTGACCCACTTGGAAACACTACCAGCTGGTGTTGTGATAGGAATTTAGAAATATCTATTGCAGGGGAATAGTTGGATCCATGCTATGAGAAGCCATCTATGTATAACTACTACTCCGCTTTTGGTTAGGGTCACCGGGCGTCAATAATTCCTTGAAGTTACTCCTTGTTTTCTTACTACAGACTTCTGCACTGTAAACAGAACATTCATAGTGAAAGAAAGAAGAGTTATTGCAAGGAAACTGTTTAAACGGCCGTGAACTTACACGTGTCCTTTAGTTGGTTCCTAGATGTCAGTCTAGTAGCGGTGAAGGAGGAAGTTCCAGTTTACTTCTTTGCACCCGAATCCCAACAGCTAGCGACAGTTGTGTGGCGGTAATTACCTTAATCTCCCACTTCAAATTCACATCTTTCTTCCTGAAATATTTGGCAGTGGGCTGTGGAGGGAATTTCAGGCAAAAAGGCCGAGAACGCTTAGCTCCTGATTTGTTGATCTAGTCCTGATTTTTCCCATTTTCCGGGTGTCTGGACTTTGTGGAACAATAATATGAACATGCTCGATGTGCAAACAATCACAAACTTTGGCTACCTTTTCAGTTAATCCCGAATTTCGGGACATGCAAGTAGACAGAAAGAAAGAAACGGATTCTTCGCAGGTAGTAAGTCATGATGATGATCATAGTTAGTAAGTAATGATGACTCAACATGTAGTACGATTCTAAAACGTTAAGAACGTCTCTGCATTATAGTGTGAATTTTTGATTTTAGCTCCGACCACCTCACTGCAGAGCAATATGCACTTGTTTTTGGATTCTAAAATGTTTACGAGCAAAGTTATGAAATGCAAGGGACTCGTTTTTTTCTGTCTGTATGTCCCAAAATGCGGTATTACATGAAGAGGTGGCCGACGTTTGTGATGGTATGAGCCTCGAACATGTTCATAATGAACTAAGAGGAATATCTGACTTAAACTAAGTATGTCTATTGGTAAGTAAGGGCGTTTCTAACTGTGTTGATGTGGGTTTCTGATCGGAATTCAACGAATGTTTCCCTGCACCTTAAGCGGATAAGGGAGAGAAGGAGAAATCTTCATGAGGCGTGGTGTGGACCCATAGGATGCAACGCAGATGATTTTAGAACGAAAAGTTGTAATGTAGAAAAAAGATTTTTGAGCGCTGGCAAAATAGTAAGCTCTAGTGGAGCTAGCTAGCTGTCTAAAAAAGTAGCAAAACGCCAAAACTGCTCGGCGAAGGCAATAATACGGAAATGGACGCATGTTCAAGAAGCTGAAATGTCGACAAGGAGAAAAGTTTGTCTCTAGGCTAGCCAAAGCCCGGCCTCGTGCTACTCAGGACTTAGGGGTAGTGAAAGCCATGAAGAACCGAGACGGTTTAATTCTGGGAAGCCCAAGTGAGGTCAAGAGCAGAAGAGAAATACTCCGAAGGGCTCCTGAACGAAGAATTTCACCGCATAAACAACTTTGAGGAAGAGACGACGGTTGGCCACTTCGCAGAGTGCACAAAGGTTGAAGTGCGTGGATGGTGAAGGCAGGAAAACCGAGTGGTTTGGAGGTGGTATGAATCGAGACGTGGAAATTGCTCTTAGAGCACGGGCTTGAGTAGCTAACCCGTTTCCCCAATATCATGGCCACTGAAGACGCTATGCCAGACGAAAGGAGAAGCAGTACTATCGTTCCCATCTCACGCAAATGGTATATAAGATGAATGTTTTAATCGCACAGGATCAGGCTGAGTGCGTTCATGATGAAAATGTACGAAAGGATAGTTGACTAAAGATTGAGGGGACTGGCTCAAATTCAATTAGGGCAGTACGGCATCATGCCAGAAAGACCTATGATATCGAGGTTCATCTGTATAGCTAAACAAGTGACGAAGAAGTATCGAGAAAAGCGTGGACACTGCTTTCCAGCTTCCTCGACCTTGAGAAAGCGTTTGGCCCTCGACATTGAAAAGTTGTCTGACATGCTCTACAAATCGTTCAAGAAAACTTGATCTCCTCATTCAGGGGCATCATTATGGGAACAAAATTACTATATACACTCCTCACAGACTGATGAGAGCCAGGTAGACGCCACGTCGTTTTATGCATATCGAGGATCAGTCCTTATACCATTGCTCTTCCCTTTAACACTGCATGTTACCACAGAAGGGCTAGTGGATGAACACCACCCACTACGATGGTGACATCACTATGCTAGCAAAGAATCGATAAGAACTTTAAGATAAGCTGCAACAGTGGCAGAACGTTTTCGCGGAGAACGGACTTCAGTTGAATGTGGAACGACGATGTTCCTCAGTCCAGAAGGACTGCGCAGAAACTATTGCAGATGGCACAGATTGTCATGGGTCATGAAAACTTTACAACGCCGTTGAGACTCGTTCGTTATGAGTGTGGCATTGACAGGGCTCATGGATGAACACCATCCACTACATTGGTGACACCACTATGTTAGCAAAGAATCGATAAAATCGATGCAATGTCTGGCCCCTTATTGTGCCCTATCCAAGACGTTTCCTGACCTGAAATCGGCACATATGGTATCAGGTTGGCCCAGAGTTCAACCTATGGTGGAATCTCGGAAACATTTTTTTTTTGTGAACTGTGCCTTTAGGATGAGCCTGTGATTCGACGCGACGGGGCCAGATCGGAAACGGCAACATAGGAGCTGTTATCCAAACAGCTCCCATCCAGCTGAAGATGAGAAAAAAGCGCTTATGATGGCATGAATATGTACTGAGAAGGCCAGCAGATCACCCTGTAAAAACAGCAACTGAATCGAAGTTCACGGGAAGCAACCAAGGGGAGCTCCAAGAATTAGGTGGCGAGAAGTGAGCTAAGAAGTCCTCGCTCGAATCAAGAGCAGAAGATGCTGCAAGTAGAATGAAATGGAGACGACCAACAAGGGTAATAAGGGGGAAACTGGGTTCTGCTTAAGTGAAATATACCCTGTTCATGAAATGATTCTGAAGCGCTCGCGCAGCGCTTAACCTTTTCCTATCCGGCTTTTACTTTTTCGTCGAGCAGTGTCTGCCAAATTGAAAAGCCACTACCGGGTCAGTCTGTCAAGTTTGCCTTTCTCTGTTAACCTGTTGCCGTGGGTCATTGACGCTACTGTCACCGATCAAACTCTCTCTTGGAATGATCCAAAGACAGCTTGGCAATTGGAGGAGTCGTCGACACCAACGGCAGCTATCCTCACATTCAAATTTCCTACTGACAACATCGTCACACACCTTTTTGCGAGACTTGTTCCTGATTTGGCATTCTTGCTATGGCTATGACACAGCGTACGGCATATCATTATTGCCCTTGGAAGACTTTTCCCATTTTCCGGACCATCAGCGATGCCCTGTTGACGTACATGCATCAGAAGAGCATTTCTTATAGGCTGATTAAATCCTTATACTCATCTATGAATACCGGAAAATCTTTTTTCTCACTCTTCCTCTAGAACGAGCGAGATTACTTGTCTCAGAATCGTTCGCAGCTAGAAGTGAGTTTGAATCCCTCAAACAGTTGCTGTCTCAAATCTCATCTTTTTCTGTCCTCAACTCTCACGTTAATTGTTTCTTTCCGTAGTTACCTTCCAGTAGTTACACACAATAGATGGCAGAAAAAGGAACATTCTTATTAGGGGTTTCTTCTTCGAAATAATACTGCATATAAGTTGTTCCACTCGAGGAATTATCTGTGTCTCTTTTTCTGCTTCGTTTTTTTCCTCTGGAAGGTTCAAGGTGCAAGCAGCGGTGGAGTTTTCAAGTATTCCTCCTTCGGCCAATTCTCTTCTCATGGAATGTTGAATGCTAGAAACATGATAAGAAAGCCTTTCGTGTTCATGAACTGTATCAGATTTTCATCGACTGTGTTACATTGGACAGTTTTCGATTTAGTACTTAGCAACAATTACACCATTGAACTGAAAAATTGAGTTTCTTTTCTCTCACCTTCACATCACTTACCTATTAATTTTCCACTACCACCGTCTGTAGATGATGCTCGCCATTGGCAAGTTTCCATTTCAATTCATACTATACATTTTCGGATGAGAAATCAAACTATCATGTTTGATTCGCCTTTATCACTTAAATTTTTCTTCCACTTCTGTGTGTAGGAGGTCCATGACAATTTCTTTACGATTTCTGATTTCTTCTGCCATTTGTCATCCGCTGAGTCTGAGCAGCTTTGTAGTTTTCTAATTTCAAGGTCAAGTTACGTTGATTGCTGGCGGAGTTATGCTATTTGTTCATTTGTCGGTGGTTCATTCACATAACTTAATTTTTTAAATAATCCGTATGAAAAAAACAATTTCCAATTTTGGGGGAGGGGCTCTTACTTGACATTCTTGGGATTACGGTGAGATACAGATTGGGCACATTTGACTACAGGGTGGCTGAAAAGTATAGGACGCGCCGTTCGACGCTTGCTGGCACCCTGCCAGTGAGTATTTTCAGAATCTTGTTGGACTTTTAGAAAGCATGGGTTTTGTACAAGAATCCATATAACTCATTCGAATGACCGTTCGCCCGAACAGTCGCTACGAAAGTTTCTGCGCATCGACCCACTATCAAGAAGCTGCTCAGAGAAGGTCTCACGAGCTGCGACATTGCGATACGACTCGATGTTCCCTCTCTAACCGTACGGAATGTTGCCGCTGCTCTCAGGAATCGAGGACGAGCCTCTACGATGCCAAAAAGGGGACGACCGAGGACAGTGAACACACCGAAGATTTGTGACACCACCAGGAAGAGGATCACCCGCAACCATGGAGTTAACATGAATCGGATTGCTTTGGGCCTCAACATCAACCGTGAAACCATCCAGAAAATTGCGAAACGCGACCTCAAGCTGAACAATTATCGGCTTCGTCGAGGACAGTTTCATTCAGAGCAGTCCAAGCCAAGTCGACTGATAAAATGCAAAAAAAATTTTACGAGAGCTTAGTGCGCGCCGCATCTCTGATGTGATCTGGACCAATGGGAAAATTTTCACCGCAGAACACTATCCAATCCGTCAAAACCAGAGAAAGTTGTTGTCAAAGCTGACACCAGGTCCCCAAAACGTTGTCTTGTGCACAGCAGGCTATCTTCCAAAAGTGTTATGGTTTTGGCCGGGGTAACATCAGGAAGCAAAATGCCTTTGGCCTCCATCGACAAAAATGTGAAAATCAACTCCGAGGTCCACCAAAAGGTAGTTTTAATGGACGCTCTGCTACCCTGGGTCACTGAACACTTTCATAACCGATCATTCGTCCATCAGCAAGATTGGGCCTTTTCTCATGCCTCGAAGTCGACAAAAGCCGTACTGGACGCGCACTTCCCCGGTTACTGTGGTAAAGACATCTGACCTTCCTCTCCGCCAGATCTCAATTCAATGGACTTCTCTGTATGGGAGTACCTGAAGAGCGAAATCGCAGGGCGCTCCTACCGCACGTTTGACGCTTAGATGTTGGCGCTTCAGAAGGCGTGGGACGATATCGACGTCGACTACCTGCGGCGTACGGTCGATTCAGTCATCGAGAGTCTGAAGGCCTGTGTAAGAGGAAAAGGATCGAACTTTGAACACCTGCGGACCTAAATGATATTGTAGTTCTACTCTATTCCTCATTAAGTTTATTTGTCTCTCTGGTCTCTATCTTTGAAGTTACGCTTACAAATGCGGCGTCCTATACTTTTCAGCCACCCTGTATATTGCTGCTGCCCTGTTTCGTGCAGAAAGGCGCGAGTAAATGGATCGAAACTTCTGCGGCAATTCCAACAGCTTTCTAAAGTCTCAAAAAAGATCTCGCTTTTGAGGAATCCTTTTAAATGGTTCATGTTCTCTAATTCTCTCTGTCATTCTCTTTCTTCCTCTCTCTCTATTCCCTAGTATATCGTGGAGACTTCATCTTCGACTATCTGAAAAATGTTTGCTGGAAGGGGGTCATAAGTTAGAGGAACAGAAAAAGGCTCTGTAAGCTTTTTTTTAGCTGATTTATGCAGAGGTCTAGAGTTCTCTGGTAGTTAGAGGTCCTTTTTTCTATCTCGATTTTCTTCCATTTACACGCACCGCTGTCAAGATACAAAACATACTTCTGGTACACCATTCCTTTTCCCTCATTCTATCTTGACTCCGCTGATCACTCACGACATCACAGTTTCGGAAGATAAAAAAAATCTTTCACCTATTGGTAGTTCCTTTGGACTTTCACTTCACTAAAGGTTGCGATTTTGGGGTAACGGAACTTCTCCCCGATTGTGGCATTCTCCATTGCGGCATGCGGCTTACCGTACTCACCCCGCCTCCCCGCCAATCGATAGGACGCAATATTTTTCGTTGACTGCCTTTCTTTTTTATTAGATTTGATCGTTTTTTTCTGTTTCTTTTTCGTTTTTATGTTAATAAGACTTGATTAATTAGGATGACTTTTCCTACATTAGCGACGATCAAAACCGCATTGGAGTTGAAGAGAGCGGGCAGCCAATAAAAATAATTAAAGGATCCCCTACCTCACAAATTGCGCGCTTCAATCTTCCATCGCAATCCTGCGGCGTGCGCGACGCCGTCTTCGGGGGGACGATTCAGACCCGCGATTTTGTAACAGATAAGAATGTGGTCAGGTGTTACCCAGAGATTCGGCTGGCTATTTATATAATATCGTCGTGCTCTTCATCACTGTAACTCTGATCAAAGGACAGCGATTAACACTAATATCTGGTGGGATAAGTCAGGTAATCGTAACTCGGGTTCTGTGCAGCAGATCAACCAAACTGAATGGAATACCTCAAAATAACGAGATTATTTGATAATTACGAGGCACAATTTTCGGAACCGATATGTCATTTGACACTAATGATTACTCATGACCGTTCATTAGGTTATTATTTCGTGTGAACCTAAAAGTAACTCAGAGCTTCTGATTCGTAGACTGCAAGGTCTACTAACCATACTTATTAGACCAGTTGTAATTAGTCCTAGAAAACTCAGATCACCTCTATCTAGACCAAGAAACTAATTGCTGTTTGACTAGCGTTGACACACAAACGGGTATGAGTGAGTGACTAAATAAAATCAAGCCTTCATTTGAACCTGGCACGTTACAATACCCACCCTAATCCTACTTTATATAATTCGCAATCTGTGTGTTTATGTGTGTGTGGTCCTCGTGAACCTAGACTGTTTAAACTTGGTAAAAGTAGGGGGGGGGGCAGGATGAGAACACTTATGGTGGGTGGAAGGACCGACTCCACCCACGAGGGGTGGGGTTTGCGCGAGAACTGTTGATTGGGCTCTAGAGCGTTTAAAATTGGAAGGAGTGCAGGTGGCAGTGCGGGACCACTTATCGCGGGTATCAGTGTCCGACCCCGCCCACAAAGGCGCGGATTTCGCCGAAATTGTCAATTTGGCCCTAGGGCAACTACAACTTGGCAGGAGTACAGGCGGCAGGATGGGAACACTTATTGTAAGTTTGACGAGCGGACCCCGCCCATAGAAGACGGGGTTTGTGCCAAAATTTTCAGTTTGGCTCTAGGGCGTTCAAATTTGGTAGGAGGCAGGCGGTAGTATGGAAACACTTATGATGAGTAGCAGGGCCGGGTGCAGAACCTCGCCCCCAAAAGCCGATTCCGCGAAAAATGTCTGAGTGGAAATCCATAGCTCCTGATCCAGTGGACTTGATGAGCAAAATCAATAGGAGTAGAGGGGGCAGGATGGGAGCACTGACGACAGGGGAGGACTGGGTATTACAACTAAGGACCGGTCATTCAACACAGAGCAGCGCATATCGTTAGCCCACGACATTTATTAGCCGTTTGCGAACGTAGTACATGACGGGGGATCCGAGTACCAAATCGGGTGCAGATATGGAGCGAAATCACTCCCTCTGCACCAGTTGGCCGGTTGAATATGAATAAGAACTAATGTCAACCTTATAAACGGCGTGCGGGCTGGCGCACGCCGTTAATAAGGTTGGCATTAGTTCGACCGTGCTTTTTGTGCGACCTTTCGAATGCCTTTTATTTAATGTTACATGTTTTTAGGAGTCAAATAATAACAGAGTCTCTGCTTTGGAGTCGACCGTTTTTTGTGACGTTATCTCAGTCTCCATAAATTTGAATCGTTCCTTATTCTACTTGATCCCGATCTAGAAGACGTCGACCCATAAAGAATCAGAGGTTTTAATAAAATCTCAAGTTTCTGCTAATTCAAATAGGCTTCGGGGGTTTCACCATATTCGACGCTTAAAATATCTTGTCGTTCTCAAAATAGCAATATTTTTGTTCGGAAATAAGCAACAACTATACTCTGCTATGACTCTTTCTCCAAATCCATTGTAATCAACCTTCTGACTGCCGAGGCGTTGTTTGTATCTCTTCAGAATATAGAGACGGGATGCTAGCATGTAAACAGTTAAGCATTTCAGATCTTACAGGAGCAAAACTTTTTCAAGCGAAATCGTACATGAGTAACCCAGGCCTATGAGATGGAAACCTCTGAATGCAGGCCAAATGATGATTTTCGAAATTTTTTTGCTTCACTCGGTTTGAAAAAATATTCTCGCCTGATGTCTTTGATTCTCTTGATGTGCTCGCAAGTAGTCCCAATTTTCGCTGCAGTATATTTCGCGAGTTCTCATTTGTCTACTTCATCCTTTCTTCGTGAGCGGTAGGATTGATAAGACATGTATGTCCAAAGGATGCCCTTACTTGGGTGCTTAGCTATCCCTGATCCTACCAGAATCTGTCAGATGGTGAGGGATGGTTGGGAATGGAGGTTATGATGGCACATCTTGGGAACGTTGGCTGAAGTAATTTTAATTTTTTCCTAATTTTTTCCTATCCGTTGAAGGGTCCAGAACTTCAAGGGATCAGTCCTCTATTCGTTGCCGGGCACTTCCCTTTTTTTACTTTTTTATCAGTTATTTTGTGCATGTTTTGGGTAGGCGGGCGTTAGGAACGATTTTGGGTAATCGATGCGCCGCACGCGGCTGTCGCGGACCACTGATTCGCCGTTATTACAGCTCTAGAGTTCTTCATACAGCTCAATCGATATGCGATCATTATTTTATGCATAATTCTACTATTAGTACTTTTGTTCTTGTATTTCTTACCTACTGCTACATCCTGCTACATTCCTTCGCGCGCGACGCCCCTCTCACCGCGACGCGACCATTTCGTTCCTAACGCGCCACACGCCACTTTTCGTTGTCCCTGGAAGCTACTTCACTTCGCTTCATTCTGGTAAGCCAATGATGGCATTGACGGTAGCGCATAAATTCTATTTACTTAATCTCTGTATATTCTGAGCCGGCTGTTTGTTGCATACGTGTATAGATCCATGGTGTCTTTCGTATGATGAAGGCTTTCTCGAGGATTCTGACTTCTTGTGAACGCACTTGTAGCTATTTATTGTCTGCATGTTTAGGACGGTATGACGTGCCTCTAACACTATCCGATAGTGATATTCGTAGCTGGCGCTGAAATCACAGACGAAAGAGTTCATCGCATGTTTGAACGAGCTTCTACTCATACTTCTTATTCGTTTTCAATAGCCGTAGAAGGGTGAGTTGCCGTCCAAATTATGAGCTATTCGTGAAGAGTTCTTTTGCTTTTCATTTCTGGCATCTGAAGGATGAGCATCAAAATAAAAAATGGTTCTTGTTCAATTACATGTATCCATACCTGTGTATTTGTCATTAGCATATGAAACAGTTTTTCCGACGAATGATCTCTAGAAATTTTTGAAATTCTTCCCTACTGACCATGTCGCTTGGTCATGCTTTAAGGGCAAGCGGCATTTCAATTATAGGCTAACAGGGCGTGGGGACTGAATTTAGTTTCTATTCTTCGTGATCGGTTTAGTGCTGGATAGGCTAGAAGTAGTTTTCCAAAGTCCAAAGCACTTTAGTCATTTCCATAGCCACGCAAAGCAGATCAGCCTTCTTTAAGCACTCGGTGCAGACTCCGATTTGGAATTCGGATATTCTCCCGGGTTCACCACCATTAATGGAGTACTATCAGTGAAAAAATATGATGATCGAGCTACTGTTTAGCACCTGTTAGTCGTGTGTTGTTTGAACATCTACATTTTTGAAGACAAATTTTATATCATAAGCCTGATTTGAGACGAAATCGTTCCGAAACAACTGGATTGGTCCTATCGTTTACGCAATTGCAAGACGTTATAGAGGAGATGGGCGGAGGTGGTGTAGTGGCCGGTGGCGCACTACACCACACACGCACACGCACGGTCAAGGGTCGGTGCCCGCCTAGGTCAACCAAGCCTTCCATCCCTCCGGGGTCGGTGAATTGGTACCAGACTCGTCTGGGAGGATAAAAGCACTGACTTGAACATCGACTGGCCACCGCAAGTCATTGTATAGGCCACATGCGCACTCATTACGCCACTGCGATTCTGAATGGAAGCCGAGTGCGTAGGCGCATCCCTCAGATGGGATTGATTAATGTAAAAAACGTTGTCCTTTTTATCCTTTATGTAGAAGATGTGTAGGACTGATATGGCGAAGCCTCCTTTATTATGGAAGCTCTAGATCTGCCCTTGCTGCCGCACTATCATAAGGTTCGGTTTGGGATGTTCGTAACGCCGCATTAACGCTATCACTATTCACCAACCAGTGGTTGCTCTGATCATATGTCGAGAACGCAAAGACTTCTCAAATCTGTCGTGGACATTGCTACCTAATCATTATGATACATTGTTTACAATATCAGGTAAAAATCATATCAATTACTGGTTTTAGCGCTGGTCCAGGTCCTTGGCATGACTGTTACAAAGTTTTAAAATTCAGGAACGCTCTGTACTCTCTACCGGTAATTCCTTGGAGGTCCGTTCTATGGGATCTGATGATATTTTGAGAAAGCGAGGAAAGCTACAGAATTCGCGGGATCTGAGGATTTTTAGTAGTGAGAATACTGGGTGATTGGTACGAGATAACCATGACGAAAATGTCGTGGAGGTGTATTTGGAAGGGATTTCAGTTGATACAATTGCGTGAGGATTCACCTTGCCGTAGGTATCTTCTGCCGCTGATTTGAAATCTGCTGAAGGATTTTGGAAAGAAAGTTACGAAATCAGTCTCCCCCGCGTTATACCACTAAGTCTAACAGATAACTACGGTGATAAATCAACTGCCACGCCGTCGTGGTGGTGCATTTCAAGGAACAACGGGCTCGTAAGCATGGCGTGAATGATCGAATCCCTATTGTGTGCGCTTATTTTGCTTTTTAACGAAATGTTTTCTAAATTCTTGTAGCAATAATTTACGCTCCATATCGACAATCTTGGAAACTCCATCTTATTTGAGGAACTCAGGGGATAGACATCTAACAACTATGACTATCTTCGCCACCACTGACCGAAGAAAGGTGTCCCGCCACCTCAGACAGTCAAAATGCTGTTCCAAAATTTTTTTGCACCTTCATGTACTTTCCACAGAAGATGGTCGAATATTGCATCTGACCGGGGCGCTCTTCCGTGTTGATAGTGTTCTCACGTTCAGTAACATTGTCCCTTTCGAAGGGCCTGTACAAATAAATCAAAGAAGTTGATGATGTGGGATTTAAAGGGATTGTTCATGGTTGATAACATGTTCTGATAACGCTGGTAGGGGCTGGTAAGGATTCATCGAAGGTGAGAGTCACTGGGACGGTTATGCCCTTCCTGTCAACAGTGAATCTAGACAGCTCGCTGGATAATGTGGAATGCGACGGGGTGGTGGATGTTCGGTGGAAGAGACTAATAAGAAGTGATAAACTCTGATAAGTGGCCATAGATGGCAAGAGTCATCGATAACGGTAGAAATGCGGCATCTAGGCCGGGTATGGATTTGTGGCAGGAAACTGGTAATCAGCTTATAAGGGCTGGTAAGGAGCTATAGAGCACAAGATCCATGAAGAGGTGGCACCATTCCAGTTGGTAGTCGAATGTTGACACCCTATCGAATAAAAAGGAATCTGTCTGGGTGCTGACTGGTTGTTACAAGGACCAATATTAACCGATAAGTAACATCGGTAACGCTAATTACTGCCACTATCACTTCCTATTTTCGTATGGCATTGCTACTTCGTGTGTAATATAGGGTGGGATTAGATCGCAGAAACGGATTACAAGAAGTGATAACAGCTTCTGATTGAGAATCAAGTAGGTTCTTTTCTGACTCATTTGCTTTCGCTATGTTTCAAAGGATGAGAAGGAGTGACAGGGAAGCTTGATGGAAATGAGTGTTAGATAAAGTGATAGGGGCCGATGTAAGTCAGTACCGTATAAATAGGTGGAAGTTTTACACCTTGCTTCCTGATTACGACGAGTACGTCGTAAGGTTTGCTTCTCAATTTCTTGAACGCTGTTTCATATAGCTTACGGAATAAATAGATAAACAAAATAAACATATTCCGCGAGACCTTTTCGCCCACCAATACCCTGAAAATCACGAACAATATAGGATCCTTATGAAGATGAGCAGAGCTGTAGATATGGCCTTCTGATAGTTTTGTCATCATCACTCTACAACATCAAGCAATATTCGAGACTCCGATTGAATACAGTTTGCTCTGTTGCAGAGAGGTCATTGCATCAGTAAAGCCGTTGAAGGGGAGGTTTGAATTTCTGATGGATGGCTATTGCTGAGATCAAGTGCAACAGATGGAGATTTTGGGGCGTACGCAGTAGGCGTGTGCACTACTTGTATTTAGGGTTTGTAGTGCCTGCCGAATCAAGAGGAGTCCGTTTTGGAAATTCATTATCATAGATTAATCATTTGATCCGAAAATAACCTGAAGACGGAGTCTGGAGCATGCACTACGGCTTCGTAAAAAGAAGAAGGATCCTATAAGCAAGGCTCCCCTTATAGCGGTGGGGTGCCCACGAGGTGTGTCGGGAAATGCGACCGTTTCTGGGAGGAACTCATACTTCCTGTTTTCCTGAACCAGAGCATTCGAGTTGGGAAAGGATACAGAGGCTAGTTCACCTTCAACTCGGCGTGAGCCGAGCAATCTGGGTGGTCAAGTTAATCCACGATTATATCTAGGTTCACCACTTCTTCCTCCCAATGGAAACGCCTCTCTCAGTGCGAGTTTGCCCAACAAAGTGATAACAGTGAGAGAATGATTCAAGATAAATTGAGTAGAATGCAGGGGACAAATCTACTGGAGATAAAAAATTTTTGTTTATATTAGACTACAAAGGTCCTTGTGATCTACAGAAGAGGGTATCGAATCTTCCGCTTATTCCAGATCCACCATGGAACAATCGGACGGCGTGTGTATGGTATGTGGCGATCGGTCAGCCGGAAAACACTACGGAGTGATGGCCTGCTATGGTAAGTGGCCTAATGGTGTCATCTAATAATGATAATAGTAATATGGTGGTAGAATTAACGATAATATTGTTATGTAGTTGTAGGCGCTGTTATAAGGAGGAACTGGCAGGGTTATTCTTGTCAGGGAAGGGGATGAGGATGGGCACCGGTCATATTCATCTATGCGCTCTCATGTGGTTTGGCACGGAGTATGGGGCATTTCAACTGACAATGAGCCTAAGAGTGAGTGCACTGGTGTGGATGAGATGATCACCTCGTGCAAAAAGATGAAAATATACCCATCCCGGTGCACTTTTCCTCGCAAGGCTTATTCATAAAATTGCATGTACGGCGTCAGCCGAGAGATCCAACTGGTAATGAAAAGTCATCAATCGGATCGCCTGGCTAAGGTCGGGAGGTTCCCATTTTCGTGTAAAAACGGCTTCCCCTCGGGCACCTTCCAAATGCTCTGATACAGTAGAGCAGGAGCTATAAACTTCCGGACATTCAGACATACACACCTGACACACTTCGTGAGCGCCTCACACGTCATGAATGGAGTCTTACTCAACTCATGTGTTTATGTAACTTGGTTCGTTGCTCTTTTTCAATTTACATGAGAAATTCTGAGATCGCGCTCATTTTACGCACGCTCCGCCCCCTATATACCCCAACGAGGTTCAGCCCTGCCACCTACTGTCAGTTTTCCCATCCTGCGGCTTGTACTCGTGCCAAATTCGAACGCTTTAGGTCAACGGAGATGGGAGTTACGAACTTTCACCGAGTACGCCCCCTCCCTCTTTTTGGCAGAATCCAGTCCTGCCAACCTCTATAAGTCTATCTCTCATCGTGCCTCGTGCACCTCTACCAAATTTGAACTCTCTAGTTTCCCTGAAACTGAGTTATCATTTTCTGCTCGAACATTTATTTCGCGTAAGCCCCGCCCTGTAAGCATGTCTGGTCCTTCCACCTACCATCAACTTTCTGATCCGGCCTCCTGCATTCCTAACGAATTTGAAGCTCTAAATCCAAATTAAAATTTTTCGCTCACGCTTCGTCCCTTGTGGGCAGTCCAGTCCTACCACCTGTCATATGCGTTGCCATCGTGCCTCCTGCACTCCGACCACATTTGAACTCTGTTGGTGCCTGGAAACAGGAGTACCGAACATCTGCTTGAACATTTATCTCGCGCAAGCCCCAATCCCAGTAGGTGGAGTCTGGTCCTGCCATCCTCCATAGGTGTTCTCATCCTAGACCTGTATTTTTACCAAATTGGGAGTTTCTTTTGAATTTTCGGTCAAATACAGACACATATATACATACAGACATAACAACAGACACTTAAGGCGTCATAAGGTTGGTGCATAATTAACGGGAGTTTTTTCGCGGCTTCTTTTCTCTCAATGGAATTCGGCTTTTAAAGTCGGGATTTTCGTAGAAATAGTCTTCTTCTTGCTCTTCTTACCAGAAGAGCATCTAAAAGGTTATTTTCATACCAGCCACATTATGCTCTACTACTTCGAGAAAGGTTGGAATTTGGCAGAGTTATTTCGCGATCACAACAAACATTTCGGCGATGCAAGCCAAAGCAAAGGGAGTGGGGTCCGTCATATCCACCGACAGAAACTCTTTATGGGTTATAACATCAAACGTTCGTTCAAAAGTTGATGGTGGCCCTCGCCTCCAAGGATCCCAAACTCTCCGCCTGTGAAATCCGAATTCCTAGCAAATGGGAAGCAAGGCTTGACGTAGATGGTTTGTACGTACGGAGTTATAATTTTACCATATCTTCGTAAAATATTCCTATCGCTTTTCTGAATAAAATTTTTCTTGAAAAAAATTGCATTAATCATGCATCGACCCACAGTAGCGCTCAAAAGTCTTCGGCCAAAGGCTCTTACGCTTTCCCGTTCATAACCTTTTTCCTAGTTGAGTAAATCGCGCAAAATTTTGATATGTTCAATTTAAGCATATTTGACACTATTCAACACTACTTGACTGCGAAGCAGCAATATTCACATAACTAAAGCAAGGTGTTGGCGGTAGCAGATTGCGAAGGTGTTGACTTCCGCACTTATTCGCACGTTATGTGCGTTTTTCTCATCTACTGAGATCGGCATTAGCGCTCGTGCACTTTAAACATGGCAGATAGGAAAGAAATTTTATAAGTGTTTTCGGTTGATTTTGAATTGAAGCCCTTGGGGATATCTGGAAGATGACCAGATTGCAGGTTCATAGTGAAAAATATTCACAATACACCCGTGCGACACATACTGAAATTTCGCACGGCTACATCAAGTAGGAAAGGAGCTACGACTGAAAAGTACAAGTACAGTAAAGAAGAATTTGGCCCAAGACATTCGAGCGCTATTGTAGTAAGTGCTAGGATAATAGTCATATATTGGCTGGATGATGTTGGCACCCAGAGACACAGATCGAGCCTTTCAATGATAAGCGTAAGCATCGCTTCATTCTGAGCACCACTTGTTTTACGCTGTTTTGACTCGAAAAATTCGTGTGTAGAAGTGTGTCGTTCGTTTCAGAAAGGAATGGCGGACTAGAGAAGCATCCAATTTTTTTGTCCCTAGATTGAGGAGAGCCTGACGGTTCGACTGGTTACAATAAGTACAGTAATAATGACAGGCTTTATTCTTATTCACCCACATTATTCCAGGCTGCAAAGGGTTTTTTCGTCGTACAATACGTAGTGGACAGAATTATTCGTGTCGTTTTCAGCAGAAATGCAGCATTGATAAAGGTATCGTGATCATTCACGTTCCCAAATTTACTTGTTGTCGACTGTGTTGGCCTTTGTCTTGTCGTACTGTCTTAACGCATTATACTGTATTTTACTTGCAACAGTTGATTTTCAGACCAACGCAATGCATGCAGATATTGTCGATTTCAACGGTGTCTGAATGTAGGAATGGAACCAGACGGTGGGTGCTTCTAACGTAAAAGTCATACGTAATTGTTAGTGCACTGATTGCCTTCACATAGTGTACGGGTCAAATGGATATTTTCTACCAAATTTTAAGACGAAGATGTGTATGTTTTATGTGTTTTTCTGTTTCGAGATGGATGCAAGGTATTGGCGCATATAGGAACTTTTTTCAAAATCACTACTTTTGAAAAGCGGTATTACAAACCTTATCGAATGAAATTCATTCGATTTTAACTAGGCTCTAAAAAAGTTATTATGTAAACGATGCTGCGTCGAGGGTCGTTTTGATGAAATTTCCTCGGACTCTCCGAATTCGCAAATGACATAAGATCATGAGCAGCGGATTGGTGCCACTGCTCCTTTCACACTGGACGGAACAGGCATTTCTGATTATTCTAGCAACGTGTATCGATGCCGAGAGTCAACATGATAAACGGCTTAGTTCCGAAGTTGAGCAAAAACAAATGTTCCCTGAAGAACATTGAGAAAGTAATGAAGAAGGCAAATCATCGGCTCCATGCTCAAATTTTCGACTCTGCGGTCTTTCTTGTTTTGCCACTTTGCTCCAGACTTGGTCTACGAAGGAGGAGCATGCAGTCAGCGTGAGTGACGTGGACAATAGACACGTCATTTTGTGATGGCCATTGGACCAGGACGGTTTCTAGCTGAACTACTGGAAACGAACACCAGTGCGATGATCAGGCCTTTCTACGCAAGCTTTGAACGGAGGGAATGATACCGTATCGTCCAGTGAAGTATGCGTTTTCACTTTTTCGAACACAAATTTCAAGCTTTCTGTGGGAAACTTGAACAGTAGGTAAACGATTGTAGTAGAACAGAACAGTAGGTGAGAGTTTCCCGCTATTCGTGTCACGTCATGCACTCAGTACATTGATAAGCTTCTGCCAAGGCACTCGGGACTCTATTATTCGCGACAAGACCAAGTTGACGCTGCCATTAGGAATTTCCACAAAGCCTCAACATCTAGGCAAGTTTCCGAAATTCAAGGGTGTCAGTCAGGTGCGTATAAGCGATTTGGTAGAAACACATGGTCCCAAGGTCGACCGAAGTCAAAAGTCATACAGGAGCAAGAATGACGCTTTGTCTTGTCGACAGAAACATTTTGCAGCGTACAAGGAATGACCCGCGCCGGAATTCTATTTCTCGTTTCTTGCGAAATCTCGACGTCCGAAGGACCAACATGTCAGCAAACACGACGTCTCTCGAGAGAGGTCGGTATGTTCGGACGTCGTCCAGTAAAGGAGCCCCTAGTTCCTGCTGAATTCACGAATCTTCTCGAATGGGCTCATGCTCACAGGAACCGGCAGTTCACCAGTGGTGTGAGGTCATCTGAATAGACAAATCGATGTTTTCTGGGTTCGGAAGGGATGTAATCAAGTTTGTGTGAATGGTTCATGGCAGCTTCTGTGGCAGAGGAGTTGGTCCACTCTACCGTACTGAGGGTAAGGTGGATTTCAAGATGTGATCCAACATTATGGACAATGTTACCTGGCCGTTTGATCGCAGTGCTGGTTCCGGTGGCCTTATTTTCCAGCAGAACAATGACGCGAAGCACAAATCGCTGCACGCAACCCTCAAATTTGAATCCTACTGTGGGATAGGCTCGGGCATTGAGCTAAATACCTCTGGACTCGCAATGAGCAAAACGAGTTTCTCAGTTAATGGAAGTACATCCCTCCCAAAAGGAGATCAACAAGCTCATCGGGACCATGTCATGCCGATTTAAGCTGTCACTGACGCCAAGGGCCATGCGACAAAGCATTGGTGTAACGCATACTTCAGTGGACGGTTCCGTATGTCCCGTTCCTTGATCGAGAATGATCACTGAATCTTATTATCCACGATGGGGACGACTGGGCAAGTTGTTGGTGCCCACTCGAGCAGTCGATGATCAGGGGTACGACAGGTGATACAGATAATGTCACGAGCTCATGTAGAGCGACCCAACAAAAAGAAAAAATAAGCGGATGAGGTTAACTCTTATGTTTGCCGCATTATTGACAGAGATGCTTCTTGTGAAGAAGATGCATGCCTGCCCCTTCGACATGTAATCAGGAACAACTTGAGGCAGCAAGGTTCCAAACGTCTGCAAATAATGCGTTTCTCACGTTCTCTAAACCGTAACACCGTAACGTATGATACACGCAGAAGAAATGCGCTCATGATTACATTTATTTATTTATTTATTCATCTATTTATTTATTAATCTGTTTAATCCATAAGGAAGATTAGGCCTTCGCTGAGTCTGATGCGCTCTTATTCGGAAAGCCTGGCACAAAAGTTCATGACATTCGAGACACCCCGTTCGAAAACGCTCTACTTCTCCAAAACGATGAAATGAACCTGTCAAAGAAACAAGATAGAACGTTACGATGAGCGGATGTAATTTCCAGATTTATATTTCATTTATATATAACCATAACCGCATTTCTTCTGCGTGTATCATAGTATGTATGCGTGCATCGGTTACGGAGCATTAGAAACGAAAGTGAAATGACTCAGAAATACTAAACATAGTAATATAGAAACACGCAATGCTCGTGGTCAGGGAACACGCGAAGTGAAAGCTTTTAACACTTTTTCATGATTTTTACAGCTTCTTGGGTAGATTCTGTAAATTACAGCTATAAGGCCGGACCGCGACATCATTGGAAAACAGAAGAACCCGCGACGAAAGAAATTGAAACGGGAGGATAGCTCTTTACCTTCACCAGGAAGCGACTCACCGTAAGTTACTGTCTTTTTTTGAGCATTACTTATTAGGTTTACTCCGGACGCTAGGAAATGCTGTGCTTCTTTCATCGCATTTGAAATAAATACATTAAGAGCGACGATGTGTAGCAGAAGTTTTGCTCGCATGGGAAATGTTATACTCACAACAGTTTCCACTTGTTCTTGCCTGCTTTGCGCCTAGAGGCATGATTTCGGATGGTCCTTCCTGTCGGAGGTTTTCTGAGGCTTCTATTCAGTTCCTTCTATTCCGGGAAACTGAGATGGGCGCACAGAAAAATTCAGTGCTAAGATGTGCCTTTGTTTTGATTGGAGAACATGGTGAGGCCAGATTGTGCTGTGCTGTTTAGTTCATTGCTTTGCCATTACTTTTTTGACTTGAAATCTTTCACACTTCAGCAATGGTCTTGTAGTAAGAGCTCTAGGAGCACTAGTTCCTTGCCACTGGGCTTGTTCATGATGACCTCTGCACTTACGCCCAAGAGACTCGCTGACTCCCCTCACTCCGCAGTATCAAACCTTATCACGTGTCAGAGTCTCTTCCCGTATCCAGTTTGGTAAGGACTCAGCGCAAGCTGCCGGTCCCCGAAATTTTTATTGATAGGAGTCATGACGTTGAGAAGGCCACATGGGTTGAGAAGCATCCTGGCGGCACGCAATAAGGGTCCGGACACCGGTTTCTATGCGCACTGCTAGTCTTTACAAAATGGACGTAATCAACCGTTTTGCAGTAACTGCGTCACTTGTCAAGCTTTTCACGATGAATATTCGGTCTCCACACTTTGTCCTGTGTTTTATTTGAACTCGAACACCCGTCTTCACGTCTTCCAATTTCAAAAATGGATCAGTGATTGAGCGTTATATCCGTAATGAGCGTAATATCAATGAATTCGTGCAGTCGTGTTGCAAAGAGAAGGGAGCGAACCCATTCATTCAAATACGCATGGGTTGAGCGGAAATCTGCTCATATCGGGCTAGGCGCGCACGAAGTGTGTCGTGTATGTGCGTGTGCTCTGCCGAAAATTTTTACCTCCTGTTTTACTGTACTAGAGCGTCCAGATTTGGCGGGGACGTGGGCGGCAGGCCAATTTCACGCAGGAGAGGACGATTCTCTTTCTCACTGCGTTGAGAGAGAGCTGCTTAATTTAGGAGACGATGCCTCAAATCCTCTTTCAACTATGACCACTTCACTTCCTTTGCGTGTGAATAGAAAGATTCCGTTATCGACAAAAACCATGAAGAATACAACCAGCTCGTCGAATATTTACGCGATAGTGCCAAGAAAGCAGAGGGTCTATAAGTAGCCTAGGAACGACTTTTTTTTCGAATACTCTCGAGCTGATATGCGAGCAGATTCGCGCTGCAGGCAATCGTCAACAGACGTCCAACTTGTAAAGCTATGCAGAAAAGCGATAAGGGAAGATGCAAAGGAGAGAAGAGCAGCGATTAAGGGAGAAGCCGCTGAGGCCCGAAGGAGTATTCGCAGAGCCCGGCGGAGCTTCGTCATTTATGAGACCAGGATGACTTCACTTCATCGTCTTGGCGGAACAGTTACTGCATTAAGAAGAACAATGGGGAAGGTCATCTAAGACTTCTACTAGGACCTCTTCGACGGCCACGTTTATCTGCCTGCCCACCGTCTTAGGCAAAACGAGTTTGTCGCACCTCCGGTTCTCCCTTGCAAAATTCGGCATGCCATTACGTCGATGGGAAATCATAAGGTTACTGATAATTGACGACTAATGGAGTAGCTCAGCTAAGTAGAGACAGGCGAACAGCAAACGGAGAGAAACAAATCGAAAACTGAGGAGTGCTGATGAATGAATGATGAAGTGCTCTGGTGAACAGGGCTTCTGAGGAATCAGCGGTTGGCTGGTCGTTCGAACGGTAAGAGTGACCCGGAATGCAAGTCAAAAAGGCATGTAGGCTGGGAATTTAGCACAGAGATGCCGGTCTCGATAGGATCAAGAGAGTCAAAGCTTTCTAAAGAGTCTCCCACCACTTGTCGTTGTAACTCTGGCTAAGCTCTTCACGCGGTACATGTCGGAATGCAAAGTGACCACGTTGTGGAAATTTAGCCAGAGTATGTTGCGTGTTGCTGTATGAAAACGGAGATCCCGACGATATTGGCAACTATCGCCCGATCTGCCTCCTATCTCTAATCTGCAAGCTTTTCACACAACTTTCAGGATTGGCGCATACGTATCTACACTCCTACAGGACTCGTTGAAGTTCCACGAGAGTACAAAATGCCGTTGTCTTACTTCCATGGATTTGATTAAAACTGTTGAGACAGAAGCGATAATTGAAGCCCTGAGCGGTCAGGGTGTTCCTACTCAATGCATAAGAGTTCTTCGAGAATTCTAAAACGACTTCACGACCAGGATTTCGCCATCCTAAGAGGAAGCTACTTCCAAAGTGGAGGGAGGGATTCGGCATGGCAATACTATTTCGCGCAAACTTTTCAGTGCACCTCTCGAGAACATCATTCGTAATATGGAATGAGAAGGCATGGGAGTGGAGTGCGACGGCCGCTATTTGCATCACCTCTGCTTTGCAGACATCCTGCTTATGACACCAAAGATCGAGCAGGAGGAACAAATGCCGGTCGAATTCAACAGCGCTCGTGAAGAAATCGGCCTGGGCTGAACCCAACGATGACGATGTTTATGACGGAGCATTTAGAGATATAGAGCGAGTAGTGACAAAGGTATAACATCCTGCTCCGCGCTCACCTCTTCGACTCTGCTGTCCTTCCTACTTTGACGTACGCCTCGCTTACCTCCCCCCCCCCCCCCGCGTGAAGAGTACCTAGATAACGGGAAGAGGTGGGTAATGGTCACGAGTAGGTCAACAAATCAGACGAGAAGACTCATCCTATGAGTATGAGTTGAGTGTGTTGTCCCACCCACCTCGATACCCCTTCCCTCCTAAAGCTCAGATCAAAAAACGGTAAGTTCTCGGCTAAGAAACGTTAATGAGCAATGCGTAATAGCTATTTCATATTGTATTTGTCGAATCTCACTCGAGGTTTAGTTTTTTTAATAAATGTAGGTGTAACATCGATTGAAATGACTTGGCAGAGGTCATGCAGAAAACTGTGCCTTGTGAATGTTCTATTTCCAGCTCCCCGCACGAAGATGTCCTTGTTACGTTTCTTGTTGATGTGGAGTTGCAGTCGATGGGCGGGCCGTCAGCACGTACACAGCTCCCAATCGGTATCCAGCGAATCAAATCCGACCCCGACATGGACATCACCTCACTATTCAACAATCGTTTTGCCTATGATCAAGAAGCTTACGAGGTTACCTACAGCTAATCACTTATTTGGTAAAGGCTGAAGATTTACACATTGAAAAGATGCGAGCGCAGTCCTCTGGTCTGTTTCGGTCTACACGGAGCAACCACCTGTTTTTTTGTTTGTTGTGACTCTTCCCACAGTGACCACCCGCTGCCCTTCTCTCTATGTAGTGTTCGCATTCGTTGACAAGGATGGGTCCTTACCCAGGTCTTCGCTCGCTCTTCCTTAACACGCGTTTGCATCTGACAGTTTTGATTTGGGCAATCGAACGGCCATGCGTGAACCGTGCGCTCACTTTGTGCACAGTTTGGCATTCTTCTCCACGGTTACAATTAGAAAATTTTGAGTTCCGTTTGGAAGAAGCTACATTTACTATCAGGTATATATTGTAGTCTTCCAGACGTTTACGGAACAGTTGAAATAGAATCCACTGTTTGACTTCAGATGGGCTATACCGCTGATCGCGTAGCGTCTGTGGAGCAGTTAGCATCAGCATTACGACGATACCTGTTCGCTGCTGTGCACTGGATCGAGGCACTCTTCTCACTAGCCCAAATCGACAATGTGCCGGAGAAAGTATGCAACAAGCACATAGTTGTATTTACTCAATCTTGAACATTCTTGGTACTGTATCACTAAAAAACCTAGACGTGAACTATGCTCTTTTTAGGTCGCTGTTCTCAAAGGTGTCTTTGCCCCTTACACGATCCTCTGTCAAGCGGCGCGAACTGCTCAGGTAATAAAAACTCTGTGGAATTCCACCAGCGTTTATTTTTAGAGCGAACCCTTTTTTAGAAGCTCTACATTCGATCAGAAAACATTTTCTTTCGAAATTAGTGGTCCAAAATGTGTTTTCTAGTAAAGTGGCGTAAAAGAAGGGACTAAAGAATTTCCCACAAAGTTTATCGAAGAGTGATCACAAGTTGTCATTCAAAATTAGATGTAGGTAAAAAATATGCTTTCCATTTGCTGCCTCCGAATCTGGATATGCAAAACGATCCTATGGAAATGAGGAGGGTGAAACATTAAAAACAAGCAGAAAAGAGGTGGTATACCTAGGTAGTAAAAACACCAGAAGTTTACTTTCCCTGAGCAATGGGTCAGGATTCTTTGAAAATGAGCCTTCCAAAAATACCTTCTTTCCTACGTTTAAAAACTCTTCAGTGTTCTCAAGTTCACGCCATACAACTTCCAAGGTATCAGGCTAATCCGGTTGCTGCTGCTTCCATGCATAAATTGCACTGCACTCGTTTATTATTTATTTATTTATTTATTTATTTATTTATTTGGAGACGCGAACAGAGTTACTGCGAACAAAAATACAATAAAGTTCCGTAGAACAACATTACATGCGACATAACTGAGAAAGAAAAATAAAAATGTAAACGCAATAAAACTGAAATACAGTTAGAATAAAATGGAATTAAAACGAAAAGGAACCCTAAGGAAACCCTTGAGGCAAGCCCAACTAGAAATCATTCTCTTGAAAGCAGCTAGAGAAAGCTTGAATATATCACCTTTAAGCAATTTGTTGAAGTCCGCAAGCACTCTAATAGAGAAGTAATTGGATCTGACATTGGTCCTACTTTTCGGAGCCCTAAGCTTAACTTTAACTCCTCTAGTACTAGAGGTGACAAGACAGAAAAATGAGAAGGTACAAGATTAGTTCTATCTGTAAGGATTTTGAAAGCCATAACTAGTTCGAAATTCTTCCTTCTATTGCACAAGCTGGCTAAACCGATTTGCTTTCTTCTTTATTTTCCGAAATGCTAACTGGAGCGAAGCTGCAGGGTTCCCTGACCCTCCCTCCACAAGTTTGACCTTGGCGTCCCAGATAAACACTTTAAGTATAAATATCTCCAAAATATTCACTTTCTTCACTTGATACAATAGTCTTCTGGGATAATGAAAACAGTGATTTGTGCACGGGCTGGCCTCCGCAAGTGGGAGTGTGAGCTACCTGTAAATAAGCTTTTTACGATCTCGAATGAAAATTAACTTATGTGCATATGCTCAAGACGATTCAGCTCATGCCGGACACTATCTTTCCGTTGCCTTAGCCTTCTAAACGCTTATAAATTGACGCTTTTTTTTCAAGATGTCCCGAGACGTAGATGTGATCTGCTTATGTAACCGTACCACGATTACGAGGCAACCTCCACGACATCTTCTCGAGACGAAGTGAGTCAAGTTGTTAAATTATCACATCCTTTTTTTCGTCGTCTCGGAGTCATGGGCTTCTGGACGATGAACTTCAGTAACGAACATTCGCTAGGGCGCTAATAAGGATACTGGGGTCGCACTGGCTGTTCGAGCTGATCGTGAGATGTATTCCGCTGTAAGTGTTTACAAAAGCTGATCTCATATCGACCTTCCACATCTGCTAAATGATTTTGGAGACTTTTGGAACGGGAGCATTCCTTTCTATGGCATATCACTGTACAAAGAAGTGGACCGGCTAGACAACGCATCATCATACAGCGATGTTGCGTGGGACTGGTAGGAGGGTCGGAGGTTTGGATTCTTGATGCACACGCTCGTTCTGCTTTTTCATTGAACGTGTCCGAAAAAATTGCAAACGCTTTCACATATCATTTTTGCTAGTGACAACCCTCTTTTACTTTTGTGAAAAACTGGAATGCGTTCCAAGAGGATTTTTTTCTTCCACTTCTCGTCGAGTAAGGGTGATGCTCAAGTCCCGTGAAGAGAAATCGAGGAGTTTGCTCAAGATGGACGAAATCTCGGCGATTTTCAAAGCCTTTGGCAGAAAGGCGCCTTATCATTTATAAGATCAAAGCGCTCACCAACTTACTCACAACGATATGTTCTGGCCGAAGTCATCGTACTTTTTACGGCTTTTGATTTCCGCGACATTTCGTGAACTACCCCTAGGGAGAAGCGGAATGTGACAGGGAGCCTTCATCTGCTATGTTGTGTATGACAACCGCTATGTTGTATCGACTGCGTGTGAGTAGAGTAAAGCGATCACAATGTCGGTCACCTGTCTGTTCACCTGATGGCACATTCTTTTGAGCCCTCTTTTATCATTATGAAATATTATATATGTTGAGAGAAACTGAGAGGAACCATAATCTTTCAGATTAGTCTCTTTTTTAACATCTATGGCATCTTATGCGGTTTTAACAGCAAACGCATCTACTTGCCGCGCTTTAAGCATAAACTGAGAAGTTGAAAGGAGGAATAGTCGTGGGAATGAATGTGGAAGCCTCATTGCAGAGCGATGTCCACCGAATTGCGCCCAAAATCAAAAAGGATGGCTTTGCAGAGCGCAACTTCGAAGTAAGTAAGATGGATTGAGGGCATCAAGATGAGCTGTAGTATCGCGTCCAGGAAATCATGAAAGTATTTCCTCCGGAGTAGAGATGCCGCTCTGCTTGTTCGGTGGAGATGAGGAGCTGTCGATGGTCAGTGTGAATTGTGAAAGCATCTTGCAAGCTTTAGGACACGTTTTATGAAAAAGCAAATCGAATACATGCATCGAGGATCTAAACCTCCATGCCTCTCCAAAGCAAATCCACCGACCACCATCCACCAGGATCGCTTCACGATAGGTTGATTACTCTGTTCGTTGACAACGTGAGATCAGCCTTTGAAGACACTTCGATGAATGTGTGACCCCTCGTGTGCTATATATGGCGCTGTCATGTCGAAAAACGGCCTATCTGGGGCTTTTAAAAGCTTAAAGATTGTCCAGTATGTTCGGGCGAGTTTCATCGGAATTGAAGAACCTGCACTATTACCAAGGGAAACCATGTAGGTGTTCAAATAACTTACAATGACCGATAGCGACAGTGTAAGATAGTTCTGGACAGTTTTTTCTTGACGAAGTCAGTTCTTTAGGCAATTGCAACAACTGAAAGCTCGTCCAGATTTGTCTTCCATGTCATTTCGGTCATGGTAATATCATACAACCTCTATTTCCGCTACTTTTGAAAGCCTTAATTCTGCGAAATCGGCGAATTTCCTCGCTTTCTTCACCCCCGATACACTATTCTCTGCTTCCTTCCTTCCGCTTTCCGACTTTAAAAGGGCACCCCAAGATTATCGGAAACTATGCTTTTTAAAACACAATGATATACATCTCAACTTGAATAGCCCCTGCGACCTAATATCCCACTCTTGTAAAAAGTCCCATTTTTTGCATTCCCACTTTTGCAGTCTTGGCAATTTTCGTCAGGAGAGGAGAATAGCTCGGAAACTGTAAATTACCACTTGGGACTGTTTTTCACTATGAGCTCACTATGTACAGTTTATTGTTTTGTACATAGACAGTGCTGTAATTAAATTTCCACGGGAACGGGTTCGCGCTTCCATGTGCAAAGATGAGTTGATAAACATGATCAACAGCAAAAATATGTAGTCCTTTGCTTGCACTAACGACAGCGCACAACAGGCACAGATCTTTCTTATGCGTGCAATTTCTTCCGGACTGAGTCGCTTTCCACCAAGCCAAGTGAACCGTTTCAGCCTCCTCGCCAATAATCTGGTGCCTCGAATCCTCGACGACCTGGTTGCGCCTATGCGAAAATTATCCCTAAGTGAGGCTGAGATCGTAGTATTATCCGCCTTGGTAGTTTTGGATCCAGGTGATTTCGTTGACGTTTTGTTATGTAATGTCCAACGCCTGCCCCTTGTGGTAGCGTTTATTGGAAACGTTCCAGTTATGCCTCATTACCTTTGTAATAGATTCGCCTGGGTTGTCGGAATCATCATCGCTCTCTCTCGGTCAACTTCGCGATCGTGTGCAGAACGCATTATTCCAGCTGATTCGAGAAAACTCGTCTGTGCTTCACAACGTGACAAGTCGTTTTGGCAACATTCTACTCCTTCTGCCGCCTCTTGCGGTCAGATTCATTTTAAACATTCATTTACATAAACAGTCGAATCGCACAGTTCATGCCGGGCTCTCCCCCTTGCTATGTTAGATCTAGTCTGCTGCCTACATCTCTCGCGATTCGGACGTACTTTTCCAGTACAACAAACCTTATGAATTTCCGGTCCAGCATCCGACGCACTTCCTGCCCTCGCCCATCACGAGCTCGATCCCACTAGTGTCTTGCGTGTTTGAGTAACTTCTTCCCCCACACCCTCCCCCCCCCCCCAAGGTCTGAAAAGTGTTTTTTGCGCATATCCTCCCCCTGAGGGCTAGGTTTCGTGTCCCCTAACACCCGTATTCCCATCCCGCCGCCAAGGATAGGACTCATGAACTTCGGATGTCCGTCAGACAAACTCAACGACGAACCATTAGAAACACTTTTCACCTTGTACTTGGTGGGACTAATTTTTTCGCCTTAAAGCGATTGCGTTTTTAATTTCCAGAAATTGAGTTCTCTTGTTGGAGAGAATGTACAGTTTGCTCGTATGTTCGGTGGATCGCTGGATCCACTTCTCGTGGAATTATTCGCTGATAATACCTCCGAGGTTAGTGCATATTGCAGTGATGTTTATCACGTTGAATGTGATCCTTATTGAAGGTTATTCCGTCACCATCCACAAGGGAGAAAGCGGACGTGTCCACTCAAACATATCCATCTACCTCACCAGCTTTGCCTTCCGATCTCGGAGAAGTACACGATGAAATTCCAACATGTACGGAGCCTACTCGCCCGGCTCCTGTGCTACCAACCGGTGAGAACTTATTTGAGTAGTGATATCCTACTTATATAATCGGCTAAATGTGTCTGTTGGTGTGTTTGTGTGTAAGTGTGTGAGTATGTGTGTGTGTTTGTCCGACCGGAAATTCATAACTCCTGTCCCATTGTAGCTGAAGCATTCAAATTTGAAAAGGAGATAGGAGACCGGATGGATACACTGATGGTAGGTGATTGGAAGTGACAACAATCGATAGAAACCGATAAGAAGCCTTAAAAGGCAAAAGTCATAGGATCCGTAACTCCCTTCGTATAGGTGGTGAAGCCTTGGCACTTCGGCAGGTGGTGTAGGACGTGAAGGGACCGTTAGTGATTGGTGGCAGGAAATGATAGCAAGTGATAGGGTCTGATAAGAAACCATAGAAGGCGAGAGCTACTAGATCTGTAACGCACTTTCTATTAATAATGGAGTCTTGGAATTTTAATAAGTTATGTAAGATGTGAAAGGATCGTAGGTGACGGGATCGAGAACGATTGATGATAGGCCAGGAGCTGATAAAACTGTGAAGGGCTAATGCAAATCTGGAAAGCGTAGAGCCACTATAATAATGGCATTAATAGTGGAGCCTTGACAGTTCAGCATGTGATGTGGAGTATGGCGGGATCGTAGACGACCGGCGATAGGAACTGATAACAGCTGATAACGACTGATAAGAGCACTTACCGACTGAATTTAACTCCTGTGGTATTTACGATGTATTTATGACCAGGTTCAATTTGACTATTTTTGAGGAAACCCGGCCCCCACTGGGCGGAGTCCACACCTGTCACCTACCATTAGTGTTCTCATCTTGCCACCTACATCTCTGCCGAATTTGAGTACTCTACGCTCAGGAGCAAAGGAGTTACAGACCTACCGCGACCTACACTATTCTTGCAAGCCCCGCCCCTAGTGGGCGGAGCCTAGCTTAGATCGCGTGTACCCAAGGAGTTTGGCTCATTTTCCACTTGTTCATCCCCAGTCCCCACTTGTTCCAACCTGTCTGTGCTGTTCCACGTGTTTCGACGCCCTAGATACAGTGATAGTGATAAGATAGTTACAGTGAAACAGACATACAAACATACGGACATTTGTGGTTTATATATAGTAAGGATTACGGCTGTTATATAGATTACGACCGCTACCCAGCAAGATTTGTAACTCGGTGGAAGATCAAGGTTACTTTGTTTTGATATCGTTTACGACAAAGCTCATCCGACCGCCAATAATTTGGGATTCTCAACTAATGATGTACCCGTTAGGAAAGAAGGTGCAGTGATAACGAAATCTTATAATGGTGTGATTAACACTTGAGATCATTAGTGAATACTATTCAATTCTTTGGTTGCCTATCAGTTAAACCTTTAATGGTTCATAAGTTTCAAGATGAAGAGCAACCGATTGACACTTTTAATCGTAGGTGTAAGTGTGGGCATGTGGTGCACGCATTGGCGTGCGTAGCCCAACTTACTGGTATAACAGTGTTGTGTTGAAAATAATTTAATTGGACAGTGCCCTCAAACTGAGACCCTCATCGCTGACTACCTCATTTTAAGTTCACCTCATATTTTTTCATTCTTTGCAGAGTCAATGGCTATTCGAACTGGAAAAGAAACTTGGAAATAAAACTTTTGTATCATGGAATAGGACTTAAACGCGTTTTAGGTGTACCTGTGTAGAATTGCGCCCATTAAGGCAGGATGATATCGGAATTCCTTCATTTTCAATAGACATCTGAGAACAGAATACGTAGCCATTTGAAGTATCAGTTACTTACATAGGTTGACTGGCCTGGCGTAAAGGTTGTCCGTATAAGTGCGCTTTTTCTTGTATTAATAAATGACGATGTCAAGAAATCTGAACCGACCGAAACAATTTTCTAGTTTCCAGCCCAAAATTTCTTGAACCAAGCGCATCGCTTCTTGTAGTCCCTTCTGGCCATGGCTGCTCTTGACAGATATGTGCAACACATCACTGGACCCAGCGATTCAGTAATGCTCGCAAAGATATACTATAGCTAGAGTTGATGTTTTCTTCTTCTCATTTTCACTTTCCTATTGTCGGGTATTCTAGTGAACATGCTCTTTTGTCAGGTATTCCATTTTTTGAAAGTATTAGGTTGACGGCACACAGTGGCGGAGGTGGTGTAGTGGCAAGTGGCGCACTATACCACACGCACGGTCAGGGGTTCAAATCCCGGATCGATGCGCCTAGGCCAACCAAGCCCTCCGTCCTTCCGGGGTCGGTGAATGGGTACCAGACTCGTTTGGGAGGATAAAAGCACAGACTTGTACATCGGCTGGCCACCGCAAGTCATTGAATAGGTCACATACGCACTCATTACGCCACTACGATTCTGAATGGAAGCCGAGTGCGGGGGCGCATCCCTCAGACGGGATTGATTAACGCCAAAAACTTTATCCTTTATACTTTATCCTTACTTTATTAGGTTGATGCATAATTATTGCGGATTTTTTCGCGGCTTCTTTTCTCTCTTTAGCACTACACTTTTGAATTCGGAATTTTAGTAAAAATAATCTTCTTGCTTTCCTTAACAGAAATATGTCTAGAAAGTCATCTTCATATGCGCCACATTATGCTCTATTACTTCGAGAAATGTTGGAAGGCGGCACACTCATACGTGGTCTCAACGAACTTCTCGGCATGGAACAGTCAGCCAAAGCCGATTAAAAAGTGGAATTTGTTTCTACGGTCGCCCTATTCACCAACAGAAACTTCTATCATGTTGATCGCCCGTTGAAAAATTGGTTAACGAACAGAGTTTTCGACGAAGTGGATGGCCTGATGGCCAACGTCAAGGCGTGATCGCCTATAAGAAACTAAACTTCTTCGCCAGTAGAATCCGACCGCCTAGCAAACGGGAAGCAGTGCTTCTTCTAGATGGTGAATATGCTCTGCAGCAATTATTTGAACATGTCTTCGCTAGATATTTCTATCGTTACTTCAAACAAAATTTGCTGAAAAATCCGCAATAATTATGCATCAGCCTAATATATATATATATATATATATATATATATATATATATATATATATATATATATATATATATATATATATATATATATATATATATATATATATATATATATATATATATATATATATATATATATATATATATATATGTCAAGGTAGGTAATAGTGAGATCTTCCTTTTTCAGTAAGCTTTGATCTGTTGTAAAACTATGACCACTAGATTTGACCACTACAAACATTAATCAATCATCCTGCTTCGCTATCACGGTATTTTTATTTTTCTCCACAGATAATGAACCTTGTGATCTACACTGCCTCTAGCACAGCTATCGGTCAGAGCAGAGATTTCGGGAACTTCACCACATAAAGAGGTGGAGGAATCGATACATTCAACTGTTTTTCCATTGACCTTTGGTTAGAAAAATGTTTCCCGACAAAACTACAGTAGCGCTCAAAAGTCTTCGGGTGAATGCTTTCTTGCTTTTTCGTTCATAACTTTTTCCTCTGTGAAGCAAAGCGCGCGGAATTTTGGAGTGTGGTGCGGTAGGAACGAAAGGTCGCCTCGCGTCGAGAGGGATGCCGCGCACGAAGGAATGTAGCTTATTGTAGCAGCGAGTAAGGAATACAGGAACAAAGGAACTAACAGTAGAATCATGCCTAAAATAAGGATCGCATGTCATTGAGTTGTATGAAGAACGCTAGAGCTATGACAATGTCGGAAGAATGGTTCGCGACAGCCGCGTGCGGCGAGTCGATTACAGAAAATCGTTCCTACTGCCCGTCCCCCAAAATTTCGATACGTTAATGTAGAGCTTATTTCACACCATATAGCACTATTTGACTGCAAAACAGCGATATGCACATTACTACTGGAAGGTGTTCGTTGCGGTAGCAGAATTCGCTGAAAGCAAAGCTCGTAACGTCTCCACTTAATCGCAACTTATGTGCATTTTTCTCCTCTACTGTGTTCGGCATTAGCGCTCGTACACTTAAGACATCGCAAAAAGAAAAGAAGTTTCTGAGCGATTATCATCTGTATTTCCAGTTAATTTTGAGCTCAAGCTCTTTGGGGTATCTGGACCATGGTCAGATTGCAGGTTGATGGTGGTAAATATTCACAATACCCACATGCTACACATATTGAAATTTCGCATGATTAGATCCAGTAGGAAAGAAGTTACGACTTCTGTTTCTGCCTTGAATTTCCAGTTTGCTTTCAGCCTTTGATACATGGGAATTGAAAGAGCATTATATTTATCATAACTACCATAAACTTTTTTCTGGTATTAGCACAACCGATGCAAGATAAAAGTGGTCAGTCGATCGATTTCAGTGAATCCAACTATGACCTATGGTCCGTTCTATTTTCCTGGTCAACAGTTTCAAGTGCCTCACGCAGTCAGCTATGCAACATCGCAGCCGTACACCCAACCGACATTCTTCGACTCAACTACAACTCCAACGCAGTTCCGATTCATGTAGGTCAAGCTGTATCCGGGCTCGTCATGGTTTCCAGTTTTTTTCGGTTTTAAAAAATTCTTAAAAAATGTTTTGTTTTAGTCTGATCACTAGTTGAATTTTGTTGTCTATCACCGTTTAGGCACTGAAGTTGTTTTTTCTCTCTCCGAAATTAATTTTTATGAGTCGTTGTCACTAGAAGTGATTCAGCCATGCCACTGCTGCTGCAGTTCGTGCACAGCGGTGTGTCACTCGGCTTGTTACTGAGGTGAGTGTATAGAGCAGCACTAAAGAATCACAACAGCCCTTTAGTTGCAATGAGATTCAGATGAAAAACCTAAATCTCATTTGATTGTATCAAATTTTCGTCGTCTATTCAAATCTACCGTCCTCTTGAATATCCTTTCTTTGAGCTTCATACCTCTATAGATCGAATTTTGTTAATAGGCAGTATTCATGTTGATTTACCTGAAGCTTATTTTCATATCCACACATCAAGTTGAAGCGCGAGCATCTCGTGGCAATAGCTCTCGCCCAATCTAAGCATGCAGTTGACATTAAAAACGAAACTTGGGAGGGGGGGGGGGGGGGGCAGAAAAGGTGCGTCTGGGCTGAGTGAGTCCCTCTGGCACCCAGTGTTACCAAACGGGGTAAGTAGATCAGGTCTTCACGATTCTCTGTCCTTGAGCCCACTAGTTTCTTAATCCAACAGTTTGTAGTATCGCCATTCATCTACGACAATCGCCGTAGTCGATTTTATTTCAAATGCTTTGATTGGGGACTAGGGCACAAGTCCAATTTCCGAATAGGATAAGCTGAGTTCTACCTCTTAGATGTTGTATTTAGTGAGTGCATAAATTCATGAATTGTAAAACCACCTTTCCGCTTTCATGGAATGATGCGCTTCGAACATAGCAAGTATTTGGCACATGCGTTACCCTACTAATACTTGTTGTTACTACATGTGCGCGGCATTTTATGAACCCTTGTCACATGTATCATTGCTGTTCCCAAATATATGTGTACAATATTTCTTCTCCGCCTAGTCTCTCTTTTAACTATCCGGTGAGTTGTTATTACTAGTTGTCAATTTTTCAAACGCGACCATTTGCTGGCCTTCTGATGGGGAGTCCACTACTTCATAGGCACGAGCGTCGTTCATATTCAAGTATTTACCAGCTCATTGTATTCCGTTTTATCAGTTGAATTTTGGGACAAACAATGCTGGACACCTCAAGTTGCTAAGTCGGTTAGTCACACGTACATATATGGGGGAATGAGGGTTTTATTAGATTTCATCCTTTTTTTGTTTCTTTTTCGTTTTTATTAGACTTGACTAATTAGAATGACTCCTCCTATATTAGCGTTGATCAAGACCGCATTGGAATTGACGAGAGCGGCCAGCCAATTTAAATCATTAAAGGACTCCCTACCTCACAAATTGCGCGCTCCAATTTTCCAACGCTGTCCTGCGATACGCGGCGAGTGCCGTTTTCGGGGAGAAGATTCCGGACCCAGTGGAATGGTACTTCAGTAATGAATTTTGCTCGAAGTAAGGTGCTTCACCTTCCTTTTTGGTATCAAGTTTTACGTCCAATAAGTATACTTATTAGTTTTTACGATGTCTTCTTATGTGTATTTGTATGTCGGTGTGTGTGTTCGATCTTGAATTCGTAAGCCTTGCTCCCGAGGACCTAAGGTTTCAAAACTGGTATAAGTATAGCCGATACACTATGATATTGTTAATGGTAGGTGGCAGGGCTCGACTTGCCCACAAAGGCGGCGCTTGCGAACAAATTGTTGATTCGGATGAAGAGTGTTCAAATCTAGTAGTTAGAGTAGGGGTACCAGGATGTTAACCCTGTTGGTAGGTCTCAGGGATATACTCCGCTCATTTGGGCGGGTCGTGAAAAAAAATTAAACTCGGGCCACAAGTTCGGAAAGTCCGTGGGAGTCGAAGCGGTAAGATCGAAAACCGATGATCTGTGGCATGAATTGATCGAACTGTACTCCATATAACTACGGGAATGCTGGCGGGAAAAATGGAAAGTGGAATGAGCGCAATTCGGGTAAATATTATATGAGATTGAGTTCAATCCTTGAGTGAGGTGTGTGTTTGAGTGTGCGTGTTTGGTCGGTAATCTTTGAAGACCAAAGCATTCAAATTTGAAAATGATGCAGGCGGCCATTTTCAACCCGAAAAGGAGAGCACGGCATCAGCTGGGCGACCCGACTGATCCTATGTAACGCGTTATGTGTGTATGCCGTGTATGCATGAACGTGTTTATGTGTGTATGTGTATGTATGTATGTATGCATGTATGTATCAATGTATATATGTATGTATGCAGAAAATGCTTGTATAAAACATAATGCATAATGCAAAGTACAGGACTGAAATGCCATTCCATTGTAATGCATATATGCCAAACTTGAAGCTGGGCAACTTGGATTTGAAACGCGCATGTACGACATGCCGGAGCACGGGAAACGTCCGTTACGCGCGTCCGTCGAAACTAGGTCAACCGCCCACTTCGCGCACGGCGCAACCCCTCTGATCTCGACATGACATTACAGTACCATTCAGTGTCAGTAGAGCGAATGGTTCGCATTAGTCCGCGTTATCTTCTCTTTAGGCTGACTGCCGTGAACCGAACGCCAATCGTATGCCCCACTGACAACTGGAACGTTTGTCAAAAATCGCGGGCCGCCTTCGACGGCTACGGCGTGACCTAGTTTCGACGAACGCGCGCAACGAAGCGCACCCGCTGATGCCTTTCTTCATAGCTGTGACTTGAGAGCCGCCGATAATCCCACATACATACATCTGGTGGCCCCGAGCAGCAAGGCGATTAAATTAGGTGTGGCTTGCGTCGACCTGAGAAAACGGCAATGTTTGTGTTTTTAGTACTTGATATAGTTGCGTTTGTAGTATCGACACGAAAAGGGCGTCAGTATTCGATCCATATCCCGCTAGCCTGCGTATCGTACTGCATTTAGAACTTTTCGAGGGTTTGAAATGGATTATTGACAAAACATTGTATCAGAGGTAAACATGAGAGCATTTCTGGAGAACTAAAGTAATGCCCAACAGAAATTACCAAGAGTCATTGTAAAAGGCTGCTTTCGTTGTCCGCCGGCGCGCCGGCGGCGACGGCGTCGACCGCCCGTCTGCCTCCCTCTCCCCTCCTAGCACTACCTCGGCTGGCACGATTACACGCCGGCACGCCGGCACGCCAGCGGACTATGAAAGCAGTCAAAGCTGTAATCAACCAATATACGAAGAGTAGTGCAACAAAGAGGTACTTCAAATCTTAGAAGTGTATTTGACTCATCATAACCCGTTACGTGCAATCTACCGACTAATGCCTCGCGTTTGCCTAGGCTTGAGTTCCCCTAAAAGAACGACGGGCTGTACTCGTCACCTGCTACCGCGCGTAATCGCGCCCTGTGAACGAAAGATTTAAATTACTAGCCAGGAGAAGATACGCTGGTAGAAGTTAATAGTTGGTGCGCAACCACGGTTGCTTGCCAGAATGAATTTGGGTAGAAATACAATCACTCGCGTCGGTGTTGGTACTATGGATGCAACCTATGAGCATTCCTTTTCATTCTCCACATATGGTAGATAATTTCTCTCAGCAATTTACCTCGATCATTCTGTTGAATTTTTGCAGCTTTTCCTTTCTTTGTTAGTGTTGCGTTGTACTACGTTGTAGAAATCCCGTTGAACGATCTGGTCTTTTAAATACCGCTTTGATGATATAGTATTTTCAGTCTCGATTTCTGTAGGCTTTCTCTACCCTATCTACGGATCAATTATTTCTGTTTCTTAACGTGTAGTTTGTTCATGTGTTTGTCGGCAGTGATAAATAAAGTCTGTTGACGTGATGGGTAGTGGATGTACAGAAATGTCACAAAGTGATGTTTTTTTTTGACGAGTTATAGGATTTCCTAAACTAGTCTGCGGTTCTTATAACAGACAACATGAAAATGCCAGATTTTTCCAAAGCAATGTCAAAGGCACAACTCACAACAAAAACATTTTCGAAAAATCTCCCTCTGATGAATTTGTGGCGCCCCCGTATGGCATATATGGCGCTGTCAGTTCCGTTAACGATAGGCTGCTTTCATAGTCCGCCGGCCGGCCGGCGTGCCGGCGCGCGTGCCGGCCGGCCGGCGTGCCGGCGTGCCGGCGAGCGTGCCGGCGGAGGCAGTGCTAGCGGGGAGGAGGGAGGCAGACAGTGTAAGGCAAACAGTCCACGCCCCTTCGAAGGTTGTTTGTTTTCAACCCCTCGAAGGGGCGTGGACTGTTTGCCTATCTGTCTGCCTCCCTCCTCCCCGCTAGCACTGCCTCCGCCGGCACGCTCGCCGGCACGCCGGCACGCCGGCCGGCCGGCACGCGCGCCGGCACGCCGGCACGCCGGCGCGCCGGCCGGCCGGCCGGCCGGCGGACTATGAAAGCAGCCATACAGATAAGGCGTTACAAAGGCTCAGAGATTGTTTTGACTTGATGTTTTTGTCAACTGCTGTTATATCGCCGCAATACGCGATGTGAAAAGTCTCACAAGAAGGGCAGTTAGTGGGCAAAACGTCTGCCTTGGACGGGACTGAACCCGTTCTTGTGCCCGCATGCCCACAAATTGCCATCCTTGTGATGCTCGGAGATTGTATGGCTAAATGCCACATTCAAGCGGACGAGTTTCAACCGTATTGTGGAGACTGCGGCATCTCAAGGGGCTCTCATGTTGGAAATTCAAAGCACTACACGAGACACATGCAGACAGTTAAAGGCAGATTCGGACATTTTTGGCTCGATTTAGTCCACTCTTCACGCATCCGCAACAAATGAAATTGCGTTCAAACATCCCTTTACAAACAACAAATATACAAAACAATTAATAGTAATCAGTTCCTGCATGGTGATGACATACAACCTCTATTTCCACAACCTTCGTAGAGCCTTAAAGACACTGTTAACGAAAAAGTGGTTCCGGAGATTTGCACATGGTTTGAATTCGATGCCCCCTCTAGTACCATTCGTGCAGGAATGAGGTCGGATAACGGCTGGATAGGGCACAATAAGGGGCCGGAGAGGTATCCACGGTCGCCCTCCGCCCCTCCATCGGTGTCACGTTAGACGAGTGTCGAGACAATACGGATTGCTATTATTCGTTCTAGGACCCACGCACAAAAAGCTAATCGCCGAGTGATGAAGCGATGTTTTTCTTCCATTCTTCTTTCCTCTGTTTTTCTTTTTGCAGCCGCGATCCCTTATTTGATTTCCTACTCCTAGAGGCTGAAAAAGGTGAGCTACTTTTGCTGTTACTAAGGTTTTTATGTTTATTTATGCTTATAAGTGAATGAATTGTGGATTACCATTGTCTGTTCTTCGCACCAGGACCCACACGCGCGCAGTGAAACGCACTGTTGAGCTCGTCCGGGCGCCCCACCTTCTTCATTTTTCTGGTTTCATTCACGTCCAGCCCCCTTTTTAACGTTTTTTCGCGGCCTTTTTTTCACTATGAAAACACCGATGCACGCAGTTTCTTCACCTCAGTCGCACTAGTTTCGATCTTGTCTTTCGTTTTTCATCATAATCTGGATTACCCTAAATCATGTTAACGGTGCCTTTAACGCAAAGTCGACTTGCCCTCTTTGCCACGGATGCGGTGTTACATATTTAGAGTGCCACCGCATCTCAACTTAAAACAAAGGTACCTTAAAATCATCGATTTATGCTTTTGATTTGTTCTATGAAGTGCTGCTTTCTTCATCCATAAGCAGCCGTTTGAACATACGCTTGTAAGATTGCTGGAATTACTTATCTAGTTTCCAGACATAGTTCCTATCTAAGTAGTAAGTATCTAGTTCCTGCAGGTTGTACTTAAGAGACTAGGTCCGAGCGTCTTCTGAAGAAGGTTGATTTTTGTCCTTCTGTGCACAGTGTTGTGAGTGCGTCGCCCTTGCATATAAACTGAAACGTAATCTTATCTAATCGACTCCTTGTCTCAAAAAAAACTGGTTCATCAACATTTTTCTTTATCATGAGCACTTAGACAGGACCCAAGCAGTCCCTAAGCATGATGGGAAGCTAAAATTGTTTCCTTCAACATTTGATCTAGTACAGTTCGCTTGCGCATCTTGTCAAAAGCCTAAATGAGGTTAAAAAGGTCATTCAACTGTTTCCTGTTTTCCTGATTAATACTCTGATCTGTTGTGACCTCGCTCGTGTGACCTCATGCACGAGGAAGCTGCCATCAATAACGCTACGCTCGATTTGCAGCTTCGCAATGGCAGTTTAGCTGACCTTCCCTGATCCCTATAGTATTATTTATCATAACATGTTTAGGAATCAGATTGCAAAGTGAGCGGGCCTATAACTGATGATGTAGCGATAGGAGACTTACTATGTGGGTAGGCACAGGCTGCTTTCATGGTCCGCAGGCGTGCCGACGGGCCGGCGTGAGAGGATGATTGTTTATTCGGCATGATCGGAAGCTGACGATAACGGGCAGGGAGTTTATTCTGGCTGACACAAAGCAATAAAAAGAAGGCCATATGTTCCTGTCTTTTGGAAACATTTCCTTGGAGAGACCCTTCCTTTTACGGCATTATGCATAAGTTAGGACTGAGAATTCCACAACAAAAGCACAAATTTTTTGTCATCGTTTGATAGCCGCACTTCGGGTGAAGCCATATCCTATACTCGGGCGGGAGTACTACTGTTATCCCACTACTCTAACTCTCTAGGTCTGTAGATACGGACGTTCTATGCAAAAATAGTTCGCGCCACAAGTTTCGCAGGACACAGCATCAAACGACAGCCTGCTATAATTTCTACATCGATCCATATGTGTGCGAGAATAATCGGCGCACCTAAGAAGGAATTTTTGACTGCCTATTGCCTAGATGGATGTACTTTGTGTTTGCCCATTAAGTGACTTAAGTAACGTTACACGAATCCAGCCCTATATTGCAGTCTACAGATGCGAATACCGCTGCTGCTCGATTGCTTGAAAATTCTCGAGCAGGTTCACTCGATCTAGAGCATTCAAATTTGTGAAGAATACAGTTGACAGGGAGCGGCAGCTACTATGAAGGACGAAAGTCCTCAGAAAACTTCTCTCTGCTTCCTTACGACCGTTACACTGACACTAAGGCCTTGACACCTTATTGTTGTGTTGAACGTTATAGAATTCCAGATACTGTGAGCACGGAAAAGTAGCAGATATAAAGAACTCCATGAACGTTAGAAACCAAACTTGATCGGTCTACTACGTTCTTACCATTCGCAGCAATACCTTGTCATCTCATTACGTCATGTCGGATGTTACGGAACCGGGTGGTAGATGGCTATATGGACGTGATGCTAACTGACAAGAGCTGAAAGTTTTCAAAAATGCCTAATTTGCCGAGCAACGAAGCACCTTCACAAAGCAACGAAGCTTCAGCAAAATCTCCGACTAGCATTCTTATTGCGAACTTCGAGGACTCTAACAATGTGATGGCTAAATCGACATCTTACGAATAGGAAGTGTGCTGTTGGGTTTACAAGCTAGCCTTACATTATATCACATTACAGCACCATAAAAATGGCCGACGTGAATCTGCTGTGTGCACTACTGAACATGTTCCGTTCCTGAATTCATGTGGGTTTCAAACACAGGCACTAAGCAGCGAGTTACTCTGCTTTCGTAGATTTAATCATGTACAACTCAACAAAAACCAAACCAGTCATACATTAGACGCGTACGGTATTAAAAACGCACAGGTGCGGACACCGGTAGAGAATAGATCCAAAAAAAGGTAACTGCTCACATAAACGATCAAGCTTATATACTCCCATGATCAAATGCGATCGTAGATAGGAGAGCGTTCATCAGAGCGACCACACATGCTCAGCTATCAAATAAGGAACGGCACAATTGCTTTTCTGTCCTTTGGATAGTCGGAAAACTCCTTCATGTACGAGCGGTGCTTATTTTTCGCCCAAATCGTCATCTGTACGAATCCTGCGACTGTGAAGAGAAGGCCTGCAATTACGCACAACTTTCTTTAAGTAAATAAAAACAAAACGGTAAGAATAGAATAAGAACTTACTATAGAATGCTCTAAAAATGAATGAAAAAAAGAATGAACATGAACAAATTCGAATTAGGGCAATTACTTTCCGTTAAGAGGGCGCGCCTAGGTAGCAACAATATGGTATTCAATCAGCAGTACTCATGAAGCTCCTCTGCCTTTACAGGGTGGGCCAGAATTATGATTACAGAGACATCACGTCCCCGAAAACGAATAGAAAGCTAAAAAAGCAAACTAAATTCATTAAAGTGTCTATTACTAATCTCTTATCAAAATAGTACATTGAGATTGGGACCTGTTGCTTTCTGCTTTCATCCAACCCCAGAGACGATGATGTACAACATTATCGGTGGCACGCAGCTAAGGTTTTTTGCAAGGTATTTTCGAGATTATTTCACCTCACGTTTGGGCAAACGGATGCTCTCATCTCAAAGGCTGACCACACTGAGACATCTATGTGATTTAGGTCAGGGCTCCAGGGTGGTCACTGATCGAAGGTTATGAAGTCAGGGAACCCCTTTTACGGAATTTCTAGACAATTTCTGATCTGCAGTCAGGAACATCATGTTGACAATATGTCCGGTTTGAATCGCCAAAGTGTCCTACTGCGCACGAAGAGATCGAACAGGTTTCCAAATCAACTTTCACCCCTTATTTTACAAAAATAATCGGTGCTTTTGCCTCGGCGGTGACGCTCGCAAAGGATATCGCAGAAAGTGAGCAAGCCTAGCGCTGCATCACTTCCATTTCTTTCAGCTTTATACAAATCTTGTAGCCCTGCTTATAGGGCACCTTTTTCACTGCGGATATCTTTCCGCCGGTGAACAGGAATCCTGTACGACAATTTTTTGTATGCGGCGGGGCAGCCTTGGTGAGCCAACATTTCTCTTCTTTTTGATCTGCTCACTGGGGAAATCACTTTCTGATCGTATGAAAGCCTTGTCGTGCAGATGATGCTTCACGATTTCGCGCAGAAAACTTCATGAGATATCCATTCATTTAGTCATTTTGGGCTCAGAATGAACTTCGCTGCTACGCAGACCTTCGCCCTGCTTCATTAAAGCTCCCACTAAATATAAACGCAGGCCTCTTAGGATTACCACTCCTATCTGTAATTGTTCCCAACTCCCGAAAGCGTCTTATGGTTGAATGTAACCCCTGCTTTGTTACGCTGAGTCGTCTGTAGACGCACCGTGCCAAAAGTGCTTGTTAATGCAAAGTGACGATTTATTCACGGGGTAATTACGCTTACATTATTTTCAAAATCTAACAAAAGTTTAGTATCATCAGGAAGGTAATAATGTAATCTATCTTGTGAAATAGAAGAAAGCGAACGAGTTGCTATTACCACAGAAAAAATTCGTTATGAGCGTCAGCGCGCGCTGTAATCATAATTTTGCCCCCCCCCCCCCCTGTACATATGAATGCACGACATAGAGTCATTACTGGTCTTTTTCTTTTTCTTCTTCACCCTCTTTTTCATCATCTTCAACATCACCATCTTCTCCTAGTTCACCTTCATCTTCACTTTCTTCTTCATCTCCATCATTGGTCACGTTATCGCCTCTGCGCAAAGCTAATCGCAAAGCATCACGATCATCACTTTTGTATTCTTTAACTTCATCATTTTCTTCATCTTATTCTTCTCGATCTACTTCTCCATCTTCATCATCATCTTCTTTCATCTTCACCTTTACGATCACCATCACCATCACCATTATTACCACCATCTTTATCTTCTTGCTCAACTTCTTTGTGGATATCATAAAAGTTCACGCGGCCTTTTCTAGTCTAGAAAAAGCGAGATGCAGCGATTTCCGTCGCACGCGATCTTTTCCAAGCAGGAGACGAGAGGCATGTATTGCATCGGGGTACTGCAAGTGATGACGCAGCCACACTGGTTGGTGAGAAGCATGATAATCCCTCGAAAACGGTCGTCTACAATTTGTTTGAAAATCTTCGAAGTAGGTGAACCGGGCGGTAGCTCGCGCAGTTTGCAGGGCTACATTTCTTCTTCCAGATCGAAACGACAATACTTTTGGGGCTTTGGCTCCTTCCAGATAGGAATGGTAATACTCTGGAGGTTACTCTCATGCAACTTGTCTGCGACGACCTGGTGAAGGAACTTCGTCAACCATTCAGTACAGTGACTGTCTAAGTCGTCAGAACCAGTTGCTTTGCAAAACGTAATCTTCTTTAGGGTATTTCTGTTTCATTCATTGTTATCTTCTGCACGGGACCATGCACTGGTAAAGCAATTAGTAGAGATAGAAGGTCAAGTTCTACCGCTGAAATCTTCTCAGAGTAGTATTGTCATCGTCTCACTGCTACCTTACAGTCCGTCATAAGTGACCGTTTCCATCATTGATGCCAAAATCATTCTGATGCCCGCGTTCAGCTCAACCCGCCTGAGCGAGCAGTTTCCACAAGCACCCTGTGGAGGCGCGGACAATAACACTCACAACATAGGATTTCACAATGCTTTGCTGTACAGGTTTGTTATAATGGAACCGTTCATTTGGTCGATATTCCGACGAACTAGCCGTCTTCAGGGACCTGAAAGTAGTTCGAAGCCCCCGTTCTGTGGCTTACCCGACCATGCGCACAAACGCGCTATGCCAGCTGCAACAACTGCAAGAAGCTCGAACACCCAAACATCCAACTCAAGAAACAAACATTATGCGATCCACTAGCGTTGGCGTTTCACTTCGTGAACAACAAGGAACCAATGAGACACCAATGACGGTCGTTAGATTGAAAAAATTAAATTACGCGGTGATCTCAATACCCACAAAAAGTAAAGAACGGCAAGAATTCACTGGTTACAGCAATTCACTTATCACGTTTGTTCAGCTTAGCGGATGTATAGCCCTTTCGATATCACTCTCCTGGGCTATGATTTTGCATTTGATACCAAAATGCTTGTCTTGATGTTTTCCCATCGATGCCTCCCAAATGGCGTGAGTAGGCTTCCTCGCCTTGCACATGGTGGATGTTCTTCGACGCGTTTGCCCAGCATCCTTCCCGTCTCACCAATATTTATTTCGCCATGGCTGAACACAGCAATTGGTAACTGACTCTCGCTATGTCAAAGAATATCTAGCAAGCAATTCTTACAATTTGATCTAGCGACCGTCAAAGGTGTTTCATTGGCCCCTTGTTGTTCAAGGAATAGAGTGGGACGACAACGTTGGTGGAACCGCATAAGGTTCGTTTCTTGGCTGGGATGTTTGGGTGTTCGAGTTGTAAGAGGCAAATGTTAAAGCCTATACGTCTATCTAATCATTCTATTCTTCTGTTCTTTATTTCTGCTATCTCGATATCGTTCTTCTGATCGTTTTCAATAGTTCGTCAATAGTCAATTGAGCTTCTGTTGCCGGTTGCTTGTTTCAGTAATTGTTTAATTTGTTCCATTCATGTGCGCGATAAAATTCTTAAATTCTAAAGTTCCAAAAATCTTTTGTGATTCTAACGAGTAAATTTTTTGTATTACACAGACTGACCTTATAGAGTTGCTGCGTGCCTAGGTGCGAGACGACTCGAATTAGGTATACACGTATATAATCTGGTAAAAGTTATGAAAACTCGAAGTTATCAAACTAATCTCATCTCGCTGAACGAGTAGAGTGTAAGTAAATGAAGGGCATAGCAAAATAGGAAACTAGGAGTTTAGTGAAACGCCGAACAAAACTTCGAATAAATCCAGAGGCTTTATTCGGTGCGGATTCGGTTTCTCACTAGGACGGTTGTTCTACTGCATTCAACTTTAAATGCCCGGAAATTATTTTATAAAATTCGCCTGTTTTGTCCCCATCTTAGTAAGCAGAACAGAAAAAAGACATCTGTCGGAATGGCCGCCCATTCGGGATGCATATGGTTTATCAATTAACTTGTTGATGTTTTATCAAGGAATTCTCATAGAGGAGATTTATCAAGGAATTCTCTTCTATGAGAATTCCATGATAAAACATCAACGAGTTAATTGTTTTTTGAAAAGGTGAACGCTCCTCAACATTTCCACTTGAAGTACGTTATGTTTAACCGGGTTAGATATAGCGTGAGTTGATGTGAAAGAGAAGAATCAGGAGAGCATTGTTGACACCTAACATTTTGACACACCTTTTTTCTACCACATAAGCAAGAGAGCAGCTCAACTGAGAGGGTACATGTGAAGTTAACGGAGGCAATGCTCTATGGAAACACACCAAGTGTGAATGGTTTGCGGAATTTAGAAAAAGTGAAAAGATCTCGAAGTTTGGCGACGTTAGTGGAGACCATCCTCAGATGATAACGTCATCAAAATGTCAATCGAAGCGAATTGGCGCAAAACTACTCGTAAAATAGCCGAGAGGCTCACAGTGTCAAGTACAATTATTTACGATCTTTTGGTAATAGTTGGTTTTGTAAGCCGCCTAGATGTTTAGGTGCCTCACAAATCTGAGCTGGCACAACCTATCCGACCGCCCTCACGTGTGCGACTCATTGCTTGAACATAACGAAAATCAGCCTTCCCTGGGACGCATGGTAAGATAAGATAAGAAAAGTGTGGGCACGACGTGGAGCGGAAACGAATGCGATGTGATCGCAGTGAACCGCAACTAACCACTCTTAGAACGAAATTCATCCGCTGAAGAACGTGCTCCTTTGCTGGTAAGACTTGGAGGGAATTGTTGTTGTAAGCTGTTACAGCCCCACAAACGGATCCTTTTGAAAGATACTGCACTTAGCTGCATAAGTCGAAGGGAGAATAGACCAGAAGCGTCCAGAAGTAGCCAATCGTGAGGATGATGTCTCACAACGAGACAACGCCAGACCGCAAGTATCTTTGACCACTCGTTCAAAACTACGGGTTAAGACGTGATGTCTTACCGCATCCTTATAAAGTCCAGACATAACACCATCAGACCATTTGTTCAAATCTCCGTGGAACACCTTTCATGGAAAATTCTTTGATTTTGTGGGGGACTGCAAGGAGCAAATATAACGGATTTTAGTTCTTAGTCTAGAATATTCAAAAAAGCGGGACAATGAAACTCCTAGAAAGACGAGACTAGAGAGACCAGAGACCTGCAAAGCCAAATGGAGCATATAATGTATAGTATGCGGATTTGCTTGTTGAGAACTTTTTACCCATAGTCATTTTCCACGAACAACGCACTACTCCATAGTGCCTGAGCTATGTACCCAAAAGAACTGTGCATCACTGCTCAATTGGTTCGTGATGGAAAGAATATACTCAACCAGTCACAATCGCGTGGATGCACTTGGGTTTCCAGTATACAGGCAAGGCTTGACACTATATGTAATTCCTTTCAGAGCACTACCTCTATTCTCGATAACCTCGTTTTAAGATGCTGAGTTTCACCCAAATCTTGAGAGATCCAGCGAAAATGTGAAGAATAAATCGCCGGATGGCGTTTTATTGACCTTCTATCGACAACAATGTTAACCTATTCTCCATAGCTGTTGCATGTGTTACCTGAAGACACGTGGTAAAGAGTAACAGATAGTACTGTAGAAACAGGGATGTATGAAGCAAAACGGCTAATTCGTTTCGCTTTATATTTCACCAGTCGGACCCCGCGCTGACATCGAGCGCTCCTTCTTTTCGCGTAAATGATCTGTCGCCTGTGTCTCCTCCGAATTTGGACTCTGGTAGAGTAAAACAGGAGGTGGAAATTTTTGGCTAAACACGCACACATGCCCGATACACTTCGTAGGCGCATCGCTCACGTTTCTCGCGCAAGTGTCGCTCCCGTTCCGAGACAACACACAAATACGCACATACACAGGTATACACACATTTTGCGGATTGAATAAGTAGGATATTTCACCTGCACGACGATCAATCTTTCAATCAGTGAAGACCAATTTGATAAGTCAAAGGCAGAGTTCACGATAATTTCGAGGTACCTGTTTTGAGTTAAATAATGGAAGCCTTGGTGCTAGTGCAAGGGTGGCTAAGGAAGCGTCAAAATTCGTAATGTTGAATTCCGAGAAATATGAGACTTCAAAGATGTAGCAAGTTGGGGGGTTGTACGAGATGGCCATCTAGTACATCTCATCCAGGCGTGCTATTACTCTCGTCATGTGAACAGAACAGTAGTAACAAAGTTGGCATAATACGGCCACCTTGAGTATCTGTGTCGATTAGACCGTTTTTGGAACTATTATTACGTTCTGACCAGGCAACTTTCGGCCCAACAATCGCCCATGCACTAATTATTCTTGTGAGCTACAAATTCACTCTAGCGGCAAATCTCAGAATCCATCGTTATCGTAAACAGTGCCTTCGAAAAGGTGATCTTGTCATCCTTTTCAATTGCTCACATCCAGTCATTAAAAAGGATAGTACCTAGTTTTCTATTTGATTTGCTTAGGATGCTTTTTCAGCTCTTACTCCTACTATCCAAATCATTTGCTTACCTCTTACTAGCTTTATGACGATATATATGTAGTAAAAGGATCTTCGAGTTACTCATTTGATCAAGGTCTCTCGCACCGATAGGCAGGTGGATCAGTAATGATAACTAAGCACTTTCACTCAGCACTCAGCACTTAACTAAGCAGAGAAAAATGTTTTCGATAAGTAAAATCAACTCACTGGGAACACTTTGTACCATGATGGTAAACGAAAGCCATGATAATGCTTCATATGTGTAATTGGGACACGAGACAAAGTTGAAAAGCAGGCTCATCGGATTCCCGTCGGGATATGGAATACGCCGTTCGCGAGTCCCAGGAGGACGAAGGTTGCGAAGCAGGATATGAATCGAAAGATTTCCTAGAATACAGTAAGGCCAGAATTTACAAATCGAAAAACCAATAATCGGAATATATTTCTTCGATATACAGATTCGCTATATGGTTGCTAGTGCTGAGAACGTTTCCGTTCGGATGCTGATTCCAGAAATGAAAGTACGAGGGTTCACTATACTTATGGTGCGCTCCGTATATTTACACATACTGTTATAATGTCAACTCTAGTCATTGAGAGAATTCACAAGAAAATCCTACCAAATTCAGAAATTGCGAATCCAATAAGGCCCAAGTAGACCTGCTTGTCACCGAAGTATGGAGGAGTGTATGCGGGATGGTTGACAAAATAAGCAACAAATGCAGCAAATCCCCAATAATATGAACAATTCTGTAATTGGAACTCTTTTTAAGTTGGTTGATTAAGCACAGGCTCATGTACAAAGATAGATTAGTGTCTGTCTAGGGATTTGGTGACGATGAAGACAATGATAAAAAAAATAAAAATAAAAACATGCCACTTCATCACACTCTGTATAAAAAGGTACTTCTGGTACAGGAATTCGCAACCAAAAGATGACTTTATTGGGTGCTTTCAGAGTTCAGCTACGTGCGTTTTTTCAACCGATGACCGGCCGCGTTGCTGGCAACGCAATGACATCACTGGACACTGATATGTACCGCTCACGCGGCCCCGAAAGTAATCTGTCCTGTGTTGTCATCTCGTGGCCAGTATCGCGGTCGGTTTATCGGTCGTTGGTTGAAACAACGCACGTCGTTAAACTCTGAAAACACCTCTTGGTGAAGAGATCTCGATAAGTATGACATAATAATATAGAGACACTTCAAGGAAAGCTAGTCTTTACAATGAAATAATTTGTTTTGTTACTGGGAAAGAGTCCATAATCCACGAAAGAGTGAAACGAACCTTCACAAGATTGAATCGTGGCATGGTTCCATTACTGAAACGATGAATGAACTGAGTTTCAAATAAACGTTTAATGTAGTGGATTGACCAACAAATGAATGCGCAGGTAACGGCAAAGTGATACGGTTTCTTTGATGAACCTGCATATCAGCTCTTCCATCATGATTCCAAGTAAGTTACGGTTGAATTGTCAAAACAAAGAAAAAATCAGCAGCTACCCTAAACTGTTATTAATTTGAAAAAAAGAAACCTCCATAAATGAACTCCGGGCGATAGTAGAACACTGGATAAATGAGAAGTGGCCCAGCATACTCAAGAAGAAACACCTGCAAGCTACATTGTATTTGACAAACCTCGAGTATTAATCGTCCTAGCCCGGGAATATCATGCTTTTGTAATCTGCATTAACGAATAGCAGGCAGTTTAAATGAGTGATACAGGTAGAAAAGATGCTTCATTGAGAAATGAAGCACTTAGAATGCGTTCGCGTGGATATGTAAAAAAAGAGCAGCCATGTAAACAAAGCAAAAAAATCCTGGCACATGAATCTTCCTTGGATTTTGCTCGTATAGGGGCATTGTATTATGGCAATTCAATACTTAACTTAGTAACATTTGCAGGGCGATTTTTGAAGGGCGAGCAGCGATTCTTTCGAGTAGGGAAACGGTGCTTTATCATCGGATTTTTCGTTGCTCAAATAACGCACGAATAATGATAAGAAGTGAAGTAAGGAACAGGATTCTAGAGAATTACCGTCTTCCAAGGCACCTGCGGCCCGAGATCTCGAACAAAAAGGTGCGCATTCTGGGCAGCCAAGCCAAGTTCCACAATCCGTTTTTCGTCCGGGGCTGCTTTACCTTTCGGTTCAATACGCAATGATTGACGTTCGACGGTCAATGCAAGCTCTTAAGAAAATTTATCTTGTCAATGATATTCAACGATCACGACAGTTCAAGTGAAAAAGAACTAAAACTACTTATTTGCCTAGATTACGGCGGCTGAATGGTTGTTGTTGAAAACAAAGCAAGAACATACTCTTCTGAGCGATTCTCTTCTTTATGGCGAGAATTGTTTCATCACCAGTCAAGTTATCAAGAACGATAATGGAGCGAGTGGGCTCCTTTGCATCGAACACCTCAAGATTGAAGCCTCCCATTTTCGCCTGGAAGAATTCATTTCTTCACCACGCGCTACAACCCCTTATAAACAATAGAGATACATAACGAAACATCTCGTGTGGGAGGGAATCGATTCAAACAGAATAACCAGCAGCCATCAGTACCTGCTGAAGAGCTGATGGGCGGTCGTAAAACACGCGAAATTGCACAATGCTTACGATAAGGACTGTAAACAACGAGCCTACCTCAGACGTCAGTAGAACATTGTGTTATCCCTAAATATTTAGATGGGTCCCCCTACATATATGCTACCTTTCACACGAATCCCCTCGAGAACGGTTGTACTCACCGAGGATGAGTCCCTGAAACACAATGATATTACGTGTTTACCCTTCTTTTTCATTCGGGCATGGACCGGCAGCGGGGAAGTTCCGAAAACTAGAGGATCAAATGATAATTCGTAAGAGGAGGGAACTACGGCTGTATTGAACAGCCATGCGTAAGTGGGAGAAAGCTTGCCCCAGTACTAGTAAGGTTTCAACATGGGTGCGCGGTAATTTTTTTCAAAACATACGAAGGATTCGTGATAGGGCGTATGTCGCATTGCGCGATGGGCGGGGTCGCGCCGCCCATTTGAGGCGGTTTGTGGGGTGGACAACTCGTTCAGATCGTTCAAGCACTCCTTTGTAGACTTATCAATCCAAGGAAGTCTATCAAGTGTAAAAGCAGTTATTTGTCAATAAACAGCAACTCTTCTTTTGATAATTGAAGTAAAACCATGCAACTTCCTTTCTTTGATAATGATCGATCACAAAATCAATGTATGGTAGTGCAGGTAGTTGTATGTAATGCGACAAAACAGTGTTGAGTATACCAAAACAACAACACTTATCCAGAGGGTCTGAACGAGTTGTCCACCCCGCAAACAGACTCAAATGGGCGGCTCGGTCCCGCCCATCGCGCCAAACGACCGCCTCTCCTGCGAATTGAGAGCTGCCGATAATCCCACATACATACATGTGGTGGTCCCGAGCACCAAGGCGATTTAATTAGATGTGGCTTGAGGCGATTTACAATTTCTCCGCTCCCAACTAGATTAATGAGGATGTTTAGGAACTCAACAACCCCTTAGTTTTCACTCCCTAATCAGGGTCGCACCTATGTGCGGAGAAACTCTAATTAGTTCGATAGATGATCATAGTTCGAGAGGCTGGCCGATTTGGACGAGATGGTCGACGTAGAGATTGCGCTGTATGGGTGGCAATGGAAGCCTATGCGCCCCAATGGCAAGGTGGCTGCGAAGGGCTGCGCCAAACGACCGCCTCCCGAACAGTTGGAAAAATTAGTCGTGATGTTGTGAAAGTCGTCCGTAGTACACAATTACGAGTTATCACTTACGAAGCATACCGCTACTAAATGAATGGACACACTAAGCTAACACTGTCGGTGAAGATGCCATTACCTATTATTATATGACGATTCTGCTCTTCAAAAAATGTCACACCGAATACAGCAAGACGAGGGCTGTGATATGAAAATCGGCAACAGGTTAATTTCAGAGTTTGAGGTTTATACTTATATTCTACTTTGACCATTTCATCAAGTTCGCATCTTCTTTCCTCCAGTGCTGCAAGGCGAGATATTTCCCGTCATTTGCGCATTTTAGACTTCTTAGTTTTGATATTTTCTCGCCCGCGTTCTATTTATGTTTGAACCACCGATGGCGAGGAAATAATGTTGGTAATGAAGGGCTTTGAATCTACAGCTTCTTTGAAAAAGTCATCGAGAAGATCTCTATAATATGTTTAGTTGTGCGTCGCTCTCTCATTCTGGTGCCGAGTTCATAAGTGGAGTTGTTGAAGGTATGTTTCCAGTTTTGCACGAGAGGTGATCAGCAGTTTCTTATACTGAAAGCGAGGATTGCGAACAGAATTCCCTATAATATAGAAATTATTTCAGGATTCTATGGAAGGCCATGGACTTTCGAGCAGAGAAAACAGTTGTTTGCTAGACTTAATCGGCTTGGGATGAATACATACGTCTACGCTCCAAAAGATGACCTTAAACATCGTCCGCAATGGAGAGTGCCATATAATTGTGAAGAAGCAGGTTATCTTTAAGGTCCCTATCTCTTGACATCTTTGAGATCTTAGGATAAGCAAAGTTCTTGTGATTTGCATTTCTGAAAGCAGATGAGCCGCCAGTCTTTCGTTTTTCGTAAGAGGTCTGTGTAGGTGTGTTTAGTGTTATTTCATAGTACAGTTTTTTGGTATAGTTTATATTTGATAACTTCATACTTAGTTTACAGACATTCTGCGGAGCCTCATTGAATCAGCACGAGAGAATAACATCAGATTCGTATATTCCTTGTCACCAGGAATTGACATCGCTTATTCGAAGACAGAAGAAATACTTTGCATCAAGAGTAAACTCGATCAGGTACTTATTATTTCCTTTGATTTGTCATTTGATTTTTTTTTCATTGTAATTTAATTTTTTGAGTAATCGCTCATAGTCTTTATTCATCTCTTCAAGCTCTTTTGAATTTCGATTTTCGTTTTAGCTCCAGATTAGTGTGGACTGCTTACTATCAGTCATGTAACGAAACTTTTTATTTTCTGTACATGCAGTCTTTTAGTTTGCTTTTAAGGTTCGTATGCTCGGATGCGAGTCATTTGCACTTCTTTTCGATGACATCGAGTGTGAAATGAATGAAATGGATAGGAAATGCTTTGACTCCTTTGTTTCAGCACAGGTACTACAATTCGATTATTCCTCACTAACATTATGTTGACGAGATTCTTATTATGAGTCTAATAATCCTTACTTTATATAAAGCGCTCGCGTCTATCTGTCCGTCCGTCCGTCCGTCTGTCTGTCTGTCTGTTTGTACGGAAATTCATAACTCCTGTCCCCGTGGACCTAGGACGTTCAAATTTGGTAGGAGCATAGTCGGCAGGATGGGAACACATATGGTGGGTGGCAGAACCGAACTCCGCCCACAGGGGACGGGGTTTGTGCGAACAAAATGTTTCAGAGGAAATTCATAACTCCTGTCCCTGTGAACTCAGAAAGTTCAAGTTTGGTAGAAGTACTAAAGGCAGGGTGGGAACACATACAGTGGGTGGCAGGACCGAACTCTGCCCACAATGGGGGGGGGGGGGTTGCGCGATTACATGTATGAGTGGAAAGTGATAGCTCCTGTCTCAGTGGACATAGCAAATTCGACGGAACACTAATGGCGGGTGGCAGGATCGGGCCACAAAGGGCGGGGTTTGCGCCAAAATTGTCAATTTGGCCATAGGGCGTTCAAATTCGGCAGGAGCATAGGCGGAAGGATGGGAACACCTATGGTAGGTGGTAGGACTGGACCCCGCCCGTAGGAGGCGAGGTGTGTGCGAACTGGCTCTAGGGCGCTCAAACTTGGCAGAAAGACAGGCGCCAGTATACGAACACTTATGGTGGGTGGTAAGACCGGACTGTGCCCAACTCTATTATACCAGTTGGTTCGCCCGGCTAACGCCGGGCTTCCCTCCTCGAAGTCCCCTCCGCCGGATCGACGAAGTTGTAGTAATCGGCGAGCTCTCCACTCCCTCATTGGAGGAATGTTCATGCATAATTATTGCGGGTTTTTTCCAGCAAGTTCTAATTATGGAAACGATAGAAATATTTAACAAAGACATGATCAAATAATTACTCCAGAACATATCCACTATCCCCGTCGAGCACTGCTTACCATTCGGTGGGCGGCCGGATCCCACAGGCGCTGAAGTTTCGACTCTTGGAGGCGATCCACGTCTTAACGACGGCAATCACGCCACCCATTTCGTCGGAAGTTCTGTTCGTTAGCCAATTTTTCAATGGATGGTTAATTGTAAAGGATTCTCGGTCCTTTTGGGTTTCCGTCTCGGATCCCCTTTTCAGATGTCTAGGGACAAAGTCCCTTCCTTTGGCTCGGTAAAGAATAGTCACTTACACTTTATTCCTCTTCGGTAAGTAGCAGTACAATTGATGAGCCGAATCCTCTGACGAAATATACAGGAGCAAAAAGCCATTTTAGGAGATGTGACCGGTATTTATAGCTGTGGCCCTGGGAAAGTGGAGATTACAGAGATAAGCGAGTACAAGAGAGTAAGATATCCATATAAACACAGATCAAGAGAGGGCTCTGGCCGGCAGCTTCGCGCGCGGGAAGACGGTTTTGGTAGTTGCGAAATTTGAACTGTGGGAAACAAGAGGTAATAGGCAGACATTTAATAGACAGTACAAGAAAGCGATTAATAGTATACAACAATACAAGTATGACTACAACCCTATATTTTACACATATTTACACGCCCCTTCTACGGGAAGCCGACTCCGGCGGCTTATCTTTGCGACCCATTTGCTTCATTGCGTGCGCCACCTCCTTTCGTTTCTGCTTGACGTCCTTGATGTAGTACGCGTCGAAACCTTTGCGTTTCCTGGTATCCATCTGGGCGGCTGGAACATTGCTGGTTGTCGGCTTGGTGATTCCTTGGATGCTGTCACGAAGAACTTTGCGATGGCGCTTGGCACCTCCTTTGCCGAGTCCCTTGCCTCCTTTTCCACGTCCGGACATTGCGACGATCGCACAGAAGTAACACTCACGAGTGAGATCACAACGCAAACCAGGCAGGCCCACTTGCGCACGTGTGTTGAACATTCCACACTGGCACGGGAAGAGCAGGTGCAGTGGATCGAAACGCGGATCTCCAACTTCGACCCTGAAAGAAACTGCATTAGCTGACATCCGCTTATCCGTTTTTTTGGGTCTACCCCTTTTTGCCCTATGTTTGGAAGTGATAGCAGGTTCGTCATCAACGCCTGCTGGCAACTTCCGGAGCTGATCAAACGGAATACGCAGCGGGTCCTTATCCCCCGTTGTGGCTGTTACGGTTGCGCTGTTTTCGCTTATCTTGACTACCCTAAACGGGCCTGTCCGGTCATTCTTCAGTTTAGGATGAGCAGAAGTCCCTTTTTCCATCGGTACCTTCATGTAGACTCGATCACCTACTTGGAGGGGCTTCTCTACCACGTTGCATCTACCATCGTAGCTGCGTTTCATCGACTCTCTCTCTTTTCCATTGCGCTCGCGAGCATTCTGCCGAGCTATGCTTGGCAAGTTGACGGTTTCGCCCCGCCCGCAACAGGCGTGAGGTATCTGATCGCATTGTGACCATAGTATCTGAGCCAAACCAGAAGAGTTTCTTTTTATTGACACCTTTTTTGTTTCTCCCGGTCTAAGATAGACCCTCGAGACTATAACAGCACTGTGCGCTGTGTTCTCTTCCTGCACGGTATCCTCACTTCTGCATTTGATCGGCTTCCTTCGTTTAGTGTTCTTGTGCGAATTTGTTTGTGTGGCTACAGTTCGTAGTTCGTTACGGCACGACGACGCTTGTACCCCTCTTAATCGATGCTTCGTCCCTATCATCGGCTCAAGCAGAGCTTGGAATCCAGAAGAACGCAGGATGTTAGTGCCTAGCACAATAGTGTCATCACTGCTTTCTTTCACGCAGAATACCACGCGTCGTACAGGTTCTTGATGCAGTGCTAGACTAAGTTTCACTGCGCCTTTGAATTTCATTTTGTGTCCCGAAGCATCATAGATGTTTGTATGATTGTCCATTTTGACCTCTTCGACGTCCTTATCCAGGTCGAAACCTGCCTGTGATGCATCAAGTAGTATTTTGAGTGGTAAAATACTTACTTGAGATCCGGTGTCAACGAGTGCCTCTTTAACAAAACCCAGCAGTTCTACCCTGCACATGGTTTTCTTGCCGAACATCTCGTCTTCTCGTTGTCGTGTCCCTACAGCCTGACAAGACCAGTTCTGTAGTACTGTCGTGAAGGTACGCTTCGAATGTTCCATACGAGAAGCATTTGACGACTGCGCACTTTCCGCACTTTGCGGTGCCGTGCGTTGGACGTTCTTGTCGCAGTCCCTCTGAAAATGTCCAGGTCTTTTGCATTTTCTGCAAAGTCTAGTGTCCGCCGGCGTCTGTGCACCTTTCTGCGTTATTTCTAGACTTTGCTGACCTTGCTCCTTGTGATGATGTTGATCTTGGACATTTCCATCTTGGTTAGTTTTGTCCTTGATTCTCGAAAATACCGTGGCTCGCGACGGCCTCCTTCGTTCCTCGAACTGTTTCGATTCGGTGGCTGATTTCATCGCCGCAGCTACTCTTTTGCTTCTTTCGATACCCTGTGCCAGATTTTTAAGCTTTTCGTACACCTCGTGCGGTGCTGCAGCCTCCATCACGGCGAATAGTTGGAAGTACTCTGGCCAAGTAGTGAGCTGCGAGATCAGTTCACTAGCTCTCACCATGGACAAATCGGTTTCGGAAGCCTGGGGGTTCGCTGCGCGCGTTAGGCTTTCGAGCTGTACACAGTACTCCATGACTGATCTGGCCATCTTTAATTGTTTCAGTTTCACATGCGATTCCATTCGCCTGGCCGAAGTGTTTTCAGCGAACTTCGCCTTCAGCGCGACAACAAAGTCCGCGAATTTGCCATTCCTAGTCTCTTCCGGGAGCGTTTTCATGACCGCTTTTGGGTGCCCTTCCAATTTTTCGCTCATCAAGTGAATGAGGATATCGTCCGGAAGACCTATTCTACCGTACTTCATTGAAAAAGACATCACAAACTCGGTAAAACCTTTCCCGTCTGGGTTACTAAAGTTTTTAACCTCCGGAAGTGCCATGGCAGCTAATGTCGTCCCAATCCCATATGTGAAAGATGGGCTTGTTTCACAAGATTCTGGAGACAAACCTCTTGGGGGGTTGCCCCTGGTTGGAGAGGGTGGCGCCATGGTGTGTCGTGGCTCGCTCACGTCGCTGTTCCTCTGAAATTGATTCTCAGTCAGAGTACGGTTAGCACGAGCGGACTCAAGCGAATCGTCTTGTTGTGACAAAAGCCTACCTTTAGCCGCATTCACTGCATCGAATTCGATTGGCGGTAGTCCAGCTTCTGTCGTATAGTCCTTAGAATTAAGTAGGCGAAAAGCTTCGCGAAATTTGTTGTGTTCAGTTTCGCCATGTTCTGTCTCCATTGGAGTCGGCTGCGCTTCACTTTGCGCGGAAGTCGAGGTGCCCTGCAATATGCACGTTTGTCTATTGTCGAAATTGTCAAGGGTCAGTGGTGTTCTAGCTGGCAGTATCTTTTTACCTAAACTTGGTAGTTGTGTTCTAACCAGCTTCTGGTGTTTCTTGACTAGAGTTTTAACTGCCCCAACCACCTCTGTGGATTGTACTTGTAACAATTTCGAAAGCGTGCGCATACAGTAATCGTCATGTTCTGCCTGATCGAAAATAGGCGATAGCTCCTCACTGTGTTTTACGTGTGTTTCAGAAGCCATTTTCTTAACTTTCGCGGCTGTTTCGCTCAAGGGATCTTGCGCCAAGAGTATTGCGTCGCACTCTGGTGTAAGAAGCTTGGTCAGCTCGTTTTCAGCGTCTTCAGGTGAGACAATTTTGTCTTCCCTGAACAAGGATGCGATCTGTTTGGGCACGTCCCGCAGATTTGCAACGCTTAGGGCACACTGAGAAACCGAATTTAGTACCTGTTCCAGATTCTGCTGCGTTAACTGCATCACTTGTGCCCTGAGCTGAGCCAACTCTTGGTGCAGCTCTTCCATCCTGCTGTCTTGAGCGACCTCTTCCTCCAGAATACGATCAAGCTCGCGTTCCATGTCGTCTGACATTTGTATTCCTGAAATCAATCACGATTTCTCTAGATTCAGTGATGTGCACTGTTTTTTTTTTTGAGTAGGTGTCGCTGCTGTGCGGGTGTTATGCCGCAAGCCCTGGAGCGATCAGTACACAAAAAAATTTGCGCAGAGGTTCGCCTTGCAAAAAGGGTATCCCTCTGTCCCACCGGCTGACTCAGCTTTTGGATCGCTCCAAGCAAGAGCCAACGTGTGGGGACTGCCCGTCTATCAGTTACTTCAAGCCCGCCGCTCTGCACGGCCCTACGGCTCGAATTGTACTTTTCGGAAACTCAGGGACTCCCTGGCTTCCTACTGCACTGAAACTTACCGTTCGACCGAGCTAGTTAGCTTCGGCCCCCATGTAAAGGATTCTCGGTCCTTTTGGGTTTCCGTCTCGGATCCCCTTTTCAGATGTCTAGGGACAAAGTCCCTTCCTTTGGCTCGGTAAAGAATAGTCACTTACACTTTATTCCTCTTCGGTAAGTAGCAGTACAATTGATGAGCCGAATCCTCTGACGAAATATACTGGAGCAAAAAGCCATTTTAGGAGATGTGACCGGTATTTATAGCTGTGGCCCTGGGAAAGTGGAGATTACAGAGATAAGCGAGTACAAGAGAGTAAGATATCCATATAAACACAGATCAAGAGAGGGCTCTGGCCGGCAGCTTCGCGCGCGGGAAGACGGTTTTGGTAGTTGCGAAATTTGAACTGTGGGAAACAAGAGGTAATAGGCAGACATTTAATAGACAGTACAAGAAAGCGATTAATGGTATACAACAATACAAGTATGACTACAACCCTATATTTTACACATATTTACATAATGTAATATTCCATAGAAGTTTCTGTTGGAGGATAGGGCGAACGCAGAAGCAAATTCCATCCTTTAGTCGACTTGGGCTCTGTTCCACTACCCAGAAATTCGTTGAGATCACCTTATGACTGTGTCTTCCACCTTTCTCGGATTAATAGAGCATAACGTGGAGTATATGAGGATGAGATTTTAGACACATTTTTGTTAATAAAACAAGAAGACTATTTTTATCAAATCCCGAATTCAATATTCAAATTGTATCGAAGGGGAAGAAGCCGCAAAAAAGTCCGCAATAATTAAGCATCAACCTGATTAATTTCCTGTCAGGAAGTTTGACACAGGGCTAACAGAGCAGTGTAAATGGTATTCAGTGAGAGTGCGCCTTTAGTTAGAAGTCTCGATCTTTTTTTCTTTTTCTTAAAGTTAAACACCCATTAAAGATTCAACTGTTAGGCAACCGAAGCCTTGGGCGGTACTCACAAGTGTTTCGAGTGATGATGACACCATCATCAGATGTCGTTATCAATGGACGGTTTCCTATACAGAGATATCATTAGTTGAGAACACCAGATTACTGGCGGTCGGTTAAGTTTTGTCACAAATGTATCGAGCAAGGGGACCCTTCATTGAGTCACAAACCTTGCTGGGTAGTGGTCATGATCTTATAGCAAGAGTTGAACAGCTTTCTCGCCTGCTTATCTTACAAGGAAGGTCTTTCAGGGCGTGAGACGCTTTTTTAAAAATGGTTTTCCGCATGGTGTCGGGACATGAGCACTGAGTATATAACTATGGTCCATTTCCGCTAAATGGCCTTCTGAATGTCAAAAAAGGAATGAAAATGATTTTGCCAGAAATTGTCGTTTTAACCCACTAAGCGTGGTTCGTTTCATTCATGGCGTCGATTTTCCGCACAGTAGAAGGGGCCAGTGAAGTTGACATTGAAAATAACGTGAACGGTAGTCAAAAAAGGGACCCACATGCTGAGAAGTGCGGGGAAGTTTCATATAGGCTCTCCACGGTTAAAGGCTCCGTTCACTTAAATTTGGGTAATCCAGATTATGATGAAAAATGGGAGACAAGACCGAAACTAGTGCGATTGAGGTGAAGAAACTGCGTGCATCGGTGTTTCCGAAGTTAAAAAAGGCTTCGAAAAACCGTTAAAAAAGGGGCTGGACGAGAATGAAACAAGAAAAATGAAGAAGGTGGGGCGCCCGGACGAGCTAAACAGTGCGTTTCACTGCGCGCGTGTGGGTCCTGGTGGGAATAACAGACAATGGTAAGTCAAAATTCATTCACTCATAAGCATAAATAAACAGAAAAAAAACCTAGTAACAGCAAAAGTAGCTCACCTTTTTCAACATCTAGGAGTAGGAAATTAAGTAAAGGATCGATCGCAGCAGCAAAAAGAAGAACAGGAAAAACGAATGGGAGAAAAATATCGTCTCATTACTCGGCGATTAGCTGCTTGTGCATGGGTCCTAGAACGAATAACAGCAATCTGTATTGTCTCAACACTTGTCTAACGTGACACCGATCGAGAGGCGGGAACGCGAACTACGGCAACAACGGGGCCTCCACTATGCCCTAAGCACCGAGATTGTGGAAGCGAGAGGGTCCCTTCTACCACCCATGGGGGGCGCTGAATATTCCTGAAGGAAGAACTCAATAACCTTTTTATCGTGAACGGTGCCTTTATGCTACCGGCAGCGTCGGATGGTGTGGCGGATAGCGATGTGAGCTTCGAGTAAGGACGACCAGGATGGGTTGATGTTCGGATTTTCGAGGCCCTGCAGTTTTTGCATTTTATATTGCCTCCTCCAGATTGGCTCCATATTGCACCAGGACCAAAGCAAGTGCCTGACTGGTCATGGTCGTGGCCAGGACCAGCCAGGCACATAACCTCTACAAGTCGTTAGAATTTGTTGAGTGGAGCACTATCAGTGGAGGAGCTTGCAGGTATCACACTCCCAGGAGTCCCCCTTTCCGCCCTCCTCCCAACTTCCCCACGTAGTTTTTTCATCAGTTTGGCTCACATCGAGAGTTTATTCAGTTGGTAAAATGGTATGGTATCATTTTGGTAGTCAAAAAATTCGATATTATACCATCTGTTTTTCGGACATTGTATGGACATTGCAGTCCATACAACTGTTTGAGTGATTTTGACAGTAATGGTTGAGTGATTTGGACAGTGATGGTCTGATTGTTGTTTTATTTCGACCGAACTCCTGATTGATCCTGCCTGACACTACTTGATCGCGGCCTGCCAGCTCTTTATAACAGGACGCGGAGTTAGGGGACCGGAGGTTGGGAACGGGTATCGCCCAAACCCTTCATCTAGTCATTAATCTAGTCATCCGACGCTAGAATGTTCTGACCCCCATTACAACATATATAGTGTGAAATTTAGAGACACCGTTATACTCCTGGGAGTGTGAAGCCTGGAAGCTCCTCCACTGTTAGTGCTCCACACAACAAATTCTAACGACTGTAGAGGTTATGTGCCTGGCTGGTCCTGGCCACGACCATGACCAGTCAGACACTTGCTTTAGCCCTCGTGCAATATGGAGCCAATCTGGAGGAGGCAGTATAAAATGCAAAAACGGCAAAGCCACGAAAATCCGAACCACCAACCCATCATAGTCGTTATTACTTGAAGCCCACATCACTATCCGCCACACCATCCGACGCCGCCGGCAGCTCAACCGTGGAGAGCCTATATGAAAATTCCCCGCGCTTCTCAACATGTGGGTTCCTTTTTTGACACCTCACCTCCACTGGCCCCTTCTACTGTGCGAACAGTCGATGCCATGAATGAAACGAACGATCCTTAGTTGGTTAAAACGGCGATTTCCGGCAAAATCATTTTCACTCCTTTTTTGGCGTTCAGAAGGCCATTTAGCGGAAATGGACCATAGTTATATAGTCAGTGCTTGTGCCCCTACACCATGCAAAGAACTATTTTCAAAAAGCGTCCCACGCCCTGAAACACCTTCCCTGTTAATGCTTATAACGGGTCCCTTTCACTGCACTTCCAACTCACTTTTGTCACCCTACTCTTCCCTCCCGTCTTATCGAATGAAGCATACTGAACAGCCAAAGATACATCGTAAATACCAAAGACATCAGCATTTTGATCGGTAGATGGCTTCTCTTAGGTCGCTTATCTTCTCTTACCAGTTATTATCGGTTTCTGTCTCTGGGTACCTGCAATCCCGTCATATTCTACATAACTTATTCAAATGCCGAGGTTCCACAGTTAATACGAAATATGTAATCCTACCAAATTTAAGCTCTTGCTCCCACGGGGACAGGAACTATGAATTCCCGCTCAACCATTTCGCGCACGCTGCACCCCCTGTCGGCGATGTCTGGTCGTACTGCTTGCCGTGAGTGTTCCCATCCTGCCTCCCGCTCCCCCGTACTCCTACCAAATTGAAACTCTCTAGGTCCACGGAAACAATAATTATGAAATTTCGGTCAAACACACATATGAACACACAAACTCACACACCGACAGACCAGCAGACCCACATAGGGAGTCATATAAATAGGATATATAGCAAGGATATATATGTGTATATATGTATATATGCATATATGTACATATATAACGGAAACATGGGTACATATACGCACATAGCGTATTTTAGGAAAAGCAGGCCTTCTCTGACAAAAAAATTCGCTTAGGAGTTCATTCCACAACTTGAACATCTATAGGTGGCCGGTACCTATCGCTGCCGCCATGCCTTTATCAAAAGGCTCGTAATATGAACGCAGCCTAATGAAAGCTTTTCTTCAGGTTGCTGTGACCAACGAGGTTTACGAATATCTAGGGCGTCCTCAGTTCTTTTTTTGCCCCACCGGTGAGTCAACACTAGCAGTATACCTTCCTTTAACCTGAGCTTATCGTCCTGACTTCAGAATATTGTGAAAGTCGAGCAGTGCCATCGCTGGAGCATTCCGAATATCTAGCTACGCTAGGAGAGGAGTTAATCAATGATGTACATATTCTTTGGACAGGTTGCTTTCATTATTCACAGCTTGTTGTATAGATCCGTTATTCTTGCTCTGTCAGGTCCTCGGGTGATCTCTCGTCATATTACCGTTGATCATGTTCGAAGTGTATCCAGAATACTCCGTCGCAGGCCGCTTATTTGGGACAATTTGCACGCAAATGACTACGATCAAAAACGAGTTTTCATGGGTGAATTTTCAGGTGGGGCCAACATGTTTACTCTATCTTCCCGCATTTTATCTTTTCACTGTAGTCACCTGAATAGACGGCTGTTCAGGTAGACCAGTTGCTCTCAAAAAGGAAGCTGTGGGCTTATTAATGAATCCAAGTTGTAAATACGAATTGAACTTTGTTCCTCTACTGACGTTTGCTGATTGGAACGCAAGCAGTGATGATTGTTCTGTGAACGGTCAGTGCGGTTTTTCGTTTTTTAATCTTGCTTGAATACCATACCTTTTTTCCAATCTGCTTTGCTTGTTTACAGCAGGGAAGGACGTGGTAGTTCTTTTGCCAAGCTCATATTTCTGACGTGGAATCCCAAATGTCGCTCCCATGCTCCACGGTCAATCCGAGCATTAATCTTAGAGAACTAAACCAAGTTAGAAGGATGAGAGAATCTGACTCGTTGTTCAGTGTTCTTTGTTGAACTGCATTCAATTACTGTAGAATGCCCATTAATAATAAGAGCCATTTTTGTGTGCGAGCATAGGGTAAGAGAGGTCCGCTCGAATCAAGACGTAAGCGACAAAAGAGCCCTGAGTCCTTACTGCTACCCACAAATTTGTTATCGAAACACCACACATTCGGGAACGTGCAAGAAATGTCGCTCGCACTCCATTTCACGGTGCTTGGTTTCAATTTGCTAGGTATTCTTCGGAGAAAAGCATGAAAACTTCAGGAATTGAGTGACATGCATTAGTGAATTCTTTTCGTGAGCAAATCAAAAAGTTTCTTTTTAAACTTCGAAAGGTTGGCGTTTCGGAAGTCTTCTCAGGGCCTGAATGAATGGTGATCTGTGACAATCCGACCAGTGGCCTTCGCAGTCCCTCTGAACTCTGAGGCTCCCAGAGCGCATATAACTGAAGTAGGGCCTACTACCTCGAAGCTCTTTAGCTCCTTCGAAACCACTGAGCGACTAATGGTAGCAGCAGGCATGTTTCTGAGGTATTCTCAATTCGAATTCGTTCTTGGACTGGTATACCAATTTATAAGTTCAGACTAATAAGCAATTATTGGTATACCTGCAATAAAAAAGACCAGGTATTCAACTACATTCGCTTTTGCATTGGTCATAAGCGCTTTTGGCAAACGAGGGGCTGACCGTTGCCCCTTACCAAGAAGGGGTTGTCTACTTACCGTGGGACTTTGAATGGAGACCCAGATAAATCGATAGGGTTTTGAATGCTGTTTATGAAAATGGAAATTGAAACTGCTAAACGGTTTTCCTTAAACAGTTATGGGGGCTCGAAATTTGCTTGATAGTAGTACCAATTGAATAAGCGAACTCGTCGCTTTACAACGAAGTGCATACGTGGCCTAGTAGTGGTCTCACTTCATAGGCTTAAGATGCGGGTTTGCTCCACGCCATCGTCGGCATTTTTGCTAAGTGTTTTTTCATTTCAATAAAGGCTGAACCATTTCTGATATTGTTTGGGTGAACGCCATTTTTCTGCATTTATTTTCTCTCCTCGTCCCTATCCAAGGAAAGTGGTTCTGCACATCAATTGTATGTCTCTGTTTTATTTCAAACTTCAAGAAGCATTCGACAGGAAGATACTAGAGATGTGTAAGATGCTTGCAAGAAACTCAACATTGATGGAAAACTTTAAAGAAATGCGTGGACCACACATGTTGTTCATGCTGATTCTCTACATCTGGTGACAAAGCAGTCAGTCTCAAGACCGAACAAATACTCGGCCGGTGTGATACAGGAACCTGGGTATTTTTCAAAAAATCCAGCCTTGTACCAAGAACGTTTCAAAAAAATTGGAAAAACGTGTCACAAAACATTGATATATACTTGTGATAGAACCTTAAGTATATTATCCCTCTGTGCCATATCAAAGTCCGCAGCGTACAAAATAGATCTAGCTCTGATCCTTTTCATAACATCCTTCATAGGACCGAAGAAAAAGACGTCCAGTGGCTGAATCATTGACGTAGCATCGGCCGAGTATTTGTTCAGTCTTGAGACGGATTCACTGCTTTGTCACCGGATGTAGAGAATCAGCATGTATAAGGTGTGCACTTTGTGAACAACACGTGTGCTCTACGCATTTTTTTAAAGTTTTCCATCATTGCTGAGTTGAGCACTCCTTCCCTCCTAAAACTCAGTTCAAATAAACTGTATTTTCTCGGTACCCCATCTCGGTTAAGAAACTTTGACCCTTTGACGACAATGTGGATTTCAACGTAACGCGCCCGTGGGACCACGCTCCCCTCCTTTCGCGCGCGACTGACGCTCACCGGTGGGAGGCACTGTTCTAGCAGAAAATTCTTTCACTGGCTCACCGATTGCAGCTATTAGAAGGGAACAAGAAAGTATGGTGGCTTCCCAAATCGGGTGCCAATGTCCCATGTGCCAGTCATAGTGGCACCCACCGGTGGGCCCCATTGTCGTCAAAGGGTGAATGAGGACAATTGAGGGGTATCCTCCTTGTGTTGAAATCATGTTGAAAAAAGCGGAGGTCTCTCAGCTCTCCCAACTACATTATCACCATTTTTGTAAAGGCACACATATCACGATGCCGGTGCAGATCGAAGTCACAGTATTGAAGTACCCACTTCACTCTACATCACGCATCTCACTCCGCAGTACTCACTCTACTCCACCCACAAAGTTATTGCCTTATATATAAGAAGGAAGTGTAGAATAGAACAAGGTTTCCCGTATCACTACCTTTATCGTAATCGTATGTTTTGTGGACGGACAGACCGACACACCGACAAACCGATTCTGCCTTTTAAATGAGAGAGATATTCTTCGCCAACCGGCACTACTCTACTTAGACCGCCACTTCTACACTATTCCACTGTTGGCTATTTCTACCTGGATTCCTAGCGCTAGCTACTGTGATTAAGGGTCAAATACCGTAAAGCTCTAACCATTGGGAAGGATCCCAACTCGAAGTGGCCATTTGAAATAAGACTATACTGCTAGACGTGTTTTGACGCTGAATTCAAATCCGCTTTCGAAATCTGCCAAGCGATTCTCTGAACGGAGTTATGAGGGTGGTTTTAGGTGACATTACATGAGAAAACATGGTTGCAGCTCACTCCTCAACGGCGGCTTTGTCTAGTGGTAAGCGTGACGCTTCATGTGCGAGGGGCTAGGGTTCGGGTTTTGCGGGGGACCGAGTTTTTGCATTATATAGAAATTCTCCTCCAGGACTAGGAAATACTCTCATGGTGATTTTATCACGTTTTAGGACCTTTTAAGGCTTTTGCCGATATTTATCCACTTAAAGTGCTACTTCAGTTTTACTCGCATATATTGCACTCTATATTCACAGCAGGATTCACAGTAAGGTAACTTTTGCCACTTTATGAACAAATGTGTTTTTCTAGCACGAAGTGCTTGAAACAAAGAAACTTTTCACAATGGGAGAAACGGATGAAAAAGGACTCGTCTTAGCTTGCTTTACACTCGCTAATCCCAAATCAGAAGGATAACAGAATTGTGTAAATGTCCCAAAATCACCCGAGTGAGTGCTCAAGTAGCCGTATCCATGAATAAAAGAAAAATTTTCTAAATCTAACTGCCCAAAACTGAAAATGGGCAGGCGATAGTAAGCGAAGAATGGGGTCTCGCGTGTACACGTAAAAGTTGGGATCATGAGCTATTACATATGAGTTGGTGCGTTCAACCATATTTCTAGAAGGAAATAAGAAATGAGCTTCTATCGGCGTATTAGCCTCGTGGTAGCCTCGAGCAGGGTGTCATTCCCTTTACCTGCTTTTGTGGAGGTAAGACGCACTGAATAGCTTTCTGGTCTTTGAATGATGTCCACGAGTCCACTATCAACTATGCCGGTGTAGGTGAGTCCGAGTCTGCTACGCACCATCGCACCTAATCTAGCATCAACACCCACTCTAGCAACATCATTGCTCATCATATGCGTTTTACTCGCCTGGACCTCCAGATTTTGCACAATTTCCCACTCGGTAACAGGTAGGTAGGTAGGAGAAGGTATCAGCAAAGCATTAAAAGTTCATAAAACGTGATAAAATCACCATGAAAGTATTCCCTAGTCCTGGAAGGAAAAATTCCAAATAATGCAAAAACTCGGTCCCCCACAAAATCCGAGCTCTAGCCTGTCGCACATGAGGCGTCACGCTTACCACTACACCAAGCCGCTGTTGAGGAGTGAGCTGCATCCATGTAATTCAAGTTTTCTCACGTGATGTCACCCAAAACCACCCTCATAACTCCGTTGAGAGAATCGTTTGACAGATTTGGAAAGCGGCTTTGAATTCAGCTCCCAAAAACACGTTTAGCAGTATAGATCTTATTTCAAATGGCCACTTCGAGTTGGGATCCTTCCCTGGTAAGATCGAATTTCCTCCTCACAGCGCGCCATTGCGCGCTATCAGATGTGACGAGCGTAGCACGCCTTTCCTCGTAGAAAAACCTACAACCCTGTTGCGCTATCGGGCCGCTTGTACCCCTCTCTGTTGCCACTACGACCACCCATATGTGAGGTGGTTAAGACGACAGGGGTTTCACCCTCGAATAGACAGTCTCGCAAAAACATTGCCCTGGCAGCGGTCGTATGATTGCTCTGCTGCTTGATTACAATGTTTTTTGCTTGCTTTCATAGTTTTTACTGAAAATTCAAAGTCCATTGAATCACCTCCCCTAAGGGAGCTAAAAACCCTGTAGGTTGGAACCCGAATCCCGCCACACGGGTGGCTGCGGCTCATTGCGTCCACACCGACTCCAAGTACGACGAGACGAGACCAGATCAAAGGAGGAACGACAGTAGCTCTGAAAAGATGGGTACAGCACGAGCTGAATCTTCTTTATCTCACTGATCCTTCGGTCCTTTTAAATGTTCTCAGTTCCGGAGCTAGGCCGTTCGTCATGTTGGTTTCTCGATCTAAATAGCTGTATGTTCACTGCTTTGCATAATCATAAAGCCACCCATGAATTTCACCAAAAATCATGTTCCGGGGCACTTCAGGGTAAGGCTCAATATGAAAATCGTACCCTACTCGGACCGTAACTTGTGAACAGCTAATTTTTTCGGAAGAAGTCACTTTGCCTATACTGCAAAATGATAAAGCCACTGACCAGATCGTTCATTTAGCAGCTAAATGACGGTAGAGAGAGCATGTTGCACAATTAGTAGTTGTTTGAGCCCCCATTCATTTGAATCCTTACTATGTATAAACCATCCTTACTACTATATATAAACCACAAGTTTGGTGTGTCTGTATGTTTGTATGTAAGTATGTGTGTTCACGCAATTCGGTTTCACCGGAGAAAACACCTTTAGAGGTCGGGACAAGTTTCGGATGGGTGGGGCCTGAGACAGGATTAACAGAGCACGTACGAGCTCTGCGGAGCTCCGCCCACGGGGCGCGGGGCAAGTGCCGGAATGGGCGGTGCCAAGAGCTGACCATCTTATTTTGGCCTCAAAAAAGTCCAGACAACGGGAAAAAATGAGCAAAGGTGAGGATTGGGTCAACAAACCAGTTGGAGGAGACTCACCTGCTGTGGGCGAAGCTTTCCAAAACGGGCGGTACTTTTGTGTTCATAACTCGATTCAACTAAGGCGCAGAGGCCAGGAAAAAAATAATAAGAGTGAGCAGGGCCTTATGCGTGCTGGGCATGCGTGAGCTTAGCGAAGCCCCGCCCACGAAGGGCGGGGCGTGCCTTGAGACGAAAGCCACTTTTTAAAAATAAGTGCAATTTGCTTGAAAACGATCCAGAATGCGGCAAAAAGGTCAAAGAACAAATGTGGCCAAATCCTCGAAGTGGGCGGGGTTGACACTAAAGTGGGCGGATCTTGGATCAAAAATTTATAACCCTGTTCAGAAACGTTTTGGGTTGCGGCAAAAAGGTGTCAAGGGGTAAAAGAACAAATGTGGCCGAACCCTCGAAGTGGGCGGCGTTGAAATTATAGTGGGTGGAGCTCAGATCAAAAATTTATAACTCTGTTCAGAAACGTTTAGGGTTGCGGGAAGAAAGTGGTAAGATGTAGGTGTACACTTAGGTGTACAACTAGTGGATACCACTGAACTCTTTCAAAATTGGACTAAAAATTCTCTAAAATTTAGTGTCCATGGTTCCACATACGGTAGTCCCTTCTACACAAGAGCAAATGCTCTACATTAACTTTAGACTTCATAAAATAAATTCTGCCATAACCGCGGCCACACAGGTGGGTACCCTGTAGAGATGTGTAGGTCCCTACAAATACTCAAGTTTACTGTCCCCTCAAAGTTAGTGTGTATGGCCCCACACAGTCCAAACTGCACAGGGTTTGTTCGAATACATGGACTGCAGAGGTATTTGATTCGTATACATCGGAGTACTCTCCATGGCCACACACAGCCCCATTTCAGATCCCAAAAAATGATATCCGCTACAGAAGTGTCAAGGAAAAGGCTCAGATGATAAAGGTCTATATTAAAAATCAGAAGTTCATGTGGCTCCGTCCCTCATGACTAGAGCCCTTAGCGCACGCAATAGCGTGCGTAGCCGCTTGGTTAACTTAAAAATAAAAAGCTAGTGAGTATAAAATTACGATTGCCCAAGCTGAAGTAAAGGCTACCAATGAGCTACTGGTCACCTTGGTGCCTCAACCGTTGACGATTGCTTTCTTCAGCTCACTGTTACCTCCGACTGCTTGTTTACTTCATAAATCTTCTCTATCGTAAATCCCCATACGTCTTCCATTAGATTCAAGTCAGGACTGTTAGCCAGCCAGGGCAAAAGGTCCATTTGGTGCCGACTAAACCAACTGACGTGAATCGTGGCATTATCCCGCCTGAATACGAGGTTCTGCTGCCAATTCTGACGCCAAAAAGGAAGAAGAGCACGGCACATTACGACTCGATAACCGGGAGAGCTGGGCTTCTTCGGAGCAGACCATAAAGCTGAGCTTCTTCGGAAGAAACCATTTCAAGTTAGGAGGAGTCATGGTATCGGCGGCGGCTCTTCTCATTAACGTCTTCATTTATGAACGCAACAATGAGAAGAAGTTGCCACCCATACCATGACTACTCCTCCCTTGAAAGTTCTTCTGGGGAACTGAAGCTTGTCTTTTTGCAGATCGTGCCAGTAGAGCCGGCTTGCTTCATCTCTCATCATGTTTAAAGTTTTCCATCGAAAAAAGCAATCTGGAGAACGAAACATCGGAGAATGAAGAGTAACGACAAGTCATGAAGATGCACCTTACTCCTGCTTGTTAGGATGCAATTCCTGGCAAAAGCGACCCGATATGGCGGTGCTTTTCGGTCATTAGGAATGCCTTTCCTATTTTCCGTCAGCGATGAACTATGACGTTTTCTACCACGTTCCAAAAAAGTAATCATTGGGACATTAAGTTCCGGGAAAGACTTCATTTCCGTACATGACTTCATCGTTTTTGACGCTTCTCTCGAAATCCTTCGCTCATATCCTTCTGAAAGTAACGAGGGACGTCCCGTGCTTTTTTGCCCCTATACTCTGTAGGATTCTTGATGAAATTGTTGACAAATGAGTGGCATCGGCCCGTGGTTTTGCGATTTGGCAGTCCCTTTTCCTCTTTTGCAAAAGTTTGACCTTTTTAGGAATCGGATAGAAACTTTACTTTACTCATTACCTGAATATGGAAGACTTGACACAAACGAAGCAGTTCCGTAAGCCGTAATTTGAACAAGACGGGAAAAATAAAGTGGCCTTATCATTTTGCAATATAGGCAAAGTGACTTTTTCCGAATGAAATGAAAAGTGTCCGCGTTATCAAGACGGAACTCGTTGTTGGTCTACAAGTTACGGTCCGAGTAAGGCACAATTTCCATATTAAGCCTTTCCTTGAAGTGCTATGGAACGTGAGCGTTAGGAGATTCATGGGTGGCCTTATGATTACTGCAAATCAGTGTAGATGAAAAATTTAGTGGTATTCCTACCATTGAGTGTAGAAGAAACATCAAATATCAGTGCGGGTTCAGCGATTTGAAATACTGTCTTTATATGACGAGTGTTTCAAAATTGTGTTATACTCCCCACCTACAGGTAAATTGCTTCCGACAGAGACTACTGAATCTTAAAAGAAAGTGAGCTCGTTTTCATGTTACCCAATACCTCGATTTCTGCAGACTGTGCGAGAAAAGGATAAGTATGATTTTTGCGTTTCTTTTAGGCTCAATAAATAACGACGCGGAGAGTTGCATGCCAAATACCGTGGATAAACCCAACTCTCTTCGAGTCTATGATCCACTGCAATCTTTGCAGAAAGCGGTTACGTTATGGACTGAGGAATTCAATTGTTTAAACAATCTCCACGCTCTGCCGTAAGTATTGCTATTTTCTCATATTTTGTTGATAACTTGATGCACACGAAACACCCAATGAACATATTGTATTTGCTTACTATTGTAGGCAAAAAAGAATATTCTGTTAACCTCATTATTCGAACGTCTACACTTATTGCCTCGCTCTTACTTCTAACTCCTCTTTTCACGCACTGCTCCAGTCCCACTATTATGAAACGTTCTCTCAAGAAATCTCTGAATGATTATCTGTCACTTGTTATAAGAACCCCCCCCCCCCCAAGGAGGGTGTGTTATGAACGTATATTTTGAACGCTGCACCTCATAGCGTAGCGTCAGTTTGGTCAAGAAAAAGGTTACAAATTGGTAAACGTGCTGCGATTCGACAACATAAAAAATTGAAGATCAATACATGCATTTTACCTTCGGCCGAGCTGAGTAGGACTGGCAACAGTTTCAACTCCATCTCTGTTGGAATACATTATGACGTTCTTTCACGAAACTTTCACACTTTACTCCGTTGATTACAGATCCCAAATTAGTTCGAATACCTGGGTTCGTTCCATACGCTTTACCACCACAATACTTACCACGTGGATAATTGAATATAAGGAGTGGGCAAAAAAAAATAAACGAATTGCCACGAAAAGCCGCCGTTTGAGTCCAAAATAGGGAACAAGTGGTTTTCTTTGCCTATTCAGAAAACAAAGATCAAGAAGAAAGATTAGTAGGCACTATTTAACTCTGAAGCAATCTACATCTACTTCACACAGGCTCGGAGGCGCTCTAGAAACGCGTCGACCACGGCGAAGACGTAGGTAGCACCGGACTCATTCTGAGCTTTCTGCATTGCTGCTTTTGAGGAATCGGGGCCGCGATGAGGCTTTGTTTAAACCATTGACTCACTGATCCTACTATATATAACGCGCTAATGTCTGTGTGCTTGTGTGTGTAGGTGTGTGCCCGACCGGAAGCTCCTGTCTCTGTGGACCTAGAGCGCTCAAACTTGCTGGGAATACAGGCGGCAGGATCGAAATACCCATGGTGGGTGCAAGAACCGGACCTCGCCCATATGTGGCGGGGTTTATGCGGAAATTGTCAGTTTGATCCTAGGGCGTTCAAACTTTTACTTCATGATGAGAACAAAGCAGTGATACCTCATCACATCAAACCGCATCACCGATAAGTCGCATCACACCTGGGCAAACTTAGGCTTAGGGAAGGGACCTGCAGGCGAATGGGCGACGTTTTTATTGTTAAGTCTGGTGGTCGCAAATGTAGGCCTTCTACTTCGAGATTGATGAAAAGGTTTTCATCTCCGCAAACTCCTTGGTAGTCATTAGCACTACGCTTCTACAGTTCTTGACAGATTCAAACAGCGAGAGATGTTGATAGATGTGTGCTCTAACAACTTGAAGATGTTTGCGATGATTCTATGACTTCCTTCTCGTTTAGGAAAAAAAGCGGAATGATAGTGATCGCTGATGAAGGTGTTTAGGGCGAATCAAATAGAACCGTAACAGCCGAATCTAAAATTGAAGAGCTCGGGGCGGTTGAAACTTTGCTCTTCCTCCCCCTTACCTTGTTTTGATTTCATAATTTTGTCTTACCCTGTAGGATATTGTGCGTGCGGAATGGTTTCTGAGTGTGAGTTGGCATTTGATTGCATGCTGAAGTATCAGCTCAGGAGCTTTCTAAGAGAGAGTAATCTCGCTACTCGTAGACTCTGCTTCCCTAGCACTATCGTGAAGATGTTCGACGAGCCGGTTGTATTCCTCATCGATGTTGTCGCTAACTGAATCGCCCCATTCACTCCCAAGGAAGGCGAAGTGGTTCCAGTTGATGGTCCCAGGTCTTGAGGCTTCGTTTTTAAACTGCTAGCTCTCTCTCCACGCATGAGAAGCAGAATCTACCCTGGAGGAGACGATGGTTCGATCCCATGTAGAACTTTGGAACAACAGCGGTATAAGTCAGGCAAAACCTCCGATCAAAGGTGATGGGGTCTAGCTCATTATGGGGCTGTCACCATGTGCCATGGCCATCGCAATTGAGATAGCTTCTTGAACTGCGAGTTACCGTGGATGGTGTATATAGGCATGATAATTTCGGACAGCCTTTCACCCTGCTCATTCCATTCTATTCCGTGAGTCCCGATATACAGCTCTTCAGCCGTTGTGGGGTCAATCTTGGCTTTGAAATCACCGACATTGACCATGAAGAAAGTACGGTCTTCTCTGTAGTGGCCCTACAGATTCACATGGAAGGATTCCAGCTCCTCTCCTTGTTGGTGCGTAGACGACGAAGACTGGGGATGAGCCACATCTTCTCAATCGCAAACGTCCGATTCAGGTTTTTTTTTAGCTTTCGTTTAGCTTTCGTACGAATTTATGTTCATGGCCAAGTGCTGCTGCTGAGGACACCTTTACCCCCGACGTACTGTTGCATGTTCCAAGAAACAGTTGTTCTTTTCCAGTCTCAAATACAGCGTGTAGCAGGGGATGCCTTCTCGTTTCGGTCAGTTCGATGACGTCCTGTTTGATCTTACTAGCTTGCATCATCAGGTCTTCTATACACGCTTCCGATGCAGGCGTTCGTGCGTTGGAAGTACAGGTCACCATCTTTGTCTTTCTCCTTTTGGGCAGCCTATTTTGGCCCTGAGGTTTCAGCAGCCTTCTAGCGTTACTACCCAACGCTGTCGTATTGGGAGCTTCCTCAAGTTCAGGGGATGAGGCCCATTTGTTTCTCTGACGTGGGGGCTGAACTGACTCGAGTTGAGGTGCTAGCCAGGCAGTCCCGAAGGTGACGAGTACCTTTGGTTTTGGAGGCGGCCCAAATCGCCTCCCAGATACTTTGCAAGCTTTTGGCTGAGTCGATGGGCAGGGTACCAACTGCACCTGCAGACCCTCCACACACGCTAGGATACACCTGCAAGAAACAGCTGATATATTTACCAGCACAGCAGAATTATGGAACCCATACCCTGAATACGCCTGCATCTCTGGGCAAGTACTGGCGACTTGGTAGGAGATTTACTGTTCTATCCGCCACCTGAGGACGCCTTTTGTAGCCTCTCGTCAACCGGCTAGGATCCTTCAGTGAGAGAGAACTCTAAATGAAGATGGAGATGTAGCGTAGGTGATCGAGGGAGTAGAGGCGATGACGAGGAGCTCTGGCTCCGCACTCTCTTTTTCGGCACTGCGGTTCTTCCTGCTTTTACATACGTTTCGGAGACTTGAAGGCTACGAAGGCAGGATGAACATGCTATCAGCGTTACACAGCGCGCTTCGGTAGGTACCATGCTCAAAATTTCCCTGTGCACGCAAGTGCAGAAAGGAATCCGGTGTTCCGAGTTCCGTCAGCGAATGAAGGTCAGGGATGCCGTCGGTTACGCCAAGAAACAGAAGGTCAGCGAGCTGGACACGTCGTACAATATAATAACGACCGTTGGACTAGGGCGTTCCTGGCTGGACTCCTCGGGACGTCAAGCGTACTCCAGGACGGGACCGTCAACAAGATAGTCTGATTTCTTCACGAAAGCTCCTCTGAACGAAAGGATTTGTTGGCACCTCACCTTACTTCATTTTTCACTTTGCCGGAAGACGCAAATCACTTTTGCAAATGTTTTTGCCTAAATCGTGGGGGTCTTGTCCCAACCTCTTGGTACACGACCCCTGAGCTTCTCAGATGTTATGTTTACAGACAGATTTCCAAGGGCGCTTCTGTTGAGCATTAATATCTCGTTCAGGTTATCTTGCGCTACCATACGCATCAGTGCTTTTCCCACATATTTTCGATTGCAATGGTAGTAAACTTTAAGAAGTTTGCAGGATTTCCTTGACAGTAAGCTCATAAATTCCTGTTAGCACCGCAACCTTGCTGAGCAGCAATATCTTTTTTCGTATTCTCTTGGGTGCTTCAAGGATCACCAAAATGACGCCAGCAGTGTCAATAAGGGTATTCGTATTTAGGAGCTTCTTAACGCTGTTGTAACACCCCTATATTGACTAGGTTAGTAAAATGGATAACTGGACGGTAACACGGTGTCACACAATTTTTGCAATTAGACTGTTAATCGTCTCTGTAGTCACAAATTATCTTCTCTTTATCGCATACACAAAAGGTGTGGCGCGTAGACCTCACGAGGACGATTTCGAGGATGCTCGCCAATTTGTGTTAAACTCATTGGTCTTTTTAAGGGAACATTTTCTTGCAATCCATGCTTCTTGTTTTCGTCATTTATTTTGTATTCGATAACCTCCAACGACCGAATGAAGTTGAAAACTTACACATCCTGTAGATACTATTCAAAAACTTTTAGAACAATGCTGGAATGCACTTTTCATCGAAAGTCTTTCACTCCCCAGCTTGTTTATGTTCCAAGTTGTTTTTGGTTCTCTCGGTCGTGCCTAAATTCAGCCAGAAGTGTTGCCCTGCTACTCGGCTAGAATTTTTGTCGATTCTCTAAACATTGCTGCAACTACTATAAAACATGAAATAGCCCACAACTATACAGTGCGTCGCAAAATGATAAAGCCACCTCTAATTTTCCCAAAAACTCACAGTATATGATGTTTCTGAAAAACTGCCAAAGTAAAAAATGTGTCAAATTTGAATTGCAATTCGCACATTATCACCAAATTCCAGCTCGAAAACACAAACATTTTTTTGGTCAATTTTTCAATAAAGGGTGCTTTTCCAACGTCGCAAAATGATAGAGCCACTTCGTGTCTTCGTGTCGTTTTTCAGTTCAACGCAGCGAAAATGCTTTGTTTATGAAATGTTCTTCATTTTCAGGCAATGGGAAGAGGAAGCTTGCTTTCGGATTTCGAGAAAGGTCAAATCCTCGCGAAAAAGGTGCAGGGATTGTCAAATCGCAGAATCGCGCGAGATTTGGGTCGATCTCACACAGTTGTGGATAACTTCATCAAGAATCCTGAAGAATATGGAACCAGAAGAAGTGCTGGACGTACTTCGCTCCTTTCCGACAGGGACAAGCGCCGTATTTTGAGGGAAGCGTCGAACTCCACCAAGTTCTGCATGGAAATCCGATCTTCACTGAACCTCAATGCCTCAAAGGACACTGTTTGGAGGGTCATCAGAAAGTCTCAGTTCATCGTCAAGAGGAAAATGCGTAAGGCACCCTTCATGACAAAAAAACATCGAGAAAATCGGATCGCTTCCGCCAGAAGGTGCAGTCGAACCGAATGGAATAAGGTGTTCGTCATGTGCTGACATTTGACCTTCCTTCTCTTGATGGTTTTTGTTCTTCAGATCGTTTTTTCTGATGAGAAGAAGTTCAACTGTGATGGTCCAGACGGAAACCGATTTTATTGGCACGACCTGAGGAAGGAAAAACTTCACTTTTCCAGACGAAACTTCAAGGGAGGAGGAGTCATGGTTTGGGCCGCGATCTCGTCGAGTAAGCGTATCCGTTTATGATTCGTATCGAAAGAGATGAGCTCATCCTTTTGTCGAACTGTTATGCGCCGTGCACTTCTCCCTTCTTGGCGTCAGAATCTGCACCAAAATCATGTTTTTATGCAAGATAAGGCTCCAATTTGCGTCAGCAGCAGCACCCAAGCTTGGTTCTCTCGGCACTTCTGCCCTGACCGGCGAACAGCTCCGGTTTGAATTCGATGGAAAATGTACGGGGCTTCATGGTGCGGAAGATTTACGCCCAAAACAAGCAACTCCGAGGCGTCAAGGAGTTGAAAAAAGCGATAAACGAAGCATGGCACCAAGTTGCCCAGGAGCTGACAGATAATTTTTTTTCGAGCCTAGACCACCGTATTATCAAAGTAATTCGAAAGAATGGTGGGTCAGCTGATTATTGACTTTGCTACTTTCTCTCCTTGTTGTATGATTGTTGTTAAATAAATTAATTTCGTTAGTGGCTTTATCATTTTGCGACGTTGGAAAAGCACCCTTTGTTGAAAAATTGACCAAAAAAAAATGTTTGTGTTTTCGAGCTGGAATTTGGTGATAATGTGCGAGTTGCAATTCAAATTTGACACATTTTTTACTTTGGCAGTTTTTCGGAAACATCATATACTGGGAGTTTTTGGGAAAATTAGAGGTGGCTTTATCATTTTGCGACGCACTGTACAGGTTTCTCAATACACCTAACACCAAACATAATAATCACTAGACGGATTTAGAAGACAAGTGTTCACATCGAATGATGTTGAGATTGTTGGAAAATCATAACATTCACTGTCTAATTATAGAGTTTCGCGCCGTGAAAGTAAAGAGGAGACATTGGGCACTTGCGATGTAGCTGCTGTGATTGATCGTTAGTTTCAAATGCTGTAGTAGTTATAGTTTTAGTTCTGCTTAATCCAATTCTTTGTTTAAGAAGATGCGTTGTCGCAAGAGTCACCCACGCGATTGGAAGAAATTATTAAATCTGTTGTTATTCCTCCGGTAAGAGATTTATTTATTTGGAAACATTCCTCATCATAACTAAGTTTTTTTTATCGAGTCAAGTCGTTGAATGAGGAACTCGCAATCAATTCCTTAACTGCTTGTTATGGTGAGCCGATGGAAACTTCACCGACTTCGCAAAAGGTTCTAACTCGATTTCCTTCAATCTTTTTTATAAGTGTTTACGGAGCTCTTCCTTTTGTATATTTAATTACTTTTGTTCCTGGTGACTTAGGTTTTTGCTTGTTTCTGAAGGAGGTCCTCACTTCGAGTTGGGACGTTTAACTTCCGGGGCATGTTCTTTTTTTCAGGGGGTTCTGGGAGTTTTGAATAGCAACGTACTCATTGCTTCAAGAGGCTCAGGTCATAACTCAAATCAGGTCAGCATTCAGGAGTACATCTGCAGCCCTTGCGCACGGTCATGGTGGGACTTGAAGGCACAGTTCACGATAATTTGGGGCAATCGAGATGATGATGAAAAATGGAAGATAAGGTGCGATGAAGGTGGAGAAACTGCGTGAATCGGTGTTTCCAAAGTGAAAAAGGCTTCGAAAAACCGGTAAAAAGGGGGCTGGATGAGAAAGAGACCGGAAAAATGAAGAAGAGTTGAGCGTTTGGATACAATGTGTCTCACTGCGTACGTGTGGGTCCTGGTACGAATAACAGTCTATGGTAAGCAAAAATTCATTCACTTATGAGCATAAGTAAACAAAAATCTCTAGTAACAGCGGAAGTAGCTCACCTTTTTTACTCTATAAGAGTAGGAAATTAAATAAGGGATCGATCGCAGCAGCAAAAAGAAAAACAGGAAAAAAGATTGGGAGAAAAACACCACCTCATCACTCGGCGACCAGCTAACTATGTGTGGATCCTAGAACGAATAGTTGCAATCTGTATTGTCTCGACACTCGTCTGACGTGACGACGTGACATCGATCGAGAGGCGGGAAAGCCATTGACGTTCCCGCTCATTTAATTATGGTGAACTGTGCCTTTGAGCCAAACCATTGCAAATAGACCTTCACCTGGTCTTGTTCTTAAATTAGATTACAAGGCACACTTAGCGATAATTCTAAAGTATCTATGTAATAAGAATTATGGAGGACGGATGGATAAATGGTTAAAGTTCCTTGGCGCTAAGCGATCCCGTCCGTGTGATGGGCCTTCTTTTCTCACCTTCTATTGAAAACCGTAGTGGCGGTTTGGATTCTTTTGTGTCCTGCACAGTTTCTTGCCGTGGCCAACCAATGCACAACTCAGTGCTTTCATCCTCCCAGGCATGTCCAGTACTGAAAGGAATACCCAAAAATTGGCCCAGACGGATGTCGATCTTGAATTCGGATTCACGATTATGCGTGTACGATAGTGCATGCCACTACACCGCCTCCCGGGGGACGTGCGATTCGTGCGATTCTGTGTGCGCGCGGCAGATTGCGCGGCGAAATTCGCGATGATTCAAACAACTCCTGCGCCTATCATTGGGGCACAAACTTGAAGTAGAGTACTTTAGTAGGGTCGGACAATCCTACTTACCTTCTTTATTTCAAATTTGGACCCCAATGATAGGCGCAGGAGTTGTTTGAATCATCGCGAATTTCGCCGCGCAATTTGCCGCGCGCACACAGAATCGCACGAATCGCAACACACCCCCGCCTCCCACCCAAGAGAAGTCGTGTGCACAATAGTGCAAAAGTAGCGAGGAAAGCGCGAAACGACGGAATATGAGGAAAATGATTTAAGGAAGAAAAAATTGGTCTGAAAATAGGTTATGACGACTGAAGCGTGAAAGAAGGGTAGCTATCGGTTGGTGCAATGGCATAAAAAAGCGCAAAAGGCCAAAAGTTGTATTCCACTGGGCGTATCGATAGTAAGGCTTAGTTCGGAGCATAAAAAAGCTTCCTCGAAAAAGAGGCTCGTTATTCAGGCTTCGTAGAAGTGTATCGCCTTCTGTTATCGTCTGGGTACCCCCTACAAAGCGTACGACCAATGTACGTTTTAACGCATTATTGTGAGTGGTGCAGTCTTAACAAGGTCGCCATAACGCGGCCATATTTTGGAGCACGCAAATAGTGTTCCTCGTGCTATTCTTGGGGGCCACATGCTCATTCGAAGAAGCCAGTTTTATCGTGACCACTTGGCCTACGCACGCTAACGCGTGCATCACACGCCCACTACCGCTTACCTACGACCTGTCGCCTGCACACCCATCAAACTCGAGCGCTCTAGGTCTGCGGGGACGGTAGTTATGATTTTTCACACAAACCCCGCCCCTGGTTAGAGGAGTCCGGTCCTGCCACCCACCATAGATGTTCCCACCCTGCTGGTCATACTCTTACGAAATTTGAACGCTCTTGGTCTACGAGGACAGGAGTTATGATTTTTCACACAAACCCTGCCCCCTGTGAGCGGAGTCCGGTTCTACCACCCACCATGAGTGTTCCCATCATACCGCCTGTACTCCTATCGAATTCGAACTCTCTAGGTCCATGGGAACCGGAGTTATGAATTTCCGTATATGAATGTAAGAAATGATGTGAGCTTCGAGGCGCGCTCCGCCCATTGTGGGCGAGCCTCCGCTGACGTCATTCATGCTGGAGACACCTCCGACTATGCTTCCCCTACATCAACTGTTTCGTGCTCTGTTGGCTTTCTCTGAGGCGAGTTACAAATGTTTTCATGAAGCATTGCATTTTTGGAGAACGCCCCGCCCATCGGGGGTCGGCCTCCCTAGTTCGATCTAACTTACCAATGCACTCCTCTAACCACCTTTACACCCCAGTTGCGACTGATTTTGAAATCATGGCTCTCAGTACAGCTCATTTCGATGCACGCCATACCCACTGAGGGTGGGGCTCCGCCAAGATGATGGCTAATGTGCGCTTTATACTTCCCGGGACATGGCCCACCCATCCCTGCTTGACCCGGTCTCTTCAGGGAGATCTAAAGAAGCAAGCTAAGGAATTTCGTGACAGACATACAGTCAGAACGACAGAAAGGACGACAGACTGACGACAGGCGAAGCGCGTTATAGTAAGTAGGATCCATGCTTCTTAAAGTGAATTGAGCATTATGGCCTTTTTTCTACTCGTAATTTACATTGGAAATATGCGGGTCTCCCTACCGAACAAATCGCGTGGAAGCACCTACATAGGGTAAAAATCGCACAAAAACAAAGTGCAATTTACGAGAGTAAAACGGTATCTAATGTAAGAAAACCCTTCACATTTCCGTTTCTGATTTGCAGTCTTATGCGCGCCATTTTTGTTTTGTAAGGCTTGATCGGAAAGAAGAGGCAAAGCAATGGCGTTGATGCTACGCTTTTTGTTCGACTTTAATTTATCTCTATTATTATATCCGAACTAGGCTATTAATTCCTCAGCATGCTGAAATGGAAAAAATCTTGGTTTCGGCATCATGATTTTTTTAGAATGAGAGAGTGGCTGCTGGTGTGAATAATTCGATCGATTCTCCTGATGTTGTGATGGCCGACACGCACAGGTAAGTTGACAGTTCAGTGGTTTATATATTTTTTTACCACTCCCTGAGCGAGTATTTTTAGGTTTGAGTTGGCGGATTTTGATCAGATATCCTTGTTGGTAGATATGTTCTATCTTCCATTCGAATGTGGCCGTAAAGCTCTGGATTTACTCGAGCAGTTCTACTGGCTTTATGAAAACGCGCTAGTTATGGACACGTCGAAGGAGTAAAATTTTGTTCATCACACGAACAACATTTGATTTAGGAATCCGGTTTTGCATTACTTTGCGAGCAGAAGTGTTTTTAGAGCTATGAATGACATGCGGAGCGAGTGGCTGCGCAGATTTGATGTGTTACAAAATACTATTCGAACGGTAAATAGGCTCTTCAAGTACATCGTCGACTGTCCAAATAAGGTAGGCTTGAATTATTGTAATCCTAATCATTTGTGAAGTGACTCGGTGATTCTGCATGAAGGTGGTTGAGCTTATTTTTACATAAAGAGAGATTTGGAACACATCACTTCATGCAGTGCATGGTAGAATGTACTGCTAATATCAGATACTACCAGTTGGGTCGCTTGGCTCACGCCGGGCCTCACTCCTTACATTTACAAAGTAGTTAGAAAATACAGTTGAGGGGACATAGCTTTTATTCAACATCGAGGGCTTGAGTACAAAGGCCTTACCTGTGCTTCGAGTGGTTCTAGGCGGAAGAATATAGTTTTGACGTAAGCCTGAGGGGAGGATACCGTGGTGGCGGTGATTACCTCGTACAAAAAACTAGGATGAGGTCCGAATTTAATGTTCGATTGACTCGCCTTTGTAAATAGACATACAGATCAAAAGCATAGCTTCAATGTATCCACTTCGCTACACAAATCTCGCTTCATTCCAGTACTTACTCTACTCCATTAACGTACTCACCAAGTTACTGTTTTATGACATTTATTTATTTATTTTATTTATTTATTTATTTAAACTGCACTCATGGTGCGCATAGACTTCAACGAATGTGTGTTAGTAACGCATGAAGGAGAAGGATAAACTAAAACGAACAGTAATCAAAAACACGAACAGTAATTAAAAACAAAATGAAGAAGGTAGAACAAGTAAACTACATCACCCTGACTGGATAGCTTAAGACGAGTCGCCAACAACATAGATGATCGAAATTCATGTCAAATTGGTCCAAACAGATAACCACAACAGCCACACATAAATACCCGCAGGATTTAGAGTACCACATTTGAAACAGAACCACTCAACAGACAGCATATACGTGGTATAGTAAAGTGACAAGTCAGCCTAGGCAACGCAACCGACCGTAGTCGTTCCCGGGCGGGCCACGTAGGAGCCTCTTTGATCTGAATACGAACCCAGGGCGTAAGACCGAGGCCACATTATTCAAGAGAGTGCTTGTCGACTTGCACTGAGTTTAGATCGTCATACGAAAATGAGAGGCAGGTATATCTGAATAGCTGAGTGATTGAGTGCACAAAGACACGGACCAAAGGAGCCTTTGAGTCAATACTATTATAAAACCCTTGTGGAAACTAAAGAGAACGACTCGAAAGCAAGTCTGTGGCCACAACCCAGGGGAGATGTCCAAGCTCCACATCAAACATACACGGGTTAAGTGGTGTTGTTAGTACGTAAGAAAACGTCGAGTGCTTACTAAGGACAAAATTGACAAGAACCAGTGAACTATCCTAACTATCCTGCATAAGCTATAAAATTGCCCAACTGCATGATTATAAGGTCGAGGCGAAGGACGATAATGTAAAACAACGGATAGGCAGAAGCAGCAACGGTAGGTACATCATCGAGTCTTCTGGACTGACTGACTGGTCAACTCAGGTAGGAACTGGCAATCACAACGATAAACCATGGTAGAGCGCGAATTCTTCTGTAGGTTACTGCTTCGAACATCATGAAGTAGAAGAGCTCACTGCGCAAGCCACGATTCCATAGCAGGCGTTGGATGGAAATGATAAGACAGCATGGAACACCAACGAGTTCAAAAATCTGCAAAAATTCAGAGTAGAAAGATGAACATTCCTCAATCTACCACGGAAGGCCGACGCAGAGGGAGCGTCCAGAATACTGAAAGGCAGCATTTCTATCCATCTAGCACAGCGGAAAAAGAATGAATTTGAGACAAGAAGGTGATGCCGCTTCTTCACAGGAACACAATGCAACCCAAGTCGTTTAGTTCGGCCATGACACGGACGGAAAGACCAGTATTTGCTCACTCTCAACTTAGTCACTGCGATATGAGCGAGACATTATGATTAATGAGTCCCTGCTTGCGGAATATTGTAGTCAGTATGAAATTCTGAGATGCGATATGAGCGAGAGGTGTGGTGATGGCTTTTTTGTAAACGGGAGAAAGATTTTTGTCGCCGGCTCCTATTGAAGGAGCAGGTCAAAGATGATTATGAATTCATAAGTGTAGACCTTGGCTTGCCTGATCCAGTAACAGATTGGCTCTGGTTGATGGGAGCACCTTACTGTTTGATGGCTATGTTCAGCAGTAACTCAAAGCGGTTCATGACATGATAGACACCAACGCTCAGTTCCTATTATTTGGAGATTTCAATCTCTCAAAGATCCTACTTTATATAATTCTATATTCTATAATATACTAAAATTTATAAAACAGGTGGCTACTTTAGTTACACAGCCTCTAACATTCATACAATTTGTTTCGAGCCGAATGAAAACTGAAGTGCAAAAAAGGTGGACTTATGAGTAAGTCCTCGCTTCAAGGAGACCAGAGCACGATCACTTCTGCAAACGGGTGCAAGATTCATCACATTTTGTAAGATTTGGATTGTTGACGAAAAGAGGACCAAGAATATTAGACCCTTGAGTGCAATGCATATTCAGTTGGTGTAGATTGAGACCTTGGCTTATCTCGAGGAAACGTTGTGAGTACGATTCATTGAGTCTTGAACCTATGCTCTTTTGCCATGAATCTTTGAGAGATTGAAATCTCCAAATAATAGGAACTGAGCATTGGTGTATATCACGTCATCAACCGCTTTGAGTTACTGCTTGAACAGGAAGGTGCTCCCAGAAACCAGAGCAAATCTTTTACTGGATCAGGCCACGTCAAGGTCTACACACATGAATTCATAATCATCTTTGACCTACTCCTTCAATAGAAGCCGGCGACAAAAATCTTTCTCTCGTATACAAAAAATCCACACCACCACACACCTCTCGCTCATATCGCATTTCTGAATTTCACACTGATTACAATATTCCGCAAACAGGGACTTCTTAATCATAATCTCTGACAGTAATCATAATTTCTGTGATTGCTAAAACGCTAGAGTTCCCATTACTGAAACGAAATAGCAGTTCACTCACATTTTCGCTAGCGAGAGTATTTTGGTGAAAATGTAGATAAAATGGTTCACATAAATTTTCAGACAGACACACGGAACACGAACACCTCACACACAAACACATACACGTACACATACACATACACATACACACAAATACGTATCTTTATGTGCACATCTCACGCTTGTACACTATTTGCTCGCATACATACGTAGTTACAGCTATACACATCCTACATATATACGTATATTACACATTTAAACATTTACACATCTACACTTCGACACACACGCAAACCCCATGCAATCATTCGTTCATACACGTTTACAAATCCGATCTGATTCAATGTATAGAATTTTACGCTGTATATTTTCGTATTTGAAGCCGTTGGTTTCCGAGTTGATTCCTTACGTTTGGGATGCTCATGGCACTTGTTCTGTTCTTCTGGGCATCGCCCGATGGATGAAAGCCGGATATATGACGTGTCAACCAGGTTTGTTTTGCAATTGCTTCTGAAAAATTGGGATTGTCACTGTCACTGGTCAGGTTCTGTCCAGCCTGATCAATGTCTAACGGCTCGTTCACTGAGCGGTCGAAATTGGTTGTTGGGAAAAGTTCAGATAAACTCTGTCCGCATATTATCTGCTGGAACTGATCTTAGTGGTCGATAACATATTTCTTTGGAAACAATGGTTGCAACTTGCTTATAAGAGAGTGGTCCCTATAGCTTATCTTAGAGAGATGGAAATAACGGGTTTACAAGCCAATCTTGTGTTCTAGACTGGCAGCCACGTTCCTGGAACAGTGATTGCGAAGATGAGCCGTGGATGATGGGTGGAGGGTTCCTTTGCGAATGTTCTAGGTTAGTACCTTATTGAAGTGAGAAAGTATTGTTGAGAAAGTATGAGAAAATATTCTTGTAAGTGCAGTATTATGTATGTATCGATGCATGCTGTCATGTTATAGTTTATTATTTGCATCTAAGGTGAATGCGAAAGACTAGTCATTATGCGAACAGGATTTTTCTTAAGAAAAATCTATATGTGAATCGAGGTCAGCAGGAAACATATATAAGCATTACGCTTGTTAAAGATCTTCTGTTGATTACATACGAGCTAGGGCGTTTTGATTTCATCATTGATATGATTGTGGATTTCTGACATCTTATAGCGTCTTCTTTCAGACTTGTTGCACCCTATGGACCCATCATGCACCTGTTCAGCAACAGGACGCTTTTGCCTCTATCAATAGTAAACTACGAAATACTGCCGTACACAAAAGGCGACCTGGTATGCACAGCGTTTGTTTTAAAGCAGTTTGCTCAGTGAACTAACTCTTACCACCTTCGTGAAAGTATTCTTATAAGTGCAGCATCGATGATGCATGCTGCCGTGCATGTTATCATTTCCTTATTTGCATCTTAGGTGAATGCCAAAGATTTCCTTATGTGAACAGGATTTTTTTAAAAAGAAGAATCTCTCTTCAAATTGAGAAAATATTATAATCATTGCGTTTTTAAAGGATCTTCTGGTGGCACTATCAATAACAAGCGTGGACTATCCGAACGTATCTTTTGCTCTTCAAAAAGAAGTCTTTTTGGACAAGTGAGTCAGTGTGTGCGAATTGTGAAGTAGACCCTACCTGAAGAAACTTTCTGTTCAGATTCATACTGCCTTTCTTAGAAAACAGCCCTCAATATTGCTTCATGGCTCAAGAACTTCTATCTTCAACTGAGAAAAAGGTACTTTCTTTGCATAGATTGAAATTTTCTCACTAGTGTTTTATAGGTCATATGCTCAGTATCTGCTCATCCCAATGCCCGATCCTTCTTTGAAAGAATGCCCACTTTGGTCTCGTCTCTAAGAGCTAAGTACAACAGTTTACACAAAGATAACTTTGATGTTAGTAAATTTTCCCGTACTTGTTTTGATCATGCTCTTTTTGTCCTTCACGGCGGTAGCACTTCGGTGTTGCTTCATCTGTGAAATTCAGCTTGACGAAATCGAGAAGTGGTATCCGACAATCTTCGATGAAATATTCGATCGGTACCCAGCTTGGTTGGATGCTCGCCTATTGGTGGATGCCTATGACTCAGTTCCGACGAAAAAACTTGTGCAAGTGGCAGCTGCAACATTGTTCGTCAACGGTTAGAAAATAATATATGTGCTCAACGTTAATGAATTACAAATGTATTATTTATGTCAATAGTGGCACCTCTAACGGCACAGCAATTCGCGATAATTTTGAGGTACCTTTTTACCATTGAATAGGGAAATGATGGTGAAAATTAGCGCATGGTGACAGAAGGAGATGTGTAAGGATACTTGGAATTTCAGAAAGATTGTGAGAGATAATGGCGACGAAACGTATTTGGACAGGACCCTAATCGTGCGCAATCGCCTAAAATATTGTAAATGCGTTCCACTGCCTCTACGGGATGCGTGTGGTTGTATTTACAGTAGCGCTCAAAAGTATTCGGGCAAATGCTTCTTTAGTAGTACTTCTTAGTCGTAACTCCTTTCCTACTGGATCTTACCACGCGAAAATCCAATATGTGTAGCATGGGTATAGTGTGAATATTTACCACTATGTATTAGCCTGCAATCTGATCATGTTCCAAATATCTCAAAGAGCTTGAAAACAAAATCAACTGAAAATACAGATGATGGTCCTTCTAGAGTGTCTTTCCTTTTTGCCATGTCTAAAGTGTACGAGCGCTGATGCCGAACTTAGTAGAGGAGAAGAACGTACATATGGTGTAAATAATTGCATACGTCACAAACTCGCTTCCAGCATAGTCTACAAACGCTTTCCCTTGGTCATGTGGACATTGCTGCTTTGCAGTCAAATAGTGTTGAATAGTATGGAATATGCTTTAGTAAAATATCAAAATTTCATGCCATTTGCTCCACTGAGAAAAAAGTTACGACGGCCGAAAAAACTTGGCCGAATACTTTTGAGCGCAACTGTATATTTTCACCAATGGGATCACATGGCCCACGCAAGACTCTGCTTCCTTTCTTATTAAAGTTGACCTGCCGCTCGCAGCCCTTCCGAACAGACACCGACACACTCATACACGTACCATCCAACTTATATAATCGGCTAAGTGTGTCTGTTGGCGTGTGTGTATGTGTGTGTATGTGTGTATGTGTGTGTATGTGTGTATGTGTGTGTATGTGTGTATGTGTGTATGTGTATGTGTGTGTATGTGTGTGTATGTGTGTGTGTGTGTGTGTGTGTGAGTATGTGTGTGTGTTTGTCCGACCGGAAACTCACAACCCCCGTCCCATTGTAGCTTAGGCATTCGAATTTGAAAGAGAGATAGGCGGCACGATGGGAACAGCGATGGTAAGTGATTGGAAGTGATAACAATCGATAGAAATGGATAAGGAGCCTTAAAAGGCAAAAGCCACAGGGCCCGTAACTCCCTTCGTGTTATCGATGAAGCCTTGGCACTTTGGCAGGTGATGTAGGATGTAAGGGACCGTTAGTGATTGGTGACAGGGAATGATACCAAGTGATAGGGACTGATAAGAAGCCATAGAAGGCAAGGGCCTGTAGGTCTGTGACGCGCTTCCTGTTAGTAGTGGAGTCTTGGTATTTCAATAGGTGATGTAAGCTGTGACAAGGTGTAGGTGCTCGGTGACGAGCTCGAGAACGGTTGGTGTCAAGCCAGGAGCTGATAAGGGCTAACGAAAATCCTGGAAACGTAGAGCCAGTATGATAATGACATTAATAGTGGAGCCTTGACAGTTTGGCGTGTGAGAACATTTATCGTAGGTGGGGGGACCGGACCCCGCTCATAGAAGGCGAGGTTTGCGCCAAAATTTTCAGTTCAGCTCTAGGGCGTTCAAACTAGGTAGGAGGCAGGCGGCAGTATGCGAACACTTATGACGAGTAGTAGGGCCGAACTCCACCCCCAAGGAACGGGATTCCCGCGAAATAAATGAGTGGAAATCCATGGATCCCGTGGACTTGGAGAGCAATCAGTAGGAGGGTACACGATGGGAACACTTACAATAGAAGATGCCTTAGAGAAGAAGATCCACTCGCCAGTCACCTACTAGCGCCTCTGTTGTTTACGATTTAGCTTTAACTTTTTGATATGTTTCATTCGACAAGAAGGGTAGATTTTCGTTAATTCGATGTTTTTCGGGCCAGGTCCCTTTGCCCGAAGAAGGAGGAGAGCCTGATGATGGCATTGAGGAACATTGTTGGTAACTAACGTAGTAGCCTCGGTCGTGATGAAGTCTCTGGATACTTTTTTCTCTGAATAATCGCCTTTGTAATATTAAACGATGTTCTATTCAGACACTGCAAAGTTGCCTTACAGAGAAAATCGCTCCCTATGCGGAGCTAATACTGAGGGTGTAGAGCTTTCAAAGAAAAAGGAGAATCCGAAGTGTTATTTACGAATAGCCAATTTCTCACAGAAAGGAAGAGCGCCCGGCGTAGCCGGGCGAACCTATAAGAAGGAGGGAAGTCCGGCGTCAGCCGGCGGCCCGACTGGTATATATATACGTACACCACGTACACACATACGCTTGCGCATACACACTAGCACACACACACACACACACACACCTCGCAACACCAGCGAACCAACAAACACACCCTAGCGTGATACATACAGTAGCGGCCAAAAGTCTTCGGTAAAACGCTTTTCCAACCGTAACTTTTTTCCTACTTCATGAAATCACATAAAATTTCAGTATAATAATCAAAGGCATGTCGTGAATACTTTCCGCTATTACACTGCAATTGCTATTGGTCACCTTTCGTTAGTGAGGTTTAGCTCAGATTAAGTGGGAAATACAATTAGCATCAACATGATAAAAACCGTTATATATAGGAATAGCAACATGGGAGACATCAAAAACATCGATATTTGGCAGGAAAGCCTTGACTTTCGATGCCAGCATCGCAATGGGAAGACATCGAATCGATTAGTTTTGAATGGTAGACCCTGGCATGACGTTCTCTCCTTTGCTTATTAAGCAATTTTTGCTGTTTTCACAATGTTTGCTCGGAAAACGCAATCTGAGCTCTCCACGTGCATTGTAGGATTCAGTTCCGATGACTGGCTTGACCTCTCCAAAAGTATGGTTCGCTGTTCGCTAAGGCCGCCTTCACAACTATTGAAAAGTGTTTCGGATCGTTGCCCTGCTGCAGGATCTACCCTTCTGACATGTGATGTTGTTCCCACGACAAGACGATGTCGACCGTCATGTTTTTGAACCACTCCCCGGTCATCGTGACGTCAATTTTCAAAATAGGGCCCATCGTTCCAGGAGAAGGCACCCTATACCATCACACTTCCTCAACCATGCTTATTTGTGGGTAGGGCATATTGCATCGAACCTTTCCTCAGATGGACGTCGTTCGCAGCGTATACCATCGCTTCTCAACTGATTGAACTTGCTCTGATCTAATAAAGGATCTACTACATTAAATCGACTTCCAGTTGAGGTGACAAGGTACAAACTCCGCTCTAGCTCACCTTTTCGGACTGATGAACGGCTTTTTAATCGGACGCCTCATAATTACCAGCACTGCTTTGGGGTCTTCCTACAGTTTGCCGGCTAGAAATGATGCCATCGATAGCGTTTAACCGGCAATGTCAGCCGCAGTGAGACGAGGGTCAGCCCTCGACCGAAGTGTGATCCGTCTGTCGTGGGCTGATAAAGCTTATCGAAGTCTTCCCCTTCTCTAAGCACTGCAAACAGAGTTTCTGAACTGCTGGCATGAGATAATCGAAGAAATCGTCTGCTGTGGCTACTTCAAAATTTTTGGAGTGACCGTGACTATCATGCCCGATTCCTTCATGTCTGCTGCTCTCAGCCGAACTCTGAGTGACTACTATCCTTCAGTGCATGCCTTGAGTGTACAAGTACTAACGTCGAGCATAAAAAGGATGCAAATAATGCAATTATTGGCTATGGCTATCTCGCAATCAGGAGAAATCGCTTGTGTAGCAGAACCTCTACGCATAGTCACCTGATCCCTCCGTTCTGAAACCAAAGCGTAGAAAGTAGTTTGGTTTCAGGTTAGGTTAACATATCAAAATTTTTCTTGAATCCCTTCACTACAAAAAAGTTACGAACGGAAAACCGAAGACTTTCGGCCGCTACTGTATATAGGAGGAGGCTATATATATATATATATATATATATATATATATATATATATATATATATATATATATATATCAACCATTTTATTTTGTCATTTCTACTTAGCAAATTTTTTCATCATCCTCTCTGCGATACTCTACGTATTCCCAATTCAGGTTGCACTGGAGTCTTCGTAACTATTCCGATTGAGTATGAGGACCACGTTCATTTCTATTCGAAGATAGGCTTTTCGGAGCTTGGAAAATCAATGGACGGTGGATTCACGATATTTGGTCACAGGCTCACTATTGATGAAGAATTTCAGGAATAAGCCAAATTCTCGAGAAGTAATCACTTTCATCAGTATCTGGGAATTTGAATGGCGCGTCGTATCTCAGTTTCGACCTGCAACTGCCCATAATTGCTGAGTGTATTTCAGTTGTGAAGTTCAAGACACCTTCCTCGACTAACCCAGCTAATTTTTCCCTACCATGAGTGAGATGAAGTATTTCATCTTAGAATGCAACTTTGTAACTTTCACGGAGGGGTGAGCTCGAAATCTGCTCCTCGCCAGCTTTTGGCGTTGCTCACCATTGAGCATAATGTGACAAAATAAGGTATGAAGTCCAGCAGGAAATGATACGCTAGCACGCCAAAACATGAGATCATGAGATTTATGTCGCATTAATGAGCGGGAAGAGTCATCGTTTTGACGTTTCTTACACTTGCCTATGACAGTGACGGCAATCAACTAGTCAAGATATCAACGTTTTTGGTGTTCACTGCGTATTTTTTCAAATTTTTTTCATTAGGATGTTTTCATTACCTCATTTTTATTTCTGAATGTCAGCACCCCACCCCTGAGAGCTTACAGTTCCAGTAGAGTGTAAAACAGCCCTTGTGCGAAGATTCTTCTCTAACATAGAGTTTACAGCTGTGTTGATTCTAAGACAGACTTTTCAAGAAACGTGTTCAATAACAACGGTATTATTGAATTCTTCCGCTAAATTAGGAACATTACCTTAATCGCAGTGCATTGTGTAGACTGACTGTTTCTTGTGTATATATTTTCTTGTTATCTCTCAGGAGACTTAAGTTCCATCTTTCTCACCCTACGTATTCCTTGTGCCTAATTTGTAATCATGTAATGTATCCAAGATAAACAATCGTAAGAACGACAAGAATAAGCGCTCTATTTGATTATTTGTGAATTTTATAAAAAGATCTATTCATAGTAGAAGCACTACTATTTCAGGAGTAACGAATTACTGTGGAGATCTTCTCCAGTGAGATTAAGGTACAATCGGTGAGGTTTCGCCACAAAATTATTGCCCCTTCCATAAATTTTCCACCCCACCAATGAGGGATGAAACCTGGGAGACGGGCGTTAGTAACGATTTTGGGTAATCGATTTGCCGCACGCGGCTGTCGCGGACCACTCATTCGCCGTTGCTACAGCTCTAGCGTTCTTCATACAGCTTAATCGATATGCGATCACTATTTTATGCATAATTCTACTATTAGTACTATTGTTCTTGTATTTCTTACCTACTGCTGCACCCTGCTACATTCCTTCGCGCGCGACGCCCCTTTCAACGCGACGCGACCATTTCGTTCCTAACGCACAACACCCGTGAAACCTGATGGTTCCACAGTAAGGTTGTTACTGTTGTCTTCACTTCATTGAGCGAATCCACACACTCATCAGCCCCTCATCAATCCTTATCAACTACTGTAAATCCCTGTCATGATGATCATACGATCCCATCTCATCCTACGTCAACCACCATTGTCAAGGTATCACTGTTGTCAGCATGCAATCTTGTAGACCATCCCCGCGATTGGCAATCGTTCTTCATGGTGGTAGGACAGACCACAGAATAAGGAGTGATGCATGAGCGGTAGTAGAGCCCGTTACGAAGCAACCAATATTCTAAACTGTGTGGTAGTGGTCCAAAATAGCAACTAGGTTTTCCAGAGCAACCGTATTTCTTTTACCGTGGGAGATCGAAGAAGGCATTAGCTGCTGCTGGCTTCTGAACCATTTTATTGAGTGTTCACATTTGTATCCTCACTTATACATTCAGAAATGGGGGCCAGCTTCCAGAGATCCGTTCCCGTGCCGGGTTGGGTGTTAAGCAGATCAGCGACTGACCTCGGACCGGTTACCCTATCCTATTCAGGGCCCCCCTTCAACACGATTGTCATTGAACAGTTGCATCGCGAAACCTGCTTAGGCGTCAGGAAAATGGCTACCGAACCGAATATGTCGACTAGTTCAGAAGTAAAAGTCGTCTGCATAAGAAAACTTCATCTCGATTGGTTTCTAAACTTTACAGCGTTCATAGGAGAAGATCTTTCACTCCTTTTTCAACGATCAGGAAAACCCAGACCCCACAATGCACATGTCTTTCTGACTACGAATCGCAAAGTCGTTGAAAAGGGTTCTCGAAAGTGTTTCCCTGACACCGTAGTGGTTCGGGCGAAAACTGTGCCTTTGGATGAACCTCCTACTCTTGTTGAGAAAGGTGTCGGAATCAATCACAAAGTCCTCTTTGACACATAGCAACATCTCCTCAAAAACGTAATGAACGTTTCTGAGGAGATGCGTCTATGTAAATTTTTCTTCTCATTCCATTGTGGAGACACGCTCTCCACGCTCAAAAACACGTCACAGTTACTTTCCTTAAGGATTCGTTTGGTATGTATTCGAAGCGTCTCGCTGGGTGATTACCATACATTCGTTTCGTTGATGCTATGCACAGTCGAAGGGTCACATGAATCACTCATCGGATTGAACAACGGTTTCTGTACCGTAGTTATTTTGTCACCAAATTTGGGGTAACGGAACTTCTCCCCGATTGCGGCACTTTCCCTTGCGACATGTGGCAAATGTCACTGCAATTACCGTACTCACCTCGCCTCCCGCCAATCAATAGGACGCGATATTTTTCCTTGACTGGCTTGCTTTTTCATTGGATTTTATCGTTTTTCCTTCTGTTTCTCTTCAGTTTTCATGTTTATTAGACTTGATTAATTAAAATGATCCTATATAAACGACGATCAAGACCGCATTGGAATTGAAAAGAGCGGCCAGCCAATTCAAATAATTAGAGGACTCCCTACCTCACAAATTGCGCGCTCCAATCTTCGGGTATGGGTACATTCACCCAGAACTGGATGGACGCGGCAAATCGCGCGGCGAAATTCGTGGCGATTTAAAGGAGTTCAGCGCCTATCATTGGGGGGCCCAAATTTGAAGTAGAGTCGATTAGTACGATCATCTGACCACACTAATTTACTCCACTTCAAGTTTGCGCCCCAGTGATAGGTGCCAAAGTCGTCCTAAACGCCACGAATCTCGCCGCGTCCATCCAGTTGTGGGTGAATGTTCCGTCCCCCCCCCCCCAATCTTCCAGCGCAATCCTGCGATAGGCGGCGGGTGCGGCGTGTGCGACGCCGTGTTAGGGGAGAAGTTCCCGGACCACCAAATTTGCAGCCCTCACCCAGTGAGAAGGTAGTTCATCCATCGGTCTGATACCGCTGGCATGTGCTGGACGGAGACTGTGAACCCTGCAGTGCTCTGTTCTCTTGATCGTTTTCAAGCTCCCCACCCCACATTTATTTGTAGGTCATCATGATGCGACTCTGTAAGCTGGCCTTCTCCATCCAGAGCATAGATTTTGCTCGTATAGACTATACGTTGTTCTTTGAATAATCCTACAAAGATGATGACTACAAGCAAGAAGTTTTTCATCCTGCAATAGTGAAGCTCAATGAGGGGTTGCTGCATAGCGGTAAAGCCCATCGTTATTCGAGGCCAACATAATAACTACTAGTTGATCATGGTGTAGAAATAGGGGAACAACGGCACTAAGAAGTTGCTTTTGAGCGAATGAACCAAATGAACATTGTTCGCCTGAAGTTGATAAATCATATTTCTAGGTAGCAACATCAATGGAGAATGACGACAGACATGACTCGTGAGAGATAACATGAAATGTTTCAGCACACGAGCTACAATACTGTTTATTCGGCGCAGTAGCGGTTGAAGATAATTTTTGGAACACCATAGTGGCACTTTATTATTTGTGCAAGTGAAGAGCTCCATCGAGATCTGTTTAATAACAAAACACATACATGCAATCAAGGCAATACGAAACTCAGTACCTGTTATAAACAGATAGCAAAGACACCGAGAGTAAACCGGATGTTGAGGTATTGAATGCCAAGGAAGATAATTTTGCTTAGTTCTCTTCACATGTCACAGCTGAGTTCGTCGAGTGGGGAGAATGTATATGATATACAATACACATTTCGCAAACTGTGTCGAAAACACATGAAAAACTCGCGCAAGATTCAAAAACGACTACCCAGTGTAGTCCTTGGACACTGCTTTGCCGTGTGCATTGGTTTGAGCAAGCGAGAAGAGTGAGCCCAACGAGAATAAAGGAACTAAGCTTGGAGAAAATGAAAGAGATGCTGACATTTTCTATGTTCTAGTTCACTATCGTGAAATAAAACAATTTAAACTGAAGGCTTTTCTTCGCTACTATTGCTATACGAACTTGAGTCCACGGACATAGATCGGCATCTAAAGACGATCTAAATCATTCCTTCGTATATTCGCAGTCTGCGTGACCGCATCGACAGGACAATTGATGGCGCTAAATGAATTCATGGTCATCGAGATAGAAAACCGAAGCAAGACTCAGAAGAAAAAAAATTTTTGTTATCTGATTCCCATCCGCTGGGTAACGGAACTTCTCCCCGATTGCGGCATTCTCCCTTACCCACCCCGCCCCCCGCCAATCGATATGACGCAACATTTTTCGTTGACTGCCTTGCTTTTTTATTGCATTTAATCGTTTTTTCTTCTGTTTCTTTTTCGTTTTCATGTTTATTAGAACTGATTAATTAGAATGACCCCTCCTATATAAACGACGATTAATACCGCATTGGAATTGAAGGGAGCGCAAATAATCGAAGGACTCTCTACCTCACAAATTGCGCGCTCCAATCTTCCATCGCAATCCTGCGATACGCGGCGGGTCGGCGAGCGCGACGCCGTCTTTGGGGAGATGTTCCTGGACCCGAGCAGCCTGATATATCGACATGTGATCCTTGCTGTCCAATTATATGCCTGGACTCATCCGGTACCACTAGAGTCATCTTCTTAAGCCCGGTTTTTTGTGTTAGAAAAGTAACAGTGGGAAATTTCTAACTCACCGCTAGAAATCTCCAAAGTTAGATGTTTTCGACTGATATCAGTTTTGCTCGCAAGCTTGAATCGCGTTTCAAAAATGGTTTGCTTACCCAACGTAGTTTTAATTAATGATTCCAACAAACACTGATTAGTATTAGCCTTGATAAGGCCCTCACCGTTTATCGTTCAAAGCACAGATCACGATAAAAATGGTCACTGAGTTCTTGCCTCAGGAATACCCAGTGGCCCCAAGGGCAATAAGGAGGACTATTTCGCTCCCAAAAACTCGACGGTTAGGGCATAGTGGAAGCCTCGTTCCCGGCTCGTGCAGACTTCCCGCCCCTCGATCGATATCACGTCAGACGAGTGTCGAAGTGATACAGATTGCACGTATGCGCGTCAGGACCTACACACAATCAGCTGATGGCCGAGGGGTAACGGAACTTCTCCCCTACCGCGGCAGTCTCCCTTGCGGCATGCGGCAAATGTCACCACAATTACCGTACTCACCCCGCCTCCTGCCAATCGATAGGACGCGATATTTTTCCTTGACTGACTTGCTTTTTCATTGGATTTTATCGTTTTTCCTTCTGTTTCTTTTTAGTTTTCATGTCTATTAGACGTGATTAATTAAAATGACTCCTCCTGTATAAACGACGATCAAGACCGCATTGGAATTGAAAAGAGCGGCCAGTCAATTCAAATAATTAAAGGACTCCCTACCTCACAAATTGCGCGCTCCAATCTTCCATCGTAATCCTGCGATAGGCGGCGGGTGCGGCGTGTGCGACGCCGTGTTAGGGGAGAAGTTCCCGGACCCGATCGCCGAGGGATGAAGCGATGTTTTTCTCCCTTTCTTTTTTCTGTGCTATTCTTTTTGCTGCTGCGATCCTTTATTTCATTTCCTACCCCATGAAGCTGGAAAAGATGGGCTAATTTTGCTGTGATTAGGGATTTTTTGTTAACTGGTGCTTATGAGTGAATGAATTTTCGCTTACAGTACTCAGTTACTCGCACCGCGACCCACACGTACGCAACTACGCGCAGTGCGTAGCTCATCCAGGCACCCCACTCTTCTTTATTTTTCTGAACGCATTCTCGTCCAACCCCATTTTTACGATTTTTCGAAGCCTTTTTTACTTTGGTGAGATCGATACACGCAGTTTCTTCGACTTCATCCACTATTTTCCATCTTACCTTCCATTTTTCGTCTTAATCTGGATTACCCGAAATAATCGTGAGCTGTGCTTTAAGAATTTGAGCTGCATCATCGCCTGAGATCGTCATCATGGCTACAGGAGAAAATACATAAAAAGTGGAAAGCAGCATCAGCAGTAAGGATCAAAGCGGCATAAATAAATGTACAGAGAAAGCCAAGTGCTCATATTTATCATGATTCGAATAAGCAGTTGCAACGAAGGCGTCCTCTTATATTAGGTTGTCGGAAAAGTATTTGCGCCTTTTGCAATTTTTTTGAATTTACTTTTTTCTTTCACAATAACTAACAACTAACAAAAATATGCACCATCATTATCGACAAGGTATTGCCATTCATCAGGCAACTTGTGGTTCCTGCTTGCGTAGAATTCCTGAAGTTTCGAGGAGGAAAACTCGTCAATGAACGTCTCGAATTGATTCACATAATCGCACTTCTTATTTTTCGTATGGTCCGACAGCGACAGGAGCAGATGGTAATCCGTTGGAGTTAGGTCTGGTGAATACGGTGGCTGGGCCAGAACATGCCATCTCAGGCTTTGAAGCTTCTTCTGACTCTCCTTCGAAAAGTGTCGGCGAGCACTGTCTTGGAGAAAATAGACTTTCCCGAGTTTCTCTCCTAGAGCTGCAGCAATCCGGTCCACATAGCACACTGGGCTTCAGTGCTGACAGCGGAGTTTGGTGGTAGAATGTCCCAGTGAACGATCCTGTTGAATGGCTCAAAACGCTTGGCATTGCCTTCTGAAGTAAGAATTCTGGATTGGAGGTCGGGATTCCATGCTCTACGCATCTGAGCCACTGGCGCTTCCTCGTGTGCTTTAGGTAGGGAACACACTTCTCGTCGCCAGTGATTAAGTTTCCCAGCCATGCGAAGGTGCGTCGGAAAGTCATCAAGTTTAGGCATGAATCCCTCATCATTTGGAGGTCGTAACCACCCAGATCAAAACTTATCCATATCTCCGAATCTCCATGTGTTTCCAAGGCGATGCAAATGGACAGTTGTTGTGTCGTGATGACTATGAGCTCCTGTTTCAGCTGATGGGTACTAAACCTGGACTCTTCTTCAACCAGCTTCAAGAGGTAGTCATCATTGAGCTCAGCTAGTCTCCTAGATCGTGGTTCTTTGGTCCAGTCGAAGTGGCCATTTTTGAACTTCTTATACCAACTTCTTGATGTGCTATTAGAGACAATAAATAGTCCTATCGCATCGCATATTCCCCCTGTCGCTCAATTTGGATTAACGGTTTTTTCTGAACTTATAAAGCAAAGGCAGTTTGACTCGCATTAGGTCGAGAGCGATTCTTGCAGCCATAACCGTTGCGAAATGCTACGGCAGATATGGTGTGAAGAGCGCATTGACCTGCACTTACACATATTCCGCAGTGAAGGTTCTAGAGCAATCCCCAAAGATTTCACAATATGGAAACCAAAATGCGCAAATACTTTTCCGACAACCTAATACTAGTATAGAAAAATAGGTTCAAAATCAAGAGGAAGAAGAGATACATGAAGGTGAGGTGCTCAAATGTTCATACCACTCAGGAAGGCTGGGTAATTAAAATAACTCGTCGAACGATGGAGTACAGGGGAGGAATCACGTTGTTCCAAAAAATTAAACCAAAGAAGACAGGAACTACATGGTAATCCTCGATGCCGACAGAGGTTAATTTGTCAAGGATTGTAGTTCCTGTCTTCTTTGGTTTAATTTTTTTCAAAAGTTTGCGGTCCCTTAATTGAGGTGGTTCACTACTTTGGGCCATACTTCGTGCATCCTGAGCTAGGCTCGTCACCACAAGCAATCTGCAGGATTTGCACGACAAACAAACAAACAAAAGCAAGGCTACACGCTTTCGATTATTTTGGCATGCGGGCACAAAAATTGAGCATATCAGCTGCTTCCGAGGGCATACTGCACAAACGCGTGTTAACGAAAGCGTTAATGGAAAATCGGTCGTCGGCTTTGTCCATTAATAATAATAGATGTGTTTTTGGAGCTTTCCGAGTTTCTTGTACAAACGTCCACCAAGCATCTGTAGAGAACGACCTTACAGTAAAGATGATATATTTTCGCGATTCTTGTTTTTCTCACGACGGAGATGATATCGATTAAAGCACCTTACAGAGAAATTTGGCGCTTTGTGCTATGAATGCTCAAAGAATCTATTATGGACGAATATCATCTGCGTGTGAAAAAAGTCACGCATCCATTTTTCTACTGATTGTAAGAAACAATACTTTTCAGTATTGATAGCCGAACATGCGAGCAAGAGCTGAGCTTTTTTCTCCCCTCCAATGTGAAATAGGAAACATAACTTTTGAAAAGTTTACAAATTTCACGTTCATTTAGTTTGATGTAAGCAACGATACTTGGCTATGTGCTCGTTTTGAATAATGGATTTTTATACCTTGGCGTCCCACCATGACTTTCCGTACGATATCGTTATCTCCGCTCCCTTTAGAATATTCTCACTGGCGAATATACAGATATGACTGAGCTGCTCCGGCTGAGCTTCCCATACAACCATGCCCACCTGAAATAATTTGTGTTCCGATGCCATGTTGTAATCAGAACTCATCATATTCTATTCATTACAGCCGAGTAATAATATTACATACAATGTAATCAATGCTTCTGCGCCGAACAGATTCCTCCAATGAAGGAACATTTATTACGCCTTACGTTTCGACAAGTTTTCATTTTCAAGCCTGGAAGCATTTAAGACTCTTTGGCGTTACTTATCACGCTTGAACAGACGAACTCTTAGCAGGTGCGGTGCGATACACTCTTCGGAGACAATGAGGTTTCTCATGAAGAGCGGGGTCCTGGGTGCGCCTGCCGTAAACGGGATGCAGTATAGTATCATGCTTATCATAATGGGAAAATAAAAACCTATAAAGACATGTAAAAAAAATGATCAACTGTGCACCTCTCAAAAAAGATTGCCTTAATAGTGGCATTTTGAAACTACTCTTATTTCGAAAGTCTGACAAGTGAATTGTTGACCTATGAAGCGAACCGTCAACTTCCAAGAGGCTTAATTGCCAATGGTAAGGAGACTTTTACTACTATATAGAGCAGAGCCAATCCTATTTGGCCCACCTCAACTGAGGTGTACGGTAGCGGCAACATCGGAAACCTGCGCAGTACGTGCGCAAAGAAACACTTGTACGCGTGAATAGCACGTTCCTCACTCTCAGCTGGTTGCAACTCATCTTAACGAACATCCAACTTAGTAGGATACCAACAAGTCACGTCAATTCCACCATCACCGAACCATTGCTCAAGATGGGGATGATAGAGCAAGAAGAATCCCCTGTCAACCGCCACCCAACAGTCAAAGGTCGCGATGTTACATTTATCAGTTCCCATACCAAAGCTCACACGGTGGGATGTAAGGCAACAAGTCATCAGTCGAATTGATGCACTCATTCTTATAATTAATGCTTAGACTTCGTTGCGTTACCCAGCAGTCTCCGATGGTTTTTTTCTGGCACCAGGCTTTGTTTTCGTCGGCCGAAATCGTGCATTTGAGGTCAACCTAACCCTCCGTTTGCAAGCTGAATGTTTCTTCACACAAACGCATGACTGTCTCTAGGTAGTGAACCATAGCTTCACGTGCACTTTACTACTTCTCTGCTACTTTTCCATACGGATAGATTACGCGTTATTCGTGTTGCAAGTCCGGAAATAGAGACGATTTTTGACTCGGTTGATGCTCGCTATATTGGAGAAACGTCGGACGTAACATATGTTCCACCATCAGGAATTGATTACATCGAAATGTCCATACTTTAAGAAAGATGGACATGAAGGCTAACATCACATACATGCATTCGCTCATCCGAAAAACCCACCCTAGCGTTTGGTCGGCAACTATGATTAATGAAGCGCGTAAAATTGCCGTACAGACGACCGTCAACGATATGTAACTCCTCACCCTAAAAAACTTCCGATGAAGACTTCATGAAGGAATTTTCCCGTTCTCAAAAATTTTTCAAAGACCTAGAAATACTGCTGAAAGAACTTCTTTTCTCATCCGATACAAATATGAAAGCACAGGATGGTGCAAGAGACTTCGACATACTGAACCTGTCTATTCTCATTCCCTCTACTATGACGGCTCCCCCTGCAACTAACCAAGGATGGGTAGTCTACTTATCTTGGGACTTCGAATGGAGACCCAGATGAATCGATAGTGTTTCGGATGCTGTTCACAAAAATAGAGATCAAAACTGCAAAATGGTTCTCATTAAAAAGTTATGGGGGCCCGAATTTTGCTCGACAGTAGTATCAATTGGAAATGCGAACTCGCCGCTTCGCTATCAAGGGCCCACAAGGCCTCGTGGTCTCGCCTCCTGGGCGTAAGATGAGAGTTCGCTTCCCGCCGTTATCCGCTTTTTTGCAAAGTGTTTTTTTATTTCATCAAAGGCTCCCTAAACGTTTTCTGCCCTTTTTTCCAGTAAACACCTCATTTCTGCTTTTATTCTCTCTTGTCGCCCCTATTCAAGGAAAGTGGTTCTGCGCCTTAATAGTATGACTCTTTTTTAGTTCGAAATTCAAGGGAAATTCGACAGAAAGTTACCAGAGATGTGTAAGATGCCTGCAAGAGACTCAACATTGATGGAAAAACTTTAAAAAATGTGTTAGGCACCCATGTTCTTCACACACTGCGCACCTTATGCATGCTGATTCTCTACATCCGAAGACAAAACAGTCAATCGTCTTAAGACTGAACGGGATGCAACAGGATTGATCAGAATTTAGAGTTCCTTGAGTTTTAAGATGAAAAAGAGGCATACTATTAACGTACAGAACTACTTCCCTCGAATAGGGGCGACGAGAGAAAATGAAAGCAGAAATGAGGTGTTCACTGAAAAAATGTCAGACATGAAGCTTGGAGCAGAGGTTAGGCGCCTTTGATGAAATGAAAAAACACTTTGCAAAAATGGCGGGGAGCAAACCCGCATCTTACGATCATGAAGCGAGACCACTACCACGAGGCCGCACGAGCACTTGATATCGAAGCGGCGAGTTCGCATATCCAGTTGATACTACTGTCGAGCAAAACTCGGGCCCCCATAACTTTTCAAGGAGAACAATTTTGCAGTTCTGATTCCCATTCTCGTGAACAGCATTCAAAACTCTATCAATTCATCTGGGTCTCAATTCAAAGTTCCCTCCCTGGTAAGCATTAAAGCATTACCCTATGAAGAGCCTGACCCAGCAATGAAGGTTGCCACTCACTCAAGAGTCGGAGAGTCCGTTTGAGAGGAGTTCTAAAAAAGGGATTGTGTCGACAATGGCGGTACAAACTCACATACCAAAGTTTTTGCATTCGTTGGTATAGTTATATGATCTGCCTGAGGTACAATCGTAACTTTCAAGCTTTCATGTTTGACTAAATCGGAGAACATTTGGCAGAAGCGCTGATACAACCTTAGGATCATTTGAAAGTAAATCAAACTTTAGTCGTGCTCAGCTTACATGTACTGCAAAAATTCAGATGTCACATGTGCTCTGCTGATTTTGTGCGAAGCCTACTCGACCTCAAACCACCTAGATAGTTTTGGTAGACTTATAAGTTATTCCAAAATGTACATTCGAATGCACGTTTCGACCGTCGTAGACGGCTTTGCGAAGTCTCAGATGCCCAGCGCATATTGTGCCTTGCACACTCTTCCTTTTTTCCGTTGAATCGAATTATGGACACATGTAGAAAATGCCGCTCATTGTGATTACGCTCCTCCACAGTAAATCTCCTTCATTTCATTCGTTTCCCTATCCCTCCATACATGTGGAATAAAAACGACAAAAGTTGATTTCAAAGTTGTGGAGGGAAATACACCTTGCCACTTTAAATGGGGATAATCTACAACATGCATCTCGTACTGCCTTGATATCGTCAAGTGACTGTTGCCAACCTGATGGGCTGTTGTCATTAAACGAATTGACCTAACAAAAAACTTCTATCTCTTCGAAAATTAAGAATTATCGTGAAGAGTTTTTAGTTATTAAAATTTTCTCAAATTTTCGACTTCTACACCAAAAGCAATACCCTCCCAAGAGAGTAGACTGCATTGTCTGTGCATATCTTTCAAGAGACTTACCACCCTGGTTTCAAAGAAATAAGTATCGCTGCGTTCAGGACGTGCTGCCTCGTCGTCGCTCAACAGTTCCCCCGTATATTCACCGATGAACGTTCCACGCCGAATATTTCGAAGCGCTCGCACTGCCCAACCTCGCCCATCACATGTGCGAAAAACCTGCAGAACGTAGATACGGTTTGACTTATCATGCTTTCTTTACACTATAACACAAAGACATAAAAACGAATTTGCTGCTTTCTAATAACCTTCCACCTTCAAGAGTTGGAAAGCACAAATTTTCATCAGATCGCTTGCAAGAACTCTTACGTGCCATAATTGTATGGATACGCATTCAGCCACCATTGCATTCTCCCACACTTCTGTTATTGTTTTGCTCGTATAGTTAACACGATCCCTTGTCCTTGTTAGGTCACTGATCTGTCACGGATATTGTTGTTAGAATCGATACATTACCTCGATAATTCTGTTCCAATCGCAAAAGAAACGACATCGCCAGATAAGGAAGAATGGGTGAAATTCATGTCTGAAACTTCAGGCCCCGATGTTCTGTCTCATATGAAAATAACTCTCAGTGTATTTCCGGATACTACGCAACAACTGGAGAAATTAGCAGCAGAAGTGGGCGCCGAATTCGATCATTAAAATAGTTAACTTGGGCAAAAAATGTCAAATCAAAAAAGATTATGGATCATTACAAGTCTCCGATCAATAACTCAAGGGAAAATATTTATGGTATCAATTCGCAATCAAGTTTTCTCCGATGGTGAAACAAAAAAGGTCGACTGTAATATCTTACTTACTATAAAGCGCTTAATCTGTCTGTCTGTCTGTCTGTCTGTCTGTCTGTATGTCTGTCACGAAATTCCTTAGCTCCTTTAGATCTGCCTGGAAAGACCGGGTCAAGTGTGGGATGGGTGGGCCAGGTCTCGAGAAGTATAAAACACACATTAGCTTGGCGGAGCAGCGCCCACAGTGGGCGTGGCGTGCCTCGAAATGAGCCCTACTGAGGACCATGATTTCAAATTCAGTAACAAGACGGCTCTAAAACTGGAGTTTAAAGGTGGCTAGAGGTGTGCATTGGTAAGTTAGATCAAACTGGGGAGACCCACCCCCGATGGGCGGGGCGTTCTCCAGAAATGCAATGCTTTATGATCCTACTTACTATAAAGCGCTTAGTCTGTCTGTCTGTCTGTATGTATGTATGTCTGTCTGTCTGTCTGTCTGTCTGTCTGTCTGTCTGTCTGTCTGTCTGTCTGTCTGTCTGTCTGTCTGTCTGTCTGTCTGTATGTCTGTCACGAAATTCCTTAGCTCCTTTAGATCTGCCTGGAAAGACCGGGTCAAGTGTGGGATGGGTGGGCCAGGTCTCGGGAAGTATAAAACACACATTAGCTTGGCGGAGCAGCGCCCACAGTGGGCGTGGCGTGCCTTGAAATGAGCCCTACTGAGGACCATGATTTCGAATTCAGTAACAAGACGGCTCTAAAACTGGAGTTTAAAGATGGCTAGAGGTGTGCATTGGTAAGTTAGATCGAACTGGGGAGACCCACCCCTGATGGGCGGGGCGTTCTCCAGAAATGCAATGCTTTATGAAAACATTTATAACTCGGTTCGGAGAAAGCCAACAGAGCAGGAAAAAGTTGATATAGGAGAGGTATTGTCGAAGGTATCTCCAGCATAAATGACGTCAGCGGAGGCCCGCCCACAATGGGCGGAGCGTGCCTCAAAGCTCACATCCCTTCTTACATTTACATACGAAAATCCATAATTCCAGTTCCCATGGACCTAGAGAGTTCAAATTTGGTATGAATACAGCGCCGTGGTGGCAAAACTTATAGTGTGTGGCAAAACCAGACCCCGCCCACAAGGGGCGGGGTTTGGGCGAAAATTCATAACTCATGTCCCCATGGACCTAGAAAGTTCAAACTTGGTAGGAGTACAGACACCGCGACGGGAAAACTCATGGTGGGTGGTAGAACCAGACTTCTCCCGCAGGAGGCGAGGTTTGAGCGGAAATTCGTAACTCCTGTCCCCATAGACCTAGAAAGTTCAAACTTGGTAGGAGTACAGGCGACAGGATGGGAACACTTATGGTGGGTGGCAAAACCGTACTCCGCCCACAAGGGGCGGGGTCTGGGTGAAAATCCATAATTCTGTCTCAGAGGACCTAGAAAGTTCAAACTTGGTAGGAGTACAGACACCGCGACAGGGAAACTTATGGTGAGTGGTAGAATCAGACTCCGCTCACAAGGGGCGGGGTTTGTGCGAAAATTCGTAACTCCTGTCGCCATAGACCTAGAAAGTTCAAACTTGGTGGGAGTAGAGGCGACAGGATGGGATCAGTTATGGTGGGTGGCAGGACCAGACTCCGCCCGCAGGAGGCGAGGTTTGAGCGGAAACCCATAAATCCGATAAAGGTCTATAATGAAAATCAGCTCATGCGGCTCCGTCTCTCTTGGCTAGAGCCCCTAGCGCGCGCGAGAGCGTGCGTAGCCGCCTGGTTAGATCTATCGGAAATAAATTTTGCCTTAGCTGGTCATGATTTTCGGTGTCTTGAAGGCACAGTTCACGATAAAAATGGTTTCTTAGTTCTCCCACTTGAAATACCCAGTGGCCCCCAGGGGTAACAGGACGCGGTCGAGCCCCAAAACTAAACAGATGGCATAGTGGGAGCTCCGTTACCGGATCGCCCGGACTTCCCGCCCCTCGATCGTTCGAGCGCCAGACGAATGTCGAGGCGATACAGATGACGACAGCTGTTCTAGGACCCGAACACAATCAGCTGATCGCCGAGTGATGGGCGATGTGCCTCCCTTTTTTTTCTCTGTTATTCTTCTTGCTGCTGCTACCCCTTACTTGATTTTCTGTCCCAACAGGCTGAAAAATGTGGGACATTTTTGGTGTTACTAGGATTCTCTTGTTAAAGGCACAGTTCACGATAATTTCGGGTAATCCAGATTATGTTGAAAAATGGAACAGAAGATCGAGAATGAAGGTGAAGGAACTGCGTGAATGTGTGTTTCCAAATTGAGGAAAGGCTTCGAAAAGCCGCTTAAGAGGGGGATGGACGAGAATGAGACCAGAAAGAAGAAGAAGAGTGGGGCGTCTGGACGAGCTAGACAGTGTCTTTCACTGCGGGCGTGGGGGTGCTGATGCGAATGACAGACAATGGTAAGCAAAAATTCATTCTTTTATAAGCATAAGTTATCAAAATACCCTAGTGACAGAAAATTAGCTCACATCTTTCAGCCTCTAGGAGTAGGAAATTAAATAAGGGACCGTGGCAGCAAAAAGAATAACAGAGGGAAAAAGAATGGGACAAAAGATCGCCCCAACACTCAGCGATCAGCTGATTGTGTGTGGGTCCTAGAACGAGTGGTTGCAATCTGTATTTTCTCTACACTCGTCTGACGTGACATCGATCGAGGGGCGGAAAAGCCAATTACAGCAGCCACAGGGCTTCCACTATGCTCTGAACGTCGAGATTCAGGGAGCGAGAGGGTCTCCTCTACCACCTACAATACTGCTACTAATTCATGGTCAACCGACGGTTTGCGACGGATTAATCCGTCGCAAAGCGTCGCTTCCCCATAACTTCAGCTAAAGTGCTCCAATGAAGCTGAAAGTAAGACCATTGGGAAGCTTTTCTTGTAAAGAATCCAAATGTATAATAATATTCTGGTTTTCTCGAATTTTTCGCCCTCCTTTTCAGGAAAAACGAAAATTGAGTCTCTCAGCACCTGGGGTGTTACATGCGGATATGACGGCGTCGTAAACCCTCCACTTCAATTGGAAACTTTGTTTCCGATTCTTAAAAGGCCTGCATCGTGTTATAATTGAGGAGAGCATAGAATCCTGATCATTTTGATACCCTTCATGACATAATTTAAATATTTTCAGCTAAAAGCAGCGATGCAAAGCAAATTTCTAGATTTTCAGACATTTATTGTTTCTTTGAGCCATGTATTTTGTATGGATACCGTATAATTGCTCGTGGGGAATCTTGTCATGTCAAGAATTTTCAATTTCTTCAATTTTGCAACATCATTTTCATGGAGGTCGAAGAGTGCTTGTTCAGCACCTGAGGTGCTTAAAGCAGATATAACATAACCTTAAATTCCCCACTTCGATAGAAAACTTCATTCTGAGTTTTTTAAGGACATATGGAATATGGACATATGAAATCATGGTTATTTTGATATAGTAATGATCGAATTCAGAAAAATTCAGCTCAAAACAGTGGTTTCAGGATGAACTTCTCAAGAATTTGTTAAATCATTTCAGGAGTGCACTTCCTCGGGAACGAATTATTCTGCATTTACTCAAAGACTTCCATTATGTGAATCTGATATTCTGATAATAGAAGGATGAATGGCCTCCTAATCGAGCGTTGAGCTAATTGACCCCTCACCATCGATCTCTATTGGCCCACTCGCCCATCTCGCCTTCGCTTCGCTCCCATCTCGCCTTCGCTATTGCCGAGTCCACCCGTTGACACATACTGGTATACAGCTGGCAGAATGGAACGACCACGCTATGATGAATACTGTTTCACTGTGTATATGTTGTGTTGTGTTTTCACGGTGTGTATGTTGTTTAACATGTACTCCCGTCCCATGAGACGGAAACTATGGGGCACTGACACTAAACACCGGTTAAATGAGCACAGAGGAGCACACATTGCTTGACAGCACTGTTATTTCAGCATTTGCAAGCGCTTTGTTCGACTAAGGATCCGAACCCATATGGAGTCCAGGTCAGGTGCAAACATGAGGCAAATGCACTACCGTTGCGCCATTGGCCGACTCAACATGTGAACATTTCAATCAACCATTCAGCAGGGGTTTGGGCTGGCTGCGGTAACAGTAGGAGGAGGCTAATCGATTTCTGTCAAGTCAGGTCACGTTACGACATGTGATTCACTAATAGTCTTATTAAAAACTCACATTGTGCTCAAAACACAAACAGAATTAAATTTAATTACAGGGTGGACCAATCGAATACTTTTAATTTTATAGACGATCCTGCAGTTTTAGGGTCATTTTCAAAGAGGAACGATTCTCTCATTCCTATCACTACAACGGTTACGACGCTTCCATTTCTTTCAGCTTTGCTACGGAATGTATACGATCAGATAACGTGTATCATGACTAATAAACTTTCCCATTCTACCCTTTAATTGACGTTTCTTTACACTATAAATTTCGGCTTTCTTACAGCATAGTTTGCCTTGATAACTACAGTACAAGACGTCTTTGAGTTGATTGCACCCACGTGGCTCAAGAAAACATGGCCTTGCAGACACAGTGAGTCCAAAGGAGATCGATAACGAGGGATCAAGTCACCAGCTCCACTATTAACCATTAGTCAGGCGAACATATATATGTATATATATATATTTGAATTGTGATAGATGTATGATAAATAGTGAGTGAATCATGTCGCAACGTGATCTTACTTGTCAGAAATCGATTGGCCTTTTTCTACTGTTACCGCAGCCAGCCCAAACCCCTGCTGAATGGTTGATTGAAATGTTCACATGTTGAGTCGGCCAATGGCGCAACGGTAGTGCATTTGCCTCATGTTTGCACCTGACCTGGATTCCATATGGGTTCGGATCCTTAGTCGAACAAAGCGCTTGCGAATGCTGAAATAACAGTGCTGTCAAGCAATGTGTGCTCCTCTGTGCTCATTTAACCGGTGTTTAGTGTCAGTGCCCCATAGTTTCCGTCTCATGGGAAGGGAGTACATGTTAAACAACATATACACCGTGAAAACACAACACAACATATACACAGTGAAACAGTATTCATCATAGCGTGGTCGTTCCATTCTGCCAGCTGTATACCAGTATGTGTCAACGGGTGGACTCGGCAATAGCGAAGGCGATGGGCCAATAGAGATCGATGGTGAGGGGTCAATTAGCTCAACGCTCGATTAGGAGGCCATTCATCCTTCTATTATCAGAATATCAGATTCACATAATGGAAGTCTTCGAGTAAATGCAGATTAATTCGTTCCTGAGGAAGTGCACTTATGAAATGATTTAACAAATTCTTGAGAAGTTGATCCTGAAACCACTGTTTTGAGCTGAATTTTTCTGAATTCGATCATTACTATATCAAAATAACCATGATTTCATATGTCCATATTCCAAATGTCCTTAAAAAACTCAGAATGAAGTTTTCTATTGAAGTGGGGAATTTAAGGTTATGTTATATCTGCTGGAAGCACCTCAGGTGCTGAACAAGCACTCTTCGACCTCCATGAAAATGATGTTGCGAAATTGAAGAAATTGAAAATTCTTGACATGACAGGATTCCCCACAAGCAATTATACGGTACTCATACGAAATACATGGCTCAAAGAAACAATAAATGTCTAAAAATCTAGAATTTGCTTTGCACCGCTGCTTTTAGCTGAAAATATTCAAATTATGTCATGAAGGGTATCAAAATGATCAGGATTCTATGCTCTCCTCAATTATAACACGATGCAGGCCTTTTAAGAATCGGAAACAAAGTTTCCAATTGAAGTGGAGGGTTTACGACGCCGTCATATCCGCAAGTAACACCCCAGGTGCTGAGAGACTCAATTTTCGTTTTTCCCGAAAAGGAGGGCGAAAAATTCGGGAAAACCAGAATATTATTATATATTTGGATTCTTTACAAGAAAAGCTTCCCAATGGTCTTACTTTCAGCTTCATTGGAGCACTTTAGCTGAAGTTATGGGGAAGCGACGCTTTGCGACGGATTAATCCGTCGCAAACCGTCGGTTGACCATGAATTAGAAGCAGTATTGTATGGGGGCCGCTGAGTATTGATAAGATAATACTCAGTAACCTTTTTTATCGTGACTCGTGCCTCACACCAAGACCCACACGTTTGCAATGACACACATTGTATAGCTCGTCCAGACGCCCCATTCTTCTCCATTTTTCTGTTCTTATTCCCGTCCATCCCCCTTTTCAACGATTTTTTGAGGCCTTTTCCACTTCGGAAACACCGACTCGCGAAGTTTCTTCGCCTTCATCGCACTATTTCCCATGTTATCTTCCATTTTTCGTCATAGTCTGGATTATCCAAAATCATTGTGAACTGCGTCTTTAATGATGTTCTAAATTATTTTGTACTGTCCATTGTATCGGCCAACAATGATGGACCACGTCTTCTCAAGACAATGCTGCCTATGTAAGCTTTCCAGTAGCTGACAATCGAGCGTGCCCTACGATTGCGCTCTTTCCACAAGAAGAGCGTATAGTAACCTCCATCCTTATCAGAAAAACTTTTGAGCCCTCGAGGATTTTCGAACTTTTGAGGTTCACGAGCCCAAGATTTCACGAGCCCACAAGTGCTACTGGCTCGTAAACTCATTTAAACTCAAGTGAACTGCGAACTATGACCTCTACCAAAAACTGCACAGGTCCACTGCATTCTGCCACCAGGATTGTTCGTGATCCATCCAAATTACGATACCTCCGCTGGCAAGCAAGAATTAATGAGAGGAAGAAGGATTGCGAGTTCAAAAATCGAAAATCCTCGAAGCACAAATAAGTAGATAAAATGCGGCAGAGTTCGAGTGATGGGAGCGCTGGTGCTCTCTGGATAGTGCGGCATAGAAGAATTCCTAAAGTCGAAGAGAAAATTGAGATGTTCTTTAATGATGTAACTATTCGAATTGCCCGACGATCTAGCTATTCCTAGGGCCAAGCTCTCCTCCTTTCCGTGCAAAGTTGGCCTGCTGCTCAAGCCCTTCCAAATTTGGACGCCTCGGTGCATTAGGGCAGGTGTTATGAAGTTCCGGGCAATTACACACACTTAAACACACACAAGTTGAGCAGGATTCCGCTAATGAGCGCATTGATCCTCATTAGCGAATTGCGCTCAATTCAAGTGTATTTGAGTAGCTTTGTTCATTCCCTCTTCTTCAATCTTCAGTCGTGTACCTGCCATCAGCATTCCCTTACTGTTTCCTCCTGTACATCTATCGAATCTGTGGGATCTAGGTCCAACATGGCAGTTTCCGCGCACTTCTCTCCCACTTTTGTCTAGTTTGGCACCTCCCATCAGTGCTTCCATTCTTCACACATACACATATACACATACACACACACAACACACACACACACACAAATAGGCACACATGGTTAGGCTGGTTAGCCGATATGAAGCTCAGGCGAAAAATATGTAGAAATTACAAAAAAAAAATTCGGTAGAAGGTAAACAAATTATGAGGAATCGTAGCCGTAAGCTTTTCACGGCATCCGTCTAGACCTTCCAAAGCTGATACAAGCTGAAGACGACGGAAGGGGTCAAGCTGAATGAACTGATTGAAGCCAGAAACACTCAAGAGTGACGGTATTTGTAGCCTTACCCACAACCATGACTCCCCAAATGTTGAGAGCACGGAGAAGGATCTCTATTCGCTTTGATGTAATTAAGCAATGTGAATCTGATATAATTTGACATCTACTAAAAAACTGTTGAGCTCTCGACGAATGGCGATTATCTATAAAAATTGGAGTGCGTTGAACAACGATATTTTTGAATCAATGGTGCAAAAAGAAGCAATCAATGGTGCAAAAAAAGATGAACACTACTCAAGGAGTCTACTGAACGCCCTCATCGGTTGACCTGACATGCGGCTCTGGCACAGGGATACACTACGTATCAAAAATCTAACAAGGCTCGAATTTTGAGAAGTTGTTCACTGTTTATGAAGAGAGAGCGATTGAACGGAACTATGTTACTATGAACATCAAAGACATCGTACAAGGATAAGGACTCCCGATGGTATCTCTCGACGAGGTCGTGTAATGTTCAAAATGAGAAATGTTTGTATGATTGGAGTTATGCTTGGCATCCGCAAACTTGGAGTGATTGATGTCTTCTTAATGACATAACTGTATCTTTCATTTTTTGGTTCCACTGTAAATGAAGAACTTTTGTAGCACTGAGGTAATTTCATGGTTTTTTGCTATTGCCAATAACAGATGCCGTTTGTCAATGTCGGCGTTGTAAACGCAAATTCTCTGAAAAAAACACTCTGTCATGCGCGATGCTAATTGTAGCACCCTCTTTCGACGATCCTCAACAGGGCATGATTCTGTTGACTGTTGTCTAAACGGTTACAACTATAAAGCATTGAAATCATGTCGCAAAAGTTTCACAACATGTCAACCTATCTTGGGGTTGAATATTGACTATTTTTGACCATTCGCATTCAAATCTAATTCATAGGTGCATTGATAACTTGGAAAATGGGTTCACATCATAGTCTTAACATCGGAATAGAGCTAATAGCCGACAAAAATTAACGCTTCGTCATTAGCGACATGGAAGTGCTATCCATTGCAGTTTATAAATGCAGAAGTGCGTTGCAATTCGTTCTGCAAAAAAGCACTATAACAATCTCGTTTCCGTACAAAAATTTTATTTCTGTGACGCTGATCAGTGAGAAGAATGTTATGCCTTCTTTGACAGTGTTTGATGCTAAAGTGTCGAAATCTTTCACGTGCAGAGGAGTGAATATGTACATTTTATCGTGATGCTCCTGTTTTTTCAGGGCTTCTAATCTATTAGTGGGGATGAACGACGAACGCAGTTTCCTTGTTTGAAAATTGCTTCATAAGATTTCGAAGGCGTTCGACAACAAGGTCAGGATGTGTGAAAAAAAACTTTGAAAGTAATAAATTTTTCGTAAGAGTACCTACAAACAATCTTGTATAACTCTTTCTGTAACTTTCTTAGACTGCGTCGGAACGGACTGAAAAGACAGAATTTGTTCCAAGCAAAGGTAACTATTCTCACCTCTATGGGAACCGTGGCGCCTTTTTGTGCTACACGATTTCCACACTGTAAAGAACATGCACATGCAGCATTGCACTCCATAAATGGCCATTCCAATGAAATATCGTCAACAAGACCTGAAACCAGGGCATCACCTGGGTGAGACGATGACTCAAAGGTGCATTGAACATATGCGCATAAATTAGTGAATTATGAATGGTACCACTCACATGTATTTGTATGAGTGCTACGTGGAACAAATCCGGTTTTCTGGCATTGACGTGATTTGTTCACACTGACACACTACATGCTCTCCGCAAGTACTCATGCCAGGAGCTGTATTAACATCATACCAGGCGGCTACGCACGCTCTCGCGCGCGCTAGGGGCTCTAACCATTAGAGATGGAGCCGCATGAGCTGATTTTCATTACAGACCCTTATGCGATTTGTGAATTTTCGCTCAAACCCCGCCCCTTGAGGGCGGAGTCTGGTTCTACTACCCACCATAAGATTCCCCATCACGGTGTCTGTACTCCTACCAAGTTTGAACTTTCTAGGTCCATTGGGACAGAATTATGAATTTTTACCCAAACCCCGCCCCTTGTGGGCGGAGTCTGGTTCTGCTACCCACCGTGAGTTCTCCCATCCTGTCGCCTGTACTCCTACCAAGTTTGAACTTTCTAGGTCCATGGGGACATGAGTTATGAATTTTCGTATATAAATGTAAGGGATGTGAGCTTTGAGACACGCTCCGCCCATTGAGGGCGGGCCTCCGCTGACGTCATTCATGCTGGGGACATCTTCGACAATGTTCCTCACATAGCAACTTTCTCCTCTCTGTTGGCTTTCTCCAAGCCGAGTTATAAATGTTTTCATAAAGAATTGCGTTTCTGGAGAACGCCCCGCCCATCGGGGGTGGGTCTCCCCAGTTTGATCTAACTTACCAATGCACACCTCTAGCCACCTTTAAACTCCAGTTTTGAAGCCGTCTTGTTACTGAATTTGAAATCATGGTCCTCAGTAGGGCTCATTTCGAGGCACGCCACGCCCACTGTGGACGGGGATCCGCCAAGCTGATGTGTGTTTTATACTTCTCGAGACCTGGCCCACCCATCTCACACTTGACCCGATCTCTCCAGGCAGATCTAAAGAAGCTAAGGAATTTCGTGACAGACATACAGACAGACAGACAGACAGACAGACAGACAGACAGACAGACAGACAGACAGACAGACAGACAGACAGACAGACAGACAGACAGACAGACAGACAGACAGACAGACAGACAGACAGACAGACAGACAGACAGACAGACAGACAGACAGACAGACAGACAGACAGACAGACAGACAGACAGACAGACAGACAGACAGACAGACAGACAGACAGACAGACAGACAGACAGACAGACAGACAGACAGACAGACAGACAGACAGACAGACAGACAGACAGACAGACAGACAGACAGACAGACAGACAGACAGACAGACAGACAGACAGACAGACAGACAGACAGACAGACAGACAGACAGACAGACAGACAGACAGACAGACAGACAGACAGACAGACAGACAGACAGACAGACAGACAGACAGACAGACAGACAGACAGACAGACAGACAGACAGACAGACAGACAGACAGACAGACAGACAGACAGACAGACAGACAGACAGACAGACAGACAGACAGACAGACAGACAGACAGACAGACAGACAGACAGACTAAGCGCTTTATAGTAAGTAGGATAGAAGATGCAAAAGGATCGCCCGGCTTACAAATAGACCAAGCGCTTTTTGCCCTGGTACAGAGCCGGGTTGTTCGAATGAAAGACTATCCTCTTTCCGAACAAAACGTAATATACATATTTCGTGACGCGCGGTTAAAAAAAGAGGATGCCTGGAATTGTGCTTGACAGTTTTTCGTTAGAGGAGCTCGGCAGTGGTGACGCTTAATCCTATTCTACTACTATATACAGCGCGCCAAGTGTATCTGACGGTTTGTGTGTGTTTGGAGTGTAGGTGAATCTGGATGTCTTTTGTGTCGACGTGTGTGCCCGACCATAATTTTATAACTCAATTTCCCGTGGACCTAGAACGCACGAACTTGGCGGTACAGGTGGTAGAGTGGGTACACAGATGGCAGGAGGCAAGACTCTACTTCACTCGCGAGGCGTGCTCGAAACTTTGTGACTCGAGAAAGAGTCATAACTTCATCATCTGAAGAGGCAGGCAGTTTGAATTTGATAGGAGAACAGGAGGCAGAATGGGAACACAAAATGTAGGTGAAAGGAGGTGGGTGGGGAGGGAAAGCGGAGGAAGGAGGCACTGAAACGCTCTGAGAGAATATCATAACTACTGTTCTCGTAGGCCCAGAGCCTCCAAGATTGGCATGGGTACAGGCGGCAGGGTGAGAGCATTAGTGGCACGTGGCAGTGCTACCTGCACTCCGCTTACAGGGAGCGGGAGCAGGCTAAAACTCAGATCTAGGAGTTCAAAGTTTGTAGAAGTTAATGACAGGATTGAGACAATGATGTTAGGGGTAGAAAGCGACTTATTCGACAATTCCGCCCGCAGGGAGAAGGGGTTTGAAAAGAACGGAGCCTGAAATGAGGGTAATCTAGGTCTTTCCACTTCATAGTGGTATTCTACAAGGCGGGGTTTTGTCTCCCATATTTTTCAATATTTACTCTGCTGATTTGGCCTCTATTTGTTGTAATGGTATTGTTACTACCAAACAGTATGCGGATGACCTTAAATTCTATAACGTAAAGTTTCCCTCAGGACTTGGTACAGAACCCATTAATATGCTTGTCCAATGGTCGAATGAGTGGCAGATACCTATCTCTACCACCAAGACTTGTTACATGCGCATAGGCGCTCCTGCTCCTCAATCTCCCGCATATTTGATGAATGGTCAGGAGATTCAAAAGGTTAAAAAGGTCAAAGACTAGGAGTACTTATATGACACAAACTCGATTTTTCCGATTACTACAACGAAGGGCACAAAAAAGCATTTCGACGTACTTACCAGATATTCAAGGCTCTTACGATCAATGACAGCAAGGTTCTCATTCGTGTATATAAGACTTATATACGACCACTGGTCGGGAGCGGAACCGTTTTGTTTTACCAACATAAGAAAGGATTTGGTCGCTGTCTCATATAGCGTATGAAATAAACATTGTATTGTCCGAAAAGTTTCCGCCGATTTTAAACACCCTTGGTTCATCAACTGTTGTACAGAAGATCAAGGACCTAACCTTAAAGAGTTATGTTTTCTGAAAGAGTAGGTCCTTTCCTATATTCCTGTTGGGATTCTGTCAGCATTTGCAAAGTTCTTCAGTACAGGACTCGTGTGAAAATTGAAAACCATTGCGCGCACTTTCGGCATCTGAAGCTTTTCCTCTACCGCGAGGCCTAGAATGCGTCTCAGATTTGTGACGTGTGAGTAGACAATGCTCTAGAGGAGCGAATAGTGCGTGACTGGCTTGCGAAATACAAACAGAGTGAATTCACTCTCGAAAACCGGCAACCCTCAGGGGGCTATCATCAGTTAAAACGACCAAATCGAAATGTTAACGGTAGTGAATCGGCACAGCATTTCCCGTAGAGTAGGACAAAGGGTTAATGTTTCGGAATCAACCATCCATGATCATCTGGTGGACCTCGGTTTTGTAAAGCGCCTCGATGTTGGGATACCCTACGAAATGAGCGAGCGCAATGTGATGAACTGCGCTTCCGTGTGCGACTCTTTGCTCAAACGAAATAAAAATGAGCTGTTTTGAAACGCATGAGTACGGAGGACGAAAAATGGGTCGTGTGCAACAACGAGAAGCGGAAATGATCGTGGAACCTTCCCAGTGAGCCGTCACAAACCGCTGCAAAAGTCGAAATCCAGGTGCGAAAGGTTGTGCCGCGCTGCTGGTGGGATTGGAGGGAGATCACTTACCATAAGCTGTTGTCGCCTTATCAAACGATGACTTAGTACTATAGTTAGCTTAGAAAAATTGGAGGCAGCGGTAGACCAGAAGCGACTCAAATCAGCCAATCGTGAGGGCGTTTTCTTCCAACAGGATACCTCCAGACCACACGTATTTTTGGCTACTCGTCAAAAATTGTTGGAGCTTGGATGGGATGTCTTGTCACACTCCCATATAGTCTGTGCATAGCACTATCAGAATACAGTGCGTTTCATAATTATAAGGTCACCCTCAATTTTTGCGCTCTCAGAAAAAGTAATCATTAAGGATTTTTTCTAGCATCATGAACAGATTCCCCAGCACGAATAACCTAGGTATCCGTTGCTTAGCCGCTGCTGCATTCTTCTGAACTTTTCTAGAACAGTTTATCGGTTTTTGCACCGTTTCATAATTATAAGGTCACCCTGAGAACGTGAACAATTATTAACGAAAGAGAGGAAATTTCGTGTTTGAAGATACGTGTAAAGGTAAGCATGTGTAGCAAAGGCATTTCTAAACCTGACTGTCAACATGGCTCGTGGTCATCTGCTTTCCTCTGATGAGAAGGCTCATCATGAAGGTGGGCTCCGTACTCCAGCCATTTCCAGGCAAATAGAGAGATCCCCTTGGTCCATTCGGAGATTTCTAGAGAGTCCTCATGTCGTTAGATATAACACCGACTGTGGACACCCATGGAAGATTACTACCCGTGACGAGCAGAAAATTCTGAGGACTGTTTCCAACAGTACGTCCTCCTTGAACCAGATCCGATCGGAATTAATTCCCTCTCTGTCGAAAACTACAGTCTGGAGAGCAGTGAGAAGATGCGAAAACATCACCAGGCAAGCAATGGAGAAGGTGCCACGAATCACCGATCGTCACAAGGAGGCTCGACTCGGATTTGCAAAGATGAACCTAGGGAGAGATTGGGCGAAGGTAGATCTGCATCGAAATCTCACCATAGAGCTGTATAATTCCTACTCAGGTCGTCTTTTCGGATGAAAGGAAATTCAATCTGACGGAAACAAGCGGTATTAACGCGACTTGAGGAAGGAACCAGTCTACTTCAGCCGTCGCAGTTTCGGTGGAGGAAGCCTATGGTGTGAGGTGCGTTCTGCAATGATGTCGTGCTGTCGTGAGCTGCAGTATGGGTTTCAAGGATTACCAGAAAGCCTTGGAGCATCATCTAGTACCTTTTCTATGCCATCGCCGTCACCTCAACTATGTCTTTCAACAAGATAACGCCTACAAACATGTGAGCCGTGCAACGGATGAGTGGCTGCAATGCCAATAAATAAGCGTCCTACCATGGCCAGCCTGTAGTCCCGACCTCAGTCGGATGGAACATATCTGGGACATAATATTCAGACAGGTTTATGCGAATAACCGTCAGTTCCAGGGCAAAGAAGAGCTGAAGCGAGCACTTATCGAAGCATGGAGAGCAACCGATGAGGAACATCTTCGAAACCTAGTTTCTAGTATGCCCCACAGGCTCTTTGATGTTGCTCCTGAACAAGGATGAGCTATAGATTATTAACTGTTGTACATATGCCATTAACACTGATAAATCATTTACTTCCTCAGGGTGACCTTATAATTATGAAACGGTGCAAAAGCCGACACTATCTTTAAAAAATTCGTAAAAAATTTGAGGTGAAAGATATTGCGACCAAAATTTGAGCACGGAGGTACATTGTGACGAGGAATCTACCAGTGTTTGCCAAAAAATTCCATTCTGGCTGCTCTCTCCGGAATCGCAAAAATCTGGGGTGACCTTATAATTATTAAACGCACTGTACCACTTGTTTAGGTTTCTGCAGAATCCTTGGATGAAAAATCGTTCAGTCCGCTGGAGGACTGCAAAAAGCACCCGAGAGGGTTTTTCGATTCTACGTCTAGAACCTTCTATGGAAGGAATACTGAAACCCACAGGAAGATGGCGAATTCTTACTGAACAGAATGGAGGATATATCGTTCAATCAATGGATTTCTTCTTCTAGGAATTTTCACTCAAAGATGAATCAAAAGTCGGCGGAGACGTTTCGGACAACCCAATAAATAAATCTGGATAAAAATATAGTCAAATTGGGATAAGTAGTAATTGATCATGTGTATCAAACATGCAGAACTTCGCTCATAGCAGGCCGGGCGCGCATGATGCGTGTGTTCGTGTGCATGTGTGTGCTGTCATAAATCAATTACTTGATTATCGGTCACCAATTAGAACACATCAAATCAGACCAAGCCAACTGGGAATATCAGGGAGATGTAGAAAAGGACCTGTCGACGGAACTGAAAGGAAATCGGACGCTGCTCCTATCCTGGTGCGACGACGTGTTATCATTCAATCAGTCTCAGAAGGTCAACATCTCTTTTGTTGCACTGATTCACGATGTGATTTATTCTCCGCACTTCAATGGTTTTCCTTTCCACGTGCCGTAATGAGTATCGATGCATACCCTTCACATCAAGTACGGAGCGTTATTTTTAATGCTCAAATGTGCGTTGTTTGGAAAACTACGGTTTGGGTAGGCAGCGGAAATGGCCAACCCTCTACTCGTCCATTCGGATGAGAGTCCTGTGGTCTTTCTGGTACTCTCTTTCAAATGTCCTGCATTTAGTTGAACAGACTGTTGTTAGTTGTCCTAGCCTCCTAGATTGTTAATTACATTTTATTCACGTCTTACGTTTCGGTGGAGTAGCCTTCTTCGGAGCCTGTGTGAAAATATATTTGTGATTACTAGGTTACCTTTTCAAATTACAAGGAGAACATTTAAGAGGAGCAAAGCAGGAGCGATGAAGCTGACCTGTAAACGACTGGAGCTGTTTGTCGGCACCCTGAGCCCAAAGTTCCTCATAGCGTTTTTATATGTCAGAGGACGGGTCAGGGATTGCCTCAGGGAAGCTTTCAGTATGTATACTAATAAATGAGATTATCCGAGATTAGGTCCCTGCCTCTGGTCGCGTATCGCCCTTGGTATTGATTTGCACGTTTGGGTATTTCCCCCGTCATCCCTGCCCACGCCACCCCGCGGGGATTGACTGTGTAGACCAACCACATAAGTCGGCGAACGGCGCGAGCTTCCTGGCATTTGTCCTTCTGCCCTTGACCTCTGGGTTCTTTGCCGCGATTCACAGTGCCTCCAGAGTCTTGCGCGCTGAGATATCATCTTCATGAGACAGTATCATAATAGAGACCGTCACATCTTCATTTCCATGGTGCTGTATTTTGTATTCTGTGACCACCCAGGAGAGTGGACTTCATGGACTTTTTCAACTTATAGGAATGCTCTTTTATCCTCATGCAGAGTGACCTTCCCGTTTCCTCTAAATATTCCTCTCCATTTACAGTTGGCATGTGATGAGATATGCGACTCCTGAGATTACACAGTCATCTTTCTTTCCGGAAGGGCAAATCACACGGAGGGGCGTTCGGCATCTCCGATCATAAAAACGATTTCCAACGAACTGCCTTCTAAGGTTCAAGGAGCGTATCTCGACCGCTCGCACACTATCCTAGAGAGATTTACGGAGGCAGGCGCGAATGGCAGCGCTCTTACCACCTAAAACGAAAGGTACTCAGACGGCTGCCCATCACAACCATATCCATTCTTCTGCGCAATCTGTTGAGCCTCATCCGTAGACTCCGTTCTAAAAGTACCTCCAGACGAAACTGCAGAAGCCTTTTGAAACATGTTCTTGACAATGGCAGTTTTCGTCTTCTATGAATGCGCTGAACTGCAGTGGGCAAGGATGTTCTTAGTGCTAGGCTTTCGATACCACTTCGTTTTTGGATACCATGCGAGAATTTAATCCGAGGAAGACGAGTCAACTTTTTGCCAGTTTTCCCTTGTGAGCTTTATGTGTTCAGACTGCATATCTAGAGGTTCGAAACAGGTGTCCACCTGTTTGAGTGAAGCGCACGATAAAAAACAGTAGTCGACATAGTACATAGTAAATCATATATAGGTATACTATACAGGGTGGGCCAAAATTATGATTACACAGACATCACAACCCCGAAAACGAATAGTAAGCTAATAAAGCAGGCAGATTTTACAGAAATGTTTATCACTCATTTCTTATTAAAATAGTACATTGAGACTGATATCTGTTGCTTTCTGCTTTCATACAACCCCCAGAGACGCCGATGGACGGCATTGGCGGTCGCACGCAGCTAAGGTCACCGAGTTGATCTCAACTTTTTGCAAGGCATTTTCGAGGTTATTTCACTTCTTTTTTGGGCAGACGGATGCTTTCATCTCAAGGGCTGACCATGTTGAGACATCCATGGGATTCAGGTCAAGGCTTTACACTGATCGAAAGTTATGAAGTCAGGAGACGCCTTTCATGACAATTTCTGATCTGCGATCAGTGCGATCATCTTGACAATATGTCCGGTTCAATCGACAAAGTATTCCATTGCGCACGACGAGATCGATCATGTCTCCAAATCAACTTTCTCTCCTCAATTTACGAAAATAATCCTGTAAAAATCCAATAATCCATTTCTTTCAGCTTCATATTAATCTTGTCGCCCTGCTCATTGAGCATCTTCTTACCCGTGAATATCTTTTCGTCGGTGAACAGGAATTCCGTACGACGTTTCTTTCGAAAACGACAGGGCATTTTTTGTGGAACACCCTTTTTCTTCTCTTTAGCCTGTTCACTAGGGAAATCACTGTCTGATTGTATAAGGGCGTTGTTGTGCGGATGATGATTCACGATTTAGCGCAGACAACTTTGTGAGATATCCATTCATTCAGCCATTTTTTGGGCTCAGAATGAACTTGGCTGCTACGCATACCTTCTCCATGCTTCCTTAACACTCCCCCTAAGCAGAACCGCAGGCCTCCTAGGTTTACTACTCCTTCCGCAATTGTTCCCAACTCTCGATAGTGTCTTCGTCTGTAGAAGCACCGTGCCAAAAGTGCTTTTGAATGCAAAGCGATGATTGATTCACGATGTTGTGACGCTTGAATTATTTTTGGAATCTGTCAGAAGTTTAGCATCACTAGGAAGAAAATAATGAAATCTACCTTGCGAAATGGAAAAACCGAACGAAATGTTATAAGGTCGGAAAAAATTTAGTATAAGCGTCAGCGCGCGCTGTAATCATAATTTTGGCCCACCCTGTACATAGTATATAGATATACTATAAATATAATAAATTAGTGGCCCTCGTTCCTAGACGGGCCTTTCAACTTTCGACACTGCTTGCATTTCACTTTCACTTGGTGAAGTCACGTCAAACGAATTCATTACTTTTCCCTTCTCTAACCTGGTCTCACGTAGTATTCTAAGGAAGTAGTTTTTAGTAAGTGTGCTGGGACATACCGCGATAGCTGTATTAGGATTAGGCTGAGGAAAAAAGCAACCCCATCGGGGCCACCAACAAAACCTATAATGGGTCTCACTTTAAACATACTGGGGCCCTCTACGTGCACGCCATCCCTTAGGAAGTTTATGAATTCGACAGACGGTAAGAGCTTTTTCAGGTTACCCAAAGACAAGTCCACTCCTCCATTCCCCAATACTTCCAGTTGGGTTGGTGTCGTTCGATGTGTCATATTTTGTAAATGATAATTAACTGATTGTAGGCAACCATTTTCTTAAGCTGAAAGCTCACCAATAAAAGTGAATAATGAAGAGCTTTGAAAAGTATCTATCTAACAGCGGAAGGACACATGTTTGCAGAGGCCATTTAAGATGAGATGTATGCCGCCGTATGTGGTTCCAATCGCTGATCTTAAACTGTGTTTCAAATCTGCTAAACGATTCTGAGAACAAAGTTACGAGACCAATTCTTCCCTGTGTTATACCGTTGCTGTAAACGGACGGCCGAGCAGAGCAAAGCACTCACCTGTGCAATGGCGGCCTAGCGGGTAGTGTGGTTGAATGTTAGACATGACATCAAGGTTCGATCCCTTGGTGCATGCGCTCGTTCCCAGTTGCTCTTTTTGCTTTTCCATAAAACGTACCCTAAAAACTTGCAAAATGTTTTTGGGCTCAACACTGGCCATGTAAGAAGCTAAGTCACATTTTAGGATTCCAGGGAAAAGTGAACCAAACAAATTTTATTAACCTCTACTGCCTCTCTACCCCAACCAGTCAAGTTGGTGTTTCCAAAACTTCGGCAGCTTCCTGCACTTAAGGTAGACGGCGGTAGTACAGGCAAACTGGCATTGTTGAAGAAATACTGAAACCGCGAAGTAACGGATCGATCGTCGCTGTGATCACCAGGCGACCGCAGAGGATCACTGAGAACACCTTTCACGGACTGCACTTTCACATTGCAAAGGATTACGGGATTGTTTCATAGAATCGAGTAGTACGGTTCAAAAGTTTTTCATTATCACCTCTCCCTAGATGGCGTCCACCTCACGCTGCAAGATTGAGAGTCCTCCACTGAATGCGATGGCAATACCTTCGGCCAAAATATTTCGCTGGCAACATGCTAAAGAGCGTTTGATCCGATAAATATTAGAAACCATTCTCACTGAAGCCTCTAAAGCCCATTTTGAGCGATTTTTCAAAACTTCTCTTTTGTTCGAGCGAGCTCCAACCTTATTGGGCTGGTGAGAAGCAAAAAAAAGCTTTCCCTGTAATACCTTTCTATTGTTCCTAAAATGTGAGATAGCACCGTACGTGGTCAACATTGAGCCCAAAAAACGTTTTGCAAGCATTTAATACACATTTTTTGAAAAAACAAAAGGAGCGCATGCATCAATGAAACGAACCTTGACGTCATGCCTATCAACCCACCACACTACCCGCTAGGCCACCGTTGCATATGTGAGGGCTTTGTTCGGCTCGGCGATTCGTTCATTTATATAACAGAGAGGAAATGGGAGACGGGCAGTAGGAACGGTTCTGTGCAATTTATCCGCCGCACGCGGCTGTCGCGGACCATTTGGCCTCATTGCAACAGTTCCAGCTTTCCTCATACAGCTCAATCGCTATGCGATTAATGCTTTTCATGATTATACTGTTAGTTCTTTTGTTCCTGCATTTCTTACTTGGTCCTGTATTCTGCTACATTCCTTCGCACGCAGCGCTTCTTTTGCCGCTACGCGACAGTTTCGTTCCTTCTGCACCACACCCAGAGGAAATGGTTCCGTAACATTGCTCCCGGAACTGTTTACTTAGCAGATTTGAAACACAGATTTGAGATCAGCGTCTGGAACCCACTACGGCGGTATACATCTCATCGCAACCAAGTATCCTTACCTTGCAAACAGTAAATCGACAGTAAATCGAATGACTGACATGTATAGATGTGGATTATCAAAGGGTCTGACCATAATCAAGATATAGATTGGTTAAAAAACACCGCTATTCGCATGGTTTGGTAGCCCGATTCTTCTTTTGACCTCTTTCTTTTACGATTAGACAATTAGATCATGGTGTCTTAGTTTGTAGCTGATGTGGTGCATGACGCTGACATTGTAGCATCGAATAGATGCTCAACTCTAAGAGCGAAACTCTACTGTGATAAGGAATGAACACGTGGTCCTCATTATAGGGCCGTTGACGTGACATTGTTGAGTTCAAATAAATACAGTGTTGCATCTTTTCAGCAGCTCATAGTTCAAAAGCGTAATGAGAGAATAATCCCTTCCAAATAATAGTTCAAAATCACTAACCATGTTCATCATAGATTCCACTATTGCATTCACATTCCAGTAAACAGAGATCATTACAACAGCAAAACTAAAATAATTCATGGTCAGACGTAAATGTCACCTTCAAAAAATGAGGTCTAGTACTAACCGTTTCTATAGAACTCCGCCTTGCTGCTAACACTCCGCTACGATCTACTATTCGCGAAGTGTAGGTAAACTCAGCAATTGTTGCCGAGTCGACATTATTCACGACTCGAACCGGAAATCTTTCAGAACCTTCCGAGAGATCCCTAAAAGACAATGAAGTTTTGTCGAGTTCAACTAATGAGACATGTACGGTAGCACTCAAAGGTCTTCCGCTCTTTGGTTCATAAATTTTTTCTCAGTGGAGCAAATCGCGCGAAATTTAGATATAGTTAACTTGAGCATATTCCTTACTATCCAACACTATTTGATTGCAAGCAGCTATATCCAGGTAATTAATGGAATTTAATTTTGCGGTAGTAGAACCGCTAAAAGCAAAGTTAGCGATGTCTACGGTTATTCGCGCCTTATGTGCGTTTTCTCCTCTACTGGGTACGGCATTAGCTAGTACCCTTGAGACATAGTAGAAATTGATGAAATCTCAAAACGACTAATGTTCGTACCTCCAGTTGATTTTGAGTTCAAACTCTTTAAGATATTTGGAACAAGAAAAGATTGCAGGTTGATATTGGTGAATATTCACAATACACCCATGCTACACATATTGAGTTCGCATTATTACATTAAGTAGGAGAAGAGATACGACTGTAGAACTGAAGAAACACTTTGCCGAAGACTTCTGAGTGCTACTGTAACTCATGGCCCACGTAAACGACGCAAAAAGATTGCAGGTTGATATTGGTAAATATTCACAGTACACCCATGCTACACATATTGAGTTCGCATTATTACATTAAGTAGGAGAAGAGATACGACTGTAAAACTGAAGAAACACTTTACCGAAGACTTCTGAGTGCTACTGTAACTCATGGCCCACGTAAACGACGCAATGAACAATATTCCAAGATGATAGTCTCAGTGAGCACTTGTCAAAAAAGTCTTTGCATATGTAGAGGTTAGTCCGATGATCGAGCAGACGCCGGCCTCTCTCCATTCTTGTGACAAAATTAGCCCGCTGCCCTTCTCACATTCGGACGCCCTGGTCCAGAAGAATAGTAGCGATCAATTTCCGGGCGGAAACACACATATTTTGACACACTTCGTGCGCGCCTCGCCCGCCCTGGGCGGAGTACAGATCAAGTTCTGCGTCGTGTATAAGTAACTCGGTTCAGTCCCAACTTATTCCAACATGACCTCGTCTTAGTACTTGAAATGCGCTCGATTCACACACGTTCCACTTCAGCCTGAGGTGGAATCCAGCTGTGTTACTTCCTACCACCCACCAACAGTGTTCCTGCCACCTGTACTCCTAGCAAATTTGAACGCTCTAGGTCCAAAGAGAAAGAACTCATGAGTTGACGGTCAAGCGTTCATTTCGCGCACGTCAAGCTTCTGTGGGCGGAGACTAGTCCTGCCACCTATCATCAGCGTTCCCATACTACCGTCTGTACTGCTACCAAATTCCAACGCTCTGAGTCCATGGAAACAATTTCGAATCTACGTTTAAACCCACTTCACGTTCACATGCACAGACAGACAAGTGAACAGACACATCTATGGTGTTATGCACGGTGGCTAAGAAGTATAGGGCGCGTATTTTCAGAATTTTCCCAGGCTTGGAAAGCGCGGTTGGAAAGCGCGGGAGCTGTGTACGTATAAGAGTTTTAAAAGTCATTCGACTGACCGTCCGTCTGAACAATCGCCATGAAAGTTTCTGCGCATCGACCAACCGTTCAAAATGTCTCTGCTTCTCTCAGGGGACAAGCCTTTGTGATACCACACACAAACAAGGACGACCTAGATTAGTGGACACACCTAGGATTCGTGCCATCATTGGGACGAAAATCATCCGCAACGGTGGAGTCAGCATGAATAGGAGTTCTTTCGAGCTCAACATCGGCCGCCAAACCATTCAGAAGATTGTGAAGTGCGACCTCGAACTAAACAGTTGTTGGCTTTGTCGAGGACAGCTTTTTTGAGCAGTCCAAACAAAGCCGGCCGATGAAATGCAAAAAAATATATTCGAAAACTCAGGGCACGCCGCATCTCTCACACCATTTGAACAGTTGAGAAACATTTTTATCATTGGGAGAACATTGTCCCAACCGTCGAAACTGAAGACAGTTGTTGTTAAACGCTGACAGCAAGTTCCCAAAACGTCGACTTGTGCGTAGCAGACTATCTTCCAGAAGTAAGATGATTTGGCCAGGTGATAACAGAAAGAAAGACTCCACTGGTCTTCATCGACAGAAATGTGAAAAAATCCGATCTCTTTGTAAGGTAATTTTAGAAGACACGCTACACTGTCTTTAGTTACCCTGGGTCACTAAACACTTTGATTACCGCTCGTTTGTCCTTCAGCAAGTTTAGTCCCCTTTTGGTACCGCAGAGATGATGAAAGTGGTACTGGACACGCACTCCTCGGTTAGAGGGGCAAGTACGTCTGACACGCCTCTTCACGAGACCTCAATCCAGTAAGCCTCTCTGTGTGGGGTTGCTTGGAGTGCAATGTTGCAAGACGCTCCTACCGCTTGTTGGACACTCTGTAGTCGGCGCTTCAGAAGGCATGGGACTATATTGACGACGACTACTCGCAACACAGTGTTGATTCAATTATCCAACGTCTTGAGGCTCTGTAAAATCAAAAGGATCGAACTTCGAAAGACTGCTGTTCTGAGGGTTAATGTAGCTGTACTCTTTTCCTTTATAAAGTTCATTTTCTTCCGAGTCCTTATCTTTGAAGTTACGCCTACAAATGTGGTTCCTACACTTTTCAGCTCTTTTTGGTAGAGTGATCGATTGCCCAAAACCGACAGTACCTCTTCAAAGCACTCGAACTCTTGAAATCATTTTCACCGAGGGATTTTGCAATGGATTAGGCAACAGTCAGTATGAGACTGAATGCCATCAATCCTGCTATATATGTTTTTCGCCCTGCCGACGTGTGCATAGGTGTGTATGTGTCGGTGTATAAAGCTTATCGGAAATTTCTATCCTTTTCCCTCATCGGAAATGTTCCTTCCTACCTAGGCATTCAAGAATGGAGTGTGCACAGGCAGCAGGGCAACAAGGCTGAGGGAGGCGGCGAAACTTGTTCCTCGGACTAGGGTGTTCGATTAACAGGAATGAAAGCGGCAGAAAGGGACCATCAATGATAATGGCAAGTGGCGAAACTAGAGTCCGCACGTGGGTCGAAATGTGCACGAGAACGGGGGTTTATGCGAAGATTTATAGCTGCTTCGACCTCGAGCCTCCAAATTCGGTAGAGATCGAGGCGACAAGAACACTATCGGTACTTGACTAGAGAGGTAGATTAAAAGTACAGCCCAAGACAATTTTGGGTAATCCAGATTAGGAGGAAAATTTAAAATAAGATGGAAAATAAGGGATAAAGGCGGAGAGACTGGGTGGATCGGTGTTTCCAAAGTGAAAAAGGCTCCAAAAACAGTTTGAAAGGGGAGAGGACGAGGCAGTGGATGGGGCGGTTGGACGAACTCTACAGTGTGTGTCATTGCGTACGTGTGGGTCCTGATGCGAATAGTTGACTGCGATAAGCAAAAATTCATTCACTCATAAGCATATATTAACAAAAAACCCTAGTCACAGCAAAAATAGCCACCTTTCTCAGCTCCTTGAGGTAGAAAATTATAATAAGGGTCGCAACAACAAAAAGAATAATAGAGGAAAAAAGAATGGGAGAAAAACATCGCTTCACCACCCGGCGATCAGCTGATTGTATGTGGGTCCTAGAACAAATATTGCTATAAGTATTGCCTCGACACTCGCCTGACGTGACATCGATCGAAGGGATCGTCCAGGTGATCCGATAGCGGTGCTACCACTAAGCCCCAGCAGTTGAGTTTTGAGAATCAACAGCGTCCTTCCTGTCTCTCTTGGGTATTCCACTGGGTATTCCTAGAGGGAGAACTCAGATACCATTTTAATTGAACTATGATGATGACTTTGATGAGATGAACTTCCTGCTTCGCTTTGCTGGATTGATATACCTTCTGCGTATCCACGCATGCGTTTGTGGTGAGTCTACGGGCGCACCTGATATCCCACACTTTGACTCAGCCATATTCGGGAGGCGACTCGGGGCAGTCTAACAAAAACAGAGCCCCTCGTCCACTCGCTGATAGCCTGGCTAGCTACCCGGGGTCAACCCAGCCCCCGGGTTAGAGCCCTGCAAGCTACTCGGTGGGTACCCATATGCCAACAACAGTAATATGTGCTTCATTCCCCTGAAGCTGAGGGAGTTCGAATACGGTAGCATTGGGCAGAACCTCGGAAGACGTTGCTTAAATTTTATGGCCAAAACAGGTTACCCAAAAGGGGAGAAACCAGGGTGGCCTTCCGTCGGGCCCTTGCCGTTGCTTAGATCGGGAGCGTGCATTGACGCAAGTTGGTGATGCAACTAGGAAGATTGGGAGGAAGTGATGTGGTGGCAAGCGGCGCACTTCTCACACGCATGTTCACGGGTTCGGATCCTGGATCGATATTCACCCAGAATAACCAAACCTTTCATCCCTGCAAGGTCGTTAATTGGTACCAGATGGTCTGGGAGGATGAAAGCACTGACTTGTACATCGACCAGTCACCGCAAGTCATCGTATAGGCCACAAACGCAGTCACTAGGCCACTACGATTTTGAATGGAAGCCGTATGCGAGAGCGCATCTCTCAGACAGGATTGATTACCAGGACTTTATTTACTTTTACCCCTCAACTGAGGAGATCGAGTATGATATCATCGGTTGACTGAAATGAGAAGACATCGCTGCTGCACGCCATTTCCGGAAGAAGGGCTGTTCTTTGGGACATGCTACAGCTTTACAACCCGAAACGGACGTAAGCAAATTAGGAGATGCGGCTCAATACCAGCTCTGAAATTTTCGTTGCCTACGCATCAACATCATGCTAAGAAGAAGCGGAGCTGAAACCATTTTGTACGGACCCGGAAAGGCTTTTCAGAGAGGACAACACTTTCACCAGGGACATCGTCGATAGCTATGGAAGAATAAGAATGGAAGAAAAAGATTAGAAGACAAAAAGTGGAAGAAGAAGAAAGGAAGAAGATGAATGGAGGGACAAAATTGGAAGAATCTACTTCCCCTTCTTCTCTAGCCTTCGTCTCGCGCCGCCGGAAGGTCCGCTGTTCTTATCGCTTGTCCCCACTTCTTTCTTTATGCGGCAACTGCCTGAGGTCTTTCTGATCACGTCCCGCCACCTCTTCTTTAGGGCTCCATTTGACCGCTTCCCTTCAGCTTCGAACTTCAGAACCTTCTTATTTACCTTTTCAACTTTTCAGTAGGCACCCATCGCATGTGCTAGTCATTTAACTCCAGGTCACAGGATCTATTTGTAGATCAGCTGATGTCCTTGTTTCTGATACGATCTAGTCGGTTCAACTCGTTGAGCCATTGGGCCTGCTGGAGCACCGCTGATCGCGGAGGATCCTACTGGGCATTTCATCCATGCCGCATTTATCCGAGCCTTTACAACCGGGTCCACACTTGCGTTAGCAGACACCTCCCCAAATATCGGAAGTCCGGTATTCTCTTGATGGCTTCCGCGAGACTTCCGGGTGACGTTCTAGCTTTCATACTGATTGTTTTAGAGACTCTGTTCGTGATTCTCGTAACAGGATTTCCCCATCAGCCGGCCTGCCAACCTAGACCTGATGTTGGTACATGCACATTTTCGCAATTTTTGCAAGGCATGATTTTTGCCTCTGCAGGGATCGAGCTCGTGGTTTGTCTAAGTGCAGACGTAAGCTTACGTTCTGAGCTACTCCTGTTAACAATGGAGGAATAAAGATGGGAAAAGAAGAATGGAAGAAAAAAATGGAAGAAAAAGAACGGAAGAAAGAGATAAAAGAAAAAAAAGGAGGAAGAAGAACGAAAGAAGGGGAAAATGGGCTGAATGGCTCACTCATTGATGATTTTTCTCCTCATTGTTGACATACCAACGTGGTTCATTTGGAACATCCGATGCAGAGCAGCCTAAATTGGGACATTAAAAGACTATAGCTAATAGGGGCCCTGTAAGTATGGAAAAAAAGTGAGAGGTCTGAACGGGACTCTCATAATAACTTCGCTGGTGATAGATAACGAAGCAATGCTGACAAATATGACTACTCCGTGATTGAAGTGGTATCCTAGATCGGAGACCTTGAACGAATAAGCGGATTAATACTCAGACAAAATTTTGGCCTTGAAGAGTTCTGAGCGTCTGCCATGGCGAAAAACTGTCATTAAAAAAATTTAGGGATTATACAATGGGAGCTTCGTACTAATGACCGAGAGAGCAAGACAAGCAGAAATAGGCGTACCCCATGACTTCCACCTGCCAGATTCCTGAACAGAAGTGAAAGAATTTCTCAGAAAGGATTAATCAACTCAAATTCACTGAGCAAAAGTGTTCCGGGTAATGAAAAAGTATCTCAGTTGAGTTCAAACAATGCCTTTCCAATCCATGAACAGTAGGAGCAGAAGTAAACTATAACACACCGGTTCATTCAATCTGCAATGGAAATGAGTGAATCACACAGAGATGACAGTCTTCCTCAATGAACCAAAGGAGAAGCGCCGTCTCACGAAGCAAAAGAGTGTTCGGAGCAAATAAAGAATAAAGGAAAGATTATTACAGCAGATTTCGGGAGAGTTCTCATCCCTTCAATAACACGAGAAGAATCTTACTCGTATAACCTCTAATCGTAAGTGTGTCTGATGATGTGTTTGTGTGTGTGTTGTGCTGACCAGAAATTCATGACTTCTGTAATCGTGCACTTAGAATGATCAAATTTGTTAGGAGTAGAAATGGCAGGATGGAAGCACTCATGATAGATGGCAGGATCGGACCCCGCCCAGAAAGGAATTTGAGCAAAAATTCATAATCACCGTCCTTTGCTTGCACCCTTTCAAGATATATAGCCTGTTCTGGTACGATACAAGTTTCTTCTTGTCCTGAGAAGATCCCTGGTCGCATCTAAAATTCGAGCGGAGGTATCCATTCGAGGAAGCTTGGCCTTGTCAGCACAAGTGAGGAGAACCCTACCCAGCGCATAGTAAGTAGTCTCCGGTCGGGTTATACATGACCCGTCGTCATATTGGGACAAAGCGTCGTTCAGAACATTCCCGTACAACATGCTTCGAACTCTTTGTGCGACGTTGAGAGACGTTTCCCAGCTTGTGCCTGGATTGGATCTTAGCGCGAAGGAGTTGATGATCAGAACTACTGCAGAAAGATGGTATCCCACCAACATCTAGTAAGCACCACTTTCTGTTCATTATTATGTGGCCCAGGTCAGCATGACTTGTACCGCTTGGAGACTCCCATGTCCAACGGCGACGTTTCTTCTAATGAAATAAACAGTTGCCATGGGAGAGTCGAGCAGCAAAGAGGGGGAGAAACCATGGACGATCTCCTCAAATTGGTCGCAAGACGTATCGAGCTCTACTTTCACAGTTGTTGAACGTGGAGAATGGTAGTTGACGATAGAGATGGACTTTAGGTGCGCATGTCTAAGGCATAGGATGGCAGAGTGAGGGGACAGGAACTCGTGAGAATCGATGAGATTGGCTTGCAGCGCAACCACATGATACTTGATGCGACTCACCGCGTCACCGCGAGGAGCCCAGGAAGAGCGGCGTTGTAGGAGACTGCTCGCTTGGAGGTATAGGTAGAAAGCAGTCTCTATTTCGTGTAGAGGAGATGCCGTCGTGGTCCGAAAAACGTCCTGCGCAACCCGAGATTTCTTCGCCTCTCACCGGTTGCCATACCGTCCGACGCCGGAGAAGGCTGGACCCAGTGTGCGGGGTACAATTAATGCAGTTTTAGCGAGCTTGCTTTTTAAGGTCCCAACACTGCCTTGCCAGGGTCAGTGCTGAGTCTTCACCATCGTGGCTATGGCCATGATGGTGAAGAGGGAGCCGAGTGGCCTAATCTTAGCTGATCGAACATGCGCCCCACCACGTTGAGGTGGTAAACCAGCTGCCGGGTACTTGAAAATTTGGTAGGTATCAGAAATGGGCCAAAAGGTCTTCTTATCGGAGTTTCTAAACTGAAAATCGAACATCGAACCACAAAATAATTAGGAATGACTACATTTCAAAACATTAAGCACATCAACCTCTCCACTCTCCCCAGAAAGCGGACATGATGAAGCTCTGTGGGGGGGGGGGGCGGCTGATATCAAAACATAACTTTTCCAAAACATTCTTACGGAAATAGTTTAAGCATGCTCTCAGAAAAACAAATGTAAGAGAAAACCTTAACACACCTCGATAAATAATAGAGAATATTCAACCTAAAGCGAATCCTCTTACAATGCGCTGACCTGAACATCACCTGGCACATCGGTGCACGCCTCGAGCAAAGTTCTTACTTTTCCGGGCAAGTTCGCATCGAGAGCACCTGTTTTGTAACCGAAATGTTCAAGCAGCCTTAAACAAGAAAGAGTTTTTTGCACAGTGATAATCCAAATTTAATATAAAAAAAAAGAATAAAAATGACATTCAGGTGGCGCCTTGGAGATACTTATTCTAACAGGCCAACCGATCCTACATTATCTTGTCAACAGTGAGCGGAAGCACTACCAGTAATTCGGAAACGCTCAAATTTTAGAAGTTAGCGAATTGACACAAAACACGAGTTTCTTGTACTTTGAGATTGGGGCTATGCGTAGAATGGAAAACTCTTGATTATTTCTTTTCACCTGTCTAGTGGAATGGTGGCAATGTAGAGACCGATCGAACTTTGTATCGTAAAATTATTTTCTGCATATTACAAAAATAAATAGGAAAAAAGGATGGACTCACAACGAGAGCTTTAATTTAGCAGTTTGAGAAAGCCTGAATGATTGCAGTGTGAAAGGTGAGGTGCCCGTCTATATTAATCCCCAACATGGAGAGAATTTCATTCTCTAAGAGAGTAGTTCTCTCCCGTGGATACCAAATTGTCACGGAAAAACACGTGCGCGCTTCATATTTTCGATCAACGACGCTTTGTGAGCAATTACGAAGGTGGCCCTTGAAACTTCTGCTGTGGAAAGAGCAGATTCACTGTTGCCACATTTGATATGTTCTGATGCCACAGAATCCTTTTCACCATTTTCAGAAATGGCATCAGTACGCTAATTTTGATGGAAGAGTTCCTTAAATTCTACTTTCCAGATGAAGAAAAGAACTTTCAATTTCTTAGTAGGATCTCGCAGATCAGGTATCTTGCGCAAACGCTTCCGTGAAAGCTTTACAAGCATAGAAATCACACAATGAACACTATTCAGTCTGCCCAAAATGCTAATTGGTATACCATTTGCATCTACCCAATAATTCCTTTTTTCCACTATGGTCTGAACGGGTGTGCGAATATATTTTCGATCGCACCTAATCAAGCTCGCTTCGCACCTGGGCGCGAAGAGACCTCAATTAGGTGCGAAGACTGAGCGGTAATTATGCTGCTCGCACTTCAATCTATTTAAAACTTGTCAACTAAAAAGGATAATGACAGTTAAAAAAGGTGGAGTTTCTCTTTAGAAAACGAGTTCTTTTAAAAGAGAAGGTTCCAATATCAATTTTAACAGCTTTGAGAGTTTTATCTCCACGCATAATTGATAAATTCAATGAATTTTGTAATTAAAGTTTTTGTGTTATGGAAGGCTGTGTAGGTGCTGTGCACGGAGCTCAGCTGCATTGGAGAAGGCTGTACGAGTGCAGGAAACGTGTAGGCCAAAGGCCAAGTGATGCGGGAACCAGCTGCATTGGAGAAGGCTGTGTAGACGCGGAACTTCCGAAAAAATTACTTCGTATTACTGGGGCTTCCGGGGCAAAAGTGAAAAGCTCGGACCGTGTAGGAAATGAGCCACATGGACCGCGCTTTCCTAAATAGTTTGGAGCGGGTGGATACCCTATAAGTTCATCAAAATAGTACAGTGCGTCTCTAGAATACATGGTAATGTCTCATAAAGTAAGCAGTGGTAGTTAAAGCACTCACCCAACTACTTAAATGGTCCTCGACGACCTCTCTTCAAGGTGCTGAATTTAGCCTGAAGACTTGCTATATGCCTTGAAAACTGTGAAATGGCGTGAATGGTGAGCCGTAGGGCTTCAATGACCTATCAATGAAGAGTAGTCCCGATATTAAACAACTCTAGAGAACTACATCGCCTCTGTAAAGGTTGTTTGATGTCCGAAATAGGCGAAAATACCGAAAAAAGAGGTGAACTGAATTGTTTTACCCGTCTTCCAGGAACATGAAATAAAATATATTGAATTTATCAATTATGCGTGGAAATAAAACACTCAAAACCGTTGGAATTGATATTGTAATTTTTTCCTTCCAAAAAACCCATTTTTTCAATATGAACTTCAATTCTTTTAACTGTCATTGTCCTCTTTAGATGACAAGTTTCAAACTGATTAATAGCTAGTGAGGACAGAATAATTACCGCTTAGTCTTCGCACCTAATCGAGGTCACTTCGCGCTTAGGTGCGAGGCGAGCTTGATTAGGTGCGATCGAAAATATATTCCCGTACCCTGGTCTGAACTCAAGATGTTCCAATTTCTGGGGGTGGAAGTGAAAAGTGTGATCGAACGATAACTAACGCTAGAAATTAATAAGTACTCATAGAGGCTGGCAGGGTAAACTAGTATTCAAAAGCAACTGGTCGCTTCGTTTTTCTCGGCAACAGTTCTTATCTCTTCGAGTTTATGCGGTCTCCTTAAGGATACGACCCACGAGAGCTAGTAACATGCAAGGGATGACTGGTGGTAAAAAAACGTAGCAATAAAAAACAAACAAATTCAAGAAGAAGAGCGTAGCGGTAGACGATAAACATATTCTAAGAAGTGAATACCACCTCAGGGGTGTTATACCAACTTGGTGTGTGGGTTTGTCGGTTTGTCGATGTGTCGGTTTGTCGGTCTGTCCCTCCACAAGACTTATGATTACAATAAAAGTTGTGATATGGGAGGCTTAGCTCTATTCTACACTTCCTTCTTATATATAGGGGAGTAACATGGTAGGTAGGTTGATGTAGTAAAGAGGGTACTGCGAAGTGAAGTGAGTGATATGGAGTTAAAGGGGTACTTCAAAACTGTGATTTCGATCTGTTCCGGTATCGTGCTATATACATATGCCATTACAGAATTCGGATGTAATATTGTAGTTGCTTCCCATCTTCGCTTTTTGCACTAGGTGATCATCCCACCCCTCCCCGCCGCTCCTCCCCTACTGAAGCATAGCTTGAAAACATATTCTTTCACCTAGAACCATTTCTAAGTACAGGTCAGGTCGGCCACCCCGGGAGCGGGCAGTAGGGACGGTTTTGTGTAAAAGACCCGCCGCACGCGGCTGTCGCGGAGCATTTGCCACGTTATAACACTGACGTTCCTCATACGGCTCAACCGTTATGCGATTATTACTAATGGCATGATTCCACTGATTGTTCTTTTGTTCCTGAACTTCTTACTTGCCGCTGCATTCTGCTACATTCCTTCGCGCTCGGCGCCCCTCTCACCGCTACGCAACAATTCGCTCCTACTGCACCACACCCATTGTACTGCTAGGTGTGATAACTAACAGATTATAAGATGACCAGTCGGGCCACGCACGCCAATGCGTGCACCACATGCCCACGCTTACGCCCTCGATTTAAAGTGTCAGTCGGTTGCTCTTCAACTTGAAAATTATGAACCATTGAAGGGTTAACTGATGGGCAACCAAAGAATTGAGTAATACCGACAAATGTTCTCAAGTGATAATAACACCATTATAAGACGTCGTTATCACTGGACCTTCTTTCCACCACGGGTTCATCATTAGTTGAGAATCCCAAATTATTGGCAGTCGGATGAGCTTTGTTGTAAATGATATCAAAATATTAAGTAACCTTGATCTTCCACCGAGCTACAAACCCTGCTGGGTAGCGGTCGTAATCTACATAATAATCATAAATACACCGTGAATATCACAGGAGTTGAATTCAGTTGGTAAGGGTATCAGTCGTTATCAGCTGTTATCAGTTCCTATCATCGATCGTCTACGACCCCGCCTCCTTATCACACGCCAAACTGTCAAGACTCCACTATTAATGCCATTATTATAGTGGTTCTAAACTTTCAAGGGTTTTCATTAGCCCTTATCAGTTTTATCAGCTCCGGCCTGGCACCAACCGTTCTCGATTCCGTCACCGAGTACCTACGAAACTGCCACATCTTACATAACCTATTAAAATTCCAAGATTCCATTATCAACAGAAATTGCGTTACAGATCTAGTCACTCTCGCCTTCCATGGTTTCTTATCAGTCCCTAACAGTTGTTATCAACCCCTGTCACCAAACATTTGCGGTCCCTTCACATCCCACACCACCTATCAGAGTGCCAAGGCTTCACCGTTAATGCGAAGGTAGTTACGGATCCTGAGGCTTTTGCCTTTTGAGGCTCCCTATCAGTTCCTATCGATAGTCGTCACTTCCTATCACCTGCCATCAGTGCTCTCATCCTCCCCCTATCCCTCTTTCAAATTTGATATGAATTTCCGGTCAGACAAACACACACAAATACACACACACACACACACACACACACAAACACACCAACAGACACACTTAGCCGATTATATAGGTAGGATAGAATCGGTGATATAATAAAATATGAAACGTGTTAAACGCTATGATAATATAATATGACCAGTCGGATCGCCCGGCTAACGCCAGGCTCTCCTCCTTTTTGTGTCGAACTCCCTATCCCGATAAACTCGCCCGGCTAACGCTACGCCTTCGATTGGAAGGGTCCATCCTCTGCTCTTTTACTAAAAAAAGAAGTAGTCATCGAAAATTCAAGTGTTAGACAACCAAAGATGATGCTGAAAAGATCTTCTGAGTGATGATAACATCATTAACAGATGTCTCCACCACTGGACCCTTTTCTTTACGGAGATATCATTAGTTGAGAATTCCAGCTTACGGGCGGTATATTTAAGTTTAGTTGCAAATGATATCGAGCAAAGAGGATCCTTTATTGAGACACAAACTTGCTGAGTAGCGGTCGTGATCTAATGATAAGAAATGAACAAAAATCTAATCTGCTTATCGTACTACCCTAAAGGGTCCCTATCACTGCACTTACCACTCACTTTGTCTCCCTACTCTAGCACCCAGTATTAGGGAATGAAACATACTGAACGGTCAAAGTACCGAAGCCGTTAGGATTTAGATCGGTCGGTGACCTGTCTTAGATCCCTTATCGTCTCTTATCAGTTATTATCAATTCCTGTCACCGAGTACGATCCGCCCTATCCTACATCACTTATTAAAATGCCGCGGTTCCACTGTTGATACGAAAAGTGTAATCCTACCAAATTTTAACGCTCTAGATCTACGTAAACAGAAGTTATGAATTTGCGTCCCAAAATTTCCATTGCGCATGCCTCGGCCCCTGTGAACGGTTTTCGATCCTGCCACCAACCATAAGTGTTCTCCCCCTTTCCCCGGTACTCCTACCAAATTTGAACGTTCTAGGTCCATGGGGACAGCACTTATGAATTTGCGGCCTAAAATTTCTATTGCGCACGCCGCGCTCCCTGTGAAGGGAATCGGGTTCTACCACCTACCATAGGTGTTCCCATCCTGCCTCCCTTACCCCTACCAAGTTTGAACGCTCTAGGTCCACGGGAACAGGAGTTATGAATTTCCGGTCAGACACACACACCGACACACACACACAAACACAAACACACCGACACACCAACAGACACACTTAGCGAATTATATAAAGTAGGATTAAAATATAATATGCAACATGATTAAAAGAAATAATAGCTATCACAACGTGGTATGATGAATATTCGTCACATTCTTTTCACGTAGATACAACACTAAGCGCAATAGCTCAAGTGCTAATAACTCAGGTAGCGATAGCATTTTTCCCTGCTCAAACCAGTTGCTCGATTACCACTAACATCGGACACTTCTCCCTCTAATAATAATCCACTTATGACACTAACAAAGGCCTAGGTGGTGTAGTGTGTGTGTAGGGGCTAATGCACTACACCACCTCCGCCTATCACACACGCATTGTCATGGTCGAAGATCAGTTATAACCCGGATTGACATCTGCCTCAGTCAGCCAAGTCTTCCATTCCTCTGGGGTCGGTTAATTGGTACCAAACTCGTCTGAAAGGATAAAAGCAGTGACTAGCATATCGCCTGGGATTGATCGAGGCCGAAAGACTTCAGACTTCATATACTTCACAACACTGAGAATAAGATGGAAGGAAGTGCTTGATGGCCACTAACTCACTTGGTCAGGGCAATATCGCCTCACTGGTCCCAGCTACTTCAGAAGTATGAGACCAGTGACATTCACATGGTCTGCCTTTCTCCGCAACTCATTCTTGTAGGCCTCTAGAGCAGATAACCTCATCACAACATTGAATGAAAGTTGAATGCGTGGACGCATCATGAAAAAAAATCAACGTCGAACAGTATTTTTTTCGTTTTATCTATGGAACTTATTTCCCTCCCAGCAGAGGGTAGAATTTTCTTGTTAGTTTTTTCGTCAATACGATGACTACTGGAGTTCTTCTTTTTTTAGATAAGAATGCACAAGGGCACCATAAACTCTGCTAGGGCGATAGACCCATTGCACTCAAGTTTCAACGTTTCGACTTGGCCCTCAAGAAGTACTACAAAATCAATATCATTACCCACTGGCATTCTTACTTATATAGGTCATTAATAGGTAAAAAAGATGATTGAACGAGTTGTAGAGCTACACACACCAAAATGGAAGCAACCAGTGACCGTGACCACATAACAAGTTTCTTGCACTCGAAGTGTAGGTAATGCTGCATGTCTCGCTATCCCCGTTTTCGGTTTTTACCAGTTTCTATCACTGGCTTCACTACAACATCAAATGCTTAAAAAGCTGTAGTCAAAGCCTTCCAGAAAAAAATGTTAAGACCGGAGCGGTCGACTGCACTATTGCTCTATCTTCGGATATTCGATATACTGTTGCCCATATTCTTCTGGCGGGCACACAGCGTGGTATTCCTATCACTCATTGACCAAGAACATTGACGACTATCCTCATATACTTCCTTATTTCGACTGAAGTTATTCGTCTAAACGACGGTTTGTGGCTTATTGGAAAGAAGGCTAACAAGGAAGGATACTTGATCTCAGTGGCCATTTAAGATGAGACGTATACCGCTGTAGGTGGTTCCGAACGCTGATCTCAAATATGTGTTCCCAATCTGCTGGACGATACTGGGACTACGGGACCAGTTCCTCCGTGTGTTATACCACTGCACTGAAGGGATCACCGAGCCGAGCAAAGCCCTTACCTGTGAAACGGTGGCCTGGCGACTAGTGTGGTGGACTGGTAGGTATCACATTATGACACCAAGGTTCGATTTCTTCGTGCATGCGCTCGTTTCGCTTTCCCATAAAATGTGTGTGTGTGCGCGCTTTCGAATCAGTGGCACAGGTTAACAGGCAGTGTTGAAGAGATACTGTAGAACAATAGTTCATAGCCTTGTGTGCACGTATAATTATAAAGTAATCCTTGAGATGAACGCCTTTTAAGAAGCCCTTCCATAAGGTAACTGTGGCGGTGCGATGGAACTTGATACCATGGCTGTACTCAAAACCCTGAATTCGCCTACGACTTGCTTTGAAATTGTCTATTATGGGCTTTCATTGTTGATTTGAAGCTCATCCAGTCAAAAAATGACTGTCGTGCAATGAGATCCTCACATTAATTTTATGATAATTTTTCCAACTTATCCGTTAATCTCCGGTTTGCTTGTTTACGCCTGATAGTGAGCCCTTACATTACCTTTACGATAATTTTTCCCAACTTATCTGCTAATCTCCGGTCAGGCGTACAAAACGTGTTTTCTATGTACGGAGTATACGGCTGCTTTTAACACTCGAACTGTAGAAGGCTATGGTCTCTTCTACCACCGCCATAAAATTGGAGCTCAGTGGCCGGTTCACAATGTTGAGGGCTACGTTTCACTACGGAACTCCACTTCCTCACGAAGGTTCCGAGGTTTCTTTCGCGAAGTTACGGATCCATCGTCGATGTCATCGGCAGGCGACCGCAGCGGATCATTGTGATCACCTTTCACGGACTCGACTTTCTCGCAGTGGATAACGGGATTGTTTTCATAGCATCGCGTATTACGGTTCAGAAGCTCTTTATTATCACCTCTTCCTAGATGGCGCCCACGTTACGCTGCAAGGACGAGAGTCTTCGCTTGTGAGAAGCAAAAAAAAGCTTCCCCTGTAATACCTTTCTAGTGTTTCTAAAAGGTGAGATAGCACTGTAGGTGGTCGATATTCAGCCCAAAAAACGATTTGCAAGCGTTTAGTACACATTTTATGAAAAAGCAAAACAAGCGCATGCATTAAGAATCCGAACCTTGACGTCATGCCTACCAATCCACCATACTACCCGCCAGGCCACCGCTCCACATGTAAGGGCTCACGCCTCCTGTTAAGCAGCAGGGGGTTTAAATCTGTGTCACTGAAATCTTGGATTGTTTAAGAGTTGAGTGCCGACCCGTGGAGGTATATCGTATGGGGAAATCTGATGATAAACGTCCACGGTTGGTTGAGGTTGTGTTCCCATCCACACACACAATCAGCTGAACGCCGAGCATCCGTAGAGAAAGAAAGCTTCATTAATAAAGACATTCAATAATGGTGTTGTTATGACTCGGCAACCTTTTTGAGTACCGTTCAAGCCTTTCATTGCCTACCAGTTGAACTTTCAATAGATCTTTTTTTAGAAGAACAGCAACATATCGAAACACTTAATAGCGGCATGAGCATTGGCACATTTTGAATACCACTGGCATGCCTTGTTAGTCCTCTGTCAAATTTCGTGCTCCGAAAAGTATCGTCTGTTCCAAATAAGGAGGGCCCATTTGCCGATTATTACAACCCTGCTATAAGAAGGAGGGGAGCCGAGCGTTAGCCGGGCGGCCCGATAGGTATTATGCATATGGGCGACGACATTTATTGAATAACGGATCGTTGTTGTGCTCGACAGAAAGCCAAGTTTCCCAGGGCAGTGCACGCACGAGAAGCTTTATTTTAGGGCAGTACTGGGATCTCCGCAAGAGAGACTTTTTCGAACAACTGGTCAATAGAACATGTTAAAATAATCAGACATGGTAGGTTCTTTACAAAGGTGCAGCATAAGATCCCCCACCCGTTACAGTGAAGACATTTTCCACTCTGTAACATTGACATAATTGGTTTTTTTCGCTCCAAGAATGCAAAATCAAACGTAGTGGTATTATAAGCGAGATTCTATCTTGTCATTCCATTCATTCACTAGTAGTAATATAGAAACATCAGCATAAAAGACCGGTTTCGACTACGAAATTAGTTATACATTACTTCACCAACAAAGCAATTGATTCTCGCCTGAACGAGCTCAGTTCGTTTTGGTCGTGATCGGTCAAGATCAAGACTGAGAGAATTTCATCAAAGAGACGGGAAACGAAGTCGAACGTAGACAGCTCCACTTTAATGGATGAGCGTAAGGAATTTCTAGCAGTGCGGGCCACGAGCAGCGCAGGTATACACTGTGTATGTATAATAAAATTTTGTATTGGTAGATATCATCAGTAGAGTTGGGTATCCGAAGAGTCGAGAACAACACTACACTGCATAACGGAATAATTAGAAAAAATCTCGTACCTTAGAAAGTAGCTCCATGAGCGAACAGTGGTTAAATCTGTGACCAAATTTTCAGTGACATGGCATATAGCGTACTCCGGCTCCATAATAAGACCGTCAAATACCGAGGAAGAGTAGCACTTCATGAGAAGATGTAGATGGTGTGGATGCACTGGGCAACCAGCTTCACGCAGTGCACGTACATTCTGCGCACATCCACTTTCCAATGCGGTCGACAGGAGCTCACCATTTGACCATATCTGGAGGAATCTAAGCGTTAAATGATAGAGGTGTTACTAATACACACTGTTAATACTATTTCCACCGATTATTCAATTATTGGCTACTCGCACGCCAAACTGTTTAATTCAGCCTGAAGGCTAAAGCGTACCTCTACGAGGTTGTTTCAATAGGATTTGCGTCATAAGAAATGATGGGCAGGTAACTAATTGATCGTGGCGTAAAGACCTCCTTGTGATAAAATATGAGATAAAGCAGGTAGAAGCCTAAGGTATTCATTGCAACTGCGGGGTAATGGGATATTAAAATCTAAGTGACAAGTATCGGAACCTACAGAGGAGAAGTGGGCACTCATTAAGACCATGAATCCGCATTGGTCGGGGCAAAAAACTAAGAGCGGGAATTCAGAACTTGTCGCACCGCCTTTGTGAAGCCATATCTGCTAGATGCGCCAAAATTCCTCACCATCTGGTGCCATACCTGAGAGGATGGATCTTGCTCCACCTCGATAAAGACCTCAAGGACCCCTCAACTCAGTCATTACTGAGGCGAACGAAACATTGAGGACACCATCTTATCCTTGACAACGGCTCTTCATTTTTGGAAGGGAGTTGATTGAAGTCGATGGGGACGACACTGTCTCGATCAACAATCCACCATTCTTAGCGGTACCGAAAAGAAGCATGACATCCCTCATTCTGAGCTCCAGAGCAGCTGAGAATTTTTACGTATGTCAGCTTTGTCGCACACTACTAAGTATTTCACAGTACCGGATTCATCGGCAGATCAGTTTCAGAGGCAGCTTTCTCTCCGCACAATCTTCAACTGGTTGGGCGGCACTTGTAAGTAGGAACTGAGTGGGAAAAGACCTTCAATTCTACCAGCAAAATGCATTCGATCACTATTTGAAAAGTAAAGTGGCCGTCCGTCGTAATCATGACTGCCTCTACCGAGGCCATTCTAGAGAAATGAATGCCGACGCAAGGGTACCTGCGAATGTATAGGCGAAAGGATGGCTAGAAAACTTCCGCCAACAAGCCAAATATTATGATAAAGGGTGGCCTGACGAATAACCTGAAGCCAAGTGCTCTCACTACCTTATTTATTTGATTCACCGGCTTATGAGTATAAGGACATTTCCGTCGGTTTGGTTATGGATTCCGAGTCATAGACAAAACTTTGGCCCTGGATGGGATTCGAGCCCACCTTTTGCTATTGGATTACCGTGGGGCAATACGGTGCTCGGAGGGCACACGTACGAGATCGAGGCCTATCTGAGGACAAAGTTTTGCCCCGCAGGTACCAAAGCAATCGCACTGGCAGTCGGATGTACAATGTGATTCATACGGTATTTGAAATCATGGTCATTTTGACATCCAAAGGCTCAAAAAAATGCTGAAATTCTTTGATGATTGGTTGTTTCAGGTCATTTTGGAAAAAGTGGGAAACACAGAAGATTAAAGTCGTTGTAAACGATTACCTTAGACTGGGGCATGTAGCAATGTGGAAGAAACCGGACGAGCCCGTAGAAAAGTTCATTCTCGGTAGTACCTCTCAATGCTAACAGCAAGTCAGAAAAACACTGTTGGAGGCTGAAGAGTAACTAAATGGATACACAAAAAAGTTCGACTATCATGAAGAATCAGACATCATGTCTACAACTACAGTAATCTTTTCGAAGCAAAGCAGCCTCACTTGCGATCGCATACCAGACTAGAAGCCACGATCGAAGAAAACCGTTGACTTGATTCCCTTCTTTTGTAGAGCTTTGCGAACTGGTCAGCGAGAAAGGATGGTGGTGCTGAAATTCAGTATAACTATATACTACATAATCCTTACTATCGTTACAATATATAAAGCGCTCGCATCTGTCTGCCTGTGTGTACGAAATTCGATATTACCTGAAGGAACACTTGGAGAGGTCGGATCAAGTTTGGAATTGGTTGACCACAGGGCAGAACAACAGAGCACGTGTGAGCCTGTCAAAGCACCAGACGCCGGGAAAAATGATCAAATGTGAGGGGTGGGCCAACAAGTGAAGTGAAGGAGACTCGGGCTGGTCAACAAGTGAAATGAGGAGAAGCGTCCTCGCAGTGAGCGACTCTTTCCTTATAGGTTCATGACCCAATTCAACGAAAATGTAAAGGCCAGAAAAAATAAAAGCAGTAAGGCTTTATGCGTGTCAAGCCGGAGATCCGCAAACAATAGGGGGAGGCGAGAATGGTGAGTTTTTCTGAAATTGATAACTCTGGTAAGAAAGGTCTTAGGCTAGTTCGAAAATTAGCTCAGCTCAAAAAATTTTAAAACGCGGGAGAAAAGGTCGGAGGCTATAGAAGCAATGTGGTGAAATCTCTGAAGTGGGCGGGGCACAACCTAAGGTGGGTGGGACACAGAAACAAATCAATAAATTATAGCTATATTCTGAAACGTGCTAGGATGCAGGAAAAAAGTGGCTAGAGGTGAATAAGGAAATGTGTTCAAATCCCCACGGTGGATGGGTTCAAGATCAAAAAATCATAGCTCTGTTCAAAAATTTTCTAAATCGCGGGAAAAAAGGTTAGAGGCTATAGAAGCAATGCGGTCAAATCTTTAAAGCGGCTAGGATAGGAAATTCGTAACTCTGTTCAACATGCTACAAATTCACAATTCTGTACAAAGACGTCCTTACCTTTCGAAACTTTCTTCCAACTCTCTATTTCTAGTTAAAGTAATCATCATTAGTCATTACCTATGAAATCATCATCTATATTTTAAGAGTTCGTGTGTGGCTGTCTATCTGTCCCGAAATCTGGTAATACCTGAACTAGACGGTTCAGCTTTGGAGTGGCTGAAAGTTCGGGCAAGATCAACGGAGCATATGAGGTTGAGGGAATCTCGCTCATAAGGGTGCAACATTCACTGGGGTGAGCGATGGCAATGAAATCAACCTTATAGTTTTGCTCCAAAGGGCCGACACACCTATAGAGGAGGGAAAAAATAAAAAAAAAAGCTGGTATGGGAATATAAAAAAGGCAACGCGGCAAGATGTGAAGCTCAAAGTAACAATGGATTATACAATCGAACTATATTATGGAAAATACCGCAGGTTACTATAACATGGTTTTGATTTTTAGCTGATGTCTTGCTACTTCAATGTGTCCACGGTCCTTCTCCACTCGAGTTCCATTTTCACTGAAGATCATTCGGTGGTCAGTGACGAGGAGCGTTGCCCAACTCCTGGACGTGGACAGTATGAGAAAAGTGATCAGGGGTTTGCTCAGAAACGCACCAGAAAGGAAGGAATCCTTGTTCCTGCAGTGTTGGGACAATTCACACCTTATGTCTATATCTCTATGCATATATGCGAGGAGAGCTAGCGGGCGCAGCTGATGGCCTGTACTTTGGATTGCTTGGCTAGCTACCTGGATTTACAAGCTCCACGGCAGAGCTGGGCAAGCTAGTCGTCGGTGCCCTCTCCCAAAAACAGCAGTGCAAATAGGTCTTATCCCCTGAACACGAAGAAGTCCGGATACGGCATCCTTTGGTAAGACAGCTCGAGAGAGACGAACGTCTTAGGACATAGTAGACCGCCTGAAAGGAGAAGAACTAAATCGGACGCTCTGTTACTGAGCTGTTTTTTGAACTCTTTACTAAGTTTGCATATAAGCTTTATTAGGCTGACGTCTCGATGCAATCGCCTTCTTAAATGCCTGAGAGGATCGTAACAGTTTGTGACTATCAGATAAAACGGCTTCACTGTCACATTGGAGTTCGAGACCGCAGAGCACGGAGGTGATAGAAAGGAGAACCGCTCAAGACCAACCTTATACAGCGCCGCAGCTCCTGCGTTAATGCGAGGCATTCTTCCTTAGGATTCATTTCTGGATGGAAGACCTGTAGTCAAAATGCCTCGAGGGTTTTACGCGACTCCTACGCCACGACCTCCTCGGTGACCTCCAAATACTCCGTTGTGTTTTGAACTCAGTGACTCCCTCAAGCAGTAGACTCTTTCAACCGCTTCATACCATCTATGTGCTCCTCAATCCTGACATAGAGTGGTCTTGCCTTCCGTCAATTTACTGTTCGTAACAATCGCTGCAAATAACCTTGGAAACCACCTCACCTCGAACATGGTACAATCACACTCCCTGGCGGCTAAACGGACACACTGTTTGAGGTTGTGCATGGCGATCATATAGCCTGTTCCAGACCAAATTGATTGTGTTTCTACATTGTAGGGTGGTTCGTTGAAATAGTAAAGTACATTTCCTCAACCCGTCTCTTCAGATGATGGCACTAATGGTGGCACTAATCTCATCAGAGAGATGAATGCTAGTACAAAAGAAATCTCCCCATCAATCGGCTACTACCATGCCCGAGGATTGCGACGCCAGAAGATGCTCCACTACCCAAAAATTGGACTAGCAATTCATCTAACCCACATTATGTGCCATATGAATCAACTCTTTTTGCTCACCATTCCCAGAGCAAACTTTCATAGCAGTGCGTTACAAATTACCGACAGCCCATCGTTTTATGTAAAAAAAAGCTGAGTGATAAAGGAGAATGACACTTTCATTTCTGGACGTTATGTGCCATTTCGTAGCAATAGCATGGCCCTGTGACCTCGCGTGAACGTTCAAGAATGAAGCTAGCTTTCGGTTGGTTTTCTCCGTGTTAACGCGGTACGCTCTGATTGCGAGTTTAGCAAGCGGAAACTCCCATTTATTTCTTCTTGTGTAGCACAGAGTATGAGGCTGCCGTCGATTTTCCTGCATTAAAAGCAGGGTTTCCAGTTCAGGCACATCTTTGGCCAAAAATGCTATGTCAAAAACAGGTGCCAATCGCTGACCATAGCCAAGACCCTAGTGCGTGCAAAACACCTTGAAATTTTTGGGCAGGGCTACTCGTTCATAAGTGTCATCAGTTGGGAGGTAGGTGGCCCTCGCATATGAATACCGGTCGGTTCACTGCGTATGGTATTTATTCACTGTAGTGGGCTCACGCCCCTAAGTGGAGATCTCGACGTTCGTTCTCTTCCTTTAAAAATGAATATCCAACGAAGATTCAACTGTTAGGCACCAAAGCCTTGGGCGGTACTCACAAATGTCTAAACACAAATTATCTCGAATAGAGGCCTAAATATATCTGGAGAGTATGAAGTGCTGTTCACAAATGTAGAAATTAAAAGTGCCGAATGAGTCTGCCAAAAAGAAGTCCGAGATACGCGTGAAAAACTCAATATTGGTAAAATAATCCAGAAACTGTGCGAAGCAGGTATGTTATTCGGAGAATGCGCACCCTTGACTGCTGTCTTTCTCTAGGAACGCTCAATTTATTTCAAATTAATGAATACACATACATATTTTTCGGGCTGTTTCACCGATGATGAATTTTCGAGCGTATTTCTCGTTTTCGAGACGATTTCAATTGATTAGAAACAAAGTGGACGAAATTTTTCAAATAATTGAGGTGTTCGCAAATAACAGCCGAAACAAGGCTTGAACGATTTACGAGCTTTCACTCGGAAAAAAGACGTTTCGCAAAAAAGGGTGCGGCGACGGGTAGCAAACCCTCATCAAACCGCGAGAAGAAGAGCACTCTCACTAGTCACGGCGACCCTTGCAGCCGTTGCCTGCATCTGCGCATTTCAATTGGCAGATCTCTGCATGCTTTGAGCAAAGAAATTTTGAGTGCTCACACTTTTTTTTCGGTCAACTCGTTTAGTTTGAAAGTTTCAATTTCTAATTTTGTAAGAGGGGGGGGGGGGGTAGACGAATTGTTGTGCAAAATTTCAGTATATGCTCTCTGAGAAGAATGATTCCATTCATCAAGAACTTCTTATCTGCCATGCTCATAAGTCGGCAGTATGTTTGAGAACAGCGGTATACATCTTATATCTTCCTGAATAATGTCTCGAACGAACAATGTATCATCTTTACCAGTAACTTCCCCTTGTTAGACTAGTCATTGCTGTCAATTCTTTGGTTTCAGTTTTGACTTCATTTCATTAAACACCAAGTAAAACAGCGAACCAAACAAAATCTAAGCCGTCCACAATTGTAGTTTCGTTGCAACATAGTTTCTATTCTGTGATTTCAGTTCTTTCTAGAAGTCATTAAATAATACAGCTAGCATAGTTTTTTTCGAAGGAAAACTATCAGAATATTTCATTCACCTTTGGAATCAATATTGACGGCAGAAATCACTTGTTTTCGTGAATGATTGACAACCTCAGGACGGTAGGTTGGAGCACACTGAAAATCAATTTCCAATTTAAACACGCTTCCTGTGAAAGCGTCCAAGGGAGAAAAAACTGTGAAAAAGGTATTAAATAGTCTCCGTTCTCCGTCGTGAGCGATTAGGTAACACTCTAGTGTTTCAAATCGCTCTCAGGCCTTTGACAGCAACGAATTGGTTGCCACTGCTCCGCTTGCCCCGCATTCCAAATGTTGAAGCTGCCGCTTCATGGCGGAATTTTTCTACAAAGCTGTTATGATTCAACCTCCATGTTCGCATTTCTCGAAACTTAGGCACTTGTACCATTTTTTATCAGTGCTCCTGTGCCAAGCAGATTTTTTTAATGGCGGCACATTCATTCGCCTGACGTTTCGTCCAATTCATCGTTATCAAAAGCCTGAAAGCGTTTTGGAATTTTAGAGTGTTACCTACCGCGCTTGACGAAGACCAGCTCTTGATTAGTTGCAACTCAGACCGATGAACTTCCAAGTGTGAAATCAAACAAGTCACGTCAACTTCACCAACACTGATCGGTTGCTCAACTTTAGATACACTGCTTACATTCTCCATTAGAAAGAAATGGATTCGTTACTTACTAAACTGTATTCAAGTGGAAACGAAGCACCGGAAAAACATACTGAGCAACCACAATGAGAACATGTCAATCGAAGCACACCGAAGTGGCGAATGGCACAGCGAATATGAGTGATGTGTTTCGCATCCGACGAGCAGATCGCCAACCATCCCTGAATATCATGGATTATAAGGATGTCGTTGAATCGGATCTAACATAGCCCCAGTCCTTCTCTGGCACAGTTAACGTTAGAAATTATTTCTGGGATCTCTCCCCTAAGTAAGCATAAGCGACGCTATCGAATCAAAAAATGGTCGAGATATGTAGGTCGTAATGAGGGCTCTGAAACCGACTTAGCAGCTGTACACACATCAAGGAGACAAGTTTTCAATGCGTTGTAGAGGCTATAGAGGCCGCACCATTCGCACTGGGACCTACACCTTGCACGCAGGCAGCTTACTATAGCCAGCTACATGCAATGAAGCACACATTCGGAAAGCTCGTCCATGTGTCCCTTCCATGTAAATTCTGTTGCCACATTCTTGTCTGTCCCCTAATTCTACTCCTTTCTCAAAGCCTTGTATTTTCCTAAACAAGCCGATTTTCACGTTTTCTTCGCCATTTTTGCACTATTCTGGCCTATTACTTCCACCTCTTGCTTTAAACATGATACTACTAGATACCTAAAATTACTGTGAATTGCGCTTCCAAGATAGGGAAGCGAAAAAACTCAATTTTCTACTGCGTAGCACAAAACCATGGTCAAAACAACAACCATGGTCAACATCATAGTCAAAACATGACTCACTATTCACTCAAATATTCCACTGATACTGACCAAGCCACAATGATAACATATGAGAACAGTTTCACACTTACAAGAATTTTCTGTTTGTTCCCTATGACCCTGCCTACTATGGCTCACCTGAGTGGCGAATAAATTTCGCCCGCGAAAAAATCCATTCAGAGAGCAACTAGTCGTAAGTAACTACGTATTTTTTTCAAATACTTCAACATCGCATTTTTCCAAGTACTTCAACATTCATCGAGATAGGTAATTAAGCGTCTTTCGAAGAGGACCATATTCATAGACTATAAATCTGTGTATTTTACGGTCGATATGTAATCGAACAAACGATCCTTTTTGTAAAAATTTTTTATCACATTACCAAAAAATACAAAGTAGTACATGCCAACTTAATTGCATAAAACTTGTGAAGTCTCCAACATAATGAATTGGCAGAGATGGAATTTTAATGTACGTCTCTACCGATTTTCTATGACTTTGGAAACCAGTGAGACAGAGAAGTATGAATTTATACCGTGTATTATTCTTCATTCTACAGGTGAGCCAAAATTATGATTACAGCGTGCGCTGACGCACACAGCGAATTTTTTTCCGAGAGCATAGGCATAGCAATTAGTTCGCTTTCTTCTATTATATTTCACAAGGTAGATTACATTATTACCTTCCTGATGATTCTACACTTTCGGTAGATTTTGAAAATAATGTAAGCGTAATTACCCGTAAGCGTAATTAGCGAATAAATCGTCACTTTGCATTTACGAGCACTTTTGCACGGTGCATCTACAGGCGACTCAGCGTAACAAGACAGGGGGTGCATTCGATTATAAGACGCTTCTGAGAGTTGGGAACAACTGCAGATAGGAGTGGTAAACCTCAGAGGTCTGCGGTTATATTTAGTGGGAGTTTTAAAGAAGCAGGGCGAAGGTCTGTGTAGCAGCGAAGTTTATTCTGAGCACAAAATAACTAAATGAATGGATACTCATGAAGTTTTCTGCGTGAAGCATCATCTGCACGGTAAAGCCTTTATACGATCAGAAAGTGAGCGATTTCCCCAGTGAGCAGACTAAATAGAAGAGAAATGTTGGCCCACCAAAGCTGCCCTGCCGCATATAAAAAATTGTCGTACGGAATTCCTATTCACCGGCGGAAAGATATCCGCGGTGAAAAAGCTACCCAATGAGCAGGGCTACAAGATTGGTATAAAGCTGAAGGCCTTCATGAGCATCACCTCCGAGGCAAAAACACCGATTATCCCTGTGAATCAAGGAATGAAAGTTGTTTTGGAGACCTGTTCAATCTGGTCGTACGCAATAGGACACTTTGGCGATCCAAACCGGACATAATGCCAAAAAGAAGCTCCTCACCGCAGATCAGAAATTTTCCAGAAATTCCGTAAAAGGGGCTCCCTGACTTCTTTCGATTAGTGACCACTCTGGAGTCCTGACCTAAATCTCATGGATGTCTCAGTGTGGTCAGCCTTCGAGATGAAAGCAATCGTTAGCCCAAACAATAAGTGAAGTAATCTCGAAAATGCATTGCAAAAAGCCGGGATCAACTCGATGACCTTAGCTGCGTGCCACCGTCAATGCCGTCCATCGTCGTCCTGGGGTTGGGTGAAAGCAGAAAGCAACAGATCTCAGTCTCAATGTACTATTTTGATATAAATTAGTGGTGGACACTTTTATGAAATTGGTTTGCTTCCTTAGCTTTCTATTCGTTTCTGGGGATGTGATGTCTGTGTAAATAATTTTGGCCCACCCTGTACATTGGATTCAATTCAGATTCGAGCCTCACATCTATGCCCTTACTATGTCTAAACTGTATTATCTCTCTCTTCCGTCAACTGGATCGATCATTTTGATATTTTATTGGAACCTGTCATGCTTCTCGAACAGATGTGCCAGGAGAACCAGTTTCGCATATAAAGGACACAAAAAGAAATGGGCTTTGAGAATCATTCAGTTATCAAGAACAACATGAAAAGTTGAAAACAAAGAAGCAAATTGGAAGCAACCATTGAAGTGAACACATCGAAAAATACAATGACTAAACTGAGTCAAATGATTAGGTGTGGAACTTAGCAGTGGGGTCAGCTTTCGAAAAACCATGAGCTGACCACAGGTGTGACCAAAAAAGCCATCGATGAAAAGACCGTATAAGTGACTGCGGGTTCAATTAATGTGTTTAGATGCCGAGTGAGTTGCCTTATCGTCGCCTCCTAATTTTTCTCACGCGCAGCGTATCCGACCACCTTAACACCTCCATTTCAAAAAAAAGATGCCACGCATCATCGACGTATTTATACTCATTCCCTTCAGACTCTGAGATTTTTTCGCTCGACATCCATTGCTCTTGATCGTCAGCTGCCAGAAACTCTTTGAAACACTCATTAGGCCGCTAGTCAGAGGCCTTAACTTCCCCCTCCCTGCGAGCTATCGGCAATTATATTGCTCTAAGAGTATAAGAAATCCATGTTTCACAAAAACTTGGTAGTCTTCACATTCAATAGCACACTAATTTAGCACACCATACCCAAATTGTATCCTTACTTTACATGAAATGTCTTATCTCGGAGCTCAGCTAAAAACAGTGATTAGAAGACACTCGCGCCTTCCCTCACATTGCACCACAAAATGGGCAGTATTTGCATGAATCCATTCGCAGAAATAGCATAGATTCTGAGTTCATCACAGGAGGACAACCTCTATACAAGAATGTAGAAACTAGGAAAGTACATGTCACCTACGATTGGAGCATATTCTCAGCTCAAGTGGAAGGGGTTCACCAAAAAACTCGCTGCTCAAAAAACGGCAGAAGACAGGAGTAAAAGTGGATGGGGACCAGCAACAGAGGAGAGATCATTAGTTCATAATAGAAGGGACTCGAGGAGTGCGGGGCTGAGATCAACACTACACATCAAGATATGTTCAAGTTGTTTTTTGTTCATCTTTTCAAAAAGTAAGGATTCCCTTCACTGAGTGTTTTTCTCACTAAATGATCTCCAACTGAGTAATGACGAGGCTTCGCGGCCGGACACCGGTGGCGAATAGGCGAGTCAATTGCTAACCGAATTCCGGCCTCTGTTTCTGCTGTTTGAGGTGTTTTGCGACCCAGAATGGACGAGTTAATCGCTTCCTTGCTCGAGGATCACGAGGCATTACACTTCTTTCACTCGGAGATTTCGCGTGGAAGTCTGAACATCGCGCTGATGGCCGTTCTGGTGTTCGTTTGACGCCTTAACAGATCAGCTAGGAACCGCTCAGGTCCAACACTCAATGCAAATCGCACGAATAAATCGACCTTCGGATATTTCTTGGAGCGAACGCTATTGTTCACGTCCTTCCTTCGAAGCGGTTTTAAAATTCCTTCTTTTCCTGTGCACTGCATCTAGAGCAAATTTCTGAGCACGTCCTTATCACGTAATGCTGCGTGACGCTGGCTATAAGCACATCCCACTTGCCTAGAGGGCACAGAACCTCTGTGACGTATTCCAAGACAGGGAGGACTGCAGCGACGAAAAGACGACGGCGGAGCAGAATGTTGTGTCTTCTTAACTACAACCCTGATGTTGTTGAATGCCATAACACCCCTTGCTTCCCTTGGTTACGAAGCTATATCGTTCATCATGTTGACTTCTCGACCTAGATATAGGTAGCCAGGGTATTCGGAGATATTCGACAGTGACAGGCGCCATTGCGTTTTTCGTGTGTATAGTCTTCGTGCTCTCCAGTCTCAAGCCGATCGTTTCAAAAGCGCTGTTAAATTTGCGCTGGTAAATTTGGTCAGCTTGCGTTCTCCCTGCTCGATTTTCGATGTTACAAGAATGACGTCAACTGAAGCAGGGATGATATAAGTAAATGAAAGTAGATAAAGTGTGAGCTCCGTCGACCTTCACCTACACGTGTTTCAATTCCAAACAACTATTTTCTCCAGAGCGCCACTGATTGGTGAGTAATTTGGAGGAGATGGTCTTTATGTATTGAGTAGGATACACTGGTTGCCCAAGACTCTATTTACCGCTTCCGTCTCGACGGTAACAAAGATCCTCTATGCATCGATTAATGTGAAATATATGGTATTTTCGCACTACCTCGAAGAGTTTTGCGACAGTATGAGTGAGGCCGGTTGGGTGAGGCCCTGCTGAACTCTTTCCAAACAGTGCTTACACGCATAGCTGTCTTTCATTTGAAATCCTGCTGATCTTGAAAATATCATTCTGGTGAAAATTTCATGGATTCTAGAGAGCAGGCAGATTGGGTGATAGTTGCTATTATCGTATCTCTCTACCTTGTTATGCAGCGACACAATCTTGTCTATTGCCCACAACACAGCCACTTTGTGTTCAACGCCAAGACCTAGTGAAAAAATCAGAAAAAAAAATCAGCTTCTTCAGATGTTTTGATTCAATCCTATTCGGATCAGACGCCGTACAAATCTTCATCGATGTGATACTAGTCAAATTCTGCAAGGGAGAATCGAAGGAACGACGTATCACTAGGTGGACAGGCATGTTGACGTGGCTGTAGGAGAGATTCGAGTAGAAGTCGTAGATGACTTTCTCTATTGCTCTTTGAAAGCATTGAGTGCTCCGACACGGATTTGAGTTTTGTCAGTGGAAAAGCTCCAACGGCTATCGCGATTGCTCTTCTCGATCTAGGTCAGAACAGTGCTTTTTTTACCTCAGATCTTCTTTGAACACTTCCTGCATAGCTTCGCGAGTTCGGTTTCACCTCGTAATTGCCTCAGCTCGCGCGATTCCACGTTGTCATATCCTAGCGTGGAAGCGACAATGCTACGAGCCCAATTAGAATTTCGGAACAACGGAGACTTCAGTCAGGCAAAGCAGCCGATTGAAAATGATGTGATCTTTTTCATTATGAATCTGTCTGCGAGGTGACCCCTTATCCATCGCAAATGAGAGCGCTTCCGAGACTGCAAATAATCATGGACTGTCAAGATAAAATGGGTCTTCATGATAAACTTACGCAGTTTTTCGCCGTGCTAGTTCCATTCCGTTCCGTGAGTTCAATCTTGGCGTTGAAATCACCAACGATGCCCTTGAAGAAATGGTGGCCCTCGCTGAAGAGCGTTTCCAGGTCAGCTGTTCTCCTTCGTAACATGATGCTGGTGCGTAGGCAACGAAGATTATTGGACCTGAGGTCTGGTCCGTCTAAGGCGTGAGCATCCGATCCGGAGTGTCGGACTTTCGTAATCGATGTTCATGCCCAAGTACGTACTAACGTGAACTCCCTACGCCGCCGACACCTCTGCTGTCGCATGAACACTTCTTCGCTAGTCTCGAATACGGCGTGTGGCAGGCGCTGTCTTCCCGTCTTGTCAGTCCGATGACGACTTGTGAGCAAGCTAGGGAGATTGATCTTTCTAGCTTGCATTATCAGATCTTCTATAATCTCTCACGATGGAAGCGTTCGTGCGCGGAAAGTAGAGATCGCCAACATTTCCTTCTCCTTTTGGGCAGAGTGCTTAGCTCTGACATGGTAGCAGGTTCTTTCGAGTGGTCTCAGCCAACATTGCCGTAATTAGTGCTCTCTCACAAGGGAAGGATCCCAAGTCGAAGTAGCCATTTGAAATGAAACTTATACTGCTAGGCGTATTTTTTGATGCTGATTTCAAATCTGCAGTCAAAATCTGCCAAACGATCCTCTAAACGAAGTTATGGAGGGAACGCTTAACAGGGGAAAGCACAAAAGCCATGGTCGCCGGCAGTCCAGCAGTGGCGGCTAGGAGTGTAGGTAAGCGTGACGCTTCACAGGCACGGGACCAAGGATCGGGTTTGATGGGCGGCAGCGTTTTTGCATCTCGCAGGACTTTATTCTCCAATTTGGAAAAATTTTTTCATGTTAGTTTTACCGCCTTGAGCGATTTTCTAGTTGCTGGAGTCGGTAAAATTCCCGTTTAAAGCGTCTTCCACTGCTATCGATTGATTTTTAAAAAAGGTGGGGGTTGCCGTCAGTTTCAGAAAAGGTGAGGGTTGCCATGTGGCAAGCCCGGCAAAGTATGGTATATATGGACGGATGTAACACTAAAGACAAGGAGTATTTTGGATCCTGTGATGTTGAACGCGCCCTTACAAGGAAGTAGCACAAGTTGTTAGATAGTTTCGCTTTTCTATCTTTTCCCTATCTTGCGGAATCCCTTTCACGAAGACTTCGATATTGAGGGCGAAGAAGACTGGGTGATTGAGGACGAAGAGGCTGATCCACTGATTGAACTGGATGATGAAGTGGAAACAGCAAGCACATCAAGAGGGTCGTTGATGTTCGGTAATGTGGAAATGTCTAAAGAGCAGGTGCAGGTTCTTCCCAGCAGACTTTTTAGAGCGAGATAACAAAAAAATCCAGTTGGAAAGCGCTATCAGAAAAGTGATTGTATTTTCATTTGTTCCGCTCATTGTGGGAGACTTTTTTGTTTTAAACGCTTCGTACAAGATTATCGCATCCGCTTATGATAGGTAAAAGTTATTCTACAGTGAATTCGAAATGTACAACAATAAGACTAGAATTTTTGTAATGTTGGTGGTTGGATTAGATGTCAGACGGTTTATGTAGGAACTGACTCGCATCCAGCAACTACAAAGTCGCTGAAGGCGGTAAAACTAACATAAAAAGATTTTTCCAAGTTGGAGAAGAAAGTCCCGCAAGATGCAAAAACGCTGTCGCTCACCAAACTCGATCCCTGGTCCTATGCCTATGAAGCGTCACGCTTACCTCCCCTCCAAGACGCCTCTGCTAGGCTGCCGGCGACCATGGCTTTTGTGCTTTCCTCTGTTAGACGTTCTCTTGAGACCACCTCCATAACTTCGTTCAAAGAATCGTTTGGCAGATTTTGAATGCAGCTTTGAAATCGTCATCAAAAAATACGTCTAGCAGCATAGGTCCCATTTCAAATGGCTACTTCGACTTGGGATCCTTCCCTTGTCAGGTTCAGGGGATAAGGCCTATTTATATCACTGTTACTGGCATATAGGCACCAAACGAGTAGCTTGCCAGGCTCTAACGCAGGGGCTGGATTGATTCAGGTGTCGCCCCATATTCACTTCGGGATAGTCAGGCTATCCCGAAGTGGATATGGGGCTTTGAAGGAGGCTATGAATCGCCTCCCAGATAATTCCCAGTCTCTGAAATGCAAGCCTTTGGCTGGGCATGATACAATTCGCACCCGCAGGCTCTCCACACCCGTATGCCTGGGTACATCTGTGGAAAACAGAATGTATCGACCACTGCAGATAAACAATAGGTTCATCCGGTAGGCTGATGAAGACGGTTTAAATCACCTGCACAGTTTCCTCCGAAATAGATGGTCCGTTGTTGCCTGCCCATTTCTATAGCGACCCCTTTTTCAAAAGTTCCCATCGATGTTCTGACTATTCTGCCATCTGGCGTTTTAGTTCCTTAATTGGTAATCGCACAACTGCTTTTTACTGCCACACAACATGCCCTGGGAGGCCACTTCCAGGACGTAGCTTTCACAGCACTCCTTGCCGCGGAGAGGGCAGGATAGGGCAAGAGTGTATGATAAATTCATGAGTTCACTTGAGGTAAAATAGGCACGACCATCATAGATGTAACTTATATCTATTGCTGAAATTAGGATTATATGACGCTCTCTACACTAAACCTCACACCTCAGTTTCTGTTTCAATTCGGCGAAACTGTCGCCTCCATGAAGGCCATATAGGGCGGCGGTCGGAAACCGGCCGAGAACAGCCGAGAAGGGGCACATTAGTGGCTAAAAGACCGGCTTTGACGGCGTCTATGCCCACGGAAGAAGCATTCGAGCGCTATAGCGACCTCATCATTAATCATGGAAGAAAAATATGTTGAACTGAAGCAACTATTTCAAAAAAATTCAACAACGCATGGCCCCTGGTAGAAGGCAACCACCGACGTTCCTGGCTTAGTGTAGCCAGCTATTGAGGAAATGGCGACCTCATCATTAATCATGGAAGAAAAATATGTTGAACTGAAGCAACTATTTCAAAAAAATTCAACAACGCAAGGCCCCTAGTAGAAGGCAACCACCGACGTTCCTGGCTTAGTGTAGCCAGCTATTGAGGCAATGGCGACTCGTCCGGACATCAATTCCATGCCGTTTTCTCATGGTGAACTCGTTCAACCCCCCCCTCCCCCCGCCATATTCACTACTTTTCTGAAATCTTGAATTTCTTGGATTCTGCCGATTTTTTTGTTTTCTTCGCTACCGATGAACGATACAATTGGCGGTTCTGATGATTCTGCGACGCAGTGATTTAGGATTTAGTTTTAATGTTCAAACGGCAAAGTCTTACCTGACAATTATGACAGCTATTAGGTTGATGCATAATTATTGCGGATTTTTTCAAAAATTTTACTAAAAAACGCTAGAAATGTTTAGCAAAAACATTTTCAAATAACTGCTCTGGAACATTCCACCATACACGTCAAGCACTGCTTCCCATTTGCCATGCAGTCGGATCCCACTGGCGAAGAAGTTTCGATTCTTGGAGGCTATCCAATCCTTGACGACGGACATCAAGTCATCCATTTCGTCGAAAGTTTTGTTCGCTGGCCTATTTTTCTACCGACGATTGATGTGATGATATATAGGAGTTTCTGTTGATGAATAAGGGTAAGGTAGCAGCAGATTCCATTTCTTATTCGGCTTTGGCTGACTGTTACATCGCCGTGAAGTTCGTTGACATCTTTTTATGACTGTGCTACCTTCAAACCATTCTCGAAATAACAGAGCATAATGTGGCGTATATGAGGATGACTTTCTAAAAATATCTGTTGAGGAAAGCAAGGAAATTATTTCTATTAGGTCCCGAATTCAATATTCGAATTGCATCAAGAGAAAAGAAGCCGCGAAAAAATCCGCAGTAATTGTGCCTCAAGCCACTACATCATTCCCATTTTGATAATTTTGCCTTTCAATTCCATTCAGGAATAATGACCTACCTTTTAGTAGCTCAAAGCTCCACAGAGAGCAAACTCATTTTTGTAAATGCTGCATGTCATCAATGACATGAGCGAGTGAGCAGATTCACAGTAATAGTACCTGGGCTTTAAAGGCACCGTTCGCAATAAATTTAGGGTACTCTTTTTTGACGGTAATTGATAGAACTTGTCTAGAATAAAGCGATAACAACGAAAAAAGCGCAAAAAACGATGAACAAAAAGAATTACAAAGGGTCAAAAAAAGAGCTGGAAAGGGGGGGGGGGGGGGTTGGGCGAGTTTCATATTGAAAGAACGGCGGTTAGGGAGTGTGCGGGCGAGTGCACGAAGGCGACGCAATGTCTGCAATAGCAGACAACACACCCAAACAGCTGATTTAGACTACAGTCTTGAACCTGGCAACTTGCCAAACAGCTTATCGATTTTTCACCAACTTCGCTCCTACGCGAAAGTGGTGAACGGCAATGAGATTTCGTAGTCAGCCTAGCGAGGGGCGGAGGGCGACCATGGATATTTCTCCGGCCCCTTATTGTGCCCTATCCAGACCGTTTTCCGACCTCATTTCTGCACGAATGGTATCAGAGGGCGCGTCGAATTCAAACCATGTGCAAATCTACGAAACCATTTTTTCGTGAACAGTGCCTTCAACGCAGAGAAGTCGTCCAATGCCTGCACTGAATATGTGTTTCTGTTGTTGACTACTGGCATTGTTGAAGCGAGAATGTTCAGAGAGACGCGAAAATGAGATTTGATAAAAAATGGATTGCGAGAAAAATTTAAAATGGTAAGAGAAAAGGCGAACAGTTTAGGGCGAAACTACGATCAACATGGGCCTAATCTGAAGATTCCATTAAACGAAAGCGTAGGTCAATAAAAAATTAGGTTATCTTGACCTTTCTCAAATATGTTAAAGAATACCTTGAATGAGCGATGCGATGCACAATAGAGCCCACTCCTTCGCCCTTCTTTGCGACATGCCCCAGAAGTTTGAACTCAGTGCAATGAAACTTATGAAATACGGCGGCATCATGTACTAACCGAGTCAGAGAAGCAGCCGCAGTAGAGGCAAGATAAATGACACAGAAAGCAATCCTGATGCCTCGAGCAAAATAAATTGTTTTTGTCAAGGGTTATACTTGTGGATGATGAAGGAGCAATTTTCCAACAGTTCCTTACGGAGTTTCCTCGAACAATCTTGGCTCGACATCGCATCTGACGTGCACCTGGAAATGCTGAGGGGTACTGAGAAATATTCATATGATACAGTCCTGCATTTCACTTTCAACACCACAGCAAAATCTCCAATTATATTTCCCTCTTACATCCGGCGAGGTGGCAAGCGGCGCACTAAGCCGCACGTATGGTCACGGGTTCAAATCGGCTGTTCAAATACGATTTTGAATAGAAGTCGAGTGCGGGGGGCGCATCCCTCAGACGGGATTGATTACGCCAAAAACTTTATCCTCTACCTTATCCTTTTACATCCTTCCCAAATAACCATTCACCAAGATGACTCCCTCGCCCCTTATTGTGGAAATCACATTGCTCAACAATTTTTCCTATCATCACCTGATCAGTGATACAGAGGTAGCCATACATCAAAAACCCACACTTCAGCTCCCTATGCAAGCTTTATTCGCTCTTCTCTGTTAGCGATAAGATGCGTCCTTCCGCTCTTCTCGTACACAACTTCCTATGCGTCGCAGCTGTCGTCCGAAACGAGCAGTATTACACGAAAAAGGCACAACTATGATATACGCGCAGCTTACTGACAAAAGTTGTGCCCGCACCTCAACACAAAAGTGGGCTCAAACGCAATGTACGGGCAGCTTAATGACAAAGATTGTGGCTGTACCAGTCACGTAAATCGTCTCATTTCGTATTTCTTACCACTGTACCCACAAATTGCAATCAATTTCCAATTCTTCCCTTTCCTTGGGACTCAGTTACGTACCAACTTTCCCAAATGCGGCAAGAGCATGACTGCTGAGCGTTGAGCCGGCCTTCTGACAGGCAAAAAAGGGATATCAGGCGCGGATGAGCCCACTGCCCCCCCACGTGTTAGAGCCTGGCGACTACACATGGATATTCATACGCCAAAAACAGTAGTAAAAATGGGCCAAACTGAAGCTGAAAAGGCCTCCGATACGGCAGCGTTGGGTAGTACCGCTCGAGAGAGGCTGTCAAAATCTCAGGGTCAAAACAGGCAGCCCAAACGGAGAAGGACTAAGATGACGATCTGTACTTTCAAGGCACGGACGTGCATCGGGAGCATGTGTAGAAGATCTGATGATGCAAACTAGAAAGGTCAAGTACGACGTCATTGGATCGACCGGGACGAGAAGGCATCGAACGCTGTATTTGAGACAGCAGAAAAACCGTTTTTGAAACACGCGGCAGTACAGGCGTCGGCGGCGTAGGTGGCCTCGTCAACACGCGCTTGGCCATGAACATAGATTCGTAAAAAGCTTGACAACCCGATTCTGACGTTTGCAATTGGGGAAGATGTGGCTCAGCCTCAGCTCTAACAGCCTTCATTGTTTACGCACCAACATTGAATTAGGACGGAAGAGAGCTGGAGGCGTTCTATATGAATGTGGAGAGGCTCCACAGAGAAGACCACACTTTCTTCAGGGTCATCGTCGGTTATTTTAACGCCAAGATTAGCCTTAGAGGGACGGCTGAAGAGCTCCACATCAGGGTACGCGGAGTGGAATGGAATGAGCAGGGTGAAAGGCTGTCTGAGTTTATAATGTCGACCCACATCATCCATGGTAACTCGCACTTTCAGAACCATCTCATCTGCGATGGACATGGGAGTCATCTGGTGGAAAGTTTCATAATGAAATACAACATCGTCAATCGATAGTTCTGACGTCGCTGTTATTCCTATGATCTACACAGGATCAGACCACCATCTCTTCCGCGCTAGATTCCACTTTTCAGTGTGTGGAGAGAGCTGCGAAATCAGGAAACGATGCCCCAAGACTGTTGTCAATGGGATCACTTCGCTTCATTGGCGAGTTTGTGGGAAGATTCCGTCGGCGACAACATCGATGACGAATACGACCGGCTCGTCGAACATCTTCATGATTGCGCCACGAAAGCTGGGGGTCTCAAAGATGTAAAGAAACGTCTTCCTTTCAAGACTCTCAAGCTGGTACGCCAGCGTGTAATCGCGCGAGCTGTAGGCAATAACCAGCTAACGTCCCTACTTGCGAAGCTATCTGAAAGGGACAAAAGCAGCAGTTTTGACTGAAGCCGCCGAGGGTGGGAAGAGTATTCGCACAGCGCGTTGAAGCTTCGTCAATTATGATATATGACAGAGATGACTTCCCGTCGTCCTGTCGGAACTGTTACTGCACAGCGAAGGGCAATGAAGAAGGTCATCTACGACGTCTACAGTCACAGTCACGTCTACCTGCCTACCTACCATCTTGGGCGAGACGGTCATGTCGTCCCCTCAGTTCTCCCTTCCGAAATTCGACAGTCCATCACGTCGATGAGGAACTGTACGGCACCCGGTCTCGACAGGATCAAAGCAGAACATCTGAAGAGCCTTCCGCCAGCCATTGTCGAAACCCTGGTTCGGCGTCTCGTGCGGCACTTGTCGGAATCAAAGTGCCCCTTCGTGGAAATCTAGCAAGACCGTTTTGCTGTATAAGAAGGGACATTCAGACGACATTGGCAATTATCGCCCAATTAGCCTGCTGCCTGCAATCTATGAACTCTTCACACTAGTCATTCTCAAAAGGATTGGCAGAATATTATTAGGTGTGTTCATTAATTTCCGAAGCCAAATTCCTAGGGCTGTTGCGCGAACCATGTTAGAGGTTTACCGGTGAAACCTGTCATGTTCTGTAAGGTACGGTATTGGCTACCTACTTAAGGGCAGATAGATCAGTTTTGCCCCAAAATCCTGTTGCTCTCAGACTGATTGGTCATGGAACGTGATGAACCGTTTCCACGGGGGGGGGGGGCTTCCCTGCTGTTTGATTCCAAGAAAACTGGCATTGAAGCCCACCGGATGCTGCTATGGAGGACAAGCTTCTTCTGAACGATTGTGCTGAGATAGTTTCTCTTCACTCAAGCTTGCAACGAAAGTGGAATGTTCATTGCCAAAAAGTAGTGCTGTGTGCGCATTTGGTGGTGGGATCAAAAGAGTACTGTGTACTATGAGCTGCTGAACCCGAACGAAACTGTTAGTGCTGACGAGCACAAACTTGACAGTTTGTAGGATGCTCTCATCTACAAGCGGCCGGGATTCGCAAGGAAATATCATGAAGTGCCGTTCCACCACGAACATGCCAGACCCCATGTTGCGAAGAATGTCCTTTAAAAAAATTGCTGTTATTGGAGGGGATCAGCTTGTTAAGCCCGCAATGGATCACATGCACACCGCTGCAAGACTCACTGAAGTATCGCGGGAATACAAAATGCCGTTATGTCTTACGTTCATCGTTTTGAAGAAAGCCTTTGATACCGTCGAGACAGTCTCACGACCAGGATCTCTCCATTCTATAAAGAGGTCATACCAACGTCATGCGTCATATGGAATGGAAAAGCATCAGAGTGAAGGTCGACGGCCGCTACTTACATCATCTCCGCTTTGCAGATGACATCGTGCTTACAACACCCAACATCGAGCAGGTGGAATAAATGCACGCCGAATTTGACAACGCTTCTGGAAAGATCGGTTTACGACTGAACCTAACGAAGGCGTTGGTCATGCTAAAGGGATTGCTACCTGATGTTCCTTTCACGCTGAAGGGAAGGAAGATCTCTGAGTGCTCTAACTATGCGTAACTAGGTCGGATAGGGAACATGGTGAACGACCTAGCTCCGAAGCTGATCAGACGGAAGCGCGCGGCGTGGGAAGCACCAAAGGACATCGAGGTATTAGTGAAAAAAAAACGAAGAACATCAAGCTCCGCGCTCACCTTTCCGATACTGCGGCCCTTCCTGTTCTGACATACGCCTCTGAGGCTTGGACTCTACGGAAACAGTATGAGCATGCAGTTAGCGTCATTCAACGCGCTGTGGGAAAGACGTTGCTCGGAAGTTCTCTATATGCGCAAGTGCAGAAGAGAATCTGGAGTTCCGTGCTCCATCGACGAACGAAGATTAGGGATGCCGTTGATTACGCCAAGAAATTGAAAATCAGATGGGCCGGACACGTTATCCGATATAGAGATGAATGTTGGACCAGGGCGGTTACGGGCTGGATCCCTCGTGACGTCGAACACCAGGACGACGGCCGATCCGATGACCAGACTTCTTCACGAAAGCCCTGAACGAAAGGGATGATTTGCTCAGTGTCCCTCGAGGGAGTACGATTCACTAGACTACTCTGGCTCGCAACGGGGGAGAATGGAAACGTTACTGGCGCCCGCTCGCGGAATTCGACGATTAACGGGATGACAGGTGATGACAGGTGACAGGTGATTTAGTTCTGTTCGAAGCTCCGAGAATGCCTTCAGTAGTCTCCACTCCCTGTATAGCTGAAGGTCTCGCTGCACTGCTCTTCTGCCGCTGACATTTGCTTGCAACCTTTCAAGACTTATGGAGTTCTGGAAAGCATCGAGTTTTTCTTGTCTTGAGCATCTGGAAAGCAAGCGGAGGTATCCAATCCAGGAAGCTTGACCTGACCAGTAGAAGTGAGGGGACCTCGAATCAGCGCACCGTAGTCTTCGATCGGGTCATCCATGATGGTCATATTGGGACAAAGCGTCGCTTATAGCATCTCCGTCGTATACAACGTGCTTCGAGCCCTATGCGCAATGTTGAGAGACGTTCCCCAGCTTGTAAGTGGATCGGATCTACGCGCGAAGGAGTGGATGAACAAAAACACTGCAGAAAGATGGTATCACACCAACATCCAGTAAGCACCACTTTCCGCTCATCCTTTTGTGGTCCAGTTCAGCTTGTAGTGTACCACTTGGAGACTCCCATGTCCAGCGGCGATGTTCCTTCTGGAGTGAAGGGTCGCCATGGAGGAGTAGAGGGAAGCCCAGCTAGACGGTTTCCGTTCATTCGTCGCACGCCAATCCTCTTGCTCTTGATTTATTTATTTTCACACGCGACTCGACGAATCGAGGAGCTCATGAAGAGTGGCGTTGGAACATACTGTTCTCACAAGGTTGGCGATTTGAGGGCAAAACTCATAGACATACTGTTTTCGTTTCGAAAAGGTATAAAACAGGAAGCAGTCACTATGTCATATAGGGGGGGGGGGAGCTTTCGCGGTCCGAATCCAGGCGCCTTGCGCAACCCATGATTTCTTCGCCTCACACCGGTTGAAATACCGTCCGATGGCGGAGACGGGTGGGCCAGTATGCTGGGTACTGAGGCTGTTTTATTGCTATTTCAGCGAGCTTGCCTCTTGAAGTCTCAACACCGCCCTTCCAGGGCCAGTGCTGAGTATTCACCATGGCGGCTTTAGCCACTCTGGATCAGAGGGAGTCGAGTGGTCTAATCTTAGCCGGTCGGACATGCAGACGTGCCATTGAATTATTAGTTATATAATATATCGAGGGCGTCCCTAAATTACGAGCGCCAATTCATTGCAATGCATTTCAAGCTCCTCAGCTAAATGAAGTCAATGAACACGTTTACATACATCATGTGCTACAACATGTTACAGTCACATTTCAAAATACCTCCCTCCCCCTCCCCCCATGAGCGTGGAAACAGGCCCGAACTTTGCTACCAAACACCTTGCATGTTACACGCAGGTATTTTATTGCATTTCTTCCGAGCCCTTTTTGAGTCCTGCTTTTTAGGACTCCAAACTGGGATTGGAAACCCGACAGGTCCCCTTCTAAAGATACCACACGGAGAAGTCAAGTGAATTAAGGTCTCGAGAGCAGCATGGTCATTTTTTTGCTAACGAAGTCGCGCAGCTCGCGTCAGCGTTACTCCCGAGCAAGTTCGGCTCTGTGAGCTAGAGTATCGTTCTGCTGGAAAAACTACGAGCTGCTCCAGGAGGCGGAGTTAGATTAGTGCTTAATTACGTCCATCAGCTTGCTCAATGAATAATGGTCTTTGCCAATTTTCACGTCGGCACCGACGAAACCACGAGCGTGTTGCCGTTGCCAGTGACTCCCTCGAAAAACATTTTGCTGCTCTTATAGTACTTTCTTTTGTTAGAGAGTGCACGTTCGATAATTTTATACTAAGCACAATCGTTTTGTTTTCCGAAGAAAAAGATTCGGCATAAAAAATTTTGAGCTAGCGAAAACGATGCAGGGATACATAAAGCCACTCAAGACAGCAACAGAGCTTCCACTATGCCCGGACCGTTGAGACTTTGAGAGCGAGAGGGTTCCTTCTACCACACTGAGTATTCCTGAGGAAACAACTCAGTAACCATTTTCAACGTGAATCGTGCCTTCACATTCTGCATTTTTTCACTTCTCACTGTGTTGAGACCCGAAATAAACTGAGATTTCGCATACAATAAGAATACAATGATGCATCTGCATCTGACATTATTCCATCGCGAAGACACCGATAAGCCATGCCCGTCTACTTCCTTTTGATGGGCCACCCAGGATCGCGACCGACTGGCAGACGACGGGCCATTTTGATAGCCTTAACTTTAGAAACAACGGCCTTTTTACATCTTCCGGGTTTTCCGATTCAATCTTATTTTCTATATCTTTAATGGCCTCCTATACGGTATGCCGGAATGCCCTTCTACCTCTGTCATGCAAATGATTGCAAGTGGCATTGAATTAGCCTCCGCCATCTGAAAGATATTGGGAGTTTCACTTCAGTAACCATGCACATTGCAATTGAACCTACTTGTGCAACTAACCAACAGCGGGTAGAGTGAGTTCGGTAGATCATTTCTGCCTTATAAGTTTATGAATTTTGGCGCCCATAACTTTGGGACTCCCTCAAGATATCTATATAAATATTGATAAATATAATTAAGGCTCTAGCGTAAAACTCCGTCGGGCAGTGGAAAACGTAGGAGGGAGATTTCAGACCATACAAGCCGACCATCTGATGGTAGTGGCGAAAACATAGGCAGTAGCACCGAAGCATAGCAATTCAGCATTGCTCGATGAACAGCAAACTGACCTATCAACACAAAAGCGCTGACCTGTTCGTCGGGACACTGCAAGACACTGATTCTGGGCTTTGGGCTTCTTTTCGCAATCGTAGTTGTGTTCTGTGTTCAGAACGAAATAAGAAACCCTGAAGATCACAGGCCAAGCAGGCAAGTCACTGAGATTCTGAGTGGAACCCGATGAGTAGACCTATTCCAAAGATGGGTTCAATAATAAACACCCAACAACAAAATGGTGGCCAAGCGTATAAACCAACACTACATTTTAACCTTGAAGGGTATGTATAAATCATCAACTTGAAAAGCTGATTACCTCCTTCAACCGCAGGGGCTCCGGAGTCCAGACTCGACGCAGTGATACTGACGAGTGACGCTGGAGTGATGGGGTTCTGAATATTGAGCAGATGTTATTAGCTGATCACTTTAGAGTTACAAATGAAGTAACTCTTCTACCGAAACCGAAATTCTCATGCTGTTCGAGAAATAGCGAGAAAAATGGGTGTGGGGCAGCAGGAACGAAACTGTTGTGTCGCGGCGAGAGAGACGTCGCGTAGCAGAGTGCAAGTAAGAAACACAGGAACAAAAGAAATAAAAGTGGAATCAAGATAAGAGTAATAATCGCATAGCGACTGAGCTGTATGAAGAACGCTAGAACTACTATAATGAGGCAAATGGTTCGCGACAACCGCGTGCGGCGGATCGATTACACAAAACCGTTCCTACTAACCGTCTCCCGAGAGGAATTTGTGGAGCAGTATACCGAAACAAGGAGACCTGACAAAAAAACTACGAAGTTCGAATAGTTGTGACGTGGTTGGCCACGCCACTATGGGCAGAGTTCAAACTTCAAAACCAATGAAAACACCGGATCAAAAGTGTGGTCCAAAATTCTGATGAATAATAAAGGGGAAATAAAAGCTTCTCTCAAGCAGGAGGAGCACTTGCAATTCCTTCTATCAGATTTGTAAACGGGAGGATCACTTCTCTTTAAAGACCCAAAGTACTCAAAAATTCCAGGTCAAGAAAAGCAATACTATTAGGAAGGGCACCGATTTTAGAAAGAACTTCAGATAAAGGATTGTAGAACGAGCGGCTCAGTATCTCAATGAAAACTTTTTCTGTTGCGGTTTGTTCGCCATAGCACGTCATCCAAAATGTCGAATGTTGGCGAGATAAGGATGAAACCTCGAACATAGACAGGACTCGAGCCCCGGCTTGTACTATACGGGCAGGTCCGGGTAGCGTCCGAGGCCGGAGATTTGTCCACAACTCTTCTACCATGTAAGCCTAATGAAAACGATGCTTAGGATTCGGTTGGGAAGCAGTGCTTGGGCAACCCAAACAACACTAATAATACAAACGGAGGCGGTCGTTTGGTGCGGCCGCTCGCATCCAACTTGCCATTGGGGCGCATCGGCTTATAATTGCCTCACTGGCCCATATCCACTTATCGTTTGCTTTCACAGTCCGCGACCAGCCCACGCGCGGCGCTTGCCACTTGTTTACAAATTGAATCTTAATTGATACCTTTCGGACGTGCGCTCGCAGGTTGGCCGGCGGACTACGAAACACTACTATGAGACGACTAATTGCGGACCTACTTGTATCCTTTCGATTGGTATTGCGTATTTTCATTATTTGTCCTGCTTATTGAGCCTTTTTAAACCCCTTTTTCCATGTATACTGTTCAGTTACAATGAAGCGGCAGTATCATGGTCATGTCGGAGCCTGATATTTCCCATCCAAAGTAACTTGCAGTTCAAATGTAGAACAGAGTGATCGTGTGGTGTTTCGAAAATTCATGCATGCTTCTCATTCTTTCTTTCTTCAGAAAGGGGGGGGGGGGCTTCCCTGCTGTTTGATTCCAAGAAAACTGGCATTGAAGCCCACCGGATGCTGCTATGGAGGACAAGCTTCTTCTGAACGATTGTGCTGAGATAGTTTCTCTTCACTCAAGCTTGCAACGAAAGTGGAATGTTCATTGCCAAAAAGTAGTGCTGTGTGCGCATTTGGTGGTGGGATCAAAAGAGTACTGTGTACTATGAGCTGCTGAACCCGAACGAAACTGTTAGTGCTGACGAGCACAAACTTGACAGTTTGTAGGATGCTCTCATCTACAAGCGGCCGGGATTCGCAAGGAAATATCATGAAGTGCCGTTCCACCACGAACATGCCAGACCCCATGTTGCGAAGAATGTCCTTTAAAAAAATTGCTGTTATTGGAGGGGATCAGCTTGTTAAGCCCGCAATGGATCACATGCACACCGCTGCAAGACTCACTGAAGTATCGCGGGAATACAAAATGCCGTTATGTCTTACGTTCATCGTTTTGAAGAAAGCCTTTGATACCGTCGAGACAGTCTCACGACCAGGATCTCTCCATTCTATAAAGAGGTCATACCAACGTCATGCGTCATATGGAATGGAAAAGCATCAGAGTGAAGGTCGACGGCCGCTACTTACATCATCTCCGCTTTGCAGATGACATCGTGCTTACAACACCCAACATCGAGCAGGTGGAATAAATGCACGCCGAATTTGACAACGCTTCTGGAAAGATCGGTTTACGACTGAACCTAACGAAGGCGTTGGTCATGCTAAAGGGATTGCTACCTGATGTTCCTTTCACGCTGAAGGGAAGGAAGATCTCTGAGTGCTCTAACTATGCGTAACTAGGTCGGATAGGGAACATGGTGAACGACCTAGCTCCGAAGCTGATCAGACGGAAGCGCGCGGCGTGGGAAGCACCAAAGGACATCGAGGTATTAGTGAAAAAAAAACGAAGAACATCAAGCTCCGCGCTCACCTTTCCGATACTGCGGCCCTTCCTGTTCTGACATACGCCTCTGAGGCTTGGACTCTACGGAAACAGTATGAGCATGCAGTTAGCGTCATTCAACGCGCTGTGGGAAAGACGTTGCTCGGAAGTTCTCTATATGCGCAAGTGCAGAAGAGAATCTGGAGTTCCGTGCTCCATCGACGAACGAAGATTAGGGATGCCGTTGATTACGCCAAGAAATTGAAAATCAGATGGGCCGGACACGTTATCCGATATAGAGATGAATGTTGGACCAGGGCGGTTACGGGCTGGATCCCTCGTGACGTCGAACACCAGGACGACGGCCGATCCGATGACCAGACTTCTTCACGAAAGCCCTGAACGAAAGGGATGATTTGCTCAGTGTCCCTCGAGGGAGTACGATTCACTAGACTACTCTGGCTCGCAACGGGGGAGAATGGAAACGTTACTGGCGCCCGCTCGCGGAATTCGACGATTAACGGGATGACAGGTGATGACAGGTGACAGGTGATTTAGTTCTGTTCGAAGCTCCGAGAATGCCTTCAGTAGTCTCCACTCCCTGTATAGCTGAAGGTCTCGCTGCACTGCTCTTCTGCCGCTGACATTTGCTTGCAACCTTTCAAGACTTATGGAGTTCTGGAAAGCATCGAGTTTTTCTTGTCTTGAGCATCTGGAAAGCAAGCGGAGGTATCCAATCCAGGAAGCTTGACCTGACCAGTAGAAGTGAGGGGACCTCGAATCAGCGCACCGTAGTCTTCGATCGGGTCATCCATGATGGTCATATTGGGACAAAGCGTCGCTTATAGCATCTCCGTCGTATACAACGTGCTTCGAGCCCTATGCGCAATGTTGAGAGACGTTCCCCAGCTTGTAAGTGGATCGGATCTACGCGCGAAGGAGTGGATGAACAAAAACACTGCAGAAAGATGGTATCACACCAACATCCAGTAAGCACCACTTTCCGCTCATCCTTTTGTGGTCCAGTTCAGCTTGTAGTGTACCACTTGGAGACTCCCATGTCCAGCGGCGATGTTCCTTCTGGAGTGAAGGGTCGCCATGGAGGAGTAGAGGGAAGCCCAGCTAGACGGTTTCCGTTCATTCGTCGCACGCCAATCCTCTTGCTCTTGATTTATTTATTTTCACACGCGACTCGACGAATCGAGGAGCTCATGAAGAGTGGCGTTGGAACATACTGTTCTCACAAGGTTGGCGATTTGAGGGCAAAACTCATAGACATACTGTTTTCGTTTCGAAAAGGTATAAAACAGGAAGCAGTCACTATGTCATATAGGGGGGGGGGGAGCTTTCGCGGTCCGAATCCAGGCGCCTTGCGCAACCCATGATTTCTTCGCCTCACACCGGTTGAAATACCGTCCGATGGCGGAGACGGGTGGGCCAGTATGCTGGGTACTGAGGCTGTTTTATTGCTATTTCAGCGAGCTTGCCTCTTGAAGTCTCAACACCGCCCTTCCAGGGCCAGTGCTGAGTATTCACCATGGCGGCTTTAGCCACTCTGGATCAGAGGGAGTCGAGTGGTCTAATCTTAGCCGGTCGGACATGCAGACGTGCCATTGAATTATTAGTTATATAATATATCGAGGGCGTCCCTAAATTACGAGCGCCAATTCATTGCAATGCATTTCAAGCTCCTCAGCTAAATGAAGTCAATGAACACGTTTACATACATCATGTGCTACAACATGTTACAGTCACATTTCAAAATACCTCCCTCCCCCTCCCCCCATGAGCGTGGAAACAGGCCCGAACTTTGCTACCAAACACCTTGCATGTTACACGCAGGTATTTTATTGCATTTCTTCCGAGCCCTTTTTGAGTCCTGCTTTTTAGGACTCCAAACTGGGATTGGAAACCCGACAGGTCCCCTTCTAAAGATACCACACGGAGAAGTCAAGTGAATTAAGGTCTCGAGAGCAGCATGGTCATTTTTTTGCTAACGAAGTCGCGCAGCTCGCGTCAGCGTTACTCCCGAGCAAGTTCGGCTCTGTGAGCTAGAGTATCGTTCTGCTGGAAAAACTACGAGCTGCTCCAGGAGGCGGAGTTAGATTAGTGCTTAATTACGTCCATCAGCTTGCTCAATGAATAATGGTCTTTGCCAATTTTCACGTCGGCACCGACGAAACCACGAGCGTGTTGCCGTTGCCAGTGACTCCCTCGAAAAACATTTTGCTGCTCTTATAGTACTTTCTTTTGTTAGAGAGTGCACGTTCGATAATTTTATACTAAGCACAATCGTTTTGTTTTCCGAAGAAAAAGATTCGGCATAAAAAATTTTGAGCTAGCGAAAACGATGCAGGGATACATAAAGCCACTCAAGACAGCAACAGAGCTTCCACTATGCCCGGACCGTTGAGACTTTGAGAGCGAGAGGGTTCCTTCTACCACACTGAGTATTCCTGAGGAAACAACTCAGTAACCATTTTCAACGTGAATCGTGCCTTCACATTCTGCATTTTTTCACTTCTCACTGTGTTGAGACCCGAAATAAACTGAGATTTCGCATACAATAAGAATACAATGATGCATCTGCATCTGACATTATTCCATCGCGAAGACACCGATAAGCCATGCCCGTCTACTTCCTTTTGATGGGCCACCCAGGATCGCGACCGACTGGCAGACGACGGGCCATTTTGATAGCCTTAACTTTAGAAACAACGGCCTTTTTACATCTTCCGGGTTTTCCGATTCAATCTTATTTTCTATATCTTTAATGGCCTCCTATACGGTATGCCGGAATGCCCTTCTACCTCTGTCATGCAAATGATTGCAAGTGGCATTGAATTAGCCTCCGCCATCTGAAAGATATTGGGAGTTTCACTTCAGTAACCATGCACATTGCAATTGAACCTACTTGTGCAACTAACCAACAGCGGGTAGAGTGAGTTCGGTAGATCATTTCTGCCTTATAAGTTTATGAATTTTGGCGCCCATAACTTTGGGACTCCCTCAAGATATCTATATAAATATTGATAAATATAATTAAGGCTCTAGCGTAAAACTCCGTCGGGCAGTGGAAAACGTAGGAGGGAGATTTCAGACCATACAAGCCGACCATCTGATGGTAGTGGCGAAAACATAGGCAGTAGCACCGAAGCATAGCAATTCAGCATTGCTCGATGAACAGCAAACTGACCTATCAACACAAAAGCGCTGACCTGTTCGTCGGGACACTGCAAGACACTGATTCTGGGCTTTGGGCTTCTTTTCGCAATCGTAGTTGTGTTCTGTGTTCAGAACGAAATAAGAAACCCTGAAGATCACAGGCCAAGCAGGCAAGTCACTGAGATTCTGAGTGGAACCCGATGAGTAGACCTATTCCAAAGATGGGTTCAATAATAAACACCCAACAACAAAATGGTGGCCAAGCGTATAAACCAACACTACATTTTAACCTTGAAGGGTATGTATAAATCATCAACTTGAAAAGCTGATTACCTCCTTCAACCGCAGGGGCTCCGGAGTCCAGACTCGACGCAGTGATACTGACGAGTGACGCTGGAGTGATGGGGTTCTGAATATTGAGCAGATGTTATTAGCTGATCACTTTAGAGTTACAAATGAAGTAACTCTTCTACCGAAACCGAAATTCTCATGCTGTTCGAGAAATAGCGAGAAAAATGGGTGTGGGGCAGCAGGAACGAAACTGTTGTGTCGCGGCGAGAGAGACGTCGCGTAGCAGAGTGCAAGTAAGAAACACAGGAACAAAAGAAATAAAAGTGGAATCAAGATAAGAGTAATAATCGCATAGCGACTGAGCTGTATGAAGAACGCTAGAACTACTATAATGAGGCAAATGGTTCGCGACAACCGCGTGCGGCGGATCGATTACACAAAACCGTTCCTACTAACCGTCTCCCGAGAGGAATTTGTGGAGCAGTATACCGAAACAAGGAGACCTGACAAAAAAACTACGAAGTTCGAATAGTTGTGACGTGGTTGGCCACGCCACTATGGGCAGAGTTCAAACTTCAAAACCAATGAAAACACCGGATCAAAAGTGTGGTCCAAAATTCTGATGAATAATAAAGGGGAAATAAAAGCTTCTCTCAAGCAGGAGGAGCACTTGCAATTCCTTCTATCAGATTTGTAAACGGGAGGATCACTTCTCTTTAAAGACCCAAAGTACTCAAAAATTCCAGGTCAAGAAAAGCAATACTATTAGGAAGGGCACCGATTTTAGAAAGAACTTCAGATAAAGGATTGTAGAACGAGCGGCTCAGTATCTCAATGAAAACTTTTTCTGTTGCGGTTTGTTCGCCATAGCACGTCATCCAAAATGTCGAATGTTGGCGAGATAAGGATGAAACCTCGAACATAGACAGGACTCGAGCCCCGGCTTGTACTATACGGGCAGGTCCGGGTAGCGTCCGAGGCCGGAGATTTGTCCACAACTCTTCTACCATGTAAGCCTAATGAAAACGATGCTTAGGATTCGGTTGGGAAGCAGTGCTTGGGCAACCCAAACAACACTAATAATACAAACGGAGGCGGTCGTTTGGTGCGGCCGCTCGCATCCAACTTGCCATTGGGGCGCATCGGCTTATAATTGCCTCACTGGCCCATATCCACTTATCGTTTGCTTTCACAGTCCGCGACCAGCCCACGCGCGGCGCTTGCCACTTGTTTACAAATTGAATCTTAATTGATACCTTTCGGACGTGCGCTCGCAGGTTGGCCGGCGGACTACGAAACACTACTATGAGACGACTAATTGCGGACCTACTTGTATCCTTTCGATTGGTATTGCGTATTTTCATTATTTGTCCTGCTTATTGAGCCTTTTTAAACCCCTTTTTCCATGTATACTGTTCAGTTACAATGAAGCGGCAGTATCATGGTCATGTCGGAGCCTGATATTTCCCATCCAAAGTAACTTGCAGTTCAAATGTAGAACAGAGTGATCGTGTGGTGTTTCGAAAATTCATGCATGCTTCTCATTCTTTCTTTCTTCAGAAAGGGGGGGGGGGGGCTTCCCTGCTGTTTGATTCCAAGAAAACTGGCATTGAAGCCCACCGGATGCTGCTATGGAGGACAAGCTTCTTCTGAACGATTGTGCTGAGATAGTTTCTCTTCACTCAAGCTTGCAACGAAAGTGGAATGTTCATTGCCAAAAAGTAGTGCTGTGTGCGCATTTGGTGGTGGGATCAAAAGAGTACTGTGTACTATGAGCTGCTGAACCCGAACGAAACTGTTAGTGCTGACGAGCACAAACTTGACAGTTTGTAGGATGCTCTCATCTACAAGCGGCCGGGATTCGCAAGGAAATATCATGAAGTGCCGTTCCACCACGAACATGCCAGACCCCATGTTGCGAAGAATGTCCTTTAAAAAAATTGCTGTTATTGGAGGGGATCAGCTTGTTAAGCCCGCAATGGATCACATGCACACCGCTGCAAGACTCACTGAAGTATCGCGGGAATACAAAATGCCGTTATGTCTTACGTTCATCGTTTTGAAGAAAGCCTTTGATACCGTCGAGACAGTCTCACGACCAGGATCTCTCCATTCTATAAAGAGGTCATACCAACGTCATGCGTCATATGGAATGGAAAAGCATCAGAGTGAAGGTCGACGGCCGCTACTTACATCATCTCCGCTTTGCAGATGACATCGTGCTTACAACACCCAACATCGAGCAGGTGGAATAAATGCACGCCGAATTTGACAACGCTTCTGGAAAGATCGGTTTACGACTGAACCTAACGAAGGCGTTGGTCATGCTAAAGGGATTGCTACCTGATGTTCCTTTCACGCTGAAGGGAAGGAAGATCTCTGAGTGCTCTAACTATGCGTAACTAGGTCGGATAGGGAACATGGTGAACGACCTAGCTCCGAAGCTGATCAGACGGAAGCGCGCGGCGTGGGAAGCACCAAAGGACATCGAGGTATTAGTGAAAAAAAAACGAAGAACATCAAGCTCCGCGCTCACCTTTCCGATACTGCGGCCCTTCCTGTTCTGACATACGCCTCTGAGGCTTGGACTCTACGGAAACAGTATGAGCATGCAGTTAGCGTCATTCAACGCGCTGTGGGAAAGACGTTGCTCGGAAGTTCTCTATATGCGCAAGTGCAGAAGAGAATCTGGAGTTCCGTGCTCCATCGACGAACGAAGATTAGGGATGCCGTTGATTACGCCAAGAAATTGAAAATCAGATGGGCCGGACACGTTATCCGATATAGAGATGAATGTTGGACCAGGGCGGTTACGGGCTGGATCCCTCGTGACGTCGAACACCAGGACGACGGCCGATCCGATGACCAGACTTCTTCACGAAAGCCCTGAACGAAAGGGATGATTTGCTCAGTGTCCCTCGAGGGAGTACGATTCACTAGACTACTCTGGCTCGCAACGGGGGAGAATGGAAACGTTACTGGCGCCCGCTCGCGGAATTCGACGATTAACGGGATGACAGGTGATGACAGGTGACAGGTGATTTAGTTCTGTTCGAAGCTCCGAGAATGCCTTCAGTAGTCTCCACTCCCTGTATAGCTGAAGGTCTCGCTGCACTGCTCTTCTGCCGCTGACATTTGCTTGCAACCTTTCAAGACTTATGGAGTTCTGGAAAGCATCGAGTTTTTCTTGTCTTGAGCATCTGGAAAGCAAGCGGAGGTATCCAATCCAGGAAGCTTGACCTGACCAGTAGAAGTGAGGGGACCTCGAATCAGCGCACCGTAGTCTTCGATCGGGTCATCCATGATGGTCATATTGGGACAAAGCGTCGCTTATAGCATCTCCGTCGTATACAACGTGCTTCGAGCCCTATGCGCAATGTTGAGAGACGTTCCCCAGCTTGTAAGTGGATCGGATCTACGCGCGAAGGAGTGGATGAACAAAAACACTGCAGAAAGATGGTATCACACCAACATCCAGTAAGCACCACTTTCCGCTCATCCTTTTGTGGTCCAGTTCAGCTTGTAGTGTACCACTTGGAGACTCCCATGTCCAGCGGCGATGTTCCTTCTGGAGTGAAGGGTCGCCATGGAGGAGTAGAGGGAAGCCCAGCTAGACGGTTTCCGTTCATTCGTCGCACGCCAATCCTCTTGCTCTTGATTTATTTATTTTCACACGCGACTCGACGAATCGAGGAGCTCATGAAGAGTGGCGTTGGAACATACTGTTCTCACAAGGTTGGCGATTTGAGGGCAAAACTCATAGACATACTGTTTTCGTTTCGAAAAGGTATAAAACAGGAAGCAGTCACTATGTCATATAGGGGGGGGGGGAGCTTTCGCGGTCCGAATCCAGGCGCCTTGCGCAACCCATGATTTCTTCGCCTCACACCGGTTGAAATACCGTCCGATGGCGGAGACGGGTGGGCCAGTATGCTGGGTACTGAGGCTGTTTTATTGCTATTTCAGCGAGCTTGCCTCTTGAAGTCTCAACACCGCCCTTCCAGGGCCAGTGCTGAGTATTCACCATGGCGGCTTTAGCCACTCTGGATCAGAGGGAGTCGAGTGGTCTAATCTTAGCCGGTCGGACATGCAGACGTGCCATTGAATTATTAGTTATATAATATATCGAGGGCGTCCCTAAATTACGAGCGCCAATTCATTGCAATGCATTTCAAGCTCCTCAGCTAAATGAAGTCAATGAACACGTTTACATACATCATGTGCTACAACATGTTACAGTCACATTTCAAAATACCTCCCTCCCCCTCCCCCCATGAGCGTGGAAACAGGCCCGAACTTTGCTACCAAACACCTTGCATGTTACACGCAGGTATTTTATTGCATTTCTTCCGAGCCCTTTTTGAGTCCTGCTTTTTAGGACTCCAAACTGGGATTGGAAACCCGACAGGTCCCCTTCTAAAGATACCACACGGAGAAGTCAAGTGAATTAAGGTCTCGAGAGCAGCATGGTCATTTTTTTGCTAACGAAGTCGCGCAGCTCGCGTCAGCGTTACTCCCGAGCAAGTTCGGCTCTGTGAGCTAGAGTATCGTTCTGCTGGAAAAACTACGAGCTGCTCCAGGAGGCGGAGTTAGATTAGTGCTTAATTACGTCCATCAGCTTGCTCAATGAATAATGGTCTTTGCCAATTTTCACGTCGGCACCGACGAAACCACGAGCGTGTTGCCGTTGCCAGTGACTCCCTCGAAAAACATTTTGCTGCTCTTATAGTACTTTCTTTTGTTAGAGAGTGCACGTTCGATAATTTTATACTAAGCACAATCGTTTTGTTTTCCGAAGAAAAAGATTCGGCATAAAAAATTTTGAGCTAGCGAAAACGATGCAGGGATACATAAAGCCACTCAAGACAGCAACAGAGCTTCCACTATGCCCGGACCGTTGAGACTTTGAGAGCGAGAGGGTTCCTTCTACCACACTGAGTATTCCTGAGGAAACAACTCAGTAACCATTTTCAACGTGAATCGTGCCTTCACATTCTGCATTTTTTCACTTCTCACTGTGTTGAGACCCGAAATAAACTGAGATTTCGCATACAATAAGAATACAATGATGCATCTGCATCTGACATTATTCCATCGCGAAGACACCGATAAGCCATGCCCGTCTACTTCCTTTTGATGGGCCACCCAGGATCGCGACCGACTGGCAGACGACGGGCCATTTTGATAGCCTTAACTTTAGAAACAACGGCCTTTTTACATCTTCCGGGTTTTCCGATTCAATCTTATTTTCTATATCTTTAATGGCCTCCTATACGGTATGCCGGAATGCCCTTCTACCTCTGTCATGCAAATGATTGCAAGTGGCATTGAATTAGCCTCCGCCATCTGAAAGATATTGGGAGTTTCACTTCAGTAACCATGCACATTGCAATTGAACCTACTTGTGCAACTAACCAACAGCGGGTAGAGTGAGTTCGGTAGATCATTTCTGCCTTATAAGTTTATGAATTTTGGCGCCCATAACTTTGGGACTCCCTCAAGATATCTATATAAATATTGATAAATATAATTAAGGCTCTAGCGTAAAACTCCGTCGGGCAGTGGAAAACGTAGGAGGGAGATTTCAGACCATACAAGCCGACCATCTGATGGTAGTGGCGAAAACATAGGCAGTAGCACCGAAGCATAGCAATTCAGCATTGCTCGATGAACAGCAAACTGACCTATCAACACAAAAGCGCTGACCTGTTCGTCGGGACACTGCAAGACACTGATTCTGGGCTTTGGGCTTCTTTTCGCAATCGTAGTTGTGTTCTGTGTTCAGAACGAAATAAGAAACCCTGAAGATCACAGGCCAAGCAGGCAAGTCACTGAGATTCTGAGTGGAACCCGATGAGTAGACCTATTCCAAAGATGGGTTCAATAATAAACACCCAACAACAAAATGGTGGCCAAGCGTATAAACCAACACTACATTTTAACCTTGAAGGGTATGTATAAATCATCAACTTGAAAAGCTGATTACCTCCTTCAACCGCAGGGGCTCCGGAGTCCAGACTCGACGCAGTGATACTGACGAGTGACGCTGGAGTGATGGGGTTCTGAATATTGAGCAGATGTTATTAGCTGATCACTTTAGAGTTACAAATGAAGTAACTCTTCTACCGAAACCGAAATTCTCATGCTGTTCGAGAAATAGCGAGAAAAATGGGTGTGGGGCAGCAGGAACGAAACTGTTGTGTCGCGGCGAGAGAGACGTCGCGTAGCAGAGTGCAAGTAAGAAACACAGGAACAAAAGAAATAAAAGTGGAATCAAGATAAGAGTAATAATCGCATAGCGACTGAGCTGTATGAAGAACGCTAGAACTACTATAATGAGGCAAATGGTTCGCGACAACCGCGTGCGGCGGATCGATTACACAAAACCGTTCCTACTAACCGTCTCCCGAGAGGAATTTGTGGAGCAGTATACCGAAACAAGGAGACCTGACAAAAAAACTACGAAGTTCGAATAGTTGTGACGTGGTTGGCCACGCCACTATGGGCAGAGTTCAAACTTCAAAACCAATGAAAACACCGGATCAAAAGTGTGGTCCAAAATTCTGATGAATAATAAAGGGGAAATAAAAGCTTCTCTCAAGCAGGAGGAGCACTTGCAATTCCTTCTATCAGATTTGTAAACGGGAGGATCACTTCTCTTTAAAGACCCAAAGTACTCAAAAATTCCAGGTCAAGAAAAGCAATACTATTAGGAAGGGCACCGATTTTAGAAAGAACTTCAGATAAAGGATTGTAGAACGAGCGGCTCAGTATCTCAATGAAAACTTTTTCTGTTGCGGTTTGTTCGCCATAGCACGTCATCCAAAATGTCGAATGTTGGCGAGATAAGGATGAAACCTCGAACATAGACAGGACTCGAGCCCCGGCTTGTACTATACGGGCAGGTCCGGGTAGCGTCCGAGGCCGGAGATTTGTCCACAACTCTTCTACCATGTAAGCCTAATGAAAACGATGCTTAGGATTCGGTTGGGAAGCAGTGCTTGGGCAACCCAAACAACACTAATAATACAAACGGAGGCGGTCGTTTGGTGCGGCCGCTCGCATCCAACTTGCCATTGGGGCGCATCGGCTTATAATTGCCTCACTGGCCCATATCCACTTATCGTTTGCTTTCACAGTCCGCGACCAGCCCACGCGCGGCGCTTGCCACTTGTTTACAAATTGAATCTTAATTGATACCTTTCGGACGTGCGCTCGCAGGTTGGCCGGCGGACTACGAAACACTACTATGAGACGACTAATTGCGGACCTACTTGTATCCTTTCGATTGGTATTGCGTATTTTCATTATTTGTCCTGCTTATTGAGCCTTTTTAAACCCCTTTTTCCATGTATACTGTTCAGTTACAATGAAGCGGCAGTATCATGGTCATGTCGGAGCCTGATATTTCCCATCCAAAGTAACTTGCAGTTCAAATGTAGAACAGAGTGATCGTGTGGTGTTTCGAAAATTCATGCATGCTTCTCATTCTTTCTTTCTTCAGAACGTGTTGTGCTATATTTATTCCGATTATTGTACAGCGTAGCTACTATTAGGCTCACTACGATATGAAGTTGCCTATTGTTTCTTTGCTATACTGTGACTTGTCTGACTGTTTTATTATTGAGCTTACTAAGTATATTCATCGGACCACTTGTTGCGTTCGACTGGCTTCTATATTACGCCATCAAGACAGCCGATAAAGCTCATGCAGCTCGGGGAGTTCCTTTCCTGAAATGCAAAGGCGTACTCTAATTGAATTTTTTCTAGGTGAGAGCGCTATGGAGATCACTAGTGCCTCAAGACCACGCATGAAAAATGCAAGGAGTTCCTGGAATACTTGCATTCGGTGTGGTTTGAAGGCCCATACAAGGACAAGTGGGGGAATAAGTGGGAATCGGTGCGCCTAAGAACCACAAACATAGCTGAGGCCTTTCACAAGCACCGAACATAGCACGTGACAAACTTTTAAATTGATAAGTTTTGAATATCAGTCACCTCAATGCCGTATTCCCAAGCAAGCACTCCTACTTGAAAGCCCCGTCAGAAAAGTTAAAATACATCGACTTTGAGGCATCGACTGCTCGTTAAGGAATACTACATAGTTTTTCTTGTCCCGCGCGCGAACATTTGAATGTCTTATGAACTCCATTACCTACATTCTGGGCACGGCGCAGCTGTGTTGGTCCTAGCTTTTCGGTGCGAGTTCTAATGAAATAGGCATACAGAGAAGCTGAAAAGGAAACCTTCAATGCCTTCAGTACCGATTGTCAATAAAAGTTATCCATTGCCCTCTAGTTCAAAATTTCGCCACTTACGGTGTTTTCTTCTACTGCAGTTAAATGTTCAGTCTACATTCTGTAGGAAGCTTCCGTATTTCATGCACCATATATTATTAGGTTGATGCATATTTATTGCGGATTTTTTCCAGCAAATTTTACTTGAAAAAACTATAGAAATACTAAGCAAAGACATATTCAGGTAATTAATCCGGAACTTATTCACCATCTACTTCAAGCACTGCTTCCCATTGATTAGTTATTCGGACCCCAAAAGCGAGGAACTTTTGATCCTTACGGGCGATCCACGCCTTGACATCGGCCATCAAGTCATCCAAATCGACGTAACTTCTATTCTCTAGCCATTTTTTCGACGAACGGTTTACGAGATGATCCATAAAAGTTTCTGCTGGTGAGTATGGCAGATTTAGGGGCAGATCCCATTTCTTGGTTGGCTCTGGCTGATTGTTCGATCGCCGAAAAGTTACTGAGATCGCGGAATGACTGTGCCACCTTTCGATCTTTCTCGAAGTAATTAAGCCTAATTCCGCGAATATGCGGATGGTTTTTTGAGTATATTCTTGTAGAGAAAATCAAGTAGATCATCTCTAGAATTAACCCGAGCTCAATATTCAAATTCTATCGGGAGAAAAAAAGCCGCGAAAAAGTCCGCAATAATTATGCATCAACCTAATAGTATCAAGGATCACACAAAGACCGACCGCAAATGAGACACAAGTTTGATCAATTCGAGTAAAAAATAGTCAAAGTGAATTTCAATGACAAAAGCGGATCAGCACTGAGTTCACTAGTCCTTCGAATACACTCCCTACATAGAGGCGGTTGACCGGATGTTGTTAGTGGTTGACTGTTCTATGATCCGAGAATATGGCTCATTAGGCGGCTCGATTTTGTTGCGGTCTGAACGACCAGTTAGCACAGCAGGGGAAACAGGAATGGGTCTAAACTTAGTAGTGTTTTTGCAGTTCTTTACAGTCCACCAACTTCTCCTTCGCTCGAATCACGAGTTAACACAGAAATATCACAAGTGGTCTTAAATTGGATATTGTTGTAATAGTACTTCTGTGAGTTTCAGAAAGCTGCAGCACAATAGGCTTTCAAATCCTCCATCTCATCTCTAGCGAAATGGGGAAGAGGTGCCCACACAATCTCTGATTAAATAGAAGGATAAACTTTCGGAGTGCTAATGAATCCTGTCTGAGGGACGCGCCCACGCGTTCACTTCCACTCAGATTCGTGTGGCATATTGAATGACCTACACAAAGGCTCGCGGTGGCCAACCGATGTACAAGTCACTGCTTTTATCCTCCAAGACGAGACTGGATAATAATCGACCCTGGAGGGATGGAAGGCTTGGTTGGCTTAGACGGATATCAATTCGAGATTTTAACCCGTCACCATGCGTGTGTGAGGTGCGCCATTTGCCACTACAGCGCCTTCGCCCGTATAATCTCTGATATTGCAATAAATCGAATTTCAATCCAATATGCGCCCCTATAATCACTCCCTCTACTGCATCCTCGACACGCAGTGATATATGGTTTTGTCTAGGGAAACAGAGCCTTGTTTTTGGATCGATTGGACATCCTGTACGCCATATTAATGTGTACGCTGGCCTCGAGACCGTCAGATGGTTTCTCATTGGCTGCTTTCATAGTCCGCAGGCAGGCGCGCGTGCAGGCGTGCCGGCGTGCCGGCGGCGGCAGTGCTAGGGGGAGGAGGGAGGCAGACAGTGTAAGGCAAACAGTCCACGCCCCTTCAAAGGTTGTTTGTTTTCAACCCCTCGAAGGGGCGTGGACTGTTTGCCTTACACTGTCTGCCCCCTCCTCCCCCTAGCACTGCCTCCGCCGGCACGCCGGCACGCGCGCCTGCCTGCGGACTATGAAAGCAGCCATCGGAAACGCGCGCGGGAAAGCAATTCAAACAGCAGGAGGAGAGCTCTAGTTGTGTTCGCAGAAGTAGAAGTACATTGTGAATATATGTCAAAATTTTATTTGAAAAAATGTTTTAATTGATAATGTGCATGTCGATAAAGTCAATGATAGAAATGAATATTACAAAAAACAAATGCCCTTCAAAGAAGAAACAGCGAAACTTTTCTCACACGGTCAGTGCGTTAGACATATATACTGCAAATTACTTCCAAGTAAGAAATATCAGACTCCTACCTCTTTTCTTTACCTGAACGGTATGCATGGAAGAAGTGGATCCAAAAAGCTCAAAAGCAAGAAAAACGATGAAAATTGCCATATCGGTTATGCAAAGAGACAGAATGCAAGTGGATCCAGATTCGGCGTCTATGGCACCATGGTAGTAGTGGCACCATCGATCGGGCGTCTGTTCAGCTGAATGGGCAATGGGTTGGCCCAATAGCATGGAAGTTGAATCAACTGGAACAGTGGTCCAGCTCAGAATCTGCGTCGAATGGGCCTCGCAAAGGAGGCAGTATAAGTCCACACGCCAGGGAATAGCCGGTTCTGCGAGTATGTTGAAACTAGGTCACCCCGCTCACTTCGTGCGTGGCGCACCCTGCTACGATCTCGAGATGACATTCCAGAACCTCTAACCAAGGAGGTGTAGTCTACTTACCGTGGGACTTTGGGTGGAGACCCCCAGATAAATCGATAGTTTTAATGCTGTTTCCGAAAATGGAATCAAAACAGCAAAATGGTTCTCCTTGAAAAGTTGTGAGCGCTCGAAATTCAGTAGTATCAATTGGATATGCGAACTCGTCGCTTCGATATCAAGTACCCCACGTGGCTTAGTGGTAGTAGTCTCGCCTGATGGACGTAAGGAGTGCGGTTGCTTCCCGTCATCGTCGGCGTTTTTGGGAAGTGTTTTTTCCGTTTCATAAAAGGCTCTCCAAACTTCTTCTGACATGTTCTTTTGTTTAAGTGAACGCCTTATTTCTGCCTTTATTTTCTTTCGTCGCCCTATCCAAGGAAAGGTGGTTCTGTACGTCAATTGTATGACTCGGTTATATTTTGAATTCCAAGGATCATTTCACAGAAAGATACTGGAGATGAGTAAGATGCCTATAAGAAACTCAACATTGAAGAAAACTTCGAAAAAATTCGTGCAGCCCATATGTTGTTCACAAACTGCACAACTTGTACATGCTGATTCTCTACGTCCCGTGAAAAGACAGTCAATCGTCTCAAGATTGAACAAATACTCGGCCGATGTGACGCAGGAACCTGGGTACTCATCATCATACCCAGCCTTGTACCATGAGCATTTTAAAAATTAGAAAAACGTGGTGCGCAAAACATCCGATATACTTGTGATGGAATTATTATCTTTACTTTATATAAAGCGCTCGCGCCTGTCTGTCCGTCTTTCTGTCTGTTCGTACAGAAATTCATAACCACATATGGTGAGTGGCAGGACAGGACTTCGCCCACGGTGGGCGGGGCCTACGCGAAATAAATGTTCGAGAGGAAAATAATGGCTCCTGTCCAGGGAACCCTGAAAGTTCAAGCTTGGTAAGAGTACCCGAGGCAGGCTGGGAACTCTAATGGTGGATGGCAGGAACGGGCCACAGAGGACGGGGTTTGCACCAAAAATGTCAGTTTGGCCCTAGGGCCAACTTGCCAGGAATATGGGGAGTATAGGCGGCAGGATTGGAAAATTTATGGTAGGTGGGTACCGGATCCCGCCCGTAGAAGGCGGTGTGCGCGCGAGTTGGCTCCAGGGCGCACAAACTTGGTAGGAAGACAGGCGGCTGTATGCGAACCCTTATGGTGGGTAGTAGGGCCGGACTCCGCCCACTGAGAGCGGGATTTGTGCGAAATGTCTAAGCGAAAATCTATTACTCCTGATCCTGTGGAGTGAAGGGGGCAGGACGGGAACACTTACGACAGGGAGGCCTTGGAGAACAAGATCCACCAATTGAATCCTAGCGCCTTTGTTATTTACGATCTAGCTTTGATTCTTTGATATGTTTCATTCGGCAAGAAGGGTAAGTGCACTTCCAGGGGCGGATTATGAAATTTGGTTCACTTCTTTCTTACGACCGCTACCCGGCGAAGTTTGCGATGCGATTTAATGAAGGATCACGGTTTCTCACTGCTTTAATATCATTCATGGCAGAACTAATCCGACCGCTAACAATCTTGGATTCTCATTTGATGATGTATCCGTAGCGAAAAGGAGCTACATTCATAAAGACAGTTGATAATGTTATTATTGTGATTTGACAACATTTGTGAGTATCGTTTAAGTCTTTGAATGCCTGCCAGTTAAATCTTCAATGGGTCATTATTCTCAACATCAACAGCGAAAGATCGAGACAGGCAGATTCTGATCAAAGGCATAGTCGGCACATTTTGAATATCTTTTGCATGCCCTATTGTTCCTCTGGGCGGAGGTGGTGTAGTGGCAAGTGGCGCACTATATCACACGCACGGTCAGGAGTTCGAATCCCGGATCGATGCCCGCCTAGGCCAACCAAGCCTTCCATCCCTCCGGGGTCGGTGAATTGGTACCAGACTCGTCTGGGAGGATAAAAGCACTGACTTGTACATCGGCTGGCCACCGCAAGTCATTATATAGGCCACATTTGCACTCATTACGCCACTATGATTCTGAATGGAAGTCGAGTGCGGGGGCGCATCCCTCAGACGGGATTGATTAACGCCAAAAACTTTATCCTTTATCCTTTTATTGTTCCTCTATCGAATGTACGTCCTTCCGAAAGTCACGTAGGCACGACGAAGAGTGCGAATGTTACGTGAGCGCGGTGAGGAAACAGTTATGAAAAGGGAAGTCAATCTATACTGTTCATATTGGTTCTCTAACAAGTCGTAGGTAAGCGGTAGTGGGCATGTGGTGCACTCATTAGTGTGCGTAGCCCAACTGATAAAATAAAAATAAAAAAAATAAATAAATAAATACTACGACCGCGACCCAGCAAGGTTTGCAACTCGGTCGAAGATCAAGGTTATATATTGTTTTTATGTAAATTACGACAAAACTCATCCGACTGCCAAAATTTGGGATTCTCAACTAATGACGTGCCCGTGGAGGAAAGAAGGTCCAGTGATAACGACATCTAATAATGGTGTTATTAACACTTGAGAACATTTGCGAGTACTGCTCAATTCTTTGGTTGCCTATCAGTTAAACCTTTGGTAGTTCATAATTTTCAAGATGAAGAGCAACCGACTGACACTTTTAATCGTAAGCGTAAGCATCGGCACACCCTGAATACCACTAGCGCTGCCCTGCTTAAGCCACCTCCACTCTTTTTGGGTCCTGTGTTAAAGTGTGTCGGGTTTCGTGTTCAGAAAAGCACCATTCTTTCCGAAATTCGGAGGGGAAGGAAGGGGGGGGGGGCGGTTGCTTGTTACTTGAACTCAAAGGAGGAGGAAAGCCCGGCGTTAGCCGGGCGGCGTGAATGCCACGTGAGCGCTGTGAGGAAACAGATATGAAATGGGAAGTCAACCGATACTCTTCATAAGGGTCCTCTAACAGGTCGTAGGTAAGCGATAGTTGGCATGTGGTGCGCGCATTAGCGTGCGTAGCCCAATTGGTTTTATATTATACCAGTCGGATCGCCCAGCTGACGCTGGGCTCTTCTTCATGTTGAGGCAAAGGCACTTCATCGGAAAAACATCGAATTAATGAAATTCTTTCCCCTTTTTCGTAGGTTATCTCGCTGTTTCGCTGAACGAGAGTATCGATACGGACACATCGTTGAATGAGAATGCAACATTATTAGCGGTCGGATACGTTTTGCCAAGAATGATATCAAAGCAGAGAGAAACCGTGAACCTTCATTGAATCGCAAACTACGCTGGGTAGCGGTTGTAATCGAATAGCAAGAGGTGGACCTGAAATTCATCTCCTCATAATCACACCATTTGCCCTTCTTGTCGGATGAAACATATCAAAAAGTCAAAGCCAGATCGTTAATAACAAAGGCGCTAGGATTCAACTGGTGAGTGGATCTTTTCTCTAAGGCCTCTTCGTTGTCAGTGCTCCCATCTTGCCTCCCTGATTTTGCTCTCCAAGTCCACGGGATCAGGAGTTATGGATTTTCACTCATATATTTCGCGGAATCCTGTTCCTTGAGGGCGTAGTCCGGCCCTGCTACTCACCATAAGTGTTCCCTTACTGCCTCCTACCGAGTTTGAACGCCCCAGAGGCAAACTGAAAGTTTTGGCGCGAACTTCGCCTTCTATAAGCGGGGTCCGGTCCTCCCACCTGCAATAAATGTTCCCATCCTGCCGCCTGTACTCCTGTCAAGTTTGAATGCCCTAGGGCCAAATTGACTATTGCGATGCAAACCCGACCCCCTGTGCACGGATTCCGGTCCTGCCACTCACTATAAGTGTTCCCGTCCTGTCGCCTGTGCTCCTACCAAGTTTGAAAGCTCTAGGTCCACGGGGACAGGAGTTATAAATTTCCGGTCAAACCGAAACACCGACACACACACACACACAAACACACACAAACACACCGACACACCAACAGACACACTTAGCGAATTATATAAAGTAGGATCTTTGGGAGATTGAAATCTCCAAATAATAGGAACTGAGCGTTGGTGTCTATCATGTCATCAACCGCTTTGAGTTACTGCTGAACATAGCCATCAAACAGGAAGGTGCTCCCATCAACCAGAGCAAATCTGTTACTGGATCAGGCTACGTCAAGGTCTACACACATGAATTCATAATCATCTTTGACCTGCTCCTTCAATAGAAGCCGGCGACAAAAATCTTTCTCCCGTTTACAAAAAAGCCATAACCACACCTCTCGCTCATATCGCATCTCAGAATTTCATACTGACTACAATATTCCGCAAACAGGGACTCACAAATCATAATATCATAAAACAGTAACTCGGTGAGTACGTTATGGAGTAGAGTAAGTACTGGAATGAAGCGAGAATTGTGGAGCGGAGTGGATACATTGAAGCTATGCTTCTGATCTGAATGTCTATTTAACAATGCGAGTCAATCGAATATTAAATTCGGACCTCATCCTAGTTTTTTGCACGAGGTAATCACCGCCACCCCGGTATCCTCCCCTCAGGCTTATGTCAAAACTATATTCTTCCGCCTAGAACCACTCGAAGCACAGGTAAGCCCTTTTTGAACTCAAGCCCTCGATGTTCAATAAAAGCTATGTCCCCTCAACTGTATTTTCTAGCTACTTTGTAAAAGTAAGGAGTGAGGCCGAGCGTGAGCTAGGCGACCCAGCTGGTAGTATCTGATATTAGCAGTACATTCTACCATGCACTGCATGAAGTGATGTGTTCCAAAGCTCTCTCTTTATGTTAAAATAAGCTTAACCACTTCCATGGAGAATCACCGAGTCACTTCTTTGGGGGGTGAAGGCCAGCCCTTCTCCTCGCTATAGGTGTTCCCATACTGCCGTCTGCCTCCTACCAAGTTTGAACGCACTAGAGCCAAACTGAAAATTTTAATGCAAACCTCGCCTCCTATCGGCGGGGTCCGGTCCTCCCACCTACGATAAATGTTCCCATTCTGCCTCTAGTAATCCTGCTTAGTTTAAACGCTCTAAGTCCACGGAGACATGAGTTATGATTGTCCGCTAAAACATTTAGTTCGCACTAACCCCACTACCGGTGGGCGGAGTCCCGTCCTGCCACCCACCATAAGTGTTCCCATCCTGCCCCCCGTACTCCTACCAAGTTTGAGCGCATTCGGTCTACGGGGACAGGAGTTATGAATTTGCGGCCCAAAATTTCTGTCGCGCACGCCTCGCCCTCTGTGAACGGAGTCGGGTCCTGTAGCCCACCATAAGTGTTCCCACGGGACGGCAATTATGAAGTGCCGGTAGGACACACACACCGACACACACAAGACACAGATTAGCGAATTATATAAAGTGGGATTATTATCGTATACTATCCCGTGCATCATCTTGAAGTCCGCAGCGTTCAACGTAGCTCTAAATCCGCTCCTTTACAACATTGTTCATAGGACTGAATGAAAAGACGTCCGATGGCCGAATCATTGAAGTAGCACCGGCAAGAATATTGTGATTGAGCCAACCATGAATTTAAAATTTCCTCGGTCAATGTTGAATTTCTTGCAGGCATTTAACACATCTCTAGTATGTCTATCGAATTATGCTAGGAGCTTAAAATGAAACAGAATCATACAATTGACGTGCCGGACCACTTTCGTTGGAAGGGGCGACGAAAGAAAATAAGGGCGGAAATAAGGCGTTCACTTAATCAAAAGTCTGAAGAGGTTTAGAGAGCCTCTAATGAAAGATCTCGCAAAAATGCCGACGATGATGGGGAGAAAACCCACAAACTACGCTTATGATGCGAAACCACCACCACTAAGCCACGTGGACACTTTATATTGAAGCGACAAGTTCGCATATCTAATCGATACTACTGTTAAGAATTTCGAGCTACCATAACTTTTCAAGGAAAACTATTTTGCAGTTTTGATTTCCATTTTCGTACACAACATTGAAAACTCTGTATCCGGGTTTTCATTCAAAGTCTCATGGTGACTAGACTACCCCTCCCTGGTAAATGTGAGTGAAGCGAATGATTCACATGAGTCCTTTTATTTTCTCTATGAAGGTGCAGTTCACAAGAATGTCAAGTTATCTAGATTATGAAAAAATGAAGGAGTGGGATAGTGCGATGAGTGGCGAAGAGAGCACGCGAATCGGTGTTTCCAAAGTGATAAAAGGTTTCGAAAAAATCGCCAAAAAGGGGTTGGACGAGAATAAGGCCAGAAAGGAGTGTCGAGACGAGCTATACAATGTGTGTCATTGCGTACGAGGGGGTCTTGGGGCGAATAGCTAACTAAAGTATGCAAAAATATCCTTCGAAAACCACTCATTCATAAGCAAATGTTAACAAAAACACTACTAAAAGCAAAAGTAACCCACTTTTCCTATCATCTAAGGTAGAAAACTGGACAAAGGATCGCAGTAGCAAAAAGAATACCAGAGAATAACAGAATGAGAATAAAACAACACTCACCACCCGGCGGTCAGCTGTCAGAGTGTGGGTTCTGGCGCGAAAATTGCAATCTGTACCACCCCTACAGAAAGGTAACGGAAAGGACTCTGACGGGCTCAAAAACATCTATCATAGCATCGGTCGATGGGCGTGGTATCCGACCGTTTGGAAACAGGGCTCCTGTAATGCCAAGCTCGAGTTTTTGACCTTTCTGTTATTCTCAGGGGCCACTGGGCGATCCTTAGAGAAAACCTCAGAGATCATTTTTGTCGTGGACTGTGCCCTTAAATTGACTGTCATGAGCCAGGCGCGAATACGGACGCCGCAGTGTCAGTGTGGCTAGCGCAGAGCGCCACTGACACTACGGCCTCCGTCAAAAATGGGTTATGTCGGTTGACGCGGCCCCTCGCACCAAACTTGCCATTGGCGCACGTGGGCTCATAACTGCCTCCTTGGCATCGCCCATTCGACACGGTTTGTGGTGTGGACGACTCGTCCATGTGATCCAACCTTTTGATCATGTTAATCGGCCATCCCACTGCCCATCCAGCTGATATACTGATATATATTCATCACCAAGTAAAGGTACGCGTAGAAAAAAATGAAATGGATCTAAAGCTCACTTCAGTGGAACAATCATGACCTCTAAAAGTTCCAAAAAAGCTCAACGAGCAAAAGAATTTTCTTATTGAGGAAGTGGCAAATGGTAGATCCTCATCACTACTAAACGTTAACTGGGGCTAATTTAATTGTAATTCATGACATTTGAACAGTCACAACGACAGCCTTCAGAAAACGTATGAAGAGAAAAGCTAGGAAAGCAAAACATTATAAAATGGTCATTGTGATCACAAACGTCAAAAAAGAATGCACCACCTATGACCATTATGTACATGAAAACAAAATGGGACTAGCTGCAATCATTTCTTGGTTCGAAGCTTGCTCAAAACGCTCAACTTCTGCGCTTATTTGTGCATGCATATTCAAATATCAAATGCGAGCGCCTAAGCGAGATTCGTCCATTTAATCACGTGAAGTCTGCTTCATATTTGAATGAACGAAACCCCTATACATCTCGGTATCCATAATATGATTTCGGATTTCCTTCTTTGTGCTCGGTTTCCAGCAAGAGGTGGAAACTGGTAAAGAACATTAGATAACAAACAAGATTAAGGAATTGAGAACAAATAAACAACCTTATCACTCTCACAATTTCCCTATTTATCTTTTATTACACAACGTTGCCAATAAAGTTAGTGACAGAAATATAATAAATATCATGATAGACAAATGTTTCTCAAAGAAGAAACAATAAAACACTTACCACACGATCAATCTGTTTTACATATGTACTGCAAATTAATTTGAAGTAAGGAGTATCAGGCTCCAAAACGACCACGATACATCCACTTCATTGTAACTTGACAGTATTTCAAATGATTCAGAAATTGCCAATAGCAGGAAAAAGCGATAAAATAGCAAAATAGACTATGTAAATAGACAGAATACAAGTGGGTCCGCAATTCGGCGTCTATTAGTAGTAGTAGTGACGTCATCGATCAGGCGTACATCAGCTGAATGGGCAGTAGGATGGCCGATTAAAATGATCAGAAGATTGAACGAGTCAATGGACGAGTCGTCCACTCCATGAACCGTTAAATGCTCAAAGAGGCAGACAGATTACTTTGAGACGAAATACGAAAGCAGCCGTGTTGCAGTTGTACAAAACCTCTCGACCTGGAATTAGCACACCTATATTGTGGTTTTCTAAGAGCCTGACGGAACTGCGATGTCGTGTGCAACTTGTCGTGGTGAGGAGAATCAGGTTTGAGGACATCTTTTGTTGACTGGAAAATTCTGCGGCTTGAATTGGTTCCTCACGCGCATATATGAACGCAACTTAGAGCGCTCTAACTTTGCAGTTTCCTAGAATGGACCATGTTCGACTTTCTCTTAATCTCGGCATAGCTGAACTTGTCTCTTGAGATGTTTTAAGCCTTTCCTAGATCACAAATTTATACAGCTTACGTTTCGGCCTCTTCATCTTCTTCAGAGCCTGAAAGCCGAAAAACAATTTGAGTTTGATCCTCACGTAGCCCTCACTCGTTCATCTGAACACCTTATTTCTGCTCTTGTTTGCTCTCGTTTGCGCTTTCATTCGCACATATTTTGCTCACACACTGCACACCTTATATATGCTTATTCTCTACAGAACAGCCTATTTCTCTCCAAGAAAGAGCGGGATCCAACAGGATTGTTCACGACACGACAAGACAGGGCAATAGAAATTGAAATCACCGATAAGTCTTCATTTATCATGCATTTTTCTTTAGCAAAGGTTGTATCGATCCTACTTGCTGAATCCGGAACATCTGAAGTCAGCAGTAAGGCAACTCGCGAGGAAAGGAAGGCAGCCGCAAGGCTTGCCGCTATACTTCAACAGGGAATTACATTTGCAGTCGTAATTAAATACGACGAGTGCCTGGAGTCAAATGCTTTTGCGGAATCTGACTGGGACCATTGCGATGAAGATGGTCATGACAGTTCTAGCAAGACAAGCCATATCGAGACTGGCAATTTGATAGTTTGCAAACAAGTAGGTATTGTATTTCTAATGTGCTGCATTATCAGGTAACGAAGGCTATCAAACACTATACAGGGTGGCTACAAAGTATGGTCCGGTATTTATCTGCATGTAAAAAATTAAATAGGGCCCATTTCTTCGAGATTTTTCACTAAATTGTATGACCAAGATAAAGGAACACTTTGGCCAGAATACAAGCTTCCAATCTCTTCGTAAAGGCTCCCACGGTGGGCCGCAAGTAGATGACATCAATTTCCTGTCATTTCCTCTGACGAGCTGCTTTTAGACTCTCCAAAGAGCGGTGTGGTGAAGAAGACACTTTCTGCTGCAGATAGCTCCAAATGGAGTAGTCCATTGGGTTGAGGTCTGGGGATTTAGATGGCCACATGTCTTTGTCACAGAATCCAGGAAAATGGTGTCGGCAGAAAGAAATCGTGGATTTCGACTCATGTACTGGTGCCCAGTCCTGTTGCAAGATAAAGTTTTGTTCTCCAAAGTGTTTTCGGGCCCATGACAACAGTGTCTTCCTTAAAATAACATTCTGGCAAGATTCCGATTTGATTTTGATGTTTTTGTCAACAAAAACGAGAGGTGTTTTGCCTTCTGATGTTAATCCGGCCTATACAATCACGGAACAGACTCCTGGTTTTTACTCGTCATTTTCTGAAGTTTTTCTCTGCCCCAGGTAGCAGCAGCCGCTGGTTTTGGCTGTTGTGCGCGACCTCGACCATAAAGATTTTCTGGTCTGTCCAGACGATAACCGAGAGGCGGCCCACACGAACTGCTGCCAGAAGCTTCTGACTTTTTTCCAGTTTGTTCTTCTTTGCTGCTTCGCTGAGCATCTGGCCTCGGAAGAAGCGGTAACTGTTTAAATCTAGTTCACATTTCACAGAGTTTTGAACACTTCTTCGTGGTTGCTCATGCTGACATCATCGTTGCGTGAGATGCTCTTTTTGATCACCTTCCGAATCCGAGGAACATTGACAGTTCTTGGTCGCCCTGATTATGGAAGTGGTAGATGGTGCCCACACTGTCTGTACTGGTACACAATTTTTCTGACCATTCTGTCGATAATGTGCAGCCTTCTTGCAATCTCCGAGGCGGAACATCCTTCGTCCACGAGATGTGCGATGGTGGCGCGATGAGGAGACGGTCGCATTTCTCCGAGGTACTTCTACCGACAGTCGCAATAATTTGGCTATAGTGCATGACTGACATGCTTTATCCAGAGCATATATTGCACAGCTGAAACAGGGATTTACAGTTTAGCAAGCGACGTGTGATTTGGCGGATCATACTTTGTAGCCACCCTGTACAAGTTCGTCGAAGGCATATCGTTCATTATCGAGCATGAATGTAAGATTTCGCTGGATCGAAAACACCGTCGATCTGAGAAAGCTGCGTAGAGTTGAGAGTGAGCAGCAGACGCGACTAAGGTTAGGTTTCTTCGGTCTGTGTAGTTAAGAAGGATAGGAGAACTTCACAAAGAAGTGAAAAAGAAAATGGCCAAAGGTGGTTATATGATTGTTTTGAAAATGTTTTCGCCCTGGTCAATCAGTAGTTTCGAGGTGTTACGCTGCATGACGGAAACCTTCGTTCATGGCGCTTGAGCTATGCCGGGAGAAAAATGTTAAGAGCTTCAGGCAGTGTCAACTTGAATAAAGTTTTTAAAGCGTGTGTCAAGGAAGATCACAGCATTCGTGACAAAAAAGACTTACAGGAGCCGTGAGGGAAATAGGAAAGGGAGTTACAGGAGCTTTGAGCCCAAGAATTAGACCTGTCAGGGTTTCTCAAGAAAATGACAACGGCAAGATCGGGTGTAGTGAATATATTGAAAAATTCCCTTAAGGCTGAAAGAATCGTCGAGAGCAAAACGGCATGCACGCATTACTATACCATTCATCCACTGTTACATGCTGACGGCAAGTTGGTAAAAAAGTTGTATATTGTTTTTCAGAAAGGAAGGAGCTTATCGCGTCAAGGCTACTTCAAAGCTCCAAATGTGGTAGCCAGGGCGAGCACAACACACATCATGAACAAGGAGCTCATGGTTGATTAGATTAAGACTTGCTTTTTGAGAGCATAGATGCCCAGAAAATCACCTTACTGTAGAGGCCGTCCTTGCGTGATAACGACATCATAAAACAAGCTGTGCGCGAAGGTGTTCAACGCTATATCGGTGCACCGTTGCACCGTCATTGCACGCCAACGTGAATACAAATCACCACGTGATCCGCATTGGTTGAGATTAGTACGTATCAATAGACTTCATATTCCGTAACATATCCCTCATCCATCTCAACATGCGCCCATGTACCTTTCACAATCCTCAGCGCGTCTACGTGACTTTCTGCTTAGGGACGCACAAACCGACATAAAACAGACACACAAAGTCAGCGCTTCATATATCACCAGTTGGGCTAGCACACTGACGAATGCATTATACGTCCACGATCGCTCATATACGTACGGTATGTTGGATTATCAGAATAGGATAGTTCTCTTCACATTTGAACGCGGAATCACTTTGAGAGCATCACGCTCGATATAAATCATTTGTGCAGAATTATTAGTGGTTGATCATAACCGCGTCCAGTTCAGGGCAGACCCACCCACGACAGAAATTTTACCGCACATTTTATAACTTCCTCTCACCATTTCCTCCTCATTCTAGATACCTTTTAAACAAATTTATGAATTTTTAATCTAGTCCCGCCCAACTCTGTGCAAACTCCAGTCAGGAAATTATTCACCTTTTTTCTACCAATTATAAGCGCTTTATCTCCCGCATTCTAGAGCTTTTACGGACAGAGTTACAAATCCTCGATCCTATCTTAGCCCACCCTGTGCCAGTTCCGCCCACTTGAAGGATCTCACTACATTTGTTCCATCACCTCTGACTACCTTGTTCCCGCATTCTGAACGCTTTTGAACAGAGTGATACTTTTCAAAGTAGCGTACATTCCAACAGACGCACCGCCCATCGTGGGCGGAGCTTCTGTTTAAATCGGTGAGTCTCCGTCGGTGAATTTACGCCATTTTAATCGCTGACCGTTCTATCACCTTTGCTCACTTTTTCCAGGCGTCTCCACTGTTATGAGATCAAATGAGAAAAATTTGCATATGACACAGCCCTATTTCGGCAATGTTAAGTGGAGCTCCGCTACACTCACGTGTGCTCTGTTGCACTTATCCTATGTTCAAACAATTCCAAATTTGAACCGACCGCTTCAGGTGTTTCTTCAGGTATATCGAATTTCGTGACAGACAGACAGACGGACAGACAAACGCGAGCGCGTTATAATTATACTTACATAGTAAAGATACCGCTTTATATCTAGAGAGATTGCATATGTAAAGCGGTGCAGTTCATTTTTGATGAGCCCTTCATTACACGACGCAACACTGAAGTCCGCAATAATCCTGCCGGTGCTGCTTCGATGATTCAACCAGTGGACGTCTTCTTTTTCGGTCCTATGAAGAACGTTATGAAGAGGATCAGAACCAGTGCTGCGATGATCACCGCAAAACTTAATAAGACAGAGATATACATAATATACTTGAGGCTCTATCACAAGTATGTTGAATGTTTTGTGCACCTCATTTTTCTAGTTTTCTGAAATACTCTTGGTGTCGTCGACGACGACCCCAATTACTATATGTCTCACTTTTCCCTCTCAAGTGGCTTTTCGAGAAGAGTGGTTAGGCTCGTGCTGGGATTGTATTGTCACTTGTCTTGTACATGTATTTTGCTCAGCGTTGGGTAAAGTCCTATTCGCCCACGCTCCTATATATCTCTCTCATCAAGTAAACATATTTAACCACCGTTGCTATTTTCGCTTCAAAAGGGCCACACCCATGTCTTCAACATCCACCCCGGTTACTTGGGGAAGAGTGGGGTGCTACATATTTACAAACCGGTAGCACTTACGTACTAACACCAACTACCATAGTGCTGCGCTTACTTTTATTCAATATTGAGGAATGATCGTTGTGTTGAGAACTTGTTTCAATTGATCAGCTCCACTCTTCAATTCAATCTGACCTAACTGGGCGAAAATGTAGTTGGAGGGTGCGAGGCCCTTTTATGCCATGCGTCTCTTCAACCCTTGCCCCATCTAATCAACTCATTCATCCCAGAGCTCCTACCTTTCAAAAGTTAGGGAAGGAGCTCCGTTATGGGTGAACCAATTGGATGTTCAATCCTTACCTCACCTCAGCTTTTTGCACGAGATAATCATCTCTCCCTTGCCGGAGCTCCTTCCCTAATTTTTAGAAGGGGAGGAAACCATCTCTGCGCCCTAGCTCGTTCTCTATGAACAGTCCGCCTGCTGTCAGAGACGAAGAGCACAAAATGGCGCTGGCACCCCCCCACTGTTACACATTTTCACCCCTAACTGTTCAAAAAAAAGTCCTGGTTACCTATATCTGCAAGCATGTGGTCTTGGTATGAATTAGCCCTGCAGCCGTGAAGCACTAAAGCCGTAAATTAGTATTATAATTTCGGTTAATTTGGTTTTGGTTGTTTTAGTTAACTTCATTTTGATCACTTCTAAACTGTGCGTCTAAAATGAGAGTACGTACATTGAGTTCTAGTTTAAATCACTTCTCACTTCCCATTAGTCAAACAAGCACAGTAGTTAAAGACAACAACCGAGGAGGGCAGAAGAATAGGCGCGGTTATTTCAATTGAAGGGACCGAGTTCATTTAGTACGTAGGCCTGCACAGACACGTCAACTGAGTCAACCCTTTTGGCTGAAAAGCATCTCGATGAACTAGTAAAGTCGGCTTTCTCTGCACCCTATCCGTCAGTGATTCGAGGGGGACGAGCGATTCGTGCGATTCCGGGTGCGCGCGGCAAATTGCGCGGCGAAATTCGCGATGATTCAAACAACTCCTGCGCCTATCATTGGGGCACAAACTTGAAGTAGGGTACTTTGAAAGGGTCAGGCAATCCTACTTACCTTCTTTATTTCAAATTTGGACCCCAATGATAGGCGCAGGATTTGTTTGAATCATCGCGAATTTCGCCGCGCAATTTGCCGCGCGCACCCGGAATCGCACGAATCGCAACACACCCGTGATTCGAAAAGCACTGCCCCCTCCCCCTCAAGGTATATGCCACATGAAGACAGTAGTAATAAAGGCACCGAATAACGATGCAATAATAACGAAGAACATCCCATCTCAAACTAAATCTGTTCCAGCTACACTGCTTGCTCCCTTTGAGCATACTAAAAATTTAGCATCCTTTGAACGCAATCACCCATACGACCCCAAGGTGCATTTCATCCAGTAAACGTTACTAGCCGTTACAATCACAATTTACTGTGGTATTTCAATTTTCGTTCTCCTCTCTCCCTGTGGCGTTTAAATTGTCCAACTGATCCTTCGTGTACTCACACCGATAAAAACGGATTCGTACAACTTCCTATGTCTAACTTCCTCTCCACCCAAGAAAAGTTCCGCCGAAATTATCAGAGTAGGGAGAAGAACTACTCGAGCAAGAGTAAGCGGAAGAATCAACAGAGAAACGAAAGAAAAGCCATAACATAGAAGACACATATCTATTTCTATACTCTTCAAAACTTTGGGTGGAAAAAAATGCGCTGCAAAGACATTTTTAAGCAATAGTAAGTGTAATTCAAAACAAACTCACCTCGAGATGTAATACTATTCAAAACCGCCTTCGCAGAAGGAAATATGTTCAGCAAGGATGATTTAGAATAAGCGACGATGAGATAACTGAAAACTCACTTTAAGAGATATGACAATTAACGCACATAGTGACAAGATGGTGAATAAGCAAGTTTTTTTTCACTGGCAAGGAAGAAATTTCGAAAGGGCCGCTCGCGCTCCAATGCAAACAGCACGCCGGTGTGACAGCTTGGGTTACCGTACGACACATTCACGGCAAATTAACATCCCTGTGGAAAAGTTAGAGGCTACAAAATGATCTAGTGCTCTATGAGCTATATTACTGAATTTCCTAGCTATTTTTAGCTTTCACATAATGATAGCGTCTCACTTTCCATAACACTATCTTCTCACATTCGTAGGATATCTGCGGGCGGAGAAACAGACAGGAAAACATACGAATTGGCATACAAGGGAACTGTTCTGTGGCTGACTGTGTGAAGAAAAAAGAATACTAGTAGAGATTAGTACCAGATAATAACAATCTGACTTTAGGAAGATTTGTCCACTAATATGATTATGGATGGAATGAAATCATCCATAGAGTACCTTCACTTTGTCAAGTATTCAGCCAAAAATTTTAATTTAATTTTTTAATTTTTTTTTTGAATTTTTCTACTTCTTATAACTACACAAGGGGGTGAAAATGTAGTTGGGGGGGGGGGGGGGCACCTATCACAATGTCGGTATATCAAGAAATGAACTCAATGAAACGCGTTATGCCGTGTTATATCACGGACATGCCAGTTTTTGAATAAGGGCTTCCGTAGGGAAGGAGCACCGCGGTGGGCGTTTCCTTTTTTTTTCTCTTTTTTTGCATGAGGTAATCATCCCAGCCACCCAGGTGCTCCTACCCTACCTAGGCTTACTTGGGAAACTAAATTTCCTCAGCTGAAACCGCATAAAAGAGCTGAGGTGGTTGGTTCCCATCAGCCTTCACGCATCCGATACAGTGCTGATATAACAAGGACTAACACGTTAGACTGAGTTCATTTTTTGATATACCGACATTGTGATAGGTGGCCCCCCCCAACTACATTTTCACCCACAAGGGTCATGGGTGTGCTTCGTTGCGCGCGTCCGTCAGAACTAGGTCACGCCGCAGGGGTGTGTGTCAAGTCGTGCGTCCGAGGATGCGCGCGGCAAATTGCGCGGCGGAATTCATGGTGATAGGAACGACTTTAGCGCCTATCATTGTGGCCCGAATTTGAATTAAAGAAGATTATCGATACCAATTAATCTTACTGAACTACTTTACTTCAAGTTTAGGCCCCAATAATAGGCGCCAAGGTCGTTTAAATCGCCACGAACTTCGCCGCACAATGTGCCGCGCGCATCCTCGGACGCACGACTTGACCGTCCCCCACGCCGCAGCCGTCGCATGCGGCGGGTGAGCCCGCGATACTTGACGGATGTCTCAGCTGTCAGTGGGGCAAACGACTTGCGCTTGGTCCACGGCAGTCAGCCAAAGATAAGATAACACGGACGAATAACACGCTCCACTGTTACTTGGTGGTACTGTAATGTCATCTCGAGACCTGAGTGGGGTGCACCGCGCGCGAAGTGGGCGGGGTGACCAGCTCTCGACGTACGCGTGCAACGGACGTTCTCCAGGGTTATGAGGCTGTATGCTCAAGACAGCAGGTGTAGATCGTACCTATGTGGGACCTGGAGCAATATCTTTGGTATAGCTACAGATCCGGTGGCTCAGGATGTATTACAAAAACCAGGAAGCAAGCAACAAAGATAGGATAAGATGTCAATTTTACTATACTAGTAGAGAAAAGAAGAATAGTTGGTGAAAAGAGTTAGGCGAAGAGAAATAGAAGTCGGCAAGCAAAGTACAAAGCCGCTGCTGCGTTAGAACACCCTAAGAGTTATTCAAATATAGCGTAAGGGGAAATAATTAAAGTCGCGGAATCTACGAATGAATGAAACGTTCAGTTTGAAGTGCAGTCACTGAGTTCTTTTTACACTTTTACTAACTCGTCTTGAAGCACAGCATAAATGTAGGAATTAAAATTACATCACTTAAAATATGCAACACTGTGAGGTGCAAAAAACAAAGTGGCAAAAAAAAAACAGGACGATACAATCACAATGTGTACGACGTAGGGTATCCGTACTCTATATAATTTCAATTTGCCGCGTTCCAATTTGCCAGACATGTCGGTGGCAAGATAGGAAAACCAACAGCAGGACAGCAGTTGGCAGATGCGGACTCCGCCTACTGGAGGTGGGGAGTAGGCGAATGTGGTTGATTCGGGCCTACGACTACGTAGTTTATTCACAACTTGGCCCCCTTTACACTTTTAGACTTCATGTGCGGTAGAGTTACGCTGTTCCGGTAAGGATATCCCAGTATGATGATCTTAGCAGATTCACCGATATGCTATATAAGCCTATCAGCCGGATCGCCCGACTAACGCGGGCTCTACTCCTTCTCGTATTGAAATTGATCCACCGCCTGCACTCTCCCAAGTTGGAAATCTCTAGTCCAAAGGACAGGAGCTATCGATTTCCAACGAAACACGCACACATCCTCGGACCCATTGGCGGCAATACGATAAGCAGATGAGAATTTGTTCATTTCATGCTATTTGACTACGATCGCTACCGATCTCCTTCACTGAGTTCTCTCTCACTGAAGGATCTTCACAAGGAGGAGGACGAGGCTACCTAGGGCGTCCCCAGGTGGCGGATAGGGGAACTAATCGCCGACCAAAAGTCAACGGTATTGGCCCAGAGACGCAGGTGGATTCAGGGGATGGACCCCTCGATTCTGCTGTGCTGGATCGATATACACTCTGTTTCTTGCAGGCGTAGCCACGCATACGTGTGTGGAGAGTCTATGGGTGCAGTTAGTATCCTGCCCATCGACTCGACCAAAAGCTTGCAATCGAATGACTGAGAAGTATCTGGGAGGCGATTCAGGGCCGCCTCCAAAAACAAAGCCCCTCGTCCAACCCCTCCCACCACGTCAGAGCCTGGCAAGCTACACGATGGGAATTCGCACATCAAAAACAGTAATAAAAATGGGCCTCATTCCCCTGAACCTGAGGGAGCCTCCAATAGCGTTCGGTAGAACCGCTCGGGAGCTGTTAAAATCTCAGGGCCAAAACGGGCTGCTCAAAAGGAGAAGGACCAAGATGGCGATCTGTACTTTCAACGCACTTACGCTTGCATTGGAAGCGTGTATAGAAGATCTGATGATGCAATCTAGGAAGATCAAGTACGACGTCATAGGAGTGACCGAGACGAGAAGGCATCGCTCGCTGCACGCTGTATTTGAGACCGGAGAAGAACTGTTCCTTGGAACATGCGACAGCAGAGGCGTCGGCGGCGTAGGTGTCCTCGTCAATACGCACATGGCCATTAACATCGATTCGTACGAAAGTCTAACAACCCGAATCGGACGTTTGCGATTAAGAAGATGTGGCTCAACCCCAGCTCTAACCATCTTAGTTGCCTACGCACCAACATCGAGCTACGAAGAAGAGGAGTTGGAAGCGTTTTATATGGATCTGGAGAGGCTCTACAGAGAAGACCACACTTTCTTCAAGGTCATCGTCGGTGATTTTAACGCCAAAATCGGCTCCAGAAGAACGGTTGAAGAGCTCCACATGGGGACTCAATGGAATGGAATGGAATGAGCAGGGTGAAAGGCTGTCCGAGTTGATCATGTCAACCCACACCATCCATGGTAACTCGCAGTTCCAGAAACGCTCTCATTTAAGATGGACATGGGAGTCACCTGTTGGACAGTTCAATAATGAAATAGACCACATCATCTTCAATCGGAGATTTTGCCTGACCGACGTCGCTGTTGTTCCGAAGTTCTACACGGGATCGGACCACCGTCTCCTCCGCGCTAGATTCTGCTTCTCAGTGCGTGGAGAGAGAGCTATAAAAGTAGGAGACGAAGCCCCAAAACCTCTATCAATTGGGATTATTTCGCTTCCCTTGCGAGTGAATGGGAAGATTCCGTTATCGACAACATCGATATGGAGTACAGCCGGCTCGTCGAAGATCTTCACGATAGCGCTAAGAAAGCAGAGAGTCTACAAGTAGCCAAGAGACGACTCTCTTCGAAGACACTCGAGCTGATACGCCAGCGCGGAATCGCGCGAGCTGGCAATCACCAACAAACGTCCGAACTTGCGAAGCTATGCAGAGAAACGATAAAGGAAGATCTGAAAGAGAGAAGAGCAACAGTTATGGAAGAAGCCGCCGAGGCCGGAAAGAGCATTTGCAAAGCCCAACGGAGCTTCGCCAATTACAAGACCAAGATGAATTCCCTTCGTCGTCCTGACGGAACAGTTACTGCATCTCGAACGGCAATGGGGAAGGTCATCTACGACTTCTACTCGGATCTCTTTGACAGCCACGTCTACCTGCCTACCCACCATTTTAGCCAAGACGAATATATCACTCCTTCGGTTCTCCCTTTCGAAATACGACATGCCATCACGTCGATGAGGAACTGTACGGCGCCCTGTCCCGATAGGATCAAACCAGAACATCTGACGAGTCTTCCACCACTTAACGTCAGAAATCTGGCTAGGCTCTTCACGCGGTACCTGTCGTAATGCGAAGTGCCCACATCGTGGAAAACTAGCGATACTGTGTTGGTGTACAAAAAGAGAAATTCAGACAATATTGGCAATTATCGCCCAATCTGCCTGCTGTCTGTAATCTATAAGCTTTTCACTCGCGCCATCCTAAACAGGATTGGCAGAATGTTAGATGAAGGACAGCCGTGTGAGCAAGCACGGTTTCGGAGAGGGTTCAGCACAATCGATCGTATCCACACTCCTACACAAAGTATCTCGAGAGTACAAAATGCCGTTATGTCTTACGTTCATCGATTTAAAGAAAGCCTTTGACACTGTCGAGACAGAAGCGGTAATCGAAGCCCTGGGCAACCAGTGTGTTCCTACTCAATATGTAAAGATGCCTGTGAGCTCTAAGACAACTTCACGACGAGGATCTCGCCATTCTATAAAGAAGTTATCATCAACGTGAAGGGAGGGGTTCGACAGGGCGATACCATCTCGCCCAAACTTTTCAGTGCCGCTCCTGAAAACGTCATGCGTCATTTAGAATGGGAAGACTTGGGAGTGAAGGTCGACGGCCGCTACTTACATCCCCTCCGCTTCGCAGACGCATCTTATAACACTGAACATCGAGCAGGCAGAACGAATGCTGGCCGAGTTTGACAATCCCTGTGGAAAAATCGGCTTGAGACTGAACTTAACGAAGACGATGTTCATGAAAAACGGATTGGTAACTGATGCTCCCTTAACGATAAATGGAACGAATATCTCCGAATGCTCTAGCTATGTGTATCTATGTCGGGAAGTGAACATGATGAACGACCTAGCTCCGGAGCTGTGCAGAGAGAAACGCGTGGGGAGCATTTAAGAATATCGAGGGTGGGTGAAAAAGACAAAGAACATCCTGCGCCGCACTCACTTTTTCGACACTGCTGCCCTTCCTGCTTTGACGTACGTCTCGAAGACTTGGACTCTACGAAAGCAGGATGGGCATGCTGTCAGCGTTACTCAAGGTTACTCAACGCGCTTTGGAAAGGGCGATGCTCGGAATTTCCCTGTACACGCAAGTGCAGTTAGCCGATTGGTACAAATTTGTCAAAGAAGGAGGGAAGCCAGGGGTTAGCCGAGGGAACCGACTGGTATACGAGGGTTGCCTTTTATATTTCGGGATTTGAAAACACTAGTGTAGCAGTCTAGCAACTGACACCACTATCGTAAAGTTCGACTATTTTGAGGTTACCTTGTGAGGTTCCCAAATTTGTGAGGGCGATTTGTGTCGTTTACACTAAGTTATAAGATTTTGTTTAGGCCAAGGTATAGGGTTGGATCGTGAGTATTCTCGCGCGATTATTTTCTACAACATTCGACGTGGACTAACTCAACAGCAGTGCATGGATGAACTTAGTTCAATTTTTGGTGATGGAGCTCCAGTGGGCCAGTGTTTATCGATGGTACAGTGGGTTCACCCGAGGTCGTAGTTCACTCGAAAAAGGATTTCGTGGAGGTCGTCCAAAATCAGTAGTTGTCGTTCCGGAAACGGTTGATGCTGTGCGCAAACTAATACTGCAAGAATGTCATGTGACCTATCGTGAGATTTAGGCAACCTTAGGATTGGGGGGACTAGGTTACATTCAATTTTGCATAAACATTTGACTGTAAAGAAACAGTTCTTGAAAAATTTGTCAATCCCACGAAAAGGGATCCGTGTCAATTGGTCGAAAGAAATGCTCAAAAAATACGATCGCGATGCTTCGAAACACGTCTATGACATCGAGACAGGTGATGGACCATGGGTTTATGCGTGTGAGCCTGAAAGGAAAACAATAGTCAACCGTATGGGTAAATATTTCAAGATGAGCCAAATCCAATAAAAGCTTTTCGCGCACCAAGCACTTCCGAGCAATTGATCTCCTGTTTTTTGGAAAAGCTGTCGCAACCGTTCCACTGGAACAAGCAGAACAGTCAATTCTGAGTGGTATACCGCCATTCGTTTGCCAGTTGCCTTCCAAAAAATCAGGAAAGCCAACTGCCGGAGACGGATCTTTTTTCACCACGACAATGCGACCTCCCACACATCGGCTCAAACAACTGCATTTTTGAGCACTCAAAACAACGATTGGACAGTTCATCAGCCATGTAGTTCCCGGGTGACTTCTTCTCATCTCGTACGTAAAAAATAAAATGAGAGGTCAACGTTTTTCGGCACCTGAAGAAACCGCTGATGCGTTCAGAATCCTTGTTTCAGAGTTACCTTAATCAGAGGGTCAAAAGTGCTTCGAAAATTGGTACGAGCCCATGCAAAAGTGTATAGATCTTGACGTTGAGAATTTTGAAAGGCAGTCAAGCGATTTTCAATAAATAGTATTTGTTCCTGTTCTCAAATCCCGAAATATAAAAGGCAACCTACGTATATGTAGGAGTCAAGTTATCCCCTCTCCAACCAGCATCCTCTTATCTGCCTTTATTCCTGGCAAATTTGAATGCATCAGGTACAAGCTGCCAATTTTCACGCGCGCTCCGCCCGGAGTCGAGCCCTGCCAACTACCGTTAGTATTTCCATCCTACCAATATTGCCATCTGTACCCCTGATAAATTTGAGCGCTCTAGGCTTACAGGAGTTGTGAATCTCAATTCAAACACTTATTTCGGGCAAACGCGGCCCATTCTGGGCGGAGTGTCGTCCTGCCACTCACGACAAGTGTTCCCATCTGTACTCCTACCTAATCTGAACGCTTTAGGCTGACAGGGACAGAATTTATGAGTTTTCGGTCAGACACACACACACATACACACATACACACATACACACATACACACACGCACACACCAACGGATTATATAATTAGGATGGACTAACTGATCGCTCCATCGCAATTTCGTCTTCTTCATTCAAGTGTTCTAACCTAGAGAAATATGAAGAGATGTGGTGGGAGTGTAGAAGTAAACAATCTATAGTAGGAACCGATTCTGTCCAGTGTAGCTTTGTAATACTACTGGGCTACTGCCAACTACTAATTTTTTCTAGAACAGGGTTAACTGATAGGCCTCAGTGAGTTATTTTAAACATAACATAAGAAGGAGGAGTGCCCAGCGTTGTTCGGGCGACTCTGACTCCGACTCTCGTTTACAAATCTCATGAACATATTCGTAGAGAGTTTTATTGCTCAGTTGGGTCTGAAGGTTATCATCCCTTTGCCTTATCAGTGCAGAACACTTATCCTTACTATATAAAATTCACAAATTTGTGTGTGTTCGTTTGTATGTATGTTTGTATGTGTGTCGTGGAATCCGGTTCTGCTTAAAAAACACCTCCAGAGGTCGGGTTAAGTGGACTCTAGACAGAGGTCTTCAAAGGTCTAGTGGAAAGGTGGAGCCTAGGACAAGATTAGTAGAGCACGTATCAGCCTTGTGAAGCTCCACCCACAAGGGGCGGGACAGGCGCCTGAGTGGGTGTAGCCAAATGAAGAGCGTCTCATTCTGGTTTCAAGAAAGCCCAGACGGGAAAAATAGATCAAGTAAGGATTGTGTCAACAAATGAGACGAAGGAGCCTCACCTGCTGAGGGTGGAGCGTTTTCGATGAATGTGTACATTCCGTATGAATTCGTGACTTGGCCCTATAGAAGCCTGAACGCCAAAAAATAGGACTGGGCATGCCTATGCTCAGCGAAGCTCCGTTACGAGGAACGGCTCGCACGTCCAAGTCGATGTTTAGATAGTTTAAAAAATCGTGTGAGTCTGTTCAAAATTGTTCTACATCGTGGAGGAAAGTAGTCAGAGGCTACTGGAGAACAACGATTGAACTCTCGAACTGGGCGGGTTCTGCACTAAGCGTGTGGAGCTGGGATCATACTCCTGCTCGAAACATTCTACAATGCGGTTAAAACAGTTTTACAACATATTTTTCACCTCAAAGCGTCAGAGGAGGATTGTAGAGTATTGCACCATTCTAGACTATACCCTCACTTCCACTTGAGTTACCCCATGATTAATTATTCCCACACATTTTTTTGCTTGTAGTGTATACCAGCCAAATTTTCATAATTGGAATAGTTCTAAACCCAGTATACTCAATATGTGCAGAACAACCTTTTTTATTTATTTATATATTTATACGCTCAACTGAGTGCGACGCAACTGCATAGTAGCAAATAAACCACCCGTCGCCTCAGTACAAGTGAGATTAGGAAGGGAGAGAGGACAAAAATACAGATCTTCAGAACTGCAATGAAAGTGAGTTCAACGATGATCCCTTATAGCCAGTAACCGCACCAGTTGGTCATGATGCCCTCATTCCGTAAGGAGTCGTAGGACCAAGTCGGAACTTCGGCACGGCCAACTTCTCTCGTGGAGCCGACTTGTATGCTACTGACTGAACGGCGAGATGTGAACTGTTGGGTCGAATAATGACCAAATCAGAAGCTTTGGTATGGCGAACTCAGCAATGGCGGCGACGGACTATCAGTTCAAGAACAAAAAAAAGAAGCCCAACGAAAAAAAACAAGGACAAAAGGAAAAAAAAAACAACATTCAAGTGAGGAAGAAGAAAATAAGTGAAACAACTCATGAGAAGACAAAGAAAGGAAGTTGAGCTCGAGAGACAAAGTTATTAAAAGAAAAACAGCGACGCAGACGTTCAGTCAAGAGAATCCAGAACCAGGATGCATGATCGCAGAAAAAAAAAGAAGAAATGTACATCCGAAAGACTGTGAATGGAACTTTGGAGGCAGCGAGAATAACCGGAGAGGTATTCCATTGGACACGTTTGTTAGTCATAATTTGGCCTTGAAGATCTTACCATTACTTGATTGTACACCTCTCTCGGAAACATTTCATGCCATCTTGCTGTCCGGAAGAAGAAGGGATCAAATGCTAAGGCATGGTTGAATCTTTTTATGACATCGCAGTTTTAGTTTTTCGTTCCTAATCATGCGCTTTATTTTCGAATATGTCGTTCTCTCTCCTCTGTTTGGTTCTCTCACCCGAATCTGGTCAGTCTCAAAATTGAAGTCATTTTCTTCTTTTTCAAGTCATCGTACCATTTCGCCAGCCTAATCCTGCTGGATCTAATCATGCGAACTTTCAATATGTGTAGCATGGGTGGGCTGTGATATTTGCCACTATTAACCTGCAATCTTAACATGTTTCAGATTTTTGCCATGTCTTAGGTGTATGAGCGCTAATGCCAAACACAGCAGAGGAGGAAAATGCACTTATGGTTCGAATAACTGCAGACGTCACTAACTTTGTTTGAGCGAACTCTGCTATCGCGAAAAACGCCCTGCTCTCAATTGCGTGGATACTGCTGCTTTGCCATTTAATAGGATTCGATGGTGTGAAATATGCTTCAGTTAGACATATCAAAATTTCGGGCGATTTGCTCCTGTAGGAAAAAAGTTATGAACGGAAAAGCGTGAAAGCGTTTGGCCGAATACTTTTGAGCGCTACTGTACGTTCCGTTTCGTGTAGATGGAACATCAGTTACAATCCGTTCCTCATAAACATCGTTTTCATCGTGCTTAGTTTCAAGCTGATTTTTTTCTACAAGCGTTGTCAAATTCGGTCAGCATTCGATTCGCCTGCTGGATGTTCTGTGTTATAAACACAATGTCGTCTGCAAAGCGGAAGTGATGTAATAGCACCCGTCGACCTTCACTATCAAATCTTCCTATTCCAAATCACGCATGATGTATTGAGAGCGCCACTGAAAAAATTGGGCGAGATTGTACATCCTGTCCAACTCCTCTCTTCACCTGTGATGATGACTTCTTCATAGAATGGCAAGATCCTGGTCGTGAAGTTGTTGCAGAGCTCACGAGAAATCCCCATATAGTGATTAGGAGAACCATGGTTGCCGAGGACTTCGATTACCGCTTCTGTCCCGAAAGTATCAAAGGCCTAACCGTCGAACGTAGGACATAACGGCATTTTGTACTTTCGTGCTACTTCGATGAATCCTGTAAGGGTGTGGACATGATCATTTGAACTGAACTATTTCCGAAATCTGCTCGCTCGCCGGAGTCCGCTCCTGACACCAGCTGTAAGTGTACCCGTCGTGCCGCCTGTACTCCTATCAAATCTCAACGCTCTAGGTTCACGGAGACAGGAGTTTTGAATTTCTGATTACACCCACACCGATACACAAATACGCACAATTACAAGCGCACCGACAAACCAACAGGCACACTTATGTATATACCAGTTGGGCTACGCACGCAAGTGCGTGCACTACATGTCCACTACCGCTTACCTACGACTTGTTAGAGGACGAATATGAACAGTATCGGTTGACTTCCCATTTCATGACTGCTTCCTCACCGCGCTCACGTGACATTCACACTCCTCATCGTGCCTACGTGACTTTCGGAAGTACGATCAAACCGATCCACAAACAGACACACAAAGTTACCGCTTTATATGCTGATGACTCCAAAATCTTTACAATTAATGATTGTCACAAACTCCAGACCGCCATTGACTGCGTTGAGCGCTGGTCTAAGGAATGGAGTCTTCAAGTCTCTATACAAAAAACTGCAATAATGGGATTAGGCAAGTACCATCCGAACTTCACCTTCACCATTGTGGTGGTGAAGTTCGGATGGTGGAAGTCTTACTCGCGTTACACAAATTCGTGATCTAGGAGTTGTTTACAGTGATGACTCGATTTCGAAAGCTTCGTACATGACGTTGCTGAGAGCGAGTTCTAGGGCAAATTTCATATTAAGGGCTTTCAAAATCCGTGACCCATTGCTGCTCTTCCGACTGTTCAACCTCTATGTTAGGCCGATCATGGAGTATTGCTCCCCCATATGGTCGCCTTACAAGCGGTCACTAATTGATGAACTTGAAAGAGTCCAGAAAAGTTTCACTTACCGCTGCTTCATTCGCAAAGGAATCACTTCTCTCTCGTATGATGAACGACTTCAAAGACTCGGAGGTGTATCACTCGAATGTCGGCGTAAACTAATCGATTATGGTCTGATGTATAAGCTTGTCACTGATGAAATCGATTTGAACTTGAGTGACATCTTCAAAATGTCGCCCTCCATAGGGCTTTCAAGAGGCCACCCCTATCGTGTGGCCCAGAAAAACCTAATAGTCGGGCTTACGAAGGCACCTTCCCTGTTCGGGTTGTGCAGTTATGGAACAGGCTTGATTCTGAATTTTTCAGATGGAGACGTTCGCGTTTGTTCCAGGTACAGCTTGCGCGTTATCTCAAAGAGCAGCATACTATTTCAGGGATGGTTGACGGTGCAGAAATTTATGAAGGTTGAATTTTTCTTGTTTTTCCGGCTCTTTCTGGTGTTTCTGAATTTTTCCTTTATTTCATTTCCCCCCTCGTTCTTGTAATCTAATCTAATGATCTATTGAGGACTATGTAATCGTAACGGCCGACTGCAATTTTTGTTCCACTTAAGTACTCTTCATTTTTGACCCAACTCGTCAGCTTTTATTGACACTGTAGCCCTTCTTCTCCCTGGGAGAGGTTGGCGGACCTACTAAGCTGCTATCCGGAGCAGCCATTCCTCCTAGCCGCTTGCAGTGTTTGGCCGAGGCACTGCCCTTCCTCTCCAGGGTGGTCTGTCGACTCCCCCTCCCCCCCCCCACTTCCCCCGTTCCCACCGTTTTAGACTTTCATTGTGGCCATTGTATTCTGTAACGCTGTATTCCCTATTTATTACTGTGATAAGTATTATATATGCTCCACTATTCTTAATTTGACGCCACCTTAGCACTTACTTTTTTGCCTGTACATCCGCTGTGCAATAAATAAATAAATAAATAAATAAATATATCGGGACAGTGGGACCACCCGGCTAACGTCGGGCTTTCCCCCTTCTCATGGTAGAGTCGCGATAAACGGCAAACAGCACACTCCTTCTTTGGAACGAATGGTACTTTTCGGAACACGAAGTTCGAAAGAGGAACAATAGGGCATGCAAACGATAATTAAAATACGAAACAACGATATTCAGTACCGACGCCTATGCCTTTGATTAGAATCTGTCTGTCTCGATGGCTGCTTTCATAGTCCACCGGCCGCCGGCCGACGGACTATGAAAGCATGGAAATTCATAACTCCTGTTCCCGTAGACTTGGGAAATCTTAAAATTGGTAGGAGTGTAGGAAGCAGGATGTGAATACTGATAGAAGAGGCATCAGAAAGCAAGAACCACTCACCAATTAAATTCTAGCGCACTTGTTATTCACGATCCAACTTTGACTCTCTGATATGTTTCATTCGACGAGAAGGGTCATTGCAGTGATAGGGACCAATTAAGGGCACTACTTTATAAGGAGATGAAAATTGGTTTTATTTCTTGCTATCAGATCACGACCGCTATCCAGCGAATTTCGTGACTCGATGAAAGATCACGGTTTCTCTTTGCTTCGATAACATTCTTGGTAAAATTTTTTAGACCGCTTATAATCTTGAATTCTCGAACGATAAATTAGTAGAGAATGGGAGCTTCATTGGTAAATTCATCGGGATTCCAGTGCATTTGTAATTTATGGTCTAACTTTGTTTCTTCGATATGCACCAAGTTTGCGATTCAATGAAGGATCACGATCACTCTTTGCTTTGATACCGTTCTTGGCAAAACTAATCCGACCGCTACAACTAATCCGATTTAGGACGCTCATTTAATTATATACCGCAAAGAAAAGGAGCTACATTCATAAAAACATTTGATTACGGTATCATTATGACTCGACAACATTTGCGAGTAACATTCATGAGTGTGGATGCCTACCAGTTGAACCTCCATTTTATTTTTAAGATGAACGGCGACAGATCGGGACTCCTTACGTCAGAGGCATAAGCATCGGCACGTGTTGAACATCATTTGTATTTGCATTTGCCCTATTAGTCCTCTATCAAATTTCGTGTTTCGAAAAGCATTATTTGTTTCGGGATAGGAAGAGCCGGTTTTATGAGCCCCCTCAGTGCCCTGTGCTTGTACCTGGGTACTTCCAAGGCTAAACGGCATTCAAATTGAAAACGCTATAATGGATATTAAAAAATCGCAAAGAAACCGTCCCAATCAAAAGTGTGGAGCACGGTTTTCCATGGACATTTCTGTAGATAATCCAGTGAACGTACACAACGACACAGTTTGTCTCAAACTCTAATCCGTGAAAAGACTCTTTTGTGATCTGAGAAACCAAAGCAGTCATTAAGGTCCTGTTACTGTTTCCTCCCTGTTAAACAACAGCTCGCACCGTCACTACGCATTCATGGTAAACCTATCATGACGATCACCTTTGCAACCAAACAGAGAGGCATCAAGAATTTCAAGTGTTAGAGTTTTTCTGGACTATAAAATGACAAAACGGGGTTGTTCACCGTTTTTGTGGCTGGCATGCGTATTCTGAAACAGTTTAATGTTCCTGAAGTTTGCAAGATTTCTATCTGAAATGGAGAGGGAGCACTTTTTAATTGCTCAAAAACCGGTACCGGACATGTTTTTTCCAGTTTTTTTTTGCGTTTTTTAACCTTTCCCAACATATTTATGGTGTCCAGAGAAAAGTAAATAGCCCTATCAGAAGGATTTGCACAAGTGCTACATGTACATATATGTGCAGGAAATAATTACTTATGCTGGGACTCTAACTTTATGCAAGCTTCCAGTACCTCCCAAACGAGTTCGAGACTCATCACTGAGCTCTAATTCAAGAAAAACTACTCGATGACATGAAGTCCACTTCAAAAAATAAGTTTCAGTTAACACTTACTTTTGACGCCGATTGTCTAGACTAATCGTTCTTTCGACCATCCAATCAACCATTTAACCTACGGGCGCAAACAGTATATTTATTTAGCTCACCTTGATGTACCCCACCAACCCAATGTACCCTGGAAGTTGTAGTTATAAATTAATGTGAACAGCTTTTATAAACAGCAGCTCTCAATGAAGCAGGTCGCTCTGAAGGAGCTGCTCCATTGGTATACGGTAATGATGTGAGGATATGGAAATGCTTTGTCGACCCTTCATTAGATACTAAAAAAAACTGACGACTTTCCAAACAGTAAGAGTTGAAAATTGAAAGTATATATGAGTGGTATTCCCCGAAGTTACAGTTGGACAATATACAGTTTTATCCACTCATTTACTCTCGGTCTAACAACGGGTTATTCGCATGGATTAAGGAACGCTGGAGATCCAACATAACCAATCGGTAGCTGCACGCATATATCCATGCACTGCTTTTTGCAAAGTATGATATAACGCTCTCCGTTGTATAATACCTTCTCTTATCTTGCTCATCAATGAAATCTTGTTGTCTGCCCATCTATCCTAGGAAGATAATCGCCTTTTCATCGTTTTTAGGGAGAAACAGCATGAAAACGTGAGCCATGCGTTGCTCCGATTGATATTGTGTATGAATAGTTGAGGCTAGATAGGCCTTCTTCTGCTTTCGATTATTTGTCGCAGCGTTGGGCAATGTCATTGGAACTGCTGGAGCTGGAATCGAATGCCTCACAGTTGTATGTGTCATAATGGTTCATGTTCGGAGGTGCATATGCTTCAGCTTGTTCTCGTGTGTGGGTTGGTAGAGTTGTAACATCAGTGTAATTTGCAATTGCTGGCCTGATGAGAATGATTTAGAAGTTCTCAGCAATTACTCAAGATGAAAGCAAGTGGAATGATAGTTACGGACAATTCAGCTCACATGAATTTGAGGTCATAATTCATGATGGATACATTGGATAGCGCTTTTTCCCATTATGCAACAAGCTCTCCCAATTTTTTCATTGCTCTATGATTATGACGAGTCTAGAAAGAATAATAAATGCCTTATGTCGAAGACATCAAGCCACCTAAAAGAGATACATCCAGATTTTAAAGGCTCACGGTATAAATGGCTTATGAGATTTGTTCCCGGAGTTAACCTGGTATCCTGAAGGACAGCACAAGGGGCGCTGTCGGGTTGAAAAAATGCCCAAGTAAGGCGAAATAAGGGCCCCAAAAACCGGCTTAGCCATGCACAATCAATGGGAACGAGTTTCGACGGCGTTGTAGCGAAGCAGCAGAGGTTGCGGGATACGCTCAGGGACTCACACGTTGCACCCAAGCAGCTTACCATTAGTGTAGCCAACTATACGCAGAGCGCACACATTTGGACAGCTCGTTCGAATACCTCTTCCACACATGGATGGCAGTCTTTTTACGGCGTCGACCAAAGCCGACCTTCATGTAATCCATCCATGTAGAGACTCACTGAAAGACCAACGCATTCATGGGAATAGTTGACAAAAATATCGGTAAATGTGGCTAATAAAAAAGTTGGAAGTTCAAGTGCTACTCGTGTCCGGAATGTTTATGATGATTTTACTCAGAAATGTTGCGGAGGTGGTGGCAAACGGTGCACTATGTCACCCGCACGGTCAAAAGTTCGAATTCCGGATGGACATCTGCCTAGGCTAACCATGCCTTCCATCCCTCCGAGGTCGGTTAATTGATACCAGACTCGTCTGGGAGGATAAAAGCGCTGACCTGTACATCGACTGGCCACCGCAAGTCATTGTATGTGCCACATACGCACTCATTACGCCAATTCGACTTTGAATGGAAATTAAATGCGGAGGCGCATCTCTCAGACGGGATCCATTAACGCCAAGAACTTTATCCTTTACTTTGACTTTACTCACAGATGATTACGGTAAACATGGACCTGCTCATGCGATGTCCAGAGCTAAACTTCATCAAAAGAAGGTCACCACACAAGTTTGATGGGATATAGTTTGAGTTACTGTCAAGGAACCGGAATGTTAAGTTGGACCTCTACTTATCAAAATTTGATGGCGCAGTTGATAAGAGCTCACCAAACTGATGACTCAGCAAAAATTATGCAGCCCGGACTGACAATAAATACTTTATTCTCCATATAGCCCTGATCTAGCGACATTGAATCCTACTAACTTCGATCATTCAGAAGTCCTTTAATGGGAAACCTCTACTGAAGATAAAGATTTCAAATCCACTGGTTCGATTTTTTGGTCAGAAACCGGAAGTTCCCCGATGAACGATCTAGAAATTGCTACATAGATGGCAAAAGATAATTGAACAAAGCTGGAAGTAGATAATTGGTTGAGGTTTGTTCAAAAGGGAAACAATTATTCTGTGAAACGCTCAGAAATCGGAAGTGTTTCCAAACGACCAATTAGATACCCCTGCGAAAACTACCGTGAACAGTGGCTTAAGAGGAGTGGCGGAGGGGGGGGGGGGGGGGGGGGAGGGTGGATATGACCGTGGTGTCTACAGTAAAAGTAATTCTAACCTTACTAAAATTTGGACATCATCTTGTTGGTAAATACTAGCAAAGTGCAATTTCTTGATGTCGAAGCACTGGTAAATCCTACTTCTCAGCAAAACCTGTTCCTGGGCAAATTGGCTCGGAGGAACTAGCTAGCTTTCTTCGTGACGGTGCATGATGTGCTGTTAATCACTAATGTTCGCCACGGTGAAAAGAAAGGATCGGCTAAAGCTTTGGCTCGAACGAGTGCTCCCGGCTACCATGCCATCAAATCCGTTCATCCAAGTCCATCGATATTTTCGTCAACTATTCCCATAAATGCCTTGATCCTTCAGTAAATCCCTACATAGGCTACGTGAAGGTAGGCTTTGGTCAACAAAAGATGGTCATCCATGTATGCAAGAGAGAATACACCTCCATGCCCAAGGTCACTTTTAGATGAGTCGTATATGTGACAGATCGAGATTTGTACTTTGAGGGAGGGTTATACCGTTGAAGGAAATGGCTTGTTTGTGAAAATCTGCGTTCAATGCATTTCATTTCATGGAATATCTTTGAAAGGCTATTGTGCCGTACTAGGTTTTCGTAGCTGCCTGGAAGCATTGCTAACGACAGTTACGCATTGGGGATACAATAGTCTCGTATGCCAAAGTGTCAGTCTGTTTTTTCTTCTTCCGTAGCGAAAGTAATGTCAGTTTCAAAGTACTGCATAGCAATAGTAGGGAATGAGCCTAAAACACGGAGTTCCGTCTTCGAAATTGTTAGTTTACGGTTGAGATTAATAACGATAAGATGAGATAGTCAAGGATTCCTTGACTCTGCCAGAAAATGTGATGTCGCCAGCCATACTAGAGGGTGAAAGCAAAATTGAGGGAAATCAATCAGGAACTAAAGCATCGACTTCTTGTTTTTGAAAGGTACAATCATCTTGATGGCAGTTTAAACTTTTCTAACAACATATCCGCTATATTTGTATTTGGCATTATATTTGTTCACATTACTAATTGTTGGAACGTGATAGAACATCAATGATCATGATGTGATGTGTTTCTCAACATTGCGAACATCAATCTTTCAAGGCACCGAGAGGAGGATAAGTCAGCTTATGCTGTAACAAATGCTAAACGAACGTGAAAGATAACACTCCACTATTATCAGCCAAATCTCTATCGCTCTTAGAAACATAATTGGTAATTAATCTCGTTTAGCAGAAGTCCAGAAAATTATGCAACCTTACCGCGCCTAACAGGTTTCTGAAGTTGTAACATTTATTGTGTTGACAATTACACCGTTCTCAAACCGTGACTGAGAGCTCATCGAAACTCCAGTGTGCTCTCTATCACACTTGACGCAGACAAACTCTCAACTAACTGTAACTCGAACTAGCGGCATCTCACTAAATAGGAATTATAATAAGTTATTCATCAATTTCACCAGCACCGGACGATTTATCAACTTCGAAGGCGACAGAGCAAGTGAATCTACTACCTATCAATAGGTTGTGGCTTCGCACTTAATAGACACCGCTGTGAAAGCTCAGCTCACACAGTGGCATGTAAGACAAGAGGTCACCGGCTGTGTTATTGCACTCATCCTTGTTATTCATACTTGAACTTCAATGTTTTATTCACCAAAAATCCTCTTGTAGATACTGCAGTTCTTGTAATCCAAAATTTTGCACTCCATGTGAAAGTATGTATTGGTGCTCTCACACTTGTTATTCATGCTTGAATTTCGATATCTTGTCCAGAAAGCTCTAGTAAATACTATTCGCGTGGACTATAATTGTGTACTCAAGTCGAAATCACGATCAGCATGGCTTTCCCTTCTGTGCTTGCCAAGCGGAGCAAAGAGGCAATTCCTTCGTTTGCCAGCTGAGTGTTCTTTTACACCATCGCATAATTGTCTCCCAGTTTCTCAGGCATTACAGCAGGCGTCACATGTCAGGCATAGAAGACAGTAAATCACAACTCCATGTCCACAGTCTCCTACTTTTCCATACGGGCATATCACGCAGTCATGCGAATCCGGCTATAGAGACGACTTCTAATCAAATGGTGTTTGACGTTGTTTCATGGTGTGTTATTCAGAAGACGTTAATGGCAAAATCGGCTTTTCCCAGTTTGGCCGTATACGCTCCGCTGCATTGATATAATATTAACGGTTATCAAACATAAAATTTGTCTTTATTACTGCACGGAAAAGACCTAGGTTTGCTTTTTGTGTCATGCTGCTGCGCTCTGTATCCACTGGTAATATCTGATTATTGGACTCTTTTCGCTGCTCGTTGCCGGCGCACACTCCGCACATGTGTAGCAGTACTGCGAGTTAAGTAGCTCTGGGGTGAGCCGACGTTGCGATTATGCTGATGTTCCTAAGGCTCGCTTTTCTATACCACTTCGCTCTGTATGCCTACCAAAAACCCTTACCTATTTTTTCCAGAAAGAGCAACAGACCACCGCGTGAAGCTTTCTGAGTTATCTTGACGTACTGCAATTGACTGTTGAGAACCTTGAACAACTCATTCATTTTTGAGTGCGTTGAAGTTGTAGCTAAACAGTCGTCAATGTAACGACAGCATATTGTGGGTAGGTGTGCTAGCATTGAACGTTTGATTCCGCACAGACAGCAGAGAGCAGGAACCAATGCCAACCGCAGCCCCATCGCAACCCTCTTATCTGGGAAAAGTGTCTTCTGCGCCACGAATACATCGCAGTCTGAACTTCTGGATGACACCGCACTTAATGATTAGCTTAATCCAAACGTCATCGAACTTCTTGCGAACTGGTCGAGCATTTCCAAAACTGCTTGCGAAGTTTTGTTGCTGCCGTTGTTGTTGTGGAGCGCATACTCTGCAACACAGCTGTGTTGATACGTTTTCGTTTGACCACACAATCTTCCTCTCTTCCTTGTCCACCCGGCATTGATATGACCTTCTACTCCTCTTGGGCCCCCATCGGAGTAAAATGTTATGCGGACTAGATAGGCAGGAATTAGTCGTTTAAACTGGGTGGTCGAAGGTCAGGCTCTCAACTCTAAACCGCTTAGTTTCAAAGTTACCTGCCTCTTACGACTTCACTGAGCCTCGGTGGACTTTCAGTTTCCGAGCTTTTCTATTGCCTGCTCTCATGATAGCGCACTGTTGGCCCGACTCTTTGATACGCACATTTGTTTGACCCTTCTTTGGAAAGACCCGAATGTCTGTGAGTAATGATAGAAGAATCCCCAGTTTCAAATGAAGTGCTTGGTGGGGGTGATTACCTCGTGCAAAAAGCTAAGATGAGGTATGAACTGAATATTCCATTGACTCACCCACCCACTTCCTTAGCGGAGCTCAGGTCAAAATCTCCATGCTTTCGGCTGAGAAATGTTCTCGAGCACACTGATGAGCCAGCCCCTTATTGCGCTGAATAATGAGGGAAAAAAGCGAGGGTCACTAAGTACATTATCACCTCTGATTTTTGTATAGAGTTACGTAGCGCGATGCCAGTACAGATCGAAATCACAGTACCCACCTTGCTCCAAATCACTCACTTCTCTTCGCAGGTACTCTATCTACTCATCTACCCTACCCACCATGTTACTGCTTTATAAATAGAAAGGAAATGTAGAATAGGGCTGGGTTTTCCATATTACTCCTTTATCATAACCACAGACTTTCCCGGACGGACAGACAGAGAAACCGACACACCGACAAACTTGCAAACCGACACACCAAGTTACGGCTGTATGGACGAGAAAGATCATTAATCGTGGTTATCATGTTACCAGTTTGGCTATGCACGCTAACGCGCGCAGTATATGTCGACGGCCACTTATCCACGATGGAGTCATTCAGCGGAATGTTCGATAATCAGAATAAGATAGTTCCCTCTAGATTCGAACGCTGAACTGCTGAGAGCATCACGCTCGATATATTCGAGCAGAATTATTAGTGGTTGATCATAGCTCCGTCCACCCTAGTGCAAACCCTTCCCACGGTAAACTTGACCACCCTTCTTTTGACTGCTCCGAACCATTTTTTCCGCATTCCAGAAAGTTTTTGAAGAGATGAATTTTTGGTCTTAGCCCCGCTTTCCTGTGCCAGCTCCGCCCACTACGGGGACTACATTTGTTCCATTACCTCTATCCACTTTTTTCCCGTATTCTAGGATGTTTCTGAACAAGGTTATGAATTTTTGATCTGAGCCCCGCCCACTTTGGCGCCAACCCCGCCCACTTATAATTCGGCCACATTTGTCCCATTACCTCTTACCACTCTTTCCACGCGTCTTAGAACGTTTCTGAACAGAGTTATGAAATTTTGATCTAAGCCCCGCCCACTTTGACGCCAACCCCGCCCACTTTGAGAATTCGGCCACATTTAACCTATTACCTCTAATCACTTTTTTCCCGCATTCTAGAACGTTTCTGAACAGAGTTATGAAATTTTGATCTAAGCCCCGCCCACTTTGGTGCCAGCCCCGCCCACTTCGAGAATTCGGCCACATTTATCCCATTACCTCTTACCACTCTTTCCACGCGTCTTAGAACGTTTCTGAACAGAATTATGAAATTTTGATCTAAGCCCCGCCCACTTTGACGCCAACCCCGCCCACTTCGGGATTTCGGCCACATTTGTTCCATTACCTCTTACCATATTTTTCCCGCATTCTAGAACATTTCCGAACGAAGTTACACTCATTTTTTAAAAGTAGCTTCTATCTTAACGCACGCCCCGCCCACCGTGGGTGGGGCTTCGCTACGCCTACGCATGCCTAGCACGCATAGGGCCTTGCTCACCCCTTTTGCTTTTTTGCCTGGCCTCGATCCCTTCGTTGGATCGAGTTATGAATCTCTGTGGAAAGTACCCCCACTGCGAGAACGCTCCGCCCACCGCCGGTAAGCTCCCCTTATTTTAGTTGTTGACCCATTCCTCACCTTTGCACATTTTTTCCCGGCGTCTGGTCTATTATGAGACCGAATTAGAAGAATCAGTCCATGACCCCGCCCAATCCTAGCGCATGCCCCGCTCCTTGGGGGTGGAGCTCCGCCAAGCTCACATGTGCTCTGTTGCACTTACCCTATGCTCAACCTATTCCAAACTTGACCCGACTTCTCCAGGTGTTACTTCAAGTTATCTCGAATTTCCGTACAAACAGACAGACAGACAGACAGACAGACAGAGCGCTTTATATATAGTGAGGATAGTGGAAGCTTGCTCTACCAGGTTTGACAGCATGCCTTTTGGTGAAAACTCTAGCAAGGTAAACGATGGTAATGGGATGAATGTAATGGCACGAATTTTGGTGACATTGACATTCGTCTCGTTTACTTCCCTTCCAATTCCACTTTACCCGTTTGTCATGTGCCGCGCTTCCTATTGATCGAAAGCCTAGCCCATATTAGGAAATGGAGATCCTCGTTGATTTGTTCCTCTCATTAACTAAAATGTTCACATTGAAGATCTGTCTGCCACCTGCAATTCAAGAACTGATTAGTCTGACCTTCGTACCACTGTTCACCACAGAATGTGATATATAGAATTTTGCAGTACGGAAAGTCTAAGGATTACATCTTGAGAAAGAGAAGCACGCAGGGATCAGTATGGACACGTAACAACATCGTTACGGTGGTTCAACCGTTGGTCACTAGCATATCAGCCATGAGGTGAAATGAAATAACGATATTAGACTCACAATCAGGCGCTCAAACAAGACTCTGCTAGCTGTAGCATCATGTATGTGAGAGAAGCGAAATATTCAAACATGAATGGAAGACGTAGGTGGTGTAGTGAAGAGTGGCGCACTATCACACACGTATGGTCACGTGTTCAAACTCCGAATCGATATCGGCCTTGGCCAACCTGACCTTCCATGCTTCCGGGGTCGGTAGGTTTGAGCGAGTCTCATCTGGGAGAACCAAAGGACTGATCTGAACATCGGCTAACTACTCACGTCATTGCGTATGCCACATGCGCATTCAATTCCACTACGATTCTGGATGGAACTTGAATGAGCGCATCTGATACGGAATCATTTCATCATACGGAATCATCTGATACGGAATCATCATCAATCAGGGACCTTATTTTTTTATAATGAGGATTTTCTCTCATACTGCTTTGCACTTTTGCATTTATCTTCAGCTTTGACCTCGCGGTTACTCTCCACTGCCAATCTGACTCGACCACCGAGCGAAACGAGCTCTTTTCAAAAAGTCTATAATAAATTCTGTCGCAAACTTCTCGTAAGTTGAGGGCTGTAACTGCTACAGGTTGCTCTACAAGTCACTGACCTACAATTAGGCCAGAATTCATCTCCAAACCGATCAGCCATGCGCTTAGTTCAGCTTTTTTTTCGAGCAATGATGCAGCGCTTACCTTAATGTTCTGGATTTGCGTACAGCTCCGCTTATTATGAAATGCTTCACCGTGCTTTTTCGATTTCAGTTCACAATTTTCCTTCATGGATGACTACGCAGAAGCTTTTCGTATATCGCTTTTCGCATTCAACTTTTCCCCATCGCGCAAAGCGAGTACGAAGGTGGTCATTGTCATGGTTCTGACACTATATTGAGTCCGTGGTTCGCGTTTCTGTGAGGTGTTTATCTGCCTTCGAAATCGTATTTTATAAACGAAAGTTTTTTGATTGAAGTCTGATTGTTCGTATAACCGAGAAGCTCCTTCCACCTTCATAATCCATTCCACGTCACGAGCAGTAGTGTTCTTTTCACCGGGTCTTTTTGGGAACCTTCCTTTTGATGGTCTACCTCAGAAGCGAGACTAGACATAGGTAAATTTTGAAGCGTTTACCGAGTTTTCCTCGAATTCAAAGTTTGACATATGTCCTTCACATTGGGCACTCACGCATCATTTAATTGTGTGTGTGGCAAGATGATGGTGTGGGAAGGGGAGATGGTCTTTTTATCTCAAAAGTCAGCTTGTAAACTGTGGGCTATGAGGTTGCCTTTGGGTGGTGATTTCATGGTACCTAGAACGACGTTCCATCAGGATACTTTTTAGGAGAGTGTTTTTCAAGGAGTTCTCCTTTATCCAGAACATGCCCGTCCTTGCACGAGATATGTATTTGTATGAGGATATTCAAAAACGGATGACTTTTTTGGCACACCAACTAGCCACACCTTATACACGGTGTCCCAAAATTATGGCCGCCTATTCATTGTAATGTATTTGAAGCTTCTGAACTTAGAATGGCAATGGTATCCGTATGCACGCTTACTTACATTATGTGTTACAACAAGCTACAACTGCATTTCAAATCGTCTCATTAGCGCCTTATTAGCACAGCATGGTAGAGGCCCAAAGTTTGTTTTTGAATTCCTCGTATGTTGCACCCAGTATTTCCTCCATTTTTTCTCAGCAGTTCTTGGGGCTTGGGATGGTTAACTCGACAGGTCCCGTTATATTCAGACTCAATGGATGAGTCAAATGATTTAAGAGAGCAGGATGGCCATTCCGCGAGACCGCGCTCTATTTCAGAAGCGGAATTTTATCAATGCTTCAGTACTTCTATTAGTATGCTCTCTGATTACACTCTTTATCAAATACCATGCCGGTAATAATGAAATAAGAGACTTCTTGCCATTGACCGTGACTACTTCAATGAACATCATTTTGCTTTCTTATAACGATTTTTTCTGAGAAAGTGCATTTTTGACGTCTCTGCCCGAGACACCATCGTTTCATTTGTTGGGGAATGGCTTTGTTGGTAAACTTTTGCGCCAGAAAACGAGGTAAGGGGATGCGCGTTTCTATCCGAGTGTGTTACCAACCTTCTGTATTTTTTGACCCGACATTGTCTATTCTGTCAGGTGGAGTGGCAAGTCGAACTATCTCACACGCATAGTCACTTATTCGAATCCCGGATCGATACACGCCTAGCCTACCAAGCTTATCATCCCTTCTAGGTGGGTTGATTGGTAAGAGACTTGTCTTGGAGGATAAAAACACCGATTTGTACTTTGGCTGACCACCGCAAGTCATTGTATAGACCAAAAGCTGCTCGTTACGCCAGTACGATTCCGAATGGAAGTCGAGTGCTGTGGCGCAGCCCTCAAATGGGGGTGATCAAGGCTAAAAAGACTTAAAAGAAAAACATCATGTCGAAGTCATAAATGAAGTGGAATCCCTATATGCACTAGGGGAAGCAATGGAGTTTCTGTATGGTAACCCATTTTGTCGTCAACTTCGATGAGTCTTGCTCCGTTGCCGTACAAACGGACTACTTTACTAGCCCTATCTTAGTGAATGCTGGCCTTTCTACCTTTTGTATTTTCGTCTTCGATTGAATTCGCTTTTCTGTACCGTTTGATAGCCCTTTTTACGGTCACTGACAGAGGTTTTTGAGAAGCTTTTTCGCCTCTTGCATGCGAATGGGTGCTTGTAGTAGAACTGAATGTGCCCTAGCCATCCTAAGGTATAAGAAGTCTCACCTCGGCATCAATGCAGATTGAAAGAAAGCTCACTCATGCAACTAATCAATAGCAACTCAAGCAGAATTGATCAATTAATTCTACCTCGGAAGTTCCTAAATTTTGACGCGCATAATTTGGTGACACTCCGTACTTCCCTCCATTTCGTTCATTGAGCGGTGCCGATGCTCCTTCCATTTTCAGCAGCTTCAGTCAGAACTGCTACTCTTTTCTCTTTCATACCTTCCTATTTCTCTTTCCTGTACAGCTTTACATGCTCGGAAGTTTGCTGGTCAATGCTTGCAGCTTGCGCGGTTTCACGCCATATTTAGGTTTTTGGAGGTTTTCCTATTCCAAAACTAACGCAGTTTCTCCACTGGTACGCAAAGGTGACGAAGCAGTTAAAACGGAATTGAAATCGTTTCTTGAACATCGCACCATTAAGTGTTAATGAAAGCATCACATCGCCGATGCCTCCGCTGTCGCATGCTGCAAGAAATAGTTCTTCTCCAGTCTCGAAGACGACTGCTGCACCTTCAGGGAAGCGCCGAGTCACTTGACTAGGTTCATGTTCAATTTTATAACGGGCCGTTATAAAGGATAAAAAGGATAAAGTTTTTGGCGTTAATCAATCCCGTCTGAGGGATACGCCCCCGCACTCGACTTCCATTCGGAATCGTAGTGGCGTAATGAGTGCGTATGTGGCCTATACAATGACTTGCGGTGGCCAGCCGTTATAAAACCGCTAAAATTAAGCCCTCTGCATCTGATTAACCTGTCGGTTGACCACGAATCTATAGCAGTTTTGTATGGCGATTGCTAGATAAGTAGTGCACGATAAGGAGCCTATGAGTTCATCTCCATCTATGACGAATACTGTATATTGGTAGGGATATTCATATCAAGTGAAGATTCCCGAGCTTTCTGAATGAAGCCCCTGCCTGTAAGTTCCTCCATGTCAACATTGATAACTGCAAACAATAGAACAAGTCACATTTTCGAGAGTTCAATGCTCCATCATGACATTCTTTCCAGGTGAGTTGTCTTGGTGCAAAGTTGGACCTCGGAAAGTAAAAAGGTTTCAAAGTGATGAGACGATTTGCTATAAAACGAGTGGAACGGCTGGGTTATGCAGAAACCAGTCGGTTCGCCCTGACCCGGGCTTCCCCCTTCTTCGACAGAGTTGTAATAATCGGCTAACTCTCCACTCCTTCTTTGAAACGAAAAATATTTTCCTGTACACGAAGTTTGACACAGGACTAACAGAGCAGGGCAAGTGGTACTCAGTGTAATTCGATGCTTACACCTCAAAATGACAATCTTATTCTTTTGCTCTTTTCCTTAGAATTGGAGACCAATCAGAGATTCAACTATTAGGTGACCAAAGCCGTAGTCTTTACTCCCAAATCTTTCGAATGATGATAACACCATTATTAGATGTTATCGATGAGATTTCTGATATCATAAGTTAAGGATTCCAAATAACTGGCGGTCGGTTAAGATTTGTCGCAAGTGATATCGGACGAAAAGGATCATTCATTAAGGCACAAACCTTGCTGGGTAGCGATCGTGATCTAATAGCGAGAAATAAACAAAATTCTCATCTGCTTATCGTAGTGCCGCTGAGCTTTCTATCACTGCAATGACCACTCACATTTGTCACCATACTCTAACATTCCGTCTTATCGAATGACATACTGAACAGTCGTAACAGCATCGTAAATGCCGAATGCGTTAGAATTTTGACCGGTATGTGACTCTTGCTCTCTTAGGTTCCTTATCTTCTCTTATCAGTTCCTTTCACCGAGTTCCTACGATCCCGTCATACCCTACACCACTTATTAAAATGCTGGTGTTCCTCTGCTAATGCGGAAAGCTATAATCCTACTAAATTCGAACACTTTAGGTCCACGGAAACGAAAGTATCCAACTCGAACATTTGCTTCGGGCAAACCCCACCCCAGAGGAGGAGTCTGGCCCTGCCACCTGCCATAATCGTTCCCACCCTGTCGTTTGTACTCCTACCAAGTTTCAAACCGCTAGGTCCACTAGACGGGAGCTATGAATCTGCTGTCTGAAATTTCTATTGCGCACGCCCGCCTCGCCCCTCATAGGCGGAATCCGATCCTACCATCCACCATAATTGTCCTGTACTGCTACCGAATTACACTGGTGTGCAAAACTTAGGGACGAGATGTATAATGTAACATAAAACAATGAGGACTGGGTGGAAATAAATGAAAGTGTGGGAATATATTGCCACACCTGTTGCGGTTATGCACAGGAATTTGGGCATCCCTCCGTGGACGAATAGCTCGAATAAAGCGAGCAATGTGGCTACCCGCACAAATCGAAGCAGTTGATAGGTACGAAAAAAAAGTTTTTTGTCTATCAGCCAGTAGCTACCAAGTACTGTGGTGTTATCCTTCTATACACCATATCCCGCAGGCATCGTCTGGATGACCTGGCACGAGGAAGGATCATCGAGAAACTCGAAAAAGGTCGAAGCATTACAAGTGCAGCTCAGGAACCTGGTATCGCTCACTGCGCTGTTTCACGTGCACGGAGAGCATTCCGAACCCCTAATACTGCTGCACGAAGGAGAGGAGGTAGTCGACCAAGAACAACTACACTAAGGTATGATCGTTACATTGTGCAGCAGGCAAGAAGAGATCCACGTCAGTCAGCTTCTTGGATTGCAATGTCATTTCACAGGATTTCAAAGCAAGCCATCCCAAGCCCAACAGTGGCACGACGACCGCACGGTTGCGGTCTCTTCGCCCGACGACCGCTACGTAGTGTACCTTTGACCCTCGCGAAAAGGCGAGACCATTTAGGGTGGTGCCAGGAGCATGGCGAACGGACCGATGAGAGATGGGGCCGTTTGTTTTTTTTTAGGATGGGAGCGGATTCAGTCTGAGTAGTGATTCTGGACGCACCTTCATGGCCAGGGGTGAGGACACGCACTTTTCTCAGAAATGTTGTGGAACTTGATCGTTCTGGTGGTTGAAGTGCTATGGTGTGGGGAGCAATCATGCTTCGTAACCGTACTAACCTCCAAATTTTCAAGCATGGGACCCCTAACAGTCGGCGTCACTGTGAGCAGAAACCCCTCCCTAAGGTGTATCTTTTCAGGGCTGCAGTGAGCCCTTAATTCATTTTTATGGATAACAATGCGCGACCGCATCGAACAGCTCAGGTGGAAGAGCTCTTGACCACAGAAGTTATCCAGCGAATGGAGTGGCCTGCCCGTCCCCCGACCTGAATCCCATCGAGCACGTGTAGGATGCACAGGGTAGAGGCATTGCAGCATGCCCAAATGCACCACTGACCATCCAGCAATTGTCAATTGCACTGATAGAGGAGTGGAATGCCTTACCACAATAACTCATTTCCAACCTCGTGGGAAGTATGGGATCGCGTTGTAGAGCGTTCACTGCTGTACGTGGTGATCACATATCCTATTAGGAACCACGTCGCTTTTTTTGAAGTATTAGGATAAGTTGTGAGGAACTACATGTAATCGGTACCTCTCAATAAAAATGTCTTACTTGCTGGTCCTATTTCGATTTTCTGCCATTTGCTTCCTGTGCAATACCGTAATGATCCTCTAGTGGTACGGTATAAATTTCATCGAGCTCTGTCGTCTGGCAGAGGTACAGTAATCGAAAGTTGCTTTCGTCCTTAAGTTTTGCACACCAGTGTGGTTCCACGTGAACAGGAGTTATGAATTTGCGGGCAAACACACACCGCCATATACACACACAAACGAACAAACACACCGATAGACCAACAGACATATTTAGCAGATTATATATGGTAAAATGCTCTTAAAAATGGTATTGTCAAAGTCGACCTCTTGCCACCTCAGCTCACCTTATCCTGAAACGTTTCTTGAGTGTTTCGTTGGAGAAATATCTGCTCTCTGCGGGTAATTTTTAAACTATAGGTCTTTCCAGATGATGTTCAAGTTCTTCTTGGTTTGTGCTCTAATGTCAACAGCACTCTCACTAGGACTTGGTCGAACCCAGTCATCGGGTGTGAGAGGTCGTCTAATATGCGATGGGAAGCCTGCAGCAGGAGTTACTGTGAAGCTTTACGACGACGATCGAGGTTTCAGTTAAAAAAGCAGACGATATTCAGTTTGAGTGCATCCGAAAAGTTGAAGTAATGAGTAAGGGAGTGCGGAAGGGGTAGTTTGCGGTCGCCTGAGGCAAAAAAAACCGAAAAACCATGAATTTCGTCAAAAATAGCGGGATACAAGTTTCGTTTCTTCAACTCAACTTGGCTGCCGCAAAATTGACAAAAATGTTTGATTTTCGAGATAAGCTTTCATCGTTATATCGGAGCATTACTTATCATACGATAGAGCTTATGCTTTTAAGTAATGGGGTGCTTGCAGTAAAACCTTCTGTTCGACAGAAGGGGCAAGCACGGAGTGTGTCGGTTTGAGTGTTTCGCTAAAAATCAATAACTCCTGCTTGGAAAAGAGATAATTAATCTGGAAGGAGTCAGGCGGCGGGCGGGTCAACTTTCACACGAGAGAGAAGAAAGACCGATTTAGCCGGGCCATCCGACTGGTAAGCTATTAGGGCACCATCTTCTCACCGTCGCTTCAAAGAATGTAAGCAGCTCGCAGAGAAATGAGAGGATGCGGACAGGAAAGCAAGAGGAAAGATGTGTGGCGTACGCAGAAGGAATTGTGACTGCCGGAAAGACACATCCCTCTGTTTAAATGGATGCAATAATCTTAGTAATAGCGAAAATTGGCTAGGGAAGAGAGTAGAGTGTGTTGGTGTGGCCTTGGTTGATGAAGGAAGCAAGTACAATAGCTGGTGACTGATGGCTATTGAGTATTCTCCGCGGGGAATATTCGTATGGAGAAATACCTCCACAACTTCAAGGTCTAAGCAAGCATGTAACTCATTCTGTTTTTGAATGAAGCACCCACACCAATCTCTCTACTGAGGCAGATTTCTTGTTTGAGGCGTTGATGCTGACGATCTGATGGCTGCCGGGAAGACAAACGCTCAAGGCGAGTTCGAATTGCGAGGCTACACAGAAGAGTTCACTCCCATCGATCCGAAACTTAACATCTATCACGATTGCAACGACCTCAAGGTACTGGTTTGGAACATTCACATTCTTTTCACATTTCATTCTGGATCATGAGAGTATGTAGCATCGACAATTTATCGAAAAATAATAAATGACAGCTTATATTGCCCCGGAACAAAGTTCTCGTCGTGCAGTAAAACAGTATGAATAGTAGTATCACAACACGTTGCAGACTGTTAGATCATCTCATAATAGTATCATAAATACTTTGTCCTCTTTTTTGAAATTGCAACTAAATTAGGTGTTTGACGAGCAATCTATCCAATCGGCGACAGCCGTGTTTACAGGTGAGTTTATCCAGTCGATTTCATGGCACTAGTGGTAAGCTGAGAGAGAACAGAAGATTGCGTGTCGAAATTACAGAACGGAAACAGACACAGAAAAAAAGCGATACGTTTTCCAATAACAAAAACTTCAGAGTCGAATAGCCTAGAGCGAATGCAGCACTCTTGTAGCGTCTTCACAATTTTATATTTTATTATGCACCGCTTGAAGCTCGATAGTAGGCTGTGAAAAAGCATCTTGCAATTTTTGCTTCTATGCAAAGAACAATGAAATAGGTTACGCGCTTAGAACATGCTGCAAAATTATTCCGTTCGATCATGGCAAGAGATCCGGTCACTGAACGGGGCGTCCTCACCCAAAATCGCATGATGCGTGTCTGGCCCACCTGCTTTTTGACTGTTGAAAGTTTATGGCGTATCCCCGTCCGTTGTTGAGACACAGAACTTCGCCTCCGCTTACTTTTGAAAAACCCTGGCGCATCGCGTTGAGCGACACTGGTTGCACGTTCACCTCGTGAAGGTCTATCGTTTTCCTGCGCGGCTTCAGGGCTAGATCGTTCATCATTTTGACTTCTCAGCTCAGGTGCAGGTAAAGAGCATTTGGAGATGCTCGTACCACTAAACACAGGAGGAGCATCAGAAACCTATCCTTTCATCACGAGCGTGGCTTTCGTTGTTCGGCGTTTCAATTACATCTGCCACTCTGCCGATTTTTCCACTATGTTGCCAATTCGGTCGTCATTCGTGCCTCTTTTTTAATACTAGCCACGAGCACAATATCGCCTGTCAGACTGAGTTGGAATAGGTGCTAGCTGTTGGCTCACACTCTCACGTCTACCAATTTCAAATTTATGAGAATGTATTATATATGTATCTGCTTTCATGTTGCAAGCTTGAGGAATTCAGCGCCTTTTTGTAGCAAACGGATTGCTGGGTATTCAGATGGCAGTGGATTCCAGATCTAAATTTCAGAGAAACTCTGTGAACCATCTGTCATCTGTTCGGCCAAGTAGATGAGTGGCCCAGCGGTACTTCGAGCGTGCCATGCGTTGAAGTAGGTCTATCAAAAGCGACTTTTCCTGCAGCTGTGAACTCCGCAAATCTGCTGCCACTGTTGGTGTCGGCTAATCTTCAGAAAACTTTTTTTCCGAAGCGTGATGAGAAGTTCTTATGACCTTAGCGATTTTTCATTATCAGACTACGTTACAGTCGCATAAACATGGCAGAACTATAATGAAAAGTTGAATGTTGAAGCATTGAGGTTGGGATCGCCGACCTGGTCTGTCGCTTCACGGTTTGCACCGAAGCTGCCCATTCAGCATCTCTTCTCCGATTGGATTCAGGGGCAATATCGTTCTTCGCATTCAGCTTCCTCCCCATATAGACGTAGAGTTCAACTCTTCGTAGTATTTTTCTTTCTAATTTTGCTGTTCCCATATCACTTGTTCACCATCGAATGCGTTTTTGGACATATTCATCTCCAAACTTGTCCGTCAGCGTACCCCATTGAGCTCGTTGAGCATCTTCCCCCTTCGGCACTGCTGCTAGTTGTCAAAACGATGTCATCGTTGAATCGGCGAAGCGAAGGTTACTGCCGTTTTTGTCATTGACGGTGTGTCACCTTTCTTCCCAGTCGAGGTTCAACATCGCATACTAAAGCGCAGCGTTGAGAAGCTACAAGATATCGTATCTCCTTGCCATATCTACATCTACAATCCTTGTCGAACAGTTGGATGAATGTTGATGTGTTTGAAAGGCACTGTTCGAGAAAGTGGATGTATACAGAATCGATTAGGCTTGCTCAAGAGCGTTCAGATCAGCGTTGACTGCCACAGAATCGAACACCTGTGATCTACGAAAAGAAGTGCGAAAAGAAAGTGATACTCTCGGGATCTCTCAATCAGCCGAATGATTGCCTAGATGTTGTCTATGCATGGAAAGCTTCCCTCATCCGATGAAAGACGGATGAACTGGTTGTTGGAGATGTCTTCCCGCTGACCTTTCTCGAAGAATTTTCTTGAATCTTTGCCCTCTTCTTGAATCCTTCGTACTCTGCTCCGCTAGAAGAGTGTTAAGAACAGTACCTCCTAAATGGAGCAAACGCTCAGGGATGATGTCAGGCTTGAAGCTTTCCTTTTTCAAGCTTCTTGTCGCATTTTCCATTTCCAATTCTAAGACAGAGGAGGCCCTTCATCAAGCGGCATCGGGTAGCGCTCGTTGCGCTCGATCTTACTTCGGCTGCTTCCAGCAACTTAGTTGTCCAGTTGGCTCGAAGAGATTTCTTGTCAGTCACACAGAAGTCTTTGTTGAATAGTGCTTTTCCCAAGTGTTACAACCCTGTTTGAGTGCTCTCTTTTTCTCAAGAGTGAGCAAGAGCATTCTTTGAGGCTTTGTGTTGTCTGCACACTTAGAAACTTCTTAATAGGTATTCGTAATCCTATCATATAGCGGCTCACTGCGGTGATAGGGTGACATCGAAACAAATGATGGTCAATGACCAACTAGTACGCATTGCGTGTCATATAGGTGAATTCTTCGAATCCCTGACAAGGAACAGGGGAACAATCGAGGTCAGACATGTTGCTTAAAGAGCTGAGAAGAGAAAATGCGCTCCAGTTTCGCGCGCATTAGATATGCTTTCCAACGGAGCTCGGAGTAGTCTCTGCTGATTAGGAGTCAACTTATCTCGCTGGGGACTTCAACAGAAACGGAACCCAGGAAACTTCTCATATCGCGACACATGGACTGCCTCTTCGTCTGTTCGTACAGAGTAGCCGGCTAGCTAGACATGATGCTACCAATAGGCTTGCCTGAATATGCCAGGCGCACTCCCTTCTCGTGTAAGGTGACCTGTCGACTACGTTCCTCCGGAGCTGGACGTTCTGGTACTGTGAACAGAAAATAAAAATTTTCGGGTCAACACACACCCCACTCACACCCAACACACTTGGTGAGCGCCTGTCAGGAGCGGACTTCTGCTGAACTCACGTGTGTTTGAGTGAATCGGTTCAATCCTCCTTTCTGCAATATGAGTGAGAATTCACTGGGATTACGGCCGTTTTACTCATGCTCCGCCCCGCTCATGTAGTCTTTTCCTATCATCTATCATGAGTGTTTGCATACTTTCTCCTGTATTCTTACCAAATTTGAGCGCTCTAGGTCAAAATCAACATTTTTCGCGCAAGACTCGCCCCTGTGACCGGGATCTG